>JAMXBB010000002.1:57481078-57882046 GCA_024138015.1 Lumnitzera littorea
ATTACGTATCTATGATTTTCTTGTCTAAGTGAACACCATAATAGTTACTATGTGCTTATTTAATTCCTTGGAGGTCTAGTTCATTTGGTAAAGTGAATGGGTAGTTAATAATCTATGATCTCTAGTAGACTTGGAATGATTTAAGAGACATTTGGTATGGTGAACTTCAAGAGAGAATTATTAGACTAGCTTGTTTGATTTTGACCATTTTCAATATAGCTTATGCACTTGGGGGTACTTTATATTGGCTTGAACTTAAGAAGTGCATATGGAGGAATATGATTCGCTTTTATATATATATATAAATTGCGAATACTCCAACAAGTATACTGGGTCGAAATTAAGTAATATAGAGTAAGTAAGGTTGTCGATTCCTCGAGGACTATAATATTACTAAACCTATGATAGTTTTTATTGATATTCAAACAATCAAAAATAAATTAACTAATCTTATAATTATACTAAAACTATTGAAAAGAAAATAACTATAAAATTTCTAAAAATAAGCAATCAATTGAGAAATGTGAGAAAAATAGAATTCACCCTATGTTATGCAAATCAAATTGTCATCATATTATATAGATTATTAGTTATATGGTTATTCAAGTGAAATTATTATGTTTTAAAACTTAAGGATTTAAACCTCTAATTAATTAGTCAGCTTTCGCATCTTCAATTAATAGTAGACTCTAAATTACAATCATATATCTTTCGATACTATAATTATCTAATGTCCTAAATCAATTATTCCTAATGTCTTATTGAATAATTAATCGCCAAACATCACATTAATCTCTACATAATTTCTAATTAATTCAATTAACATTGCTTCCACATTAATTAATCAAATTAACCAAGAATTTCTCACAAACCTTCTCGTATCACTTGGGTTTCTAACAATTATAATCAATTAAACAACTAAAATTGAAATCATAGAAATTGCAATTATGAATCAACCCTATATCTATTAATCCTATAACACAAACACAATAATCGTCTTAGCTATCTAGAGTTTCATCAATTCCCATAAATAAATTTAGCTAACCATGGAATTTGAAACAAAAGCACAAAATTCATAATTGAAAGCACAAGGAAATTCATAATTGAAAGCATGAATAATTAACAGAATTGCATAAATATAATTAAAATAGATGTCACAAGTTCTATAATTAGAAAAGATAAACTTCAATTGCAACTCCAAAACTTAGTCTTTAAAGCAAAATCTTCTTAATGATCTAAGCGATTCTACAAAAGAATTCTTTAAGAACTATTTAATGACTATTCTACGACTCTCTAAGTTTAAGGAAAGTGTGTGTCTCAAAAATAAGTCTCTTAAACGGTGAAACATAAGGCTATTTATAAGAAAAACTAGAGTTGACTCGTGTAAGGCTTCTTTTTAATGAAGGCCGGCGGTGTAAGCTTCAAGGCCGGCGGCATAGACTCCAAAGGCCACTGGTGTAAGTGTAGGGGCGGCTATGTTGAATTTTAATCGTGCCATAGCTCATTGCGAACCTCTTTATTTGCGTAAAACTCCTCTAAATCATCTGTATTTCCACTTTGAATCCTCCAATTCTTAAAATGTCTAAATGAAAATAATTAGATACCATTTCTTAATGATTTCTGTAAAATCAATAATAATTTTATCTAATTTGCACATTAAAACATGAAAAATATACCTTTATCAGAATCCATTAAGAGGAAAACTCATCTTAACCATCAACTAATAGTATGATCCAATAAACATTATTGGCACCCAAGTTTTATAAATACTTAAGAGCGTCTTCCCATTTAGATACAACCTAGAAATTGAAAGAAACATCAATGTGTTATCAATTTGCTATCACAAAGATCAAACTAGGCTTAGATAGAAAAGCACATTGCTTCTTTTTAAGGATAGTGGATTTGATGCTTTATAACTCTTCCATATGTCATACGTACGTTTGAGCTCCTTAAGACTACTTGCTCCTCCTCCTTATTTGTCATTCTTAATTATCCTATGCAAATCATTCCAAGTCACTCCTCTAAGGGCACATATGGTGTAAAGGACATGCAACATACATGTGGTCATTGTAATCGAATCCTTACATTTACAATCTACATGGGGATAATTCACAAAATATCCAAAGGAAAACTAGCAACAGCTCATATGTGATTAGATAAAGAATTATCCCAACCTTGATGTTATAAGTGATAATGGTAGAGAATGATTGAGTTGTCTTAAGTAGGAAGGGGTACAATGAGTAGCAATACGTCAAAAATTAGATAAGAGTTAAAGCTAACAGAAAAAGAGAAAAGGGAAAAACGAGATGAAGGGTAGAGATGAAAAGATCAAGATGGAGAAATGGAGGATAGAGATGAGAAGAGTTAGTTAGAGATGGAATTGGGTGGTGTGTGGTATGGGTGGTAACTCTTGTCCTTAAGGTTCTTTCTTTCTCATTTTTACCGTCATGCTCTGAATTTTGGAATTTGATAACTCCACCATATATCCATGATAAAGAACACATATGTTAAAGTACAGATGCTTGCTACATATTGATACATATATATAGTGCAATAGCACTTGATTGTATTCAATAATTAAGTATGAGAAAAGCCAACTAAATCTACAAATGACTTTGAGTCTACTAATCAACAACTTAAGTTAACCTAACAAATAAACTATAATTAGAAATCATCATGGTTTAAAATAAACCAGTTTCAATCAAGTTAATTTATAAAGTCTTAAACTAAAACTATACGTTCTTATTTTAATCATCCTCATAGTATTTAAGATCTCTAGATGTGATATCATCGGCCTTATACCCATATTACACGTTATACCCAAGATAATAATATAATTATGTATTTCTAGCATCACTTATGATGCATGTCTAGTTATGCTTTAGAACATCTAATTTATAATTTTGGTTTTTAGGATTGTTTGGATAATTTTAAGGTTTTTGTATTTATAAATGCTTGAAAATGAAAGACATGGACTAGACTAATATCTGACGTTATGCATAAATATCAAAATCGAACTAGTTTGCAATTGAATCATAAATCGATGTACAATTTGTGAAGAAACATTCAGGAGTTCTAAAGAGTTGATGCATCACATATTGAATCAACAATTGGTTTGCCACAATCTAGATTTTAATTAATAGGAACACAAATTAAGAATAAAGAGGGAACATGTTACTCAATAAATAATAAGTCTCAAAGATAAGGTTTCAATATAAAAAGATAACTCAAAACTCAATTGTCCAACCTATTACATAACTTACCTTTTCATATAACCTCGTAAATAAAACCTATGACCCTTAACATAATAGGAAAATTATGAAAATATATGACTTGAACTATAACTAATAGTCCTAATTAAAATAGCAAGAAATGACATAAAATAAATGAAAAATAGCTAAGTCCAATCATGTACATAAACACAATCGAAGCTATTCTTAGCATGACTCGAGTCACATGATTGGTTGATCATGGTTAACTAATTGCCCTTAGGTCAATTGCTTAGTTAACTTAGCTTTAATTAACCTCCTATTCGGCTTTCTTTAGGCAACCTAAATGAAGTTAAGTTCCTTAGCTTCTATGAGCTTAAATTTACATGTAATTCCATATTGGAACATCTTATCTATTTCCTACTTTTCAATTTGTTTTATGATTTCTATCAACTTGTTCTTGAACAAAAGATACCTAATACTTAATTGATAACCACATGCACATGCTATGCAAAAGTGCAATCATATACATAAACTTATTATGATGTAGAAAATGTACCTTAATTATCTTATTTAAGTTAACATGCATATAACCGTAGGCATCCCTAAATTTCCTCATGAGTCTCAAACCCCTAACGTAGAATCAAAGCCAAAGCCAAAACTGATAATAGACGTCCATGAACCATTATTGTATTAATGCATTATAGACATGCATGAAGGCATCTTATAACCACAAGTATAACCCACCTGAAGCTTCTTCTTAGCACTTTAACCCATTCACAATGTTATCATAACTAGTAATCAATTAAGGATATCGATATCTAATTAACTAGATCTCTTCCTTAGGAGGATATTTGATGGCTAGTTTTATCATATTGATCACTAACTAGATATTTAAGTGACCTACCACCTTGAATTTCCTTAGTCTATCCCAAGTATAAGCAATTATGTATTAAGTTTTCTTTTTGCATAAGGTTCATTATTAACTAAGCCTATCAAACATTAAGCGAGAAACTATAGTCATGTACCTACTATGTCTTGAGTGTCTAAACTTCTCAATTTACTAATAGCATTTAGTACCAATAACATTTTATTATATAATGCTCATATACATATCTACACTATGCTATGATCATAATTTAAATTTAAGTTTCTAATAAATACCTCAAAAGATTTACATATGAAAAGGTTAGTTAATTAATTCTACAATTGACTTAAGTTTAATATAACTTAGGAATTCACAATTATTTATTATACAAGTACTCAATCTAATAACTTAGTAGTTAAGACCATTGTAGTATAATGGTATTACCACTAATCTCTTATCAGAATAGATCTAGTTTGAATTCCCCTTTCCTTAAGTTATTAATCTAGCAAAAAAAAAAAAAAGAAAAAAGAAAAAAGAAAATATTGAATAGCTTAGTAGTTAAATCTTGTAACTTAGTACTAATTACTCATTAATTATTTAATAATTATCTAAATAACTGAGCTTAACTAACTAATAAGTTATTATCATATTAACTATCTAATGACTCATTAATTTAATAACTAACTACAAGCTAAGGATTTAATTAATTAAGCAACCATGATGGTATAGAAGAGGTTATTTTTGGAGAAGTTGATAATGGAAGTTGTGATGATAACAATGATGATGATGATGATAATAATAATAACAACAACTTGTTAACTAATCCTTAAGTAAATAACTAAAGAAAAGTTTTTATCTCATCATACATACACGCACACATGCACATATGCATGTGGGCGAGCACATGCACATAGCTAAATGATCTTCCAATTTATGGTTAGTTGATTTACTCTTCTAGGTCAAAAGACTACTCATGTGAGTGTGTGTATAGAAATAAAAACTTTTCTTCAATTATTTATTTAAGGGTTAGTTAAGTTGTTAGTATTATTATCATCATAATCATCACCATAACTTATTTAGAAAGTTAGATATCTCTCATAGATTTTGATAATAAGAAAAAGAAAGAAATATTAATTAATTAACAAGTATGCTTGTATTCAGAAAGTTTAAAATTGTAAATTATGGTGTATTCAGAAACTTATTCAGAAGGTTTGAATTGATTAAAAAAGAGTTTAATCTGAAAATTTTTAGAAAGTGTTTTAGAAGTTTTTAGAAGAAGAATTAGTATAATACTTTAGAAAAAAGAAAACTGTTACTCTTCAGAAGGTTATTCGAAAAGTTGGTTTGGAAAAGTAATGTTGAAAATTAACTCATATCAAATTCCAATTAAACAAGTTTTAGCTCTACTAGATTAGGTGTATTAGGAAAATATACTTTATCTTGTTTTACTTAAGATGGAATCAAGATTCATGGGGATTATTTTTTAGTGAATTTATTTTTGATAAATTAAGACATACACAAGAATGGATAAAGATAAGATTGATTCGGATTTTGTAAAATTTCAATTTTTGAATATGAGG
The DNA here is from genome assembly GCA_024138015.1 of Lumnitzera littorea. Taxonomy (NCBI): domain Eukaryota; kingdom Viridiplantae; phylum Streptophyta; class Magnoliopsida; order Myrtales; family Combretaceae; genus Lumnitzera; species Lumnitzera littorea. Next base: position 57,486,736 of record JAMXBB010000002.1, read on the forward strand.
TTTATCTAGAAATTGTTGATAAAGGATATCTCTTCATCAATTTCAAATTTGAACCTTATCTAGAGGTTGTGGAACAAATAATATTTGATCGAGTCAAGATTAGAAGAGCTGATTTTAAAATTCAAAATACCGATATCTTCTAAAAAATATCTAAGGATTATCACTATTAATTAAATTTTTGGATAAAAATGAAAGTAAAGATAGTTTTCAATAAATTAGTTATTAGAAGATTTTGGTATAAAAGGAGAAAGGATTCAAAGTGTTAGATATGTCTTTGAGAAAATTTTTGTTACTTAAAAATCATGATCAAATTTTACCTTCTGAAAAAATATAGAAAGTTTCTCAGATACTTCTTAAGAAAGTTGCATCGAATTATTTATCAATTGTTATTTCTATTTAGTGCAAAATTATTTGAGACTTATATTATTGTTCTCACTTGTAATTTGTAAATTTTATTTGTTGTTTGAGTGTTGAGAAAAGTTAGATTATACTCTGTAGATCTACATTAGCCTAGATCATAAAAAGAGTAGATAAGCAGAGCAGAGTGTTGTAAAAGCTTATGTGTGGTAATTGCTTGTAATTTTCTCGTGATTTTGTTATAGTGGATCAAGTGGGAATGACACTGGTGAAGTAGTCTGGATCTTCAACAGTAGAGTTAGAAGAGGGTTTTAAATAGAAGGCCGAAGCTCTATAAATACTTAGCCTGATATTCTTCTTCTTTATCCTTTTAATTTGCGTTATTAAATGTTGTGTATTGAATTATTAAAATACCAGTGTTCATTAATATAAGTTATTAAGAGAGGTACTTTTCTTATATAAAAAAAATTTTCACAGTTTACCCTCCTTCGTGATATATTATATGGGACCAACATAAATAAATCAACCAAAACCACCATTCTTTTCCATAAAAATTTTCCATCCAACTCTAAATGAATCAAATTATGTATTCATCTATTCCTTTTATGAACAACTTTTATGTTCCCATAATCTCCTATTATCAAATGTATATCTCTTTCTTCTACTAATTAATAAAACTAACAAATCTTTTGAATAAATTTTCAACTTCTAAATCTAAAATGGCTTTTTCTAAAAAATCTTTAATTCATCACTTATAGAATGACTAACTAAGGAACGCGATTTCTTGGAATCAAGTAGGTTCTTAATCTTTTGATATTCACTGTTGTTCATACAATCCTATTAATGAAGATAACATAACCCTTCCATACAATAATTATAATCATGACTAAATCTTTTCTTTTTTAATTATTTGTTTTTCCATAATTTTGCATACTAGGCCATGAACTACAACTTCCATAAATAAAACTTCTAGTAATGGATAAAAACGATTACCTTAAATTGATAAAATTATCAAGATTGTACTTCCTTAATCATTACCAACACAATCCTTCATCGATCATTACCTTTTTTATTTCATTGTAAAAACTACAAATTGGTGCTTTTGATTTAATAATAATTAGTTGCCAATCTTTTAGGTTCTTACCTTGATGAACATGAAACCCTGGAGCCTTACTTAATATTTGCATCACCATCCCCAATAAAAATCACCTTAGTTAATTTAAATCCTTGTAAGGATACCCAGTTAGGTCTTGATTTATCAAAGGATCGAATTACAACAAGGAATCGTCTTATTAACTTACAAGATTACTTAACACTACGTTTGAATTATCTTATGCTACAGAAAAGCATTAAGTAGTTAAATGGTTTTATTCACATGTTTATTATTATTACGAAGATGTTGTTATGTAATCTTATTAATTGAAAAAGAAATCGTAGTATTTTACCTTCCTCCTAACTACTTTATTTAAACTTACAAATATACCTATGATACAGTAAGCATTTTTCTAAAAAAAAAAATCCTTAGATGTCATGAGTAAATCTACCAAATACTGAATGCATTTTATCAGGAAATTCCCTACTACAAATGTAACTAGAATGGGCCTACAACTTTTGATGGCATACTTCGAATCTATCCCTCTTAACAATGTAAACATAATTTCAAATTTTCTCTTAAGAATTAATAAACTAATTTTTCTTTATCATATAGAGAATGCTATAGTATGAGGGAGTGATAAAATTAAATACAATAATATCAAATGACATTAATTAGAAGGATTCCTAAAAGTTCTAGAAATAAGTGGTCGTAATAAACTGGTGTACTTATTTTAGCTGAAAAAGCTTATAGTTTAAACTTTATTGTTTTTAATCTTCTATTCTTAAATCTTGAATTTTGAGTTTTGAAGCTTAATCTTCAAAAGTTTGATGATTGAATGATTTCCCTAAGGAGGAGAAACTAGTTGGTATTTTTATAGGACTTAGAGGTGAATAACCATGTTGAGTAATGTTTGATGAAGGGATGAGAATAACTAAGTATTTTTATGCATATCGATAAAGTTTATGGAAGGTGCATCCATTTAGAAGAATATGCTGAATACATGAGCTTATAGATATGGACTAATCTTAATGGATCATGTTTCAAGACTACTAAGTCAAAGCTATCTGAAATATCCCATAGAATTAGTTTAATCAATTAGATATTGTCAATAATTCCATTAATTGAGATAATTATTAGGTTTAGCTCATTTTATATGATCATAGTTTAATCTTCAACCTCTTCTACTTGAAAAGTAGGGCTCAACCTTTGATAAAAAAAAAATGGAAAAGGATAAAATAATTTAACTTAATACCTAAATTTATTTCATATTCCTTTTTTGGTTAACCTCTATATCAAAATTGCTATGTTAATTTTGATGGGTTATTTTGGATGTAGTCCTCTAAGCTTAAGTTGACTTCTTTGGAGCATGCATTGAGCCTTAAGAGCATGGATTGATCTCGTCAAAGCCTAAAGCTTGGTAAAATACACCTAATTAGTTGCCATGCCTCTAACTTCAAGATGATCTCCTAGGAGCACAGGCTAATCTTCTTAAAGCTTAGATGTCTTACTTGAACTTTAGCTTAAGCTCCTATCTCTAATATAAACCATGAGATTTGGACCTCAAGGCTCAAGCCGATCAAGCCTAGTGTACAAATTTGAATGAAGATTAGGTAGAAATAACTCGAACATATATGAAAAGTTAATAGTTGACATAAGCCTATCTCCAAAATCCTGTTTTTAAAATCCAAAATTAAAGAGAGGATCTTGAGAAAATTATTTCCTTTATTAAATAGCTTGATAGACTCCTCTATAAATAGAGATGATCAACAATATTAGTAAAGGATTCCAAAACCTTCACCTTCTACATATATTTTACACTTTCTCACGCATCTTTTTTATTTAAATATTGAAGTGATCACATCATAATTACCTCCGATGCTCTTTGAACTTATATTTGTTTCCTTGTGTAGATTTCCTATAGCTTTAGAGAATCTAACCGTTAAACCTCAAACCACCCTCATACCTACCCATACCTACACACACATATGCACATGCACACACATACACACATACGCACATATGCACACATATACACAGAGCACAATATATTTAGTTAATTAAATAATGTAGATATTTTATGTCAATTATTCAAATAAATCTTATTAAGAAAGGAAAATCCATGTAACTAATATATATATATATAGCTTATTAATTATTCTATGCCAAATTATTTGGTGCATTCTTATCTATCTTACTATTTATCTATATTGACGATGATTGCTAATTGCTACTACACACATGGTGAGAATTTAGAAGGTATTTTTTTTTTCATCTTTCCATACGTTTTTCTTAATTAATTATATAACAACTTTTGAAAAGGTAAAATGGAATTTGTTGTTTTATTCTAGCACTCATCTTTTAAATATTAATATAAAAGATTTAAAAATAGAGCTGTACGAAGTATGAATACGAAGCATAAGATCACAAATAACAGTAAAAGGTTTTTAAAACTGTAATTGTATATTCAACTTCATTTTTTTTTATTTTTTATTTTTTGGGAGGACTGGGAATTACCTAATTGTCTCAATCCCCCATGTCCGAAGTCTTCCCTGTTATGTGGTGATGTCGTCACGGTCCGTCATCTATCCATTTCCCGAAAACCAGAAAAGGCATAAATTATTCCATAGAATATGGCAAGCGGAATACGCCAGGGGCATCAGAAACAAATATATATTAAAAAAACTAAATGAAACGTGAATGCTAGAAACGTGGTTTCATTTTGAATGGTTCCATTCTCGTGTATCCCACGAATGCTAGGACATGGCAATCGCGGACGACTAATTACACATGTGAACCTCAAGTACGTTAAAACTAAATACGTCACTATGAGTAAAACCGAGACACAATATAAGTAAACGCAAGTAAGATAAAAACGTTGAAATATTAAAGAAAAACACATCGATCATGGATGATTTCTTTTATAATGTAAGAAATGTTCGAATCTCATATATGAATTTAGAATATTATATATAAGTAATTATGTTGTGCATACTTATATTACTCGATTCCACAATTAAATTTCTAGGTAGTGTTAATGTGTATGACTAAATATTGTTTCCTTCTTTTTTTCAATTAATGTACACACTTAATATATAGGAATAGTTTGAAATGGAATGAAAGGATGGTCGGAATGATAAATCATTCATTGTATTTGAAGATGACAATAAAATAGAATAACATTAAATGCGTAAATATTATTAATTATAAAAAATACCCCTAATTATTATATGTTATAATTTATTTAAAGGTTAAATAAGTAATTTTAAATTAATGTTAATTAATAGAAGTGAAATGGAATCGTGATTCCACTCTCTAAAGGGGAAATCGAATTTCTCTTTAAAGGCAAAATTGATGATTCCATCTTTAAATTACATTTCTAAACATAGCAAAAGGGAATTGAATCTGAAATTGAAATTCCATGTCAATTAATTCTCACATACCCAACATGACATAAGGGTTTTCAATAATGTTGCTAAATCCAAACTTGAAGGTTAACCCAAGAATAAAAAAGGGGTCAGGGGTTAAGAGGGTCAAATCGGGATTGAACTAGGATCAACCTTAGGTTAATAAAAATATTATAATATAATTTAAATTTTATTTATAAAGTAATAAAAAATTACTTATATGCTTGAGAATTGAAAATTAAAGGCTTTTCACAGTTTACTTTTTTTTTCTTTTATCTACATTTTTTAACAAATTGTTTTATTTCAAAAAATACAAATGAAAATAGTAAATTTTAACTTAGGAAAATTTGGTAGGTTCTCATAGGAATTGATCGAGTCAATTAGGTCGAATCAGAATCATTATCAAAAGGGTTAGTGGGGTGACTTAAACATATTTTATGGAAAGCTTAGATTGAACTAAGTTCAACTAGATGAGTTAACTTAGGCTTGACAATATTTGTTTTCAATGAGACTAACCAATTAGGTTTTTGTCAATAAGTAAGGAGCGAAGAATTGGTCTTGCCTATCTAAAATAATCTAATAGGGCCCTTCCATCATGGGCTAATTATTAGGCTCAAAATCTACACTAAGCCATCAACTACATTTTTAAATCAAGTGCAAATGGACTTAACACTTTAAATTTTAGATAATTAGCAAAAGTACAATAAATTAGAAAAATTTCAAGCATCCTCCCACTTGGGCCACATTAATTATCATCATAAATAGATTGGATAACAAGCTCAAATGTTGTAAGCCATATACTTTCGCAACTAGATTTTGAGTGGTTGATTTAAAGTATTTGCGAAGATAACTCGATTAAGCTAAAATTTATAAGTGGATGAGGAACATTAGTTGAAGATCTTATAGGCTTGGACCTCGAAAATATAACAAACTAATAAAAAATATAGCCAAAATAATGAATTTCACTATATTATTATATAAATATTAGAAATACATAGAATAGATGTTAATAATTGGCGAACTTTTAGAGATAAATTATATGAATAATAAAATTATTAAATGATATAAAATAGCATGAAAACATGTATATACATAGAACATAATTATTATATAAATATGTACACTCGTAATTATTCAAAATACTCAAATATAAGTAAAAATACACTAAATCAATAAAAGAAAATAGAAAATAGTTATAAAAAAAATATGACTCCATGGCAAAAATGTGAAGAGGTGTGGCAAGCTATAGGAATTGATTAAAATTGATCAGTGGTTGTAAATTTTAAAAATTGGGCACCTAGCAAGCCTTGATTCTAGTTGTCAGGGAAATAAAAATTTTATAAGCTACCCATTCTTGCTTGTAAAAACTCAAATTGACCTTTATTGAGAAATTTATTCACTTAGAAACTTTGAAAAAATCATGGGAGGATTTGAGTGGAATATGCAATTTTTGAAGAATTTTAAAAAAAATACTACAAATTTGGGTATTGAAGGGCTCCCTTGTATGATTAACACTTGTAAGTAAAACAAAATGACCACTTGAAGGAAAGCGTTATGCCTTGGAGGGTAGACAAACTTGGGGCGATTGACGGTGGCTAGAGATGCGGTTTTTACTACATGTCCGATTTCTTTGATTTTATCAAATTTTTTACTAAAAACAATAAATGATTTTCAAAAATTATGAAACTAGGTTTTTTGAAGTATTTTTGCATGAAGAGTTCAAATATCAAACTAGATTTTTGAAATTTTAAGTGCTAAGTATGTGGTCCTTAAGAAAAATGTCTTAATAGTTAATTTTGTATCGTATATTCAAAAGTTTAAATATTTTAGTTTCAGTTTAGATTTTTATGTGGAAGCTCATAAAGGATGATATTTTCATGTTATGTAAGATTTTTCGAAATCTTGAAGTTAGATTTTGAAAAAAATTTGGTTCTACTTAAAATAATGTATTGGTGGTAAATTTTCCTAAAGAAATCTTACTTGATTTTGCAAAAACTCTATTTATAATTTGTTTCCACCAATGTACAACCACTAAAAGTGAGTTATATTAAGTTGAGGATTTTATGCTTAAATTGGTTAAGTTAAAACTTGTAATTTATAAACTCAACCCTAAAGTTCCTCTTAAAATAAATAAATTTTGGAGAAGAGTACAATAGGTGACTATAGTTGAGATGTTTTAATGTTGTAAAAATAAGTTTAGCATGGTTTTTCAACTTAGGGAAAGTCAAACTTATAAGTGGATTAATGGAATACAAAAGCAAGAGTAGATTTAGAAACTTAATGAAAAGGTAGCGTGATGAAAGAAACCAAAATATAATTTTGATAATAATACTTAGAAGCTTAGTTGGAAGGTAGATTGGTATTGAGTATATTTGATCACACCTGGAGTCAGAGAGTAGGATAGAAAGTTTTTTGCATATAAACTCTAATAACTTATCAAAGTTAGAACTTAGGTAAAAAATTCTTAAGCAAGAACCTAAGTTAAACTACTAAGTTATAACCTTGGTCAGGACCTATATTACTAACTAATACTTAATAAATGACTTAGGGAACTTACTTAACTTAAATGAAAATCATGCTTAAATAATGGAAATGAACTCTTATTTCATATGATGATTAAAAACCAAAGTTGTTGTATTAAATGTTTAGGGATAGTTAACGAAGACAAGCACAATGCATAAGGATAATGCGCCTCTACGTCAAGGTAAGTTCAAATCGATGCTTTGTAGCATGTTGGGGGTACTATATTAAAGTACTTGGAGGCTTGGGAGTGTATTTGTTGTGATTGTAATTGGTTGTTTGTGCATATGCTATGTGTACGGTTGAAGTATTGAATTGTGAATTGGGAGTTGAACTCATTAGAGTGCTGTTTTGCATAAATTTGTATTGTTTGCTTTGTATTGAAAATTTATTGATCGCCTCTAATTGGAAATGACTAAAATCCAACCTATAACCTAACTTAGTAGACATGGCAACCCACTAGGAGAAACGAATAAGAGCATTAGACCAAATACTGACCCCTTTGTTGAGGATAGCTAAATGGTCCTTTCTTAACCTTTAATCAAACTAAGTGATAGGAGAGGAAGTCATAGTAAGATTAGGGATAGTAGTTTGAAGGTAGTCTTAGGGTATTCTCCATTATTCAAGTTTGAGTTTAGTCTAAATTGAGTTACGTTGAAACTTCTCAATCCAGGTTAGAGCAGAAGTAATTTCTCTAACCTTACAATGAATTAATTAACTTTGTGCAATGAATTGCATTTCATTAATGATTGATAATATTGTTTATGTTTGTTTTGTACTCTTATATCTCTTCCTACTTATTGAGCTAATTATTCTCATATCCTTATAGACACTTTTACAAGTATTAAGTGAAAATTAATGCTCAGTTCACTTTGGGGGAATGGAATTTTTATTCCTCCCTTATTATTTAAAAGAGCCTTGTTACTTTGTTTTCTTCACTGAATTGCAATTACAAGGAATTGGAATTCATTAAAAGTAAGGAATGGCCATTACTTGACCAAAGTAAAGAATTGCAATTCAATGGCATAATGACCTCCATTACCCTCTTCATCTTGTAAACTTAGATCAATGACTTTACTTTACAAACCTAGACAAACGACTTCTTCACCAACATAACCAAAAACACCTTCTTTATCCTCTCTCTCTTCCTATAATCTCTCTTCTCATTCTCAACAAGCCATTTAGTTTTGTTTTGCTAGAGAAATTAAATAGAAAAAATTGTTTATCAACTCATAGATGACTAGATCTCTGAGTTTAAGGAAACTTTCAATTGTGTTTTTGAATACTTCAAACAACCTAGATCGAAGTTAACTCACACCACCATGTTGTCCATCAACTAAGTTTGTTCGCATCTTAAATGGGTTTTCAACAACTTCAATGTTGTGAATTCATGATTTCATCTAGGAATGAAACCCTAAAAATAATTGTTTGGATTTGGTGTTGTTTCATATGGAAAATTCATTCTTGTTTTATTTCTTCTTAAATGGGTTTGTCGTTGTTTCATTTAGAAAATTTGTGGTTTCATCTAGAAGATCAATAATTTGGATTTATTATTGTTTGGTTAAGTGACGTATTGCATTTTGTTGTGGGCTTTATAACTGTGATTTTTTTTTTTAGTTGGTAGTATGTACTATGAAACGAAGATGTAACTGTGGAAGAAGAAAGTAGCAAGGGCAATTTAGTCATTCACTTTTTATTACTAGTCTATTCCTTACGAGCATTTTTTCCTAACTAAACAATGTAATAGTGATTTCCCCCTTATTATATTCTTTATGAATTAAAATTCCATCCCCCCTTTATTCCATTTAGCTAAGTGAATGGATCTTGAAGATGTAGTAATATAATCATTTTTAGGTTAGTACATAAAGGGCTAGGAAGTAAAGAAAAATATGAAGATGGCTAGGTATGAACAACTTTTGTGTTTTTTGTACTTTTGAGGAAACTAATCAGGTCACCATGGTTAACCCATTAACCTTCTACTTTGAATACAAATAAGTGTTTGAACTTATGGCCTTTGCAATCTCTCTTAGAAAGCTAAGTCTTTTGATGTATGTATAATTGTGTAAATATTAATCATGAGTTAAGAATTGTAGTACAGGTCTTTTCGAATTAGTGTTTTGTTGAGTTAAGTACACCTTGTATAGGCTATATTTAAAATAGTAGCTGTGAAATTGGTTTATATTTTAGAATAGTTTACACGGTGAGACTTTAAGGGCATCATAAATGCGGCCATAATTAACTCTAATATAATTTGAAAGTACATCTTAAATGCAACTTAGTCCAATAAGGATAACAAATATGAAACCATGGAAACTATTATGCTTTCATTGTCATGGGACATTCCATGATCATAAATGTTAGACTAATATTGACATGGATTAAGATGTGGTAGTGTAGTAAGTAATAACATCATAAATAATCTTATGTTATTACATATTAGTCCTCCATACATGATTTCTTAAAATACACATGCTTAATCAATGATTTGTAATGAGAAATCTACAAATGCTTAAAAGAACATTCTTCATGTATTTAAAGGAGCAAGTAAGACATACTATAACAAATATATATATATATATATATGTATATATTCTCAAATTATTATCCACATATAAGTTAATAAAATTACAAGCATGCTTGTGAAAAGTACCAAATAGAATAAAGACAAATTTGCAAATGACATCAAGTGAACAAATCAAGATATACAACCAAATTATACTCTCTTTATTTAAGTAAATCAAATAATTCTAAAATATCCATATTCTTAACATGTCTTTGAAAAACAGTAGGTCTCAAAACCTTAGGTAATGGATCAACATACATATCCTTAATATCAGTATGTTTAAAATAAGAAATGAAGATTTTGCTTTCATTGACTTTGAAATAAATGCATTGATCATTTTTTTTTAATAAAATTACGATAGGTGATTAACGCATCACACCTTACCCTATATTAGGAGTTTCATCACATGCAATATTATGAACATTGAACTCTAAAAATTTAACAATCATAAACTCAATAGTTCTAGTACCATATGTGGAACAATAAAACTAATAATCCTTTAGAATGTTCAAGATGACTAGCAAAATAACAACTAGTAGACATAGAATTGGTGGTTTTCTCAGATGGGTTATAAATCTTTATCTTAGTTAGATAATGCCAAGCATGATAATTGTTCAAATTGTGATCTAGGAAGTAGATGTGGATTATCTTGTAACTTGAGCTATTAGTCCCAAATTTCAAATTGCTTAGGTTTGGTAAGCTTGTGGTACCACAAACTTAAGTAATTTGATTGAATTGCCACAATTTATCAAATCTGGAATATATTTGTAAACTTCGCAAATTTTGTTGTTTTGGATATAGAACCGAACTTAAGTACCGATTGATATTCTCTATGCCTAATGAGATTGAAAGAATTAAAACCAATAAATACTTTTAAACAAACCTTAAAACGAACTTGAAAACCTCAATGCAAAATTGAAAAAAAAAAATAATCACATACAAAAACCCTAAATTCTAAATTAAACCCTAAACACAAAGAAAATAGTAAAACGGAAAAATTGGACTCAAATTTTGTCAAATTGCGGAAATTCAATATTTGACAATAGAGATATTCTTAAATGATAACAACTAGCTAAATTAAACCAATTAAGGTAATTAAATTAATAAAATTATTAATTTGCCCCTACGAGTATACATGGTGCTATACATATGTCATTTCCTTTTACATACAAATATTTATTAGATTTACTGTAATAATATCAATTGGCATAATATGGAACGAATTAAAACACTAAAATTAGTAAATTGACTCTAGATATGAGGAACTATGCAAATTCGATATCAAATGATTAAAGATACCCTAAATAATAGTAATGAATTGAATCAACCTAGCTAACAAATAAAATTAAGAAATTATGCCTACTAATGTGTACTCGTTACACGTGTATATGTACATGTATAATTTTCTTTCAAATATGATATAATAATAGCAATTGATTTAAATAGAACCAATTAAAGCATTCAATTTATAAAATGCATCCTTACCCTTACATGAATAATTACATAATATATAAATTTACATACAATATAATTTGATTACATATTTTAAAATGTACGAAGCACTGTAATGTTAAATTCATTTAACTACACCAATTAAAATACTAGATTAGTGAAATCACAATTCTGCCTTGTGCATATGAATGCACCACATATATATATACATATATATGAATTTATTTAGATATTATAAAAGTTAGAGACTAAAATCCTAAATAATGATTCAAAAACCTTAACCCTATACCTTAAATCACAGGACCCTAAATGTAAAACCCTAAATTTAGCCAAAACCTCAAATTGGTTAAAACCTCAAAATTTCTCTAACCTATACTGTTCAATATTAGAGAATCAAAGTAAAATACTAAGCAATACTAAATAATTACATTGAATTAATTAGGACCTAATTAGAACAATTGAACAAAAAGAAAAAGGGGCCTAAACAATTCAATTTAATGACTCTAAGCCCTAAATTACCCTAATTTACGTAATCAATCATCGATAATCAATACCAATTTCCAAACAATTTAATTTAACAACCCTTAACCTTAAATGACCCTAATCTATATAATTAACTACCAATAAATAATATCAATTACTAAACAATACCAATTAATTAAATTATGGCATTGAACAATTTGAATCAACTTAGTTAAGACCATGCCCTAATTATTATTATTTTTTATATAGCACCATACATGCACACACATACACCTAATGCATAATATTTTAACCTCCATTTAGGCTCCTTGTTAGGATAACTAAACTAAGCCAATCCCCTTAGCCAATTGCCAACCAAATTAGTCATAAACCAACTAAGAAGGTACACATGAGCTCCTAAGAGAAGTGACAATATAGTGCAGATTTTGACCCAAAAAATTTCACTTTTTTCTTAGTCTTGCATTGTCATATCAATATAGAAAGCCACAACTTGTCCCATTACCCAAATAAGTAAAATGCTTTGTACAATGTGTTAAAGTTAGATAAGACAAAAGGCTAGTTTGCCCTTTTTTCTTCCCCCAACCAGCTGTATTCTCCACCATCTACACTCCACTTTGTCTTCATTTTCTTGAGTTTCTTAAGCATTATTCCTTGTCATAGTAGCATCACCCCATAACACCATCAAATCCTACAAAAAAAACCACCATTTGATCACTAAAACTACCACCTAAAGCCATCGCCAAACACTACTTTCTCACCATCACTTTTTTTCCCTAACGAGCCACCACAAATTCACCCCACATAAAGTCTAAATCATAGCATAGAGGAGGAGAGGTTTGGATGCATAAGAGGAATCGAAATTGAAGCTAAGAAGACCTAACCTAGGTGCTACCCTTTTAACATGTATAGTAAAGTCCTTTTATGCAAGTCCTTTTTCTTTATGTGTATTATCTTATTACTTGATGTGATAGGGGTAAAATAAGATATACAAATGTGTATGTACACTTTCTTGCAAGATTTTGTCTTGTAGACACTTGTAAATGTAGGTCTTTGAAGATTATCACATGTAAGAATGTAGGAACTTCATATACATAGTGTAGTAGTGAAGTTTATGAACTTGTGATCTTGAAGAAACCCAAAAGAAACCATGTTATGCATAGTAGACAAGTTGGGTGTGTAGCTTAGAGAGCTTTCCTAATGTCATTTTTAACATTTCTCATGGTATTATAGTCAAAATATGCACTTAGATGTCCCATTAATGAGTAGATGTAATTATCTTGAGAGAAAATGAGGAGAACCCTAGAAATATTGACCCAATACCCATGGCAAAGTTGGGCAAATGCTGACCTACATGTTTCTTCATAAAAAATGTTGATTTAGAAATGATAATAAAAGATTAAGGCATGTTTAGTAGGTTAAATTACTAGTTAGGTCCTCAAATTGACAAGTTGAAAATCACTAATTTGGACTTGAAAATGTGACTAAAAAGTCCAAATTAATTACTGAACATATCTATTATACAACATACTAACACTAATAAAATCTATTAAGTTAAGTTTTAGGTCCAAATAAATAAGTCAAGCCTAAGTAATAGACCTTAGATAACCAAACTAGATTAAAAACCACAAACTGAGCCAAAATATGTAAAAGAAGCCCAAAATCTTGACATAACTAGTAGCTATATTAAAATAAAAAGTCTACTAAGAGGCTCCTTAAAGCTTTCTTAAACTTACTAGAACAATACATAGGCTTATCTCAAAAATCAACGTAAAATGAGACCTTAAACTTATCACTTAGGCGTTTGATTTAAAAGATTAGAAATGGGTTAAAGAATAAATATAAGTCCTATAACTTTAGTCCATACACAAAATCAAGGCCCAACAAGAGTTAAAAGCCCTACAAAATTAAAAAAAGCCAAGATAACCCAACAAAATATAAAATAATGCAAAAGAAGCCTAAGTTAGTGGAAGTCCCTAACTTTCTAGCCTATTATTGAAAAATGGAAGCCCTATATAGCAAAAAGGACCTTGGCATGAGAAAGTACATTTGAATATGATAGAAATTGACCACAAGAACAAGAAAATCGGAGTTAAAATGAGAAAGTTATAATAAAAACAAGTTTTAGCAGTAATTAGGAATTATAGTGAATTTAGGTCATTTGATAGGTAGTTATTCAAACATTTGTTGGTATTCTCCTCTATTAATATCAGGTGATACCGACCTTAACACGGGCTTGCTCTTGGATTATGACAACTAAAGGATGACTTGACTAGGAGAGTATTCTAATAACTGTTATACTTGATTGTGCTTGTAGATTAGTTGCACTCAATTATATAATTACTATTAACTAATAGCATAGGGATTTAGATATTGTGCATGCGATTGATTATTGCTTGCGTTGACTATCGAAACATCATAAAATATATGAATCGAATTGATAGATGAGTTAATTTTTCTTTTTTTATATGATGATTGTTTGGACACTTAAGTAAATTAGACTTAATTATATTCAACTCATTAAATTAGATGGTCATCAATTCCATGCATAATTAGGGACATATTGGCTATCACATCAGCCGTATGGGATAAAGGGGTCTTGTGGGGGTTAAGATTATTATCATTTGAGTTTTCACATGGTGTATACGTATAACATGGCCTCACCCTAGCTAGCGGGATCGCTAGGCACTAAAGATGCCAATTGCTTGGCTAAGGGCCATGTCTTATAGTCTACCACTTGAGGGTGAGTTGATTGCATATGCTACTCATATCTATACCTGCGGCATAGGTTAAATCACATATAAAAAAAAAGGAGAATAATATTGATCGTCGTGTGATGCTATTTAGTGGATTAGATGTTGGAATGACTAGAACCTAGGTTTGATGGACCATCATCTCCAACCCTAGCTATGGTGGGTGAAAATCTAAGCTATATACAGTTTCCATATGGTAGCATATATATATGTTTGCTACATTACATATGGTTTATTTGTATTTATACAGTTGTTAATTTAGTTTGCTTGCTTTTCTTGAAAGGTATAATGAGAGGAATGTTTAACTAAGCTGGATGTAGCTTACCCCCTTATATTTTATTTTGTAGGTTAACTAAAAAGTTGGGATTTAGGATAAGACTTGAGTGTAGAGTGATGGGAATCGAACTACTAACCCATTGACTTGCAGTCGAGCCCAAGGACTGGAATGCTTGATGAGATGAATTCTTCTACTCCAGTTGATACCTATCAAAGCCGAGTACTTTCTTGTTGAGTCACTCCTTAAGCTGTATCGAATGATTGCCAATCTCTCGTAGATAGAATACCAAGAAATGGATGGTAAAGACAATATCTAATCCTCCCTCATGCTTGACCACTTAATTGGCATAACCTTTGCTAAGATGCCGAGAGAGACACCCTTGACTACATAATCTATCCCTGTTCGGACAAGCTAGCCGGCCGTACTGTTTTGTTTGCATTTTCTAACAACCTCACCAATATTGCATCCCTACGTATACAAGACTACATGTAGAGTCCGCCCCATTAACTATTGCTTTTGTGAATATTCATTTTTACCCTTTTGTATTGTTGTACATTACTACTTTAGGGTAATACCCTTTTTGTCTTTTCCCTTTTAGGCAAGTTACCTTAGATTCTTAGGTATAAATACCCTTTGTATTTGTAAGCCACAGATAGACACATCATCATCGTTAATACACTTGAGTATTTTTTTTTTCTTAGTATAAACACTATATTGTTTTACGCCTGTCATCACTCTTATCTTTTCCCCTAAGCAAG
Source organism: Lumnitzera littorea (assembly GCA_024138015.1). Taxonomy (NCBI): domain Eukaryota; kingdom Viridiplantae; phylum Streptophyta; class Magnoliopsida; order Myrtales; family Combretaceae; genus Lumnitzera; species Lumnitzera littorea. Next base: position 57,502,396 of record JAMXBB010000002.1, read on the forward strand.
GTTAGGTAGTAAGTAACCTTACCGGACCAATTCATGTATCATATCAAGTTGAACCATGAGTCCTCGGAAGTTCCATTGGTGCGTCATATCCTCGGGAGCTATTCATGAGTTTTGTTTACTTTTCATTCATCATTCATTCCTTTTGCACATTTCCTTATTACTCCTTTCGAGCTTTCTATAAGCTTAGACCCATTCAACTATTAGCCTTGTTAGTTCTTAGTTACAGTTCGTAACATTTTGGTATTAAAGTAAAGGTTTTGTTTAAGTTGTTGGTTTTTCTAGAGTTCCATTCATGTTCTATTTTATGTGTGTGAAGCAGAGTAAGCTACTATGTTCATTTCAACTTTGAATCAATAAAGAAAATGATTGACTCGAGTGTGAATGTTGGTGCTTGAGATGACAATAGTGGAGTTGTCCACCATGGAAGATAGTCATAGGAGACACCAAGAAGTATTGATGATAGACTTGATGAGGTAGTTGACCTTTTGGTAGATCTGACCTGAGCTGTTCATGTGTTAGCTTGCCTACTCACTAAGGCCACGTAAAATACCCCATAAGTTGCTTAACCTGTTAGAGTTTAAAGCGTAGCTTGACCAGTTTGAGGTGTAGGAGTAGGTAGATGAGTAAGGTAAAGAATAGAATTGAGAGAGCTTAGTGAAGAGGATGAATAAGAGTATTTCGAAGAAGAGCGTGTACGAGTCCCTAAAGCATTTGACTATGTAAAACTTTGGATTCCGAGTTTCAATAGATTTGGGAATGCTGATGAATATCTAGAGTAGGAAGAGAAGGTGGAACGTATGTTTGATTATTATTAGTATAAGGATTACGAGAAAGTAAGAACTGCTGATGTTGAGTTCTCTGGATATATCGCTATGTGGTGGAAGAATTTTCAGGTGATGAGGAGACGAGAGGGCTATCGAGAGATTAATACTTAGCCTAATATGAAGAGAATACTTAGAAACAAATTCATGTTGGAAACTTATCTCTAAGATACTTTCACTCGGCTTCAGGAGTTGAGACAAGGAGGTTGAATTATTGATGAGTATGTTCAAGAGTTTCAAATGCTCATGATTCGTTATGAGGTGGAGGAACCACCAGCTCAAATTGTGTTAAGATTTATTATTGGATTAAGAGGTAATATTCGAGATATTGTGGAGCTTCAACGATTCACCACAATAGATGAAGTTGTTAGGATCGCCTAACGAGTGGAGAGGCAGATAAAAGGTCGAGTGCCGACCAAAACGCTGACTAGCCAACCCTGATAGGGATGTTAACGAACTCTGCCAAGTACTGAGTCGAGCATAAAGGCCAATTCGGCAATAAAGTACTGACCCGACCTTATGAGAAGGGATAAGGTTTTGGAAGAAAGATGAGCCAGATCAAATGTTTTAAGTGTCAAGGGTTCAGACATATGGTTGCTCAGTGCCCGAATAAAAAAACAATGGTTATCAAAGGAGGAAGTCTCGAAGCTAGAAGTAGAAAGTACAGATGAGGAACCTAAAGAGCAGGAGGCCCGTACTGAGAAAGAGCTAATTGAGGAGGACATGTTTGTTGAAGACTTGGACAAGTTACTCATGGTTATTTGACGCACTAGGAACATAGAACCTTTGCAAGAGGACGAGTAGAGAGAGAACTTGTTCCATACCACTTGTAAGGTGAATGATTAAGTGTATACCCTCATTGTGGATAGTGGAAGTTGCATTAATGTAGCATCAGCTGACCTTATTTCAAAATTGAAGTTACTGACTGTTGTGCATCCGAAGCCGTACAAGTTGTATTAGTTAAGAGAGAAAGGAGTATTATATGTCACTCGGCAAATATTACTGCCGACTACTATTAGGAACTACTCTAACCAAATTCTTTACGACGTACTACTTATGTGTGCTTCCTACATGTTGCTAGGTAGACCGTGGTTGTTTGATAAGAGAGTCATTCATGACGGCTACAGGATTACATATATGTTCGAGAGAAGTTGATAAGTTGTAGACGAAACATGCTCATGGATCGAAGAAGGCTCTAGTGATGAGTAGAGCTGAGCTTTGAGAGGTCATTAAAGTAGACGACCCAACCCTTATGTTGGTTAGGTGACTTTTAGAAATGAAGGTGCGGGGTGAACTACCTCAGGAAATCAAAGAGTTGATGGATGAGTATGCCAACCTATTCCCCGAATAGTTACCTAAAGGATTGCCCTTAACTCAAGGCATAGAGAATTGCATTGACCTAATACCCGGCGCCGCACTGCCGAATAAGCCTGCCTATCGGATGAATCCTAAATAGGCTTCTAAGCTCTAACGTTAAGTAAATGAGTTGCACATGAGAGGATACGTCATAGAAAGTTTCAGCCCTTATGTTGTACTGGCGCTTTTAGTACCGAAGAAGGATAGAACTTAGTAGATGTGTGTAGATAGTCGAGCTATGAACAAGAACACAATCAAATACAAGTATTTGATCTTGAGGCTAGAAGACATGTTGGATGAAATGGGTGGAGCTAAGATTTTTAATAAGATTGATCTTAAATCTGGCTACCATCAAATTCGCATGAAACCAAGGGATGAGTAGAAGACTATGTTCAAGACTCGACATAGACTTTACAAATGGATGGTCATGCCCTTCGGCTTGTTGAATGCCTTGAGCACTTTCATGAGACCAATGAACCATGTACTGAGACATCTCATAGGGAAGTGTGTCATTGTGTACTTTGATAACATTCTAGTCTACAGCGCCGATATGTTGAGTCACTATAAACATCTTAGAGCAGTCCTAAACATTCTCCATGTTGAGAGACTATTCGACAATCTAAAGAAGTGTTGCTTTTACTAAGAGGAAGTGGTATTCTTGGGCTATGTGGTCAGTGAAGGAGGCTTGCAAGTTTATGATGAGAAGATTCGAGCAATTGTCGAGTGGCTAACTCCTACTACTTATGCCAACGTGAGAAGTTTCCATGGATTGGCTTCATTTTACAGGCTATTCATCAGAAATTTCAGCACCCTCGCCACACCACTTATCGAGTTAACAAAGAAGAACACCAACTTCTGATGGGGAGAAAGGGAGGGGAGGAGTTTCGTTGAGATAAAAGAAAGATTGACCTCCACTTCAATGTTAATGCTACTTGATTTTGAGAAAATTTTTGAGCTAAAATGTGACTTATTAGGCATTAGAATAAGCATTGTCCTAATGCAGGAAAGCTGACCAATTGCCTTCCATAGTAAGAAGCTTCGAGGACCCCAATTGAATTACTCCGTGTATGATAAAGAACTTTTAGCACTGATCCAAGCACTATAAGTATGGCAGCATTATTTATTACCGAGAGAACTTGTCATATATACTGACCATGAATCGCTAAGATACCTCTGAAGTTAGACCAAGTTGTCGAAGTGGTAGCCGAGATAGGTTAAATTCCTTGAAGGCTTTAATTTTGTAATAAAATATAAGTAGGGAAAGAGCAATGTAGTTATAGATGCTCTTTTGAGAAGGTATATGCTTTTATCTAAACTACAGACCTGGCTGTTTGGGTTTATAAGTATCAAAGAGCAGTACTCTAAGGATCTACACTTTGGACCCATACTTGCATGATGTATTAATGGAAGAATAGTGGACGAGTACCATGTGGAGAATAGCTACTTGTTTCAAAGTGGGAAACTATGAGTGCTGACTTGTTCCTTAAGAGAGTTATTGATCAAGGAAGCTCATAGTGGAGGACTCTTCGGGCATTTTGGAGAAAGGAGGACTTATGAGCTATTGAATGGCTAATTCTTTTAGCCAAGAATGAGGAGAGATGTACTCTTCGAGCAATGCCCTTACTTATTCTAACAAGGCTATAGACTAAATTGAGCATGGACTTTGTTCTCGGACTATTGTGAACTATTTGAGGTAAAGATTCTGTAATGGTTGTTGTGGATAAGTTCAATAAGATGGCACACTTTGTGCCGTGCACCAAGACTAACGACACTTCGGCTATTACTTCTCTTTTCTTGCAGGAGATTGTGTGAATACACGGCATGCTGAGAAGTGTAGTCTCTGATAGAGACTTAAAGTTCTTAAGCCATTTCCAAAGAACCTTGTGGCATTCGCTCAGAACCAAATTATTCTTCAGTACCTCATGTCACCCCTAAACTAACTGTCGAACAGAAGTGGTTGATTACACTTTAAGATCACGGCTTTGAGCTGTAGTGGGTAAGAACTTAGCTGATTAGGATGTCTACTTACCAGTGGTCGAGTTTTAGGTAGTTTATGGATTCAATCCTGAGTTGTCCCTTGACCATGCCCCTATACTAGTACCCGTAAGAGGACCTTGACACTTTGGCCAAAGTACAATCCCTTCAGTACATATATGATAAGGTTACTCGGCACATCAACCAAGCTACTAGAAGAATGCGAGAGAAAACCAAAAGTAGTACAGCTAAGCAATTCCAGCCAGGAGACTTAGCATGGCTACACCTCAACAAGGAATGGTTCTCGAGTAAGAGGAAGAACAAATTATTCGCACGGGCTGAGGGACCCTTCAGAATCCTTTAGAAGATCAATGACAATGCTTATAGGCTAAAGTTACCGGAGGATTATAGGCTTTCTGACGCCTTCAATATTGTTGACCTTAGTCCATATCACCCTGATGGAGAATTGATTGAGGAGCATCCGGATTTGATCCCAAATCCAAATTAACCCGGAGGGAATGATGGGAATTAAGCTACTAGCCTGTTGACTTGCAGTTGAGCTTAAGGACTAAAATGCCCGATAAGACAAATTCTTCTACTTTAACTGATACCTACCGAGGCCGAGTACTTCCTTATCGAGTCACTTCTTAAGTTGTGTCGAATGACCGCCAATCTTTTGCAGATAGAATGTTGAGAAACGAATGGCCGAGACAATATACAATCCTCCCTTATGCATGACCACTTACTCGGCATAACCCTTATCAAGATGCCGAGACAGATACCCCTGACTACATAAACCATCCCTATTCGGACAAGCCAACCGGTCATAGTGTTTTGTCTACATCTTCTAACAACCTCACCAATATTACATCCCTACGTGTACAGGATTACGTATAGAATCTACCCTACTAATTATTGTTTCTATGAATATTTATTTTTACCGTTTTGTATTGTTGTACACTACTATTTTAGGATAATACCCATTTTGTCTTTTCCCTTTTAGGCAAGTTGCCCTGGATTCTTGGGTATAAATACCTTTTGTATTTGTAAGCCATAGATAGATACATCATCATTAATACACTTGAGTATTTTTCCTTCTTAGTATAAACACTCTGCTATTTTACGCCTATCAGCACTCTTATCCTTTCCTTTAAATAAGGTTGGGTGGCGAGTAACCTTATCGGATCAATTCATACGTCATATTGAATTGTGCTATGAGTCCTCAAAAGTTCCATTGGTGCGTCATATCTTTTGGAGTTGTTCGTAGGTTTTGGTTACTTTTCATTCATCGTTCATTCCTTTCGCGCATTTTTTGTAAGCTTGGACTCATCCAATAATCGGCCTTATCAGTTATTGGTTACTGTTCGCAACATAGAGTGTTCCAACCAATGGAATAATAGATGAATAGGAGTAGAAGGATAGTTGAATAAGCTAGATGGTACTTTTATAACTCTAAATAATCAATATAAATATTTGTAATTTACTTAACTAATCTCATTGTTTGGTAGGAGATATTGATTCTTTATGGTTTTGATGGACAATAGAATATTGGGTATTGATAGTTATTTATATTTTATGTTAAATTGATAAATTAAATATTATAAACCACATTGAGTAGTTAGTTAAAGCCTTACATTCTCTAATTTATAAGATGGTTTTCATATCATGAGTGCATATGTGATATAAGGATTTTAGGTACTCCTATTAGTCTTATAGAGATACTCTATTTTTGCCACCCTTTTATTTTAGGTTTTTTCCTTTTTTTTTTTAAAATAAATTTTGGTCTAAGCTTACAAAATATATATATATATATATATATATATAAAAAAAATAAAAAAAATGAAAAATATAGAAAATACAAAACAATTGAAAAAAAAGGTATAAAAAGTGTTCGAATCGAGTCAGTTAATTTTTTAGGGTTGAGTTAGGTAAAGTTCAAAATCTATAGGTAATTTAATAAATTTAGAGTCTTGAAAACTTTTGGGCTTCAATAAGAAAACATCCTAGTAAAATATTAAAATGAATTTTTGTCCAATTTAAAAATATTTTAATGAGATTTATTAAAATAAGGCTGCATATTTATTAAATTTTTAAAAAGGAGGTTTTGAAATATATTTAGTGTTAGGTTTAGGATCATTTTAAGTGAATTGGATAAAATTAGATTTGGGCTTAAAAGCTTAATACGAATTTGGCCCACAAACAAGGATGTATAGAATTAGGTTTTGTTAATTTCTCAAAACTGAGGGCACCTCAACTGCCAAGAGCATGTGAGGAAGATTCGAAGGTGCTGGGTTTGAGCTTCACCAAGTGTGCTTCGCTTACTTTTATTTTTTTCAATTTCCCCTTATCATGTGCTAATTATGTGACTCCCTCTTCCCAACATCTTTTACCCAACTTTAACCATGAGTGAAGGACCCGATGGCTCTGAATCTTGGAGTTTTATATGAATACGGGCCCTTTTCTAAAAAATATTATGAAAAAAGGGCTCATTTAAAAACAAAAGTATGAATATGGTATTGTAAAGGCGAATGTAGTGCATACGCCTTCACTTACTTATGTTTTTTACACTGAAAGCGTATGCATTGAATTCGCTTTCAGTGTAATTCATTATAACTGAAGGCGTATGCACTATACGTGCCTCCACTATACTATTTATATAAACTCTAATTTACGCGGCTAGACTTTATTTTTATCTATATTAACTTCCAAAATTTCCAAAACACAGAGAAAACTTAAGGAAACCCATAGTTGAAGTACTAGACCATTTCTTAATGCAAGTATATGTTTAAAACAGGTAATAATCTATAATTTATAAGTATGATTGTTTTTTATCTTAATAGTAATTGACATTATGCAATTTTTTTTAGAAAAAAATTTGTTACTTAATTACGTAGATTTCGTAATCATAGATATACTATAAGTTGTGTAAATTATTAATATTTTATGAAAATTTATTATATATTGTCTAAATTTAGGAAATTTTTGTATTGTGGTACATAAGTTATACGATGTGGGTATGAAAAATGTTAGAATGTAGATAGGAATTTTTGTGTGTGTATATATATTTTTTGGCATTTTTATTGTGTTGGGTTGAATTAAAAAGTTAAAGTTAGGTAGTATGCGATGTAGCTTAACGAGATGACTAAGTGCATTTTGTAGAGTTGTCACTTGGTGTATAGATGAAGTTTTTAATGCCATCTAAATATTCGGTTCATCATATCATTACTAGGGTAGAAATGGCAGATTATATGAAAGTTATTGTCTATGCGAATAGAAATATAGTGATGGGTAACTGAGGGCCGGAGTATGATAGGGTACCCGTTAAGAAGTTGAAAATTAGGAAGGATTCGAACTTCTCTCATTTCAGTTGGAGAATTCGTAGATGCACTGGAGTTGAGTCGCGTAGTGTTGAACTTGTGCACAAGCATCCCTTTTTACATGATGTTGGAGTTATCTATAAGTTGATCGCCATTAGAGATGATGAAGATGTTGAGAATTTCATTGAGATGGCAAAGTCTTTTGGGCAACGGAGTATTCAGGAAGCATACATAAGGCATATTGGGGAATTGAGTGCTTGGGACAAGCATGAAATACATGAGCTAGAAAATCAAACGCTTTCGGATCCTAATGTGTATTCAACAATGACTAGTGCGGAGCAAATAAATGTAGATTAGTCAAATGAATTGTACATGGATTTCTCTAAGTACGAGCATGTAAATATCATAGAAGAGCAACTTGACGAAGCATTGGGTCCCATTATTGAACATGAAGAGTCTTATGATTTGTATGTAGAGAAAATGCACATAGACATAAATATGGATAATGGGGAGAATGTGGAAGATGTAGATGGTGATGAGGGTGATGGGGATGGTGATGAAGATGATGTTAGCTTCGAAGATGACTACACTCAAGATTTGGGAGAGGCCTAAGTGAGACCATATGTTAGTGGGAGTAGTATACCGGTCTGGCTACTTCGCGATGATGGCCCGAGCAGGCCTTACTGTTGAACTGGTGAAGTATTGTCCAGTAGGCAGTTTCAAAACTTTTCGCAAATAAATGAACTTGTTGATAGGCTTGTGAGAAATCCTAATTCATTTTACAATAGCTAATACGATGGCAGTGGTTACATAACATTTGAGAGAGATGTTAATGAAATGTGTAGCAACATCATCAACTCTAATGACTTAAGTGTCGATATGCATTTCAATACGAAGAGGGATCTTATAGATGCAATTAAGTCGTTCCACCTAAGGAATCATTGTAATTTTCATGTAGACATTTCAAAATTGACTGTGTACATGTCTTATTGTAACAAGAAAGAATAGGGTTGTAAGTGGAGGCTATGGGCTTATTTGAAGAAAGTAGAGGGTCTATTCAAAATAACAATTCTAGAGGTTCTGTACGCTTGTGTGAACCCGATGATGAACCAGGATCATCGTTAGCTCGATAGCAACATAATGGCTACATTATTCATCAATAGTATACGGAACAACCTTGATGTTAAGATAACTGATCTTGTAGCTAATGTGCCAACTATGTATGGGTACACAGTAAGTAATAGAAGGGTTTTCGAGGCTAAGCGAAAGGCTGTTGAGATGGTATATGGTAACTGAGAGAAGTTGTATAATGAGTTGCCAAGACTATTAAAAGTAATGAAGTTGAGCAACCTAGGGACATAAGTAGATTGGGGTTAGAGTATTCTACCAAAGCAAGGTCAGTCCCAGTTCAAGTGGATTTTTTAGATATTTGGGCAGTATGTATAAGCATTTAAATATTGTCGACCTATTGTATGTGTCAATGGCACATTCTTATACGGAAAGTATGGGCATAAGTTGTTGGTAGCTTGTAGCATGGATGGGGACAATTCAATAGTTCCAATGGCCTTTGCTCTTGTTGACATAAAATCGGCAGTAACCTGGGGGTGGTTCATATGGAAGCTTAAAGTGCATATAGTTGGCCAAAAGGGGGAAACCTTATGTCTTATATCCGACAGGGTATCCAGTATTGATTCTACATACAAGGAACCATCAGTAGGATGGCAACCACTGTTTGCAATTTGGAGATATTGTCTGTGACATATTGCTAGTAACTTTAACATGGTCCATAAAAACCATTTATGCAAGAAACTTATATGGTTTGCAGGTGTTCAGACATAATAAAAGGAGATTCGAATGTTAGAGAAGTTGGCCTAGGCTAAGGGGACGCTCCTATGTAGTTTGACAATATTGATTTGGACAGGTGGACTATTGTATATGATGGATGTTATCGTTTTAGATACATGACATTAAGCATTGTTAAGAGTTATAACTCCGTTTTGAAATCAATGTATGGATTACCTATCACTACATTAGTGAAGATATTTTACAACCGTCTTGCCTATTAGGAAGAGAGGCATAAGGATACTTAGGAGGCAATTGATTCTGGTAAGACCTACATTGATTACTCTCTAGAGATGTATGAAACTTGGAGGGGGCGAGTAAGTGCATATAAAGTCATTTCATTTAGCTTTTAGAACGGTATTTTCGAAGTTTTAACTGGTAGTTGAATGATGAGGATAGGATTGAAGGGAGGAGGAAGGACACATACAATTGACTTTGGAGGCCATACTTGCACTTGTTAGAAGTGGCAAATATATAGGATCCCTTGTTCTCATACATGTACTGCTGCAGCGAGTATGAGGGTGAATAGCAAATTAGCAATAAGGCTATGGTATAAGTAGGCAAATCAGATAGATTGTTACTGAGCTCATTTCTACTTAATTGATGACGAGCTGAATTGGCCGTAAGTTAGCTTCCTTTATCTCTACCTAAACGTTGACTTACTATGAGAGAAAGGTAAACCTAAGCGTAAGCGATATCACATAAAGATGGACGTTCGAAAGTTATTAGACAAAACTAGATGCAGCATATGTGGGTAGGAAGGATATAATAGTAGGAGGTGTTCGGAGATTAATAGGGCTGGTATATATTCCCCTTCTATTTAGGCATTACATTATAATACATACATAGGCATAATGATTAATAATTTTTTTTTTTAGTCTACTAAACATGTTGGTATGTGTTCATAGGATAGATAGAGCCAGGACTAATTGATCTACTCGTACTTGCGAGGTAGGCCAGTTATCGTTCAGAGGCCGTCTAGTAGGGTAAGGTGAGTAATTTCATTATCATTTACAATCAAGTCTTTTATTAAAGATGTGTTACTTACTAACTTCATTGAATGTTTGTGTAGGAGGCAGCCTATGCATTACGAGTGTAGTGCAGTGACATGTTATTACGTAAGGATGAGTGGGATAATTTTATACCTCCTAGGGTAAAGCCTTATATATGGGAGGTTGGGTTTTTGGGAGTTGCATAGCTCCCATTTATTATGTTGAATTGGCATCTAATTATGGCATTTATCGAGAGATGGATGCTTGAGATACACACATTCCACCTACCTATTAGAGAGGCAACCATCATACTACAAGATGTTGAGGTCTAACTTAGGCTTCCAGTTGTTGGGTTTGTGGTGGCAGGCCGGACAGAGACGGATGATGAAAAGAGCTGAGCTGACGTAGGGGAGAGATTATTGGGCATGAGGCCTGCTAGGATAAGGGGTGCTCGTTTATTTTTGATGTGGTTACGAGAGCACTTCTGAATACTTCCCTATGGGGTGGACGACGAGACGGTCTAACAGTACAAATGTACGTACATACTCAACTTGATGGGAGGATTCATATTTGCTGATAAATCCTTTAACCTTATTCACCTAGTGTTCCTACCATTGCTAGAGGACTTCTCAATAGCTAGGCAATTTAGCTAAGGCAGCACTTGCCTGGCATGATTGTACCGACAATTGTGCTCTGTCTTGTCATTTGACATGCATGAGCTTGTAAGGGCTACGATTTTACTGTAGGTCTGGGCTTAGGATAGATTTCTACATGTTGCCCTCCTTAGTCGATATGGGTTTATTATCGATAGGGATAGGCCATTTATGACCAGATGGAGGGTAGTACATGATACGACTCAACATTCGATGCATGTCATAGATGCGTATCGCATAGCGTTTGACATGCAAACGACGCAGCAAGTATGACATGATAAGTTATCCTCTTTGCTGTCTTTTTCTTGGCTATAAGTCATAACCATCGTTGTTTCATTGATTTTTTTTCTTTTTCTTTTTCTTGTGCCCATTAGGTTGTTTAGGAGCTTTACGTGGAGGAGTTGCTATAATTGATGCCTCACTTTTGTATTGTCGGGTGATACATTTGGATTGCTCGGGTACCACTTATATGTTTCCACAACATTGAGTGTTGCTTTCCAGACCATGTCATCTAACAGTTTAGTAGATACCAATACATCCTATAGGAGGTTGACACCTCAGAGTAGCTCCACTAGTTGTACCTCTAAGGTAAGACTAATGTTAGCCAGATCAACACACACTTTTCTTATATCCAGGCTTGGGGACAGCGATATGGATTCCTAGTACACATCTAAGGTTCTTGAAGGGTTGACAAGAGTTACTGGCTATAGTATAGATAGATCACCCGGCATTACATTACACATTGCGGAGCTATCATTGGTCAATTGGTATGTACATTTGAAATCATCCATTATTTTTTTTTACACTTGTACATACTTGCTATCATATCTATTGACAACTGTTTTTTTACGTATTTCAGGTGAACTCGCTCAAGAGTGTTAGATTGACACTTGACTATCCTACAGCGGTAGGTATTGCAGATGAGGCACTTCATTTCGTTGAGTAATACAATAGCCTTATCCTTTACCCACAATAGCAGGGTATACATGAACAACCCCATGTAGACTACGGCTGGGAGCAAGGACCATCCCCTGACGAGGATATGCTAGCACTTTGTGCACCACCTAGGGGTAGAGCTAGAGTTTGAGGAGGCAAGGCTCGAGTGGGACATTGTTGGGCAAACCTTGATGATGATATTTCACCATATGTATGTCATTCTGTTGACCTAAGGCATATTAATAGGGGATATAGCACATACTCTAGGTCAGGTGTTGCCTCTACCTTAGGAGCCGAGTCCAGCTTTAGGGCTGGATCTAACTCTTACATGACTCCCGAGTTTTAGCAACATCTTGGTTTTGCGACACCACCAGCGCCTCAAAAGCAACATCCTACCCCCGTACAGTCATCCATGGGTGAAGGCGCCACTCAACTGCATCCGGCCCATCCAGCTGACCTAATTCCTCTTAGGGAACTTGATCTCTACGATCCACCACCTTAGCCTACTCAATCATGCAATAGATGGGGGCATTCACTTCTTTCCCGTATCGTGAGGACCTTGATACGGCGTATGTGTTAGTAGATATATTTTGTTTATTGTTTATTGTTTTTGTTTCCTTTTTTTTTTAGCCATTGTATTGATGTTATCATTGACTCATTACAAATTTTGTATATATATTGATTATTTGAAATACAATTTACTTTTCATCAGATATTACAGTTCAATGCATTGTTTATTTATCCTAGTATTATAATTTGCAATTATTTTTTCTTGTATCTGACTCGTATGGTCATTGGATGATTATCCTGTACGACTATTTCTTCCTCACTTGCTATTTTTGTTGAGGTATTCCACCAATTGTGATTTTATGTAATTGATTACTGTATCAAATTTTCTATTTAGTTTACAAGTTAAGGATTGAAAGAACATTACTTTATTGTTTCGAACTAGAGGAAATTATTACGTTTAATAACAATTATTTTTAATTACAAATTAAATGATGTGTGGAATTTAATTGAAGGCGTATGTATTGGATGAGCCTTTAGTGTCATCCAGTACATGTGCCTTTGGTTCAAATTCCAACTTGATGGGCTACTGAAGGCGTATGTATTGGGTGCGCATTCAGTATTAAAACTACTCATAACTGAAGGCACATGCTTTACATGGACCTTTACTATACCATATTCATATTTTTTTATTTAAATGAGCTATTTTCTATAATATTTTTCGAAAAAAAGGCCTTATTTGTATAAAACTCCCGAATCCTAACCAATTTTATCAAATCTTCAACATCCTTTAATGGATTTAGAAGAAATCTTATAAAATCATTAATGGAACATCTAAATCTTGTAGAGATCGATGCGAATATTGGTAAAAAGAAGATTCGATGAAATTAAAGATGCACTTAAATCTGATCCATGGTCGGTAGAATCTTGGGTGGAGGGTGGGGTGAAACGATTTAGTTCCAAAGCAAACATAAACGCACAATAACATCATCAGCATATCTGTCCACCTTCACCATCCTCAACTTTATGGCATACGACAACCAACCCCCAACTGCCGTCCCTTTCTCATTCGATAGCCACTGCATCAGCATATACGCACAGCAAAATTAGCCCCACCGTGACATTCGTTGTAGAAACCACCCCTACTCCTCATTGCTGCAATAAACAACCCATCAAACAGAACCACACGCCTAACATCAACCATTAGTAGCAGCTACGCATCCCATCCACGATCGACCCATCTTCTCGTTGTGACCTACTTGACTACTGCACACCCAATACACAGCACCATACATGCATACACACGGCAACCAACACCTTCTGTCCCTATTCTCTCGACCATTGTCACTAACCGACCATTGACAGCAAATTGACAGCCCCTTGTGCAAGCCCACCAATGCACGACATTGCATTGCCCATCACCGCACCTTAGTATACAACCCAGCCACTCGTTGTGACCCTATACCCAGGACAGCAGTAGTCCAAACTCTCGACCCCATCCACACGAGTGACCCCAAATCCGATGACTAGACTTATGGTAAACGCCTTCATCCTTGCCGCAAAACCACTCAATAGCTCTATCCTTGCATGCAAACGTGACAATAGCAGCACACAATAACACATGGCCATATGCAAGATAAGCCTAAGTCAACATCTATGCACGTGCACAGTAGACGCTGACCACCGCCGGCATCAATCTTTGACAACCATCAAAACTATCATACTAATCTAGGGTCTTGTGTCCAACTGGAGTTTTATCAATGACAATCCCATGAAACTTCACTTTTCGATTAGAAAAGACCACCATAACTCCTTATACGTAGTGAATTCTGCTATTGTAAAGCACGACTCAGATCCAAGTCTGACCTATGCACCCAAGTCATCTGCTCTTGACTAGATCTGACCCACATTCATTAGCAGTGGTAGGTCCTTGCTTGTTGTGTTTTATTTCTTTTCAAGTAACTAGTTTTTGTTTTTGAAATATTTTTATAATTTTTAGTACTAACTTGGTTGTTTTATTTATGTATGTATTTAGTCTTAAGTTATTAGTTTTAATGTATTATTATTACTATTATTATTGTTTGGTCTCTGAGCATTTAGATACATTTTATTGGTGTAACATTTGTGTCCATTGGTTAGAATAAAATTGCATAATTAGTGCATATGACATTCATACTAACTCGATTTTTGTAGGTTCTTTATTAAATTAACATTGATCACAAAAATTACATCTTTCATAAAAGATTCTATTCTCTTGCATATCTTTGTTAAAAATTGCATATTTTGAATCCTTCCATTAACATTACATGAATTTTATTAAGTTTACATTTTATAAGTTAGGCATTTTAGGGAATTTTTAGTTTCTTTTTTAAATAAAAGTTTCTAATTGGGTTCTCTTTTAAAATTAGGTTTTTTTAGGTTTTTAAATTTGTGAATAAAAATTAGCATTTCTTTTAAAATTTTTATTAATAAAAATAAACTAGCTAAAAAAGTAAACCTGGTCCAATTTTTTAAAATAAAAGAACTAATCCACTAATTTTTTTTTTAAATTGAGAACTATAGTCAGTTTGATCCCGATTAAGAAGTAAGTAGGTACCTTTGGGGCAATCATAATTTTTTTTTTAAATTTGTAATAAAAAATCATAAAGATAATTTTCATGCATTTTTCACATTTTTGCATCTTTAGGAAAATCATAAAAATTAAGGACCATTAATTAGTTTTTTGTAATTTCTATATAGTGATGTTGTCTTAATAGGTTAGCCTTTGAGCTTAGCTCTTTAGTTAATATTTTTTGAAATTTTTTTTTTAGAAAATTTGTAGGCTAGTGACTTAGTTAGAGTTTCACCTTACATACCTTAATCTTATTTTTTCACCAGTTTTATTGGTTTATAACTCCAAGTTATTTTTAAAAATATTTTTGTAAAGAAAAATGTTTTTTTTTTCTTAAATTTTATGTTGAGTAATTTATATTAAGTGGGTTAGGCTTAATATAAGTTAAATTAAAAAAAAATCGAAATAAAGTTCAATACCTCCCTTTTGGGGCATTATAAGATCGATAAGATTTGATTATCTCAAGAGCAAGTCAATTAGGCACAATAAGCTAATGGCACTATGTGTATGATTGACTTGGCGTATTTGCCACAATTTATCGGATAAATTAGATTGATAAGAACTTAAACCACTTAAGTTGCCACACTAATATTTAGTGATGAGAATTGAGTTCCAATTATGAAAATCTCTCTAGAAAGCTAATCACTCACGTAAAAAGGAATTTTGTAAGAAAATAACATAACTTCATAAATTTTAGGCTTATATTGCACAATTGAAAAGTAAATATTCATAGACATGGAAATACACGATACTTTGAACCAAAATGACCTTAACCTACTAAAACATCTATCATGCCTCGAAAAGATAAAGTCGTAACAGTCCTGTCGTGTAAACCATCCTAAGATGGAAACTGTCATCGCAGTTACTATCTTAGACCTAGTTCACACAAGGCGTACTCGACTCTACCTCTTTGAAGCGTCTAATTCGATACCTGTTTGATATAAACTTGTAGAGTAATCCTGTGAAATGATTTGTAATAATAAACTTATCATTTAACCTTATAAAAAAAGTAATAGTAAATCCCATAGCTACCTGTTGTTTCATATACAGACCAAAATATTGAAAACTACTAAGCCCTTTGAGGAGTCTTGTGTAGTTTTTCTTAAAAGATAAAAAGTTAATACTAAGGGCAATGACCAGTTATTTCTTGTTGTATCTCGCTCTCTATCCCAATTTATTAGGGTTCTAGTGTTAGGTAGGCACTTATAAGCTATTTAAAACTTACAAAACAACCTATAGAGGAATGAGCGACAACTTACTCAATAAGTCGGGGTAGAGACAGAAGTATGCATTCAGGACATCACAACTGGGAGTTTCAATCAAGTTGGTTAGATGCAATGTATGTACAAGTAAATGCCATCGCACGACATTATTCGATCCGTCGTGAGATCAGAGAAATTTCACCTACTTTAATCTGGGTTGAGGAGATTGATGTCACATACTCACGGATCAAAACTAAACCGGGGCTTGTGCAATGGAGAACACCCTCTTCCCATGATCACCTTCGAACCACAGCCCCCAACTGTACTGTGACCTTTTCTCCTATCACTTAGTTTGGCTAAGGCTAGGGAAAGAACCATTTCAGCTATCCTCATCAAAGGGAATCGGTGTTTGGCCCGAGAATCTTAGTTGTTACCCATAGTGGGTTGCGATGTATATCAAATTAGATGTTAAGCCAAGTTTAAGTTAGTTCATCTTTTCAGGGTGATCAACCAAGCTCAAACAATTCAATGATAATATTCAAAGATCAATCATATCATGGAGCTCAACTCCCATTACAATAAATCGAAACCTAACCACAAGTATTGCATACATATAAATAGCTAACTACAATCATAAGCCAATACATACCAAAGTCTCTAGATATTTTGAAATAATATCTCAAAATGTGGTAAAGCATTGACCCCACTTACTTGTCCTGGTGTTCACTTTGGAAAACTCGTGTCGTTAACGATCTGATCATTGGAAGTCTTTATATATACAAAACCTAAATTCAATTTTCGTAATAGTTACAAAAATATTAAGGTCTTATCTAAAGCAGCTCTCTCTCTCTCTCTCTCTCTCTCTATATATATATTTATAGTATATCATCATATTTTTTATATAATAATATATAGTTTCATTATATCGGTCGAGTTAAGTTATTAAGTATTAATAATACATGCAATTATACTATTACGTATAATATATCATTTCGATTGTATCAAAATGTACTTTTAGTCGTTTAAATCACGTTTCGATTACAATAGAGTTATAATAGTATGTAAATCAATAATATTATAGAGATATAGGTTATATTACATAGGTTTATTCGATTTTAGTAAAAATAGTGTCATTGGCTTGTACAGACTTAACGACACTCATTACAAGTCTTAATTTCTAGAGATAACTTTTAACCGGTAATTCGAGTTTTTAACATAGTTATATGTACCTAATAAAATATTGTCATACTATATGTAATTTATGTTATTAAATCATATTTTATCTAATTTATCAATATAACCTATAATATAGGTATTATCTAACTCTAATATCTCTATAACATATCCTGGTTATTAAAATATCATTAAATATATTAAAAAAATATAATTTTTTTCCAATCTAACCAGTACAAAAATAGATAGTTTTTATTCACCTATTTATCATATTTTAATCTATTATTACTAGAATTGGATATTGTTCGTTATTTAAGTTATTTTACTACGTAAATTCATAATAAATAGCTCGGGTTACCAAATAATTCCTCGAAAATTTCCATACACTCCTAAAAATATGTGGAATTAAGCTAATACTTGGTTTCAAGTTTTCGATCTATCGCTTATATATTCCTATTTACGACTTTACCCTTGAATTATCTTAAATTACCTAATTAATATCATTTTCGCACCAAATCGATTTCAACCTATCTTGAAATTATTATTATTCACTAGAAATCAGTACATGTCCATTTCATCATTTAATTTCATAATTTCCTATTTATTTCACAATTTCAACCTATTTTGAGCTATTTTTAGGCCGAAAAATACAATAAATATTAAAAATATTCAAATAAAAAAATCAGGCTACATAGAAATTATCTATATATCATAAGTATCTTACACAAAAATTTTGAGCTAGAAACTACATCATTTAGTATATTTATTTTCAATTTCAAATTTTGGATGAATAGTATATTTGTTAAGCAAGTACATTAAATACTCCTAATTTTGTAAAAATAAATTTACTAAATGAAAGTGCATATAAAATAACCTAAGAATTAATTTTTTTTACATTTTTCCTAATTAATTTAGTAATTTTTCAAAAATAGAGAAAAATAGAGCAGAAACTTAGAACCTAAGTTCATTAGTGCTCTGACTTTCGTTGGCCAAAGAGAGGTTGTTGGCTAGCTTAGTTGGTGGTGGCTCTACTAGGTGGCAGTGGGTCTCTATGTTAGGTCATCGAATGGTTGGGGAATTAGCTAGGCTCGGTCCTTGCTCTGTTTTTTCCTATATTTTGTCAAATTTTCCTAATTTTTTTTTTCCGAATTTTTCTTAGGTTTTCTTGGTTACCAAAATGTTAAATCTAAATCCTAAGATCCTATTTATAGTAGTTTAGGTTAGTTGAATTTTTTCTTAATTACTAAGTAATTTATTTTAATATTTTTCCTCGAAAAACACGTAGTAAGAGGTGTCAATTTTTTATAAATTTGCTTTTAATGCAGTTGCTTATTATTTTTAAGCTACTCAACATTTAATCCAATCATGTTTCAAGTCATTTTTTTTATTTTTTTTATAATTTTTAGATAATATTTTAGGGTATTTTGATATTTTATATTAGTATTTAATTATTTTTGTTAATATACGGGTATATATCTTATATATATCATACACGTAGAGTAATTATATACGTGTAATCATGTTTCTAGCATATCGTTTATTTTTAAGATACTTTTCCCTATTTAATTTTGTGATTCTATCACTTATTATGCAAAATTATATTATTTTAGGTTAATTTATGGATATATTTATTATATATACCGGGTATACTCATAAAAATACATATATACTTATATAGTATATTATGCTATATTATTTTATTTTATTGCCTAATTATCTTATTTCTTTGTCTTTGTCGCATTTCGAGATTAGTTTTAGAGGTTTCGAGCAATTTTGAACTATATTAAGTAATCATACTTTTAGGAGAAAAATTGAGATTTTGGGTAATTATTTTCAAAATCTTACTTCACCGAATCACTTTAACTAACTTTCCTATCTCAATCGTAAAGTTTGGGTTCAATCGGATAATTTTTCCCAAAATTAGGTATGATTGCCTTAAATTTAACTTTTGAGTCTCATATAAAATAAATTTTCAGCATTTTGATTATATTTTTGATATTCTTATTATATTATGGATTTTCAAACCTACGAGAACTCCTTGATTAGGGTTTTCATGTTTTTCGTAAGTTTCTAGCTTAATTGGTTTACTTTCCCGAATGTTCTAAATCAACTATTGACTTTAATCGTACAAGGACAGGGCTTTATCCTAATACTTAGATGTTCATGTCTAGATTGTTGATTTATGAGATATCACAACATCCCTAGGAGTTACACCGATACAATGAACCAACCAAACCAGTTCAATTTCCCCCTCAAATCTTGAATTTCTTGAACAAGCACAAACTCACAATAGATTTGTGATAAAATATTTATTGCCATACAATGTAGGAGAATAAGATCCATGTCATGAATAATCCATCATTTAAAGCACCATGACAAATAATTTGAGAATTTAAAGACAATTGAATTTTTCTACTAATAAAATCAAAAGATTATTTTGTTTCATCTAACAATGATATGAAATATTGAGTTTTATTTAAAACTAAGTACATAAAAAAGTGTTTCTAAAGCAAATTGAAAACTAGTCTTTAAATTCAAGAAAATGGATCGTAGAAACTTAATATCAACTTTGACAATGTTTCCAACTCTCATTTTGGCTTCACATTCACTTAGTTCCCTTTTCCTTGTGTACTTGTGATGGGTGTTAGACTACAGGACTCCTGACCCGAGCTTAAGCTTAAAGAGTGGAAAGCATGGCCAGAGGAGTTCTTTCTTCATGCTGTCACGCCTTAAAGTGATAAAGTTGTAATAGTCTCGTTGTACAAACCATTCTAAGATAGAACCAAACCATTTTAAGATAGAACCTAACCTTACAACCGGTATCTTAAATCTGATTTACATAAGGCGTTCTCGACTAATCCACTTTGAAGTAATAGTTCATAAAATTAAGCATGATGTTTACCTACGAAAATATAAAATTATACATACTAAGATTTAATAATCTAATCTTACATACTCAAGTGGTACATAAATTGATATTAAAAGATTTAAAGATAAGGCCCAAACTTTAAGAGTGTTACGGATCTTCAATTTTATAACCTCACTCCCCAAGATCTAATAGTTGTTAGCTTCAAAGTAATTATAAGGCCACTTCTTAGCTAGCACCTATAATAACATCTATAGGGATTTGAGCAATTAATAGCTCAGTAAATTGGGATGGAGACTCAAAACTATACATCAACCACAAATAAGGTTATTAACCATTTATTTTAGTGTAATGCAACAAGAAAATGCCATCGCACGATGTTATCCAATTCGCCATGAGATTAGACAAATTACATTCGCTTTAATTTAGGTTAAGAAGTTTAGCGTACATATCAACAACTCACAACCAAATCTAGGCTTGTGTAATGGAGACATTGCTTCTCTTGTGACTACCTTTGAACCATTGACTTTACCTTTACCATGCCTTCTTCTCCTGTTACTTAGTTCGAGTAAGGATAAAGAAGGGTCTCATTATTGTATCTAACGTTATCCTTCTCAAAGAGGTTGGTATTTAGTTGGAGAACTCTAAACGTCTCATTTACTGGGTTGAAATACTTGTCTAATTAATTTTACAAACCATATATTATTAAGTCCAGTTAAGTTGATCAGTCCATATCACACAATACAAACAATTGCAAACTAGTATAGCAAGTCAATAATACCTAGTGCATTAAAAAATACACATACACAGGCATGTACACATTCAACTCCCTAAAATATAGTGATATATTAATCCTAAACTTACCTAAAATCCTTAATCTGCTCACTCAAGTTTGATGTTGGGTCAGATTATCGCTGCTTGCTCCTATATTATAAATATCGTTTTAGTATTTATATTCTTATATATATAAGCTTTAAATTATAATTTTTACCTAATTATCCTTATTTTATATTACTTATTACTGAACTAATCCTAAACTAGTTTCCGATTTAATTTTCATACATAAACCCTATGAAATCTTTTCAAACTAATATGTGAAATTCATTTAACTATATTTGGTATCTTAAATTTCCTATCTAGCTTATAACCAATATTTTAATTGGTATAGTACATTATATTTCTAATTTAACTACCGAATTTGTTTGCGATGTGAGAATAACTTATATTTTTCACCTAATTACCTAAATACATATTTCACATCAGATTTATATGATTTTTTATTATAATATTATCAATTTAATATAATATTTCCTATATATACATATTATACATTATTACATAATCTACACTTAAAATACATATTTAATAGTCATAACATTGCAAATATTATCTTTTATCACTAAATAACATACTAAGATGTCTGATTACATACTAAATCAAAATTTATAAGACAATTATAAAATAACACTTATAACTTTGAAAATAGAATAACCTAAAAATGTCGGATACAAAAAAAAAAAAAAAAATAAATAAATCTTCCAATATCTTTTTCTTCTTCTCGTCTTTCTTTTCTTCTTCTTTTTCTCTTCTTTCTTCTTTTTCTTTCTTTTCCCTTGATTCTTTTCTTTCTCATTTTCCCTTTCTTCTCTCTTCTCTCTCTTCTTTTCTCCTTTTTTCTTTTTTTTTCTCTTCTCTTCCTGATTGTCTCTCTCTTTCTTTTCTCTTTTTCTTTCTTTGTTTCTTATCTCTCTCTCTCTCTCATTCTCTCTCTTGCTCCCTTATCTCCTCGTTTGTCTCTTTTAAAGAGACTTTTCATTGCCTTAATTAAGACGGTGACATGTATATATATTATGTTTTTTTTGTTAGTATAATTTTACGTGATATTTTGAGTATAATTTTACCATGATTTATTATTTATAAAGTTCCATAATATATTTCAAATATAGTAGAAAATTATATTATATATCTAATTTAAAATTTTTATTTTAGACTGATTGAAATTTAACTTGATAAACTTCACGTTATAGTCTATGTATTGGTTATATTTCAACTTATTTTTAAACTCTAACTTTACAGAACTATTCCTTTGAAACTATTTTTTCATTGTCTTATGTTTCAAGATAAGGCCCTAAATACACATTTCTTTAATATATAATATATCTAGATAGGTTACATTAATTATTTATGACTTATTCATGTACATCTTATATATAATTTTACTCGTTCATATCAATTATTAAGATCACGTAGTTGATTTTTAAAAGATTTATCATAAGTTATATCTAAAATTATGAAACTTTATGGTATGGGAATTATACTTGATAAACTTAATACTTTTAACAAAATTGCATATAAATGAACTTAATTTGAAATATTGAAGCTATACAGTTACTTTTTCTAATTTTATTACTTAGTCATGAGGGTCAACTTAATTCTAAGAACGTTAATATAATTTGTATTTTCTAGAGTGTATATAAAGTACTAAGCTTTTCATTTTATCTTTTATTAATATATAATTGCATATAATTTACCTCTAGCGATTCGTTAATTATTAGAACTCGTTTTACACGTTTATGATAATAATGAGTACCACATGTATAACTTAATATTGTAATATTTTATTATTTTATTATTTATATTCCTAAATCTAAACTTACAGAATTAATTTTACTAATATTTCTATCTTCTTAGTAAAATTCAAGCACAGTTGGATAATTTATACGATTACCCTAAATTTTACAATTTGTTTTTGAATTAATTGATTGCGAATTTTTTATCAGTTCTTTTTTCTTTTGTAGGGTCTACACATATACCACATTTAAGGAATCCAAACTACTACAGTTTGTTGACTTAATGCCTTAGCTGAGCCAAGCCCTCTTGTACTTATCTATAGTCTCCAGTTGCTGACCAAAGATACATCCACACAATAGCTCAACACATCCGACTAGGTGCTCAACCGACCTAAATCTAAGTTGCACCTAGTTAGTCCAAGTTGAATTCACCTAAAAAATGTCATCTGACTAACTTGGCATTGCTGAACTATCACCTTGGCTCGACATCATCACTCAACAACACTTAGGCTAACTGAATAGTTGTTCATCTTTTTTTTGTCGAGTGCATAACCATTAGTCATTTGCCACGTGTTTGAGGAACCCTAATAATAGATTCTTCCGTATAGGATACCCTTTTTTTGTTGTATTTTCAATTATATCCTGTGGACATTCCTTATAACATATTTATTTTAGAAATTACCTGTTACGTCCCAAATTAGGAAGTCGTAACAGCCTACCGTATAAACCAACCTAAGCTAAAAACTAGCTACTTTAGCTGCTAACATAGGTGTAGCTTACACCTAGCATTTATCACTCCATAACTTTGAGTCATCCAATTCAATACTTGTTTGGTATTAACGTATCGTGAAACTTTTTAAAATAACTGTTGAAAGAAATTTTGTGGTATAAAAGCTTGAGAAGAAAACAAGTTTTATAAATAACTTTAGAAAAATGATATGATAAGGATTTTATAAAAGTTTACAAGTTTACATAACATAGTACAGATAACAATAGTTGAAAACTAGATGATCACTTGAAGAGACCTTCTTAGTTTTCCTAAAGGTTAATAAAGTCAATAAATAAAATAGGAATCCAACCAATTAGTCTTGAATCTTACTCCCTGTCCCCATTCTCTACCCTTTTGGAACTTGGAGTAATACTGGTATATTTACCGGGAAACTTGCAAAAGAATTATAGGGGAATGAGCGACAACTTGTTCAGTAAGTAGGATAGAGACAATAGCACATATCTAACATAAAGCAACTAAGGTTTTTTAACCAAGGTTAATTAGATGCCATGCATGTTTAAGCAAATGCCATCGCACGATATTGACTGGTCGTCGTGAGATTAGATAAATTGCATCCGTTCTAATTCAAGTTTTGAGGAGTTTGATGTCATGCACTCATGAATTGGAACCAAACTGAGGTTTGTGCAATAGAGAAACATGCTTTGCTTGAGACTTTATTTCAAACCATAGTCCTTGATCTTGCCATTCTCTTGTCACTTAGTTTGACTAAGGGTAGGGAAATGACCATTTTTGCTATCCTCATCAAAGGGTCTATGTTTGGCCTGAGAATCCTAATCCTTTTACCCCTAATGGGTTGCGATGTAATTTTGATTAATAGTTAAGTTGAGTTTATGTTAGATTGCTTTTGGGGTGATCAAGAAATTCCAAATAGTTTAATCAAGTAACATCATAAAACAACCAATACATAAAATCCAACACTCTAAATAGTGAAACATTATTTAAGCACACATGTTACATGCACATAGGTAACTAACTTAGAATCATAATTAAGACATATAATAAGGTCTCCAAGTATCCTTAAATAATACCTCAAAGTGTGGTGAAGCATTGATCCCACTTACTTAGATACGTAACACTTAAGAGTCCTGATAGTCGATCTCGTCCACTTTCATTGTTCTCCCTAAAATATACAATATAATTGCTTTAGTTTTAGTAAATAAAGTGAATGAGTTCATTTTAATAATTTAAATGTGGTTGTGACTTATCTTTAACAAGTTGTCTAAGCCTGATATGGGGTTACATTTTGCTATTGAAGTCTCTGAACAAGATTTTGAAAACTTGCTTAATACCAAGTTTTGGTCTCAGAACCTTTTGATGCAGTCTCTGAAGTTATCCTAGTTGTACTCCTTACTCTAGCTAACTTTTTGAACAAGCCTTTGAAGTTATTTCCTCTAAACATTCTACACCAATTAATCTTGGATCAAGTCTTAAAGCCATTTCAACCACATTTCCCTTACTAAGTACTTTTCCAAACAAATCTACAATGGGGTATAGTTGAGTCCCTTTTACTATGTAACCTTATGATCAACTTTCTAAACTAAAGATTAAGTCCCCTCTTTTATTGACCAACCTTCTAAAGATGTCTCTGAAGCGATTTTATCTAAGCCTCCTAAGCCAGCTAACCTTATAATCAAGTCTCTGAAATCAATATGATCCATCTTCTTTCACCAAATACTTTCTTAGTGAGGCTCCATCATATTTAAAATTAGAATTCTTTCGTTTGCCAACCATTTGAACATATCTCTAAAGTCTTTACAACCATGCTTCTTTTACTAACTAGCTTCTTAAATAAGGTTCTAATAGGGTTATAATTACGATCCTTTTATCATTTATCCTTTTGATCAATTATCTGAACCAAGAATTAAGTCCCCATTTTACCACTTCAACCATCTAAAGAACTTTCTAAACAAAATCAATTTATAATTTTACTCCCAAGGATTGTCCCTAGCATCCTATTCCAGTTTACAAGCATAATAAAAGATGATCATATAATAGGTTTAACATGGCCATGCTTACCATATCACCCATATTTCCAACTCTACATACCCTTACCTTAATGCATGTCAGCCATAACTTATGGTTTGTGCATTCATCAAATTTCGTTCAATTTGAGTAACTCCAAATCACTCTCCTTAGTAACATATAACACCAATGAGCTCTAGAATTGGTACAAATATGTTTCTTTAGAATCTATTACATGAAAATATCTGAAAGATAGCATTTTTACTAAATTTTAGAGGTACAAAAATTATGAAAAATCATGGAAATTTTTTTGGGCCAAAATCTCTTCATAGGATTCATACATGCAATATAGGGAAGTTCTACGAAAATTTTGGTTTTAAAACAAAAACAATAGGCTTATTTAAAACAACCTTGAAAATTGATCGGTTTTGCATAATTTCTTAAGGAGGTCATAAATTAACTTAAAAATTTTACAATATGATATCTTTTCCTAAAAATATATGCAAAAATACTTTAAAATAAATTTTCTCATTATTTTTGGAATTAATTTATTATTTTTACAAAATTTGGCAAAATCGAATCAAAATCTTGACTCTTTAGAAAACCATTGTCTAACCATCACCACTACTACCCTCCACTACTGTGTTGGCATAGTGGGGCACTCTTTCTATTGTTACCCTATGGTGGTGGTTTGCCTTCAGGTACTCTCTAAACCTGCGTTCTCCAAATCCATTTGGTTTGTGTAGTTTTAATCCTTATTTTTTTTTAAATTTCCTTCACTAATCTTTAACTTCCCATAATTTTTCCAAATTCCTTAAGACCTAGTTGAAGTTTTGGAGAGGTTTTAGGTGATGATCCCAAAGTTGGTTGGGTAAGAATGATTTTCTTTCTTTAATTTTAGCTTAAATACTCTTAATACAATGTATACTAGGTGTCCTTATGTGGTTCAATCCAACCAACAGTTGTCTACAGGTGTTCCTTGTCCACTTTTCCTAATGATTCAGTTTGTTAGGTAATTTTCCTAATTTTTTTATCATTTTTCTTGTTAATTTTTAGTTAATTATATGGATTTTTGTGTATTTAAATCACTTTTAGGTATTTAGTTATTTATAATAATCACACCCAAGGTACATGTACCATTTTGATATGCTATTTTATGTCACTTTATAGTTTTAGTGTTCAAATAATTTATTTCTAAAGTTCGGTTAATTTCTGTTACATAATTGATGCATTTACAATGGATAAATTACAACATAGTATAATTTAGTAATATTATCTATTTTTAGCTATAATAATATTATTTTATTATATTTCTATATTTCTAGACCTACGGCATGTCATCGTCTAACTTTTAGGATTCATATGTAAAATATTGTCTTGATCGACTTATTTTCGCATACACTCTAAATTACTAGCTTAGAATAACTACGCGAAGTTATGGGGCTCACATTACCTGTTTGTCTTTTCCATTTTAGGTAGGATGCCTTAACTTTTTGGGTATAAATACCCACTGTACATGTAGCTGCAAATCATCATCTTACTCTTTTGGATATTGAATATGCACTTCCCCTTTCGTGAGTATTGTTCTCTATTGCTTACTTTACTTTTATCTTAACCTGTAAGTAAGACTAGATGGCGAGTACCCTTATTAGACTAGCTTATGCGTTATATCAAGTTGAGCAATATGTCCTCGATAGTTCCTTAGTGCATCATATCCTTAGAGCAGATCGAGGGTCTACTTATTTTACTTTAAATTCTTGATTGTGCAGATTCTTACCCTTCCTTTTTGAGCTTTCCATAAGCTTAGTCCCACCCTTGCGATAGGCCTATCATTCCTTACATTGGTTCATGTCATCTTAGTATCAGAGTGGAGGTTTTGTTTGGGTAAGTTATGTTTGCGCTTTCATTTGATCGGTGTTGTGGTAGTTGTGTAAAGGTTAGCTATGAGTGTTTAGGTAAGTAAGAAGGCGTAGTAGTTTGTTGTCATCATATACTCAATTTTGCCTTGTTTTGAACATATGAAAACAGAGCAAGTTTCGATTGGGTTTGTTGTTCTTCAAAAGTAGTTGCTGTGTTGATAGTTAGCTTGAACTTTCATGTAGAAAAGAGTGTGTATGAGTTACTTGAGTTAAATAAGCCATTCCTATTGTTTTGTGGATTTTAAGTTTGTCTACTAAGTTTTGTCAAGAAGATGATGGATCCTAGTGTTAATGTCAGTATTGGAGATGACATTAGTAGTGTTGTCTACCATGGATGAGGAAGAAGATGAGGCGTACAATGGAGATGAGGAGTGAGCTAGGGTAGCCTAAGCTGCTGACCATGTGAAGCTTTAGATTCTGAGCTTTAATGGTTCTAGGGATGTAGATGACTATCTAGATTGGGAGGAAAAGATTGAATGTATCTTTGACTATTATCAGTATGAGGATCATAAAAAGGTGAGGGTTGTTGCTATAGAATTCTCTAAGTATGCTACATTATGGTAGAAGAACTTCTAGACCATGAGGAGGCAAGAAGGATACAAAGAGGTTAACACCTGGTCGGAGATGAAAAGGATTCTGAAAAATAAGTTCATATTGGATACTTACCTATAAGACACTTTTGCTAGACTTTAAAAGCTGGGACAAGGGAGCTGAACTGTTGATTATGTTTGAAAGTTTCAAATGCTTATGATTCGATGTAAAGTAGATGAAGCATCAACTTAAACAATATCTGGATTTTTTACTGGATTAAGAAGTGACATTAAGGATGTCATGGAACTTCAATAGCTCACTACATTGGAACAGGCTATATGAATAGCTTAGTAAGTGGAAAGATAGAGAAGGAACAGGTCGAGCCAACCTTCGATGAGCTGACTTAGTCAGTTAAGTCGATCTGCTCAGGGAAGTTACTGAGCTTAACAAAATGCCGAATTGATTGGAGTGATAGATGTCTGAGTTGAACAGAAGAGTAGATCGATTGATGGTGAAGTGCCATCAAGAACTTATGAGAAGGGATAAGGATCTAAGAGGAAGATGAGCTAGATCAAGTGCTCTAAATGCCTAGGTTTGGGTACATAGCTACTTAGTGTTCGAATTGAAGGACCATGATTATCAAGGGAGATGTCCTAAAGATTGAAGTAGATAGTATAGATGAAGAGTTAGAAGAGGAAAAGGAAGTAGAGGAAGAGACTGAGGTTAATACCGAACTAGTTGAGGAAGATGTATTTGTAGAAGACCTAGATAAGTTAACTCCAATTGTTTGATGTGTAACGAGTATGGAGCTCTCTACTGAGGAGGAGTAGAGAGAAGACCTATTCTACATCACTTGCAAAGTAAATGAATGGGTTTATGCACTTATAGCGGATAATGGGAGCTGCACTAATGTCGCATCTTCTAACCCGATTAAGAAACTCAAGTTGCCAACCATTTCACATCCAAAGCCATATAAGTTACATTGGCTAAACGAGAAGAGAGCACTACATGTCATACAACAAGTGTTGTTGTTGATCTCAATTGGAAATTATTATGATGAAATTTTTTGTGATGTATTGCCTAAGTGTTCATCTCATGTGTTGTTAGGAAAGCCTTGGCTTTTTAACTAGAGAATTATGCATGATGGATTTAGAACCACATATGTGTTTGAGAAGGATGGTAGGAAAATTAACCTGAACCCCATGTGCCAAGCTAAGTGAGTAGACTACAAACTAAGTTGGCTTAGGGAACCAAGAAGGCTTTGGTCCTAAGTCAAGTAGAGTTGCAAGGAATTCTTAAAGTTGACATGCTAACTTTCCTATTAGTGAAGTGATTATTAGAATTGAAGGAGCAAATTGAGTTATCCCCAAAGGTTAAGGAACTACTGGAAGAATATGTCGACCTATTTCTTGAAATAGCAGCTTGAGGGATTACCCCCTTTCAGAGGCATAGAGCATTGCAATGACTTGATACTCGGTGTTGCCTTGCTAAACAAACTAACTCATAGAATGAATCCCAAGCAAGTTGCAGAGCTTTAGAAGCAATTCAATGAGCTATTAGAGAAAAAATATGTAAGAGAAAGTCTTAGCCCCTAAGCTTTACCCACATTGCTAGTGCCAAAGAGGGATGGTACTTGGTGTATGTATGTAGATAGTAGAGCTATTAATAGGATTGTGATCAAGTATCGATACCCTACCTTGAGGCTAAATGATAGGTTGGACGAATCGAGTGGTTCGAGAGTATTCAGTATGATCATCTTAAAGTTAGGGTAGCATCTGATTCGAATGAGACAAGGGGACGGATGGAAAACTACTTTTAAGACCTGACATGGCTTGTATAAGTGGATGGTCATGCTTTTTGGATTATCAAATGCCTTAAGCACATTCATGAGGTTGATGAATCATGTTTTATGAGATTTGATTGGAAAATTTGTCATTGTCTAATTTGACAACATCCTTATCTATAGTATCAACCTGGTAATGCATACTAACCATCTTAGAGTTGTATTTAACATCCTTCGAGTAGAGAGATTGTTTAGAAACTTGAAGAAATGCTGTTTTTGCTAGGAAGAAGTGATCTTCTTAGGGTATGTGGTTTATGGAAAAGGATTAAGAGTTGATGAAGAGAAAGTTAGAGCTACTGTTGAATGGCTAACCCCAACTTCATGTGCAGAGGTGAGGAGTTTCCATAGATTTACATCATTCTACTAACGACTTATCTAAGGATTTAGCACCATAGAAGTGCCTTTGAATAAGCTAACAAAGAAGAATGTGCAGTTCAAGTGGGGAGAGAAAGAGGATAGGAGTTTTGCCGAGTAAAAGTAAGGTTAACCTCTACCTTAATCTTGGCTTTACCCCACTTTGAGAGAGTGTTTCAGCTTAAAGCAACGCATTAGGTGTTAGCATCAGAGTTGTATTGATGCATGAAGGTTGACTTATCGCCTATCATAGTGAGAAGCTCAAAGGTGTGTAATTAAACTATTCTATTTATGATAAAGAACTTTTGGCCCTAATTTGAGCCTTTTACGTATGGCAACATTATATACCACCAAAAGAATTTATCATATACACAGATCATGAATCTTTGAGATATTTATGGAGCCAATCAAAACTTTCCAAATGGCAAGCTTGATGGATTGAATTTTTGGAAGGATTTAACTTCGTCATCAAATTCAAGCAAGGCAAGAATATGTAGTTATCAATGCTTTGTCAAGAAGACATGTTCTTTTCATTGAATGGTTGATGAGCTTCTAATTGCACATATTTTATTTAGTGATTTTTGATGATTTTTCTTCATATTTGAGTTTATTTTTAGATAATAATTAAGTAAAATTTTGTTTTTTAGATTTTGAAATGATTTACGTGAAAAAAATGAGAAGATAGAAATAAAATTTACTTAAATTGGAGTTAAAATGAGCAAGTTATGAAGGTTTAAAGATCGACATAGCCATGTCACCGGTCATGTCGTTTTTAGTGTTTTTTTTTTAAAGGAAGACAAACGTGAAGCACAGTCAAGGATATGACTAAAAGATATGGTTGTATCCCCAATTGTGTCTTTTCTAATTGACCTATTATTTTTTTAATCTCTTTATATATAAAGCCTTGTTAGGGTTTATTTGAGAGGGAACTTTTTGGCATGACTTTTAAGGAGTTTTTGAAGCTAAAAACAATCAAGAAAGTAATGAGAACAGAAGATTTCAAGATTTAATTTTGTTTGGATTTCATGATGCTTCTTTTTATTCTTTTCTATACTTTATTTTTAGATCCTTATTTTGTAATGTACAGTGAGTAGATATTTGATATCTAGGTTTTGTGGAACCTATATCTATTCATGTGATATTATTATTACTTGATTAATTTAATTCTTTAGTCTTTTCTTGATTCAACTATGTTTGCTTCATGATTTAGGTTATTATTTTTGTGAGTAGTAATCTAAGGTTTGATATCTTATAAGAGAATCAAGAGATTTCTTATAAGATTTGATCTAGGCATAGTTGATGAGGTTTGTTGTAAGATTAGAGATAATTTGCAAGATTCTTCTAGAATTTTGAATTAAAGCATAGAGAATTTATTGTTTAATAATGCAATCTTAGGTTATGCTATTGAGAAGAGATCCTAATAAGTGATTCTAGGGTTAGGGTTAATTGGCTTGAGAAGGTGATTAACTTTAGTAGAGAATTCTCCCAATTAAGAAAGATTAAAGTATAAATTAGATTATCTTTAGGAAAATCACGTGTTAGATTTAGGGGAAAAAAGATCTAAGTACAACATTGAATCTTAAACTAATTTCCAATTGAATTACTTTCTTGTTAATTCTTGAATTGCATCTTAGTTAATCTTTAAATTAGTTTTAGTAGTAATTTAGTTTTATTTCTTTAAGTTTCTTGAAATTTAATTTGCCGGTTAGATAATAGAGACCTAGTGAGTATTAATTGTCAGAATCTTTGAGGGATTAACTTTTGGACTTATATCCGTTATATTATAAACTAATAGGTGAACTTGCCTATATCAATTACAGACCAAAATGTTGCGGTTTGCAAGCATTAAAGAATAGTATCAATATGATTCTCATTTTAGTCATATATTTGGATGTTGAGAAGAAGGAAGAACAGTGGATGAATACCATGTGAAGAATGGCCACCTATTTTAAGGAGGTAAGTTATGCATGCTGACCTGTACGATAAGAGAACTGTTGGTGAGAGAAGCCTGTAGTGGAGGACTTTCGAGGCACTTTAGAGAGTGAAGGATGTATGAGCTATTGAATGATAGGTTCTTCTAGCTGAGGATAAAGTATGACATGCATCATGTGATTGAGGGATGAGCTATCTATAAGAAAGCAAAAAGTCACGTAGAACAAGGGAAAGCAATGCCTTTGCCTACTTTGACCTAACCATGGGTTGATTTTAGTATGGATTTTATCCTCGGACTACCCCAAATTGCTCGAGGCAAAGATATGGTTGTTGTGGATAGGTTTAGCAAAATAGCACATTTTGTGCCCTATACTAAAACTAATGATGCTTTAGCTATTGTTTCTTTGTTTTTATAGGAAATAGTTCACTAGCAAGGAGTGTCGAAGAGCATAGTGTTGGATAGAGATCCAAAATTCTTAAGCCATTTTTGGAGAACTCTTTGGTGTCAAATGGGAACCAAGTTATTGTTTAGTACTTCTTAATATCCCCAAATTGATGGTCAGATAGAGGATGTTAATTGCATCTTGGGATCATTACACTTAGTTTCAGTGGGAAAGAACTTAGTTGATGGGACATTTGCTTGTCGGTGGTAGAATTTGCTTACAATAAGACGATACATGCCACTACTGGTCAAGCTTCATTTGAGGTCATCTATGGGTTCGACCTTGAGCTACCACTCGAGTACACCCTGATGCCACTTATTGACTAGGAAGACCTAAAAGCGAGGATTAGAGCTTAGTCCTTCTAGTAGGTCTACCAATGAGTCACCTAGTACATTGATTGAGCTGCTAGAAAACTAAAGGAGAAAGGCAAAGGAAGGAAGACCAAGTAGTTTTAGCTCGGTGACCAAGTATGGTTACACTTATGCAAGGAAAGGTTTCTTAACAAGAGGAAAAACAAACCGTCTGCCATAATTGAAGGACAATTTAGGATACTCTAGAAGATAAATAACAATGCATACCAACTAGAGCTACCGAAAGACTTTGCAGTGTCAAACGTATTTAAAGTTGCCGACCTCAACCCTTACCAACCCGAGGAGAATTTGGACAAGGACTAGCTAGATTTGATTCCAAATCCCAATAAGCCTGGCGGGGATGATGGAAATTAGACTACAGGACTCTTGACTTGAGCCTGAGCCTGAGGATTAGAAAGCATGGCCAAATGAGCTCCTTCTTCACACACTACATTTGAGGAATCCAAACTACTGTAGTTTGCTAACCCAATGCTTAGGTTGAGCTAAACCCTCTTATACTTATCGATAGTCTTTAGTTGCCAACTAGAGACACATCTAGACAATAGCTTTGCCCATCTAACTAGCTACTCAGTCGATTTGAATCTAAGTTATACCTAGTCCATTTGAGTTGAATTCACCTCGAAAATGTCATTTGATTAACTTAGCATTGTTGAATTGTCCCCTCGGCTCAACGTCATCACTTAATAGCTCCCAAGCTAATTGAACAATTGTCCATCTTTTTTTACCAAGCACATAACCACTAGTCATCTGCCATATGTCTAAGGACCCCCTGTGACAAAATCTTCTGTACAGGATACCCGTTTTTTTTGTATTTTCAATTATACCCTTTAGACATTCCTTATAACACATTTATTTTAGATATTACCCTTTTCATTTTTTCCATTTTAGGTAGGATGCCCTAACTTTTGGGGTATAAATACTCACTATATATGTAGCCGCAAATCATCATCTTACTCTTTTTGATATTGAATATACGGTTCCCCTTTCGTAAGCATTGTTCTCTATTGCTTACTTTACTCTTATCCTAACCTTTAATTAATGTTAGGTGATAAGTACCCTCATTGAACCGGCTCGTGTGTTATATCGAGTTGAGTCGTGAGTCTTTGATAGTTCCTTAGTGTGTCATATCCTTGGAGTGGATCAAAGGTTTGCTTGTTTTACTTTTCATTATCGATCATGTGCATTCTCACCTGTCCTTTCAAGCTTTCCATAAGTTTAGACCTACCCTTACGACTAGCCTTGTTAGTCCTTAGATTAGTATGTATCATCTTGATTTTTCTTTATGTCATCTTAAGGTTCAACCAGTAGTGTAATGGGCCTCCAATGTTGGGTATATTAGATTATGGAGGCTTAAGATAATTAAGGCCTAATTACAAACTAAATAAAGGTGAGTAGAATGGCTGACAGTTATCTTGTGGTGCCACTCCATTGCCAAAGTTTGTGATACTTGTAAGAAGTATGTAATCTCGTAGATGGAGGCTTATGGAAAATGAGGTGTCAACAAGTGTATAAGCTCTTGTGAATATATGTGAAAGTATGTGAGTGAGTTAGTTAGTCTATGTATAAGTAAGTTCGTTACTTAGTAACATAGAGATTGAGTATTTATATGTTGAACCCTCAAGCCCTTATCAACTTATAGTGCATAGCCTTAGATTTTAGAGGCTTGGAGTTGGTAAGATCTCTTAATAACAACAACGAATGATTTTTTTGGGCCCTATGCCTATTTCTTCTTAATAAATACTTAATTGTACCTTATAATCTAGGTTACATAGGCTTATTAGAGGGAAAGTTGCTAAATGTCATATCCCATGAAATGCGATATGGTTGTTGTATGATTAAGTATGTGAGGTTCCTTTAGAGGCTAAGCAGATATTCTTAGAGTGCCAATGGGGTTTTATGGAGGTAGCAACTGCTCTTTAGGGCTACTTTGGAGGGGCCAACCAAAAAAGGACCTTTTAAGTAAGGAGGTTGGACTGTAGGCAATAGGAGTCAGTTTGTATCAAGGGGGATATTTTCTAGCTAACTTATTTGGTAGTGGTTCTAGTATAACTGGCCTTAGTTTAGCTTGCACTACTAACTAAGTTACTTGGCTTTAGTCTTATGACAGTTGGCTCAGACCTAATTTATATAGTAATCTTGCAAGTTAAGTTATTCGGTCTTGAGTCCAAGGCGATTAGACCTTATCTAAAAGTTACTATGAACAATTTGTTTTTCTTTTCTAACCAAGATGTAAATTTTGTACACTTGCTGTTTTTTTTTTTCATAGCCTTTTTTCTTGCAAAAGAAGCATATGATGTCTTTTTTAATGGTTGTTTTAGGACAATCCACATAAATAGATGGACCACTAATCTTAGATTCCTAAACTTTCTTAAGAGTGTCCTTAAAATTTTTTCCTTAGTTGCTTGTTTGCTATGGAAATTTAGTTTAGATTGGGAACAATAAAAGCACTGTCACTCTTTTCCTTCTTTAATTTCTCTTCCTCAAAAACATAGTTAGAAATAAAGGTCATTGATACTCTAAATTGAGTTAAGAGTATTAGAGATAGTTTTGATTTGACTAAAGTCACTTGTAAAGAATTACGGGTATGACTAACTATGAATCTATCAGGAAGTGAAATTATTATTATTATTATTTTTAAAGTTTTGATTGAATATGAGCCATTTGATGAGATACCCTCTAACTCCTTCCACCTTTTCATATTTCCTACCTGTTAGTCTACTCAATATGCTCCCCAATTTAACATTATTAAGGCTTTGGCATATATGGCCTACAATAGTAAAAGCTCTTCGGCATTGTTGGTCTTAGGTATGCTACTAAGAAGGTGCTTAAATGTGAATCTTTTCTTGTGTCAGGACCCTAAAGGAGGTTTAATAGGATTATCTAAAGTTTTTATGTCATGTATGTACCCATGATATGGAAACTGTCTTATAAGTCAGAGATTACAAAACTCTAAATGATAAATCACTAAGATTACTGATTTTTAAGTAATTAATTTATTATAAAATATAAATATAAATCACTATAGATGTTCGATATCCCACAGTTCCTTAGAACTGTAGAGAATCGGTATTCTTTACCAAATAATAACACAGGACATATCAACTTTATAAAGTTACAAGAAATATGAAATTATATTAAATTCTAACATACAAATATTTCCGACATAGGATGTTTCTCTATGGATTAAATTTATTGAAATTTTAAATATTGATTAGGTCATTGCTTAGGTCATCAATTGATTAGGTCATTGCTTAGGTCATCAATTGATTAGGTCATCGCTTAGGTCATCATTTACTTACATAAGTCCTTACTTCATACTTAAGTGTCTTATGTACATTTATATATATGCTAAGTATACACTTATACTTTTACTATAATTTTATGTATATTAGTATACTTATCCATATACCATATTTATACTTATACATATAGTGATATATAAATACAGTTACATACATATTTCATATGTATTTTCGTATGCCTAGCATACCCCATTAAGAAATCTTCACAAAATCCATATTTTTTTACTTTAAGGGCTTATTTAGCAAGGTATATGTGTATATACTTAGTATACTCCTTATTTTAGGTTATATACATAAAAGGGTAGTCATGTGCATGGCTTTCTATGCTTATGTACAAATAGTTTTCCTATTCTTACCTATATATATGTACATCTATACTATGTATTTTACTCTTATATTTAAGTGTTCCTACACTTATGTACATGTATATAAGAATCCTATTTAAGTCAACATACATAAACATATTACATGATAATTCCAAAACTAACATAACGCAAACAACTAATTACCAATTTAAGATGAAAGATTTTATGAAAACATACCTCTTTCTACTTTGTGATATAAAAAGGAAAGCAAGTATAGGTGTTTTATTAGTTTATGGTAGTAAGTGAAGTTGTATAGTTGAAGTTATGAAGAGGTTGAAGATGGAAAGGACAAGGGGAGTTCACGATTTTGTAGGAGGGGAAAAGAAGTTGTTCTTATCTTAATTTGTGTTTTATAATTGAGAAAAGTGAAGTTTAGAAGAGGGAGAAGAGTGGACGGCAACAAAGGGGCAAAATTGGACAAAAAATTGTGTAGAAAGTTAAGGAGAAAGGAAGAAGGCTCTATATGAAATTTGTGTGTACATAATGGAGGTAATTAAGGAAAATTTAGGAAAAAAATTAAGGAATTGAAGGGAAATGTGGAGTTTATTGAAATTATTAATGAAATCTTCCTCTAAGTATTTATATCCTATGTACATTATTTAGTATGGTACTTAGTGTAACTATTATAAAAAGTGCCATTTAGTATGTTAATATTAACTACATATAGTATAAACATCAACTACATACTTAACTCTATAAAATACTAACCTAGTTATATGATTAGAAGATGGTTGTGATCTATAATACAATATCTTAGTCTTTAGTATATTGAATTAGAATTGTATACATTTATAAATAATTGAAAGTTATCTTTGATCTTTTACTAATGATTTAGTAAGATACTGAGAATATATTATCAATTAAGGTTTTAGGATAAATTATGGTGAATTAGTGCTTTTATATCCTTAAAGTTATAGTTTTATGGTTTTATCACTTTTGAGCAAAATCTCTAGCGTTTATATACATTTAGGGTATAAAAATTTTCTATGCGATTAAATCTTCGGTTGTTACCTTAGGGTTTTGATGAGGTTCAAGGTCAACTTTTACAGTTCATATACTTAAGCTTTTAAGGTCCTCGTATACGATTAAAAGTTCAATTGATAATTTAGGGTTTTTTTTTTTAATATTTGCTTTAGGTTTTGAATTGAGATTTTAATTGGTTTTAAATTTTACTGACTCTATTGAGTTAAGGGGATTATCTACAGTACATGAGTTTAATTCTATACTCAGAAGGCTAAATTTGAGGGGTTTACAACTTGTTTATAAGACCTAATTTGTTAAATCTCTTCCACCTAACATATAACTCTTTTATTTGGTAGAATTCTCATTCATGGTTTTAATAGGATTCTTCTTACTGGTTAGGTTAATAGTTTTCAATGTATTATAATTAGCACTATTCAAAATATCAAAGCTAGTAATATTGTTGTCTAGACTAAAATTAATTGGTGAATCATAATAAGAATGCAACGAGCTAATGAATTGGGCAATTAATTAATTTCCTTTTAGGAGAAATAAAAAGTCACATGGCTTTTATTATTAAGAGTCTAGCACATCACTTACAAACTCTCGTTAGGCAGAAATGCAACATGCATTACGTTGATAGTGAATTTTCATCCCAAAAACCAAATGTTTAGCATAATGTTGAATAGTTCTAGACTAAGAGTGATAGGAATCAACTCCTTAGACCAATTACATACAGTCAAGTTAGAGGACTGTAAGGACCCATATGAAGAATATTAGCTTAAAACCCCATTCAAGATGAAGATTCCTATTTTGATCTCCATCTTTTTCACTACTACCGACTTGAGTGCTAAGCTCTCATAAGTACTAATATAGTTTTTGAGCTATAAAGCAGTCATGCTGACCTACTAAGCATTCATGCTAAATAGCTAAGTAGCCATACCTATTATTAAGCTCATACCATGATTTAAGTAACTCTCAAGCTGACCAACATCAGACCTCTATCCAAGTTTGATTGTTGAGACACTCGACCTGGAGAGGATCATAATGCCCTTCAGTACTCAAGCTCTGACCTGAATAAAACTAGGTCAGCTTTAACTATTGACTTTCTTTTGACCTCATCAGAACAAGATCTTGTAATAGCCAAGCAGACTCAAAATTCATTTTAGCTTTACCAATGGTACTATAAGCCTTTAGTCACCTCTTGACATGTATCTTCCGGCACATTATTTTAGAATGATTCTTTACTTTTCCATATAGTGTATTATTTACTACCTTTACCCCTTTTAAGAATGTTTTTGGAATTTTTTGTACCTTATCTATTTTTAGCTTTTTCTTATTTAGTGAAATCTTAATTGAGGTCATATAAATACCTCACTTCCTTATATGCAGACAACACATTATTACAATATTGATTATTACCATATTCCATTCTTGAGCAGCCTTAGCATTCTTACTCTCTCTTAACTTTTATCTATTCCTTTAGTAAGGAGTAGTAGTGAGTAACCATATAGTTTGGATCAACGAATCACATTTAGCGAATTATAGGTTGAGTAAGATTAATTAGGGTGTTATATCTGATTGGTAGTTACTCGGATTTACTAAACCCTTTTACCTTCTTTTGGTTCTTGTCCATTATGGTGCTTCTCCATGTGTACAACCTTAAAGGTGCATCACTAAGAGATCTATCATTTTTTAGAGACAACATTTTTCTATAATGTGGCATAATTAGCAACTTGAAGAAGAGGTTGAGAAGCTGTAATTATAATTGTCCAGTATAGATAGAAAGTTGATGGAGGCTTAGGAGACTACTACAATAGTGGAGGGTTCGGTTCGATGGTTCGAGGAGGATGAAAAGGAGCTAAAAGTAGGGTACATGAGCTCTAGGAAGAGTTAGAGTAGATGTGGGCAATAAGGTTACAGGTCTCAAATCTTACTCTAGCTGGGTCAAGGAAACATGGAAATCAATTAAGAACACTTAGAGGATAGTGTCTAAGGATATAGAGTACACTTATAAGAATGCGAGTAACATTCATAAGATAAGTCTACCTCTAATCTCATTAGGAAATATCGTACAAGCATCATCAAAGCCATAATATCCTCACTCTTTAACCATTTCTACTGAAAAGTAATTATAGTAGTATACCTATTGTATTGAGGTCCTAAATCCACTTCCATCAATGCCCATGAATCTTACCAACTATAATACACCCTATCCAAATACTTATCGAGAATTTCATCCATAGTCCTAAACATTTCCTAATTTGCCATCTCTAATAGCAACTTTTGTAACCTCACCCTATATTAAGTAAGGATTTCCTCTCCATTACATTTAAAATGCAACAGATTATCAATTCCCTTCTACATCTTTGTGGATGGATTTAAAATCATAATTAACATATGATGTAATTCAATACTATGATTAATTTACTTTATAGCTTCTTAATACAATCTCTCACTATCCACTTATTATTACCTACTTTCACTTTGTTCTTATAATGTTTACTTTCTTTTCATTATGATGCTTTAAAGTGTGATCACCAGAACTACGCTTTGATACTAACCAAGGACTCTCATGCCTTGAAGCGATGGAGTTATAACGGTCTCGTCATGTAAATCATCTTATGATAGGAGCTAAACTTATAACTTGATATGGATCATGGCCTAATTATACATTCCTAAGCTTGAGGACTTGTTCAAATGGTTCATCGAGTTATTTGAGGCAAGTTGATTGTCAAGGAGCAGTACATTCCCTAGTTTGACCTACTAAGTTATTTTGCTCTCTAAATTATCCAATAAGTTATTGAGGCGACTAGCCAAGGTGCTGAGTTGACCTCTCGACAATACCCCTGTCCAAGTATCAAACTAGAATACTACCAACCTGATTTGTGCGAAGACCAAGTTGACAACTCTTCAGAGTTGAACTCCTGAAGCTAACTTGACAATGAGCTGCCACCAAAACCAACACTTTCCCAGTCCTAAATATCCAAGCTATTGAGTTGTCGAACCGCCAATGCTAACTTGACTTGTTTAGAACCTACTATGCTTGGCCAACAATATCATTAGGACCACAAAATGAATAGATGACTTATGTACTGATTTTCTTAGCATTTGTACTATCCTTTTCCATCATCGGAAATTTTTTTTGCTTGTTTACAACATTACCCCTGTAAAATTATTCCTTTTCCTTTACTAGTAGGAATCCTTTTTGTAATTTACACTAACCTAGAACTTACTCTAATTGGGTCATATAAATACTTATGTATTGTAATAGTCGGAACAATTAATACAATCAACCTTTCAAACATTTTCTCTTCTTATGTGAGATAAGTGTATCTTGCTTTCTCTCTATTACTCTTATTTAAGTTATTGAGCGTAAACTAGTGGCCAGTGACCTTTGGCCACACTTGTACGTTATATCAAGTGTAACTAGAGCTCGTGTAAGACGGTGGTGCGTCATATCTACCATCGATTCATAAGGACCTTTGCTCAACCTTCGATTATCATTTATCCTTTAAACCGTCTTGAGGTTTGAACTGATTCCCGTAGTTTGTATGATATCGGGTGTCATATGTTTATCCACATTGGACCATATCATTTTAGTGTCAAAGCTTAGATACATTTAAAGCTAGTTTCTATTACTTTTTTCTTTGAGTGATTTGTTATTGTTTCCATGTGTTAGAAGTTCTATTTACAACATAGGAGTTTGGTAGGTGAAAAGTGTTGAAGAAATTCTGTGCTCAAATTTCCCCTATTTCTTGTACAAAAAAATAGAGTGTTAGTAATTGCTTGTTCATCACGTATAGTTGACATAGTGGTGGGAGTATTAGTTAGTGTTTTGCTGTTATTATTTTTAGAAAGAACTTTGAGTGGTATTTCAACCACCAATCTTGTGAGGTAGCTAACAATGTCTGATTTAAGTGTTCAAGGAACTTTGGGTAACCAAGAGTGGTGCTTAAAATGGCTAAGGCTAACAAGGAAGGTTCACACCTAGTCAATAGGTGGCTGATTGGACAAACTCATCGACTTAGTAGCCAATTTGGTGATTGTCATACATGAAGATAGGTAGCGAGCTAGAAATGGTACATATAGAGAATGTGAATAACCTGGGAGAGGTAATGGTTAGTTTGGCCAAGTTAATGCCCCAATTCGACCACCCTGAATGAAGGAGTGGGTAGGGTTACTAGGCATAGGCTAGCAATCAATGAGATCAAAGAGGAAGAAAGGGAAGGAGATGATGAAGCAGAGGAGTACTATGAACCAAAAGAAAGGAATGTTTGAACCCTTAAAGTTAAAGGGTTGAGAATATGCATTTTGAGTTTTTCTAGGAGTGGAGATGCTGAAGAATACCTGGATTAAGTAGGTAAGATTAAGAAGCAATTTGAATGCCATAAAGTACCAGATAATGCAAATGTTAGACTTGTTGTGTTAGAGTTTACTAGTTATGCCGTCTTATGATGGAAGAACATGTAAGCTACATGAAGAAGAGAGGGAGAGCTTAAAGTTAGGAGTTGGGATGAGATGAAGAGGGTTATGAGGAGAAGATTTGTGCCGAGCTACTATTTGCAGGATGCCTATAAAAGATTACAAGAGATGAGGCATGGAGGATCGATTATTGATGCATATGTAAAGGAATTTCATATGCTAATGATTCGATGTGAAATCATTGAGCTTAAAGATTGAACTATATCTCGATTCATCAGTGGATTGAAATACAATATTGGAGATGTTCTAGAAACTATGGATATTGGATCACTTGATGACACTATCCGAGATGCCTAGAGAATCAAGAGATGCCGAGCAGGAAGGTTTTGACCCCTTGTTAGGCAACCCAGCAGTAGCCAATCTGCTTTAAACAAACCTATGTAGATGGAACTAAGTAAGGTTGCTAAGACCTAACTTACTCAAAATGCTAGAGTAGAAGAGAAGGAGGTCCCCAAGAAGTTTGAGAAAGGTCAAAGCTTAGGACAAAAGACAATTGAGATAAAGTGTTTTAAATGCTAAGGATTTGGACACATGGCAACTTAATGTCCGAATAGGAGAACCATGGTGATCTAAGGTAAAGCGTTGACTGTTGAGATAGATAGTACTGATGAAGAAGTAGAAGACTTGAAAGAGGCTGAGCAGGTTGAATTATCCGAAGAGGAAGAAGTTACTATAGCAAGGAAGGTAATTTTTTGCTTGCCACTTTAATATTGAGGATGACAATGAATGTAAGTCTCGTGCTCGAAGATAAATAAAGAGAGAATCTTTTCCACATTGGATGCAAGGTGAATTGGTCTTGTGTGCCTTGATTAATAATAGTGGGAGCTGCACTAATGTAAACTTTGCTTTCATGGTCCAACAATTGAAGTTGCGACCCAACCCCACTT
The DNA here is from genome assembly GCA_024138015.1 of Lumnitzera littorea. Classification (NCBI taxonomy): domain Eukaryota; kingdom Viridiplantae; phylum Streptophyta; class Magnoliopsida; order Myrtales; family Combretaceae; genus Lumnitzera; species Lumnitzera littorea. Next base: position 57,545,360 of record JAMXBB010000002.1, read on the forward strand.
AAATCCTTATTAGCCACATTGGCTTAGTGACAATAGGGCCCTACAAGTGAACAAATAAGTATCTGTGCTGATCTGTATATGTAACTATTGAGATGAAGTATTGTATGATGTGCTACCTATGAGTGTGTCCCACATTCTACTTGGACGACTGTAGATGTTTGATCGAACCATGATGTATGATGGAAAGAGGAATACATGTTCCCTAGAGCATGAGGGTAGGAGGGTAAAGTTGAGCCTTATGATTGCTGAGCAAGTAAAAATCATGTAGGCCCAATTGAGCCGAGTCTTAAAGAAAGAAGCTTTGGTGATGACTAAACCTGAGCTAAAAAGAGAGATGGAACTTGACGAGCTAACTTATTTTTTTGTTAGAAGGTTGCTGGAGATGAGATCCAAGGAGGAAATGGTGCCTATCGAGGTGAAAATCTTATTGGATGAGTTTGCCATCTGTTCTTAAAGTGAGCTGCTGGAAGGATTGCCTCCTATCTGAGGCATCAAACATGTAATTGACTTGCAGCCAAGAGCCATACTACTAAACAAGCCTGCTTATAGGCTTAACCTTAAAAAGGTTGCCAAGCTACAAAGGTAGGTAAATGAGCTAATGAAGAAAGGGTATGCGTGAGAATGCCTTAGCCTATGCACTGTATTGGCCTTATTGGTACCTAAGAAGGATGGATCATGTAGAATGTGTATAGATAACTAAGCAATCAATTGCATCACCATCAAGTATAGGTATCCTATACTAAGGCTTGATGATATACTGGATGAGTTAAACGGAGTAAGAGTATTCTCTAAGATTGATCTCAAATTTGGATACCATTAGATCTGAATGCATGAGGGTGATGGGTAGAAGATTGCATTCAAAACGTGCCATGGATTGTATGAATGACTTGTGATGCCATTTGGACTATCAAATGTGCTGAGTACATTTATGTGACCGATGAATCATGTGCTCCAAGAACTAATAGGATTTATGGTGGTTTATTTCGATGACATCTTAGTGTATAGCCCTGATTTGGAGACTCACCAAGAGCATCTTTGAGTAATCTTCACAAAACTCTAATTTGAAAGGCTCTACGCCAATTTGAAGAAGTGTGAATTTTGCTAACCTTAAGTAATCTTCCTAGGGTTTGTTATAAGTAGTGGAGGAGAATAAGTCAATGATGAGAAGATAAGAGAGATCATTGAATGACCTATGCTGACCACTTTAGTTGATGTGAGAAGTTTCCATAGCTTGGCATTATTTTATCGTAGTTTTATAAGGAATTTCAGTACGATCGTGGCCCCACCCCACTCACTGAACTGTCGAAGAAGAATAATAAGTTCAAATGGTGAGAGAAGGAGCATAGAATTTTTTAGGAGGTGGAACAGAAGCTGACTACAGCCTTTGTTTTAGCTCTATTGAGCTTTGACAAAGTGTTTAAAGTAGAGTGTGATGCATTTAGACTAGGCATAGGTGCCATGTTGATGCAAGAAGGCTGACCTATTGCCTACTTCAGTAAAAAACTTAGAGGAGCTATACTCAACTATTCTATTTATGATAAGGTGTTTTACTCCTTGATTCGTGCCCTAATTGTATGGCAACATTATTTGCTGTACAAGGAATTTCTGAACTACATTGATCATGAATCCTTGAGATATTTAAAGAGCCAACCTAAGTTGTCTTAGAGACAAGTGAAATGGGTCAAGTTCATGGAGGGATTCTTTTATGTTGTGAAGTACAACAGTAGGAAGAACAATGTATAGCTGATGCCATATTGAGACAACATTCTCTCTTGATTGAGTTGTAGACTAGGCTACTTGGTTTTTTAATGATAAAGGATTTATATGTAAAGGATCCACATTTTGGTCCCATTTATGCTAGGTGTGAGGAAGACGAACATTTGATGACTATCACAGGGAGGATGGATACTTATTTAAGAAGAGGAGATTATGTATCCTAACCTATTCCATGAGAGAATTGTTAGTACATGAGGTACGTGGAGGAGGGTTATCAAGACACTTTGACTAGCACCGCACTCATAAGGTATTATCCTTAAGATTCTTTTAGCCATGAATGATGGGAAATGTCTAATCTGTATTGGAAAGGTGTGTTATCTGTAGAAAAGCAAAGAGGTAAGTTGAGCAAAGCAAGGGTACTATTTACCCTTGCCTATGCTAACTAAACCTTGGTCTATACTATTTACCCTTGCTTATGCTAACCAAACCTTGGTCTAAATTAAGTATGGACTTTATGTTGGGATTGCTAAGGATGGCCTGAGGGAAGGACTCCATCATGGTGGTTGTGGTTCAATTCAGCTAGATGGCATACTTCGTGGCTTATACAAAAACTAACAATGCTTAGACTATTTCATTTCTTTTCTTGCAAGAAGTAATCAAGCTTCATGGAGTGCCCAAAACCATTATTTTAGACTGGGACCCAAAGTTCATGAGCCACTTTTGAATATGGAGACGCATAGGAACCAAACTATTATACAGTATGTCCTATCTTACTATCATCCATAAATGAATAGATAGACTGAGGTTATCAATAGAATAGTAGGAACTTTACTATGGGTTGCCATTGGTTGGAACATGGTTGATTGGGATTTGTACTTATCGATCATAGAGTTTACCTACAACAGTACTGCCCATAGTGTAATAAACATGTCTCCATTTGAGGTTACCAATGGGTTTAACCTTGAGCTCCTAATGAACCCAACATACCTTCTAAGGCCAAATGATGACCAACCAATTGCAAAAAGAGTTAAGGCCATCAGAGCCATGCACTAGAAGGATGTAGAACAATTAAGCCGAGTTATTACCAAGCTTGAAAGACGAGGTTGAGGATGGAAGAAAAGAGAACTTCAATTAGGTGATCTGGTTTAGATCTACCATAGCAAGGAATGGTACCCAATATAAACCTTACGAAATTTCAACAACCCTTAAGCGAAATTGAATGAAGGAGTCCTTAAATAGTCCCTAGAACCACTCCAAACATGATAATAATACCTAAGTGGAGGAATCAAACCCTAAGTGTTCGACCAAAACCGTATTTGAAGTAAGCCCTAAAAACCTAACTAAATGAGCAAAAACCCTAATACTTGAAAAACCCTAAAATGATAATCTAACCCTAATTAAGTGATCAAATACCTTAATGTCACAAATAAATACTAATAGTAAGGTTGAATTGGTCAATACAAGTGATCAGTAGTACTGGATGATTTGAACCTAAACTTTTGAGCTCGTATGCAGATCAACTTATCATAAACGAGCACTAAACCCTAAGGGAACCTTAAGTACACATGTAGGGCATTTAGAATAGCTAAATTATAGTGTCAAAGTCCAACCAAACCCTAAACACATCCTAATTAGCCTAATCATGCCTAATCACCACCAATTGCCTTAATTAAACCCAAATCCTTAACTAACCCCATTACATCTTAATTAGCTATAAGTCAAATATGATTAATGAACAAAAGATAAAATCTTGTCCCCTTTTAAAATATCTTGTACCTAAAGGGGATAAGATCTTGCCCATATTAGCAAAAAGCACGTAAGGTACATGGTCCCCATTTTATACCTTGTTCTTAATTTCTTAAACAATCAAAGCTTGTCCCCCTGACCTTCTCTCACTTCTACAACCTACCATCCTCGTTTCCTACCTTCATTTTTGTTTTCTTAAACCCTAGAACACACCTAAAAACTCTCTCAAACTTCCTCTCAAAGATCAAGCCCTAAACTCCTTCTTCTTCCTCTTCTCACCAACCACCCTAGCGCCAACCCCCATAACTTCACCACCACCACCACCACTACTCTAAATTACTCTAAACTAAGTCCCATACCTCACACATACATTCCCCTTGTTTACCGACACACTTACAACCCCTTATACATACTAAGGCTCACGGCTTACAACCACAAATGGAGCCTTTCCACACTTTGCTCCGGTAAGAACTTAAGTTAGGTTTCTCCTTAGATTTCTTGCAAAATAATGATAGATACTAACATTTTCTTTCTTAAAACTTATTTTCCAGCAACTCCATAGAAGTTCTAAGGTATTTCAAGAAGGTCCACAAAGGTAAGTACAAGAAAAACCACCTTTAGTAGAAGTTATAACACAAATAGACTAAGTTGTGTAGAGTAGTGTAAGTTTTAGTCGAAGATCTTCAAGTAGGTTGATGAGACTCTTGTTTTCCATGCATGCTACCCAATATTTGTCCCCTCATCACAGTTCCACACACTTTTGTGAAATTTTTGTGGTTTTAGATTAGTAAAAACATAGGTTACTTAAGCCAAAACACCATAAAATCAAATGTTGCATGACCCTAGAAACCACTCTTGGTTGCCACTTTCATTGAACTACCAGATCTAGAACTTTTTTTTTAGTAGCTTAATAACATTTTTATTTAGTGTTAAGTATGGTTTAGGACTTAATTAATCAAGTAAGTAGGCTAAAGTATGGTTAAGGCCTTAAACTAGTTTAGTTAGTGATTATATGCTTAAGAATGGTGTTAATAACCCTAAGAACCATATTGGACCAATCTATAACCATATTAAAAATGGGCTAAACTTATGTCCAAAAAGACAAGTGGGCTTGAGCCCAAGGCCTTAAATAGTAAACTAGATACTAAAATCCCAAAAGATCCGATTTAGGAGCCTATGTAGCTAGATGACTAGATTTGAACCTTAAGATAAAAGGCTTAGGAAGAGTTATTTAAGAGGCTCACAAAACTCAAAGGCCCGTCTAAGACACCTACCATAGGCCCCTTAGTGATTTAGGGCCCTAAACTTAGTAAAAAGGCCCATTTAGACCTATAAGAGCATCACCAAGGCTCACTTTAAAATTTTAAAGTGTTGGCTAGAAATATCCAATTTAAAATACTTAAAATAAGCTCAAAATCATTAAACATAAGCCCTAAATTCAAAAACTAAGCCTAAGGCCCAAAACTAGGCCTAAGGCCCAAAACTAGGCCTAAATCCCAAAGTGACCCAACTCACCACTTAGGCCCACGACCTTGTAGGGCCCAAACTAAAAACCTACTGATTTAGAAACTTAAAAATAACTTCACCAAATGAAAGAACATTCGAAAAGGATGAAAACGACTATAATGTCACTAAAAACGGAGTCAAAACAAAGAAGATATGCCCAAATTACGGAAACAATTAACTCTAGAATAGTGAGAGATAAGCCTAGTTAATTAGTATAAATAGAATACTCATAAAACTTAACTATCTTCTTCAAGGGATGAGGAGTTTGACTTGGACATAGTAGAGGATTACTGGGATTGCTAAGTATCATGGCCAAGTGAGTATACTGCCCCCTACTTTGCTTGTTTGTACTTATAGTTAGTACAATACTTAATTATATCCAATAACTGAAATTATATATATTTGATATGGTTGACCTTGTTTGCAAAAATATCTTAAGTTGATATGAATGTTATATGCTTGCAACATTAGAGCTTAGGGTCTTGGAGTATCTGTATATAATGATTGGTCACCCATGAAACAGATTAATAAACACTTAACCCTTAATTAAACCGGTCATGCATCATATCTTATAACATGATAATATGGGTATCAACATCAAGCAATTGAATGGGGGATCATGCCTAAAGGATCCATATTGTATTTTGTGTATTGAAAGTTGTTATCATAAAATGTACTTTGTGTAATATGTTCCTGCCTCGACCTTTAGGAATTGCTTGGCTCCAGGGAGTGACGCGTTCTACTTGAGGTTGTGTCGTGTTTACTATTGAGGGGGCTATTGATGACAAGAGACTTTGAATTGGACATAGACACCTAAATCCTGACATGCCAAAATACTTCCTAACTCGGGCAATCGTAGGCATTAAAACCATGTTGTATACAATTACTGGTAGACTGTATATACTATTACATTACATATGTTTAACCATGTATTCATACGCTTGTTTAATAACTTACTTGGTATTGCTTGTTGTAGAGTAGGTAGGTTACTTACTAAGTAGTCGAGCTTACCCCCCTTATAGTTTATTATTGTAGTAGGACTTGTAGTTGGAGCTGGGTCGTGGGATGCCCGATGTCATTAGCACCAGCTTGGGATTAGGATGTAAAGAAGTTGAGAGCTCGAGCGAACCATTTGTTTATATATATATATATGAACTCTCTTTAATTTCCAATTATTAAGTATCTTTAGTTTGTTAAGTAACGTAAACTGCTTATGGTGATTTATCTTGATACTATATGACTAATTTAGGGGAAATTTGATATTCTTACTTATCTATGTTATGTTAGTGATCATTTTTATATGTTCTGTTATTACTTAATACTAGTTATTGGGAGAAGGTCGTAGTTGTGAATGCTTTGTATAGTACGCCAAAGTCCAATGATCAAGGATGGTGCTTGATCTTAAATCTTCATGTATTATATGGCGGTATTGCCATGACTCGACCCCCCTTTGGGTTGTGATACCTTAACTTGAGGAAGAGCAAGTTATCCCCCAAGGTCGATAGACCCTTTAAAGTGCTTGAAAAGATCAATCCAAATGCCTATAGGATTAAATTACCTAAAGAGTACAGAGTCTTGAACTCCTTCAACATTACCGATCTCCACTTGTATACTCCTGAAGATGAGCAATAAGGAGTTAAGCTAGCTAGATTTGATCCCAAATCTCAAACAACTTGGAGGGTATGATAGAGATCATGGACTAATCACGTGCTACCAAGCTTGAGGGCTTGCTTAGATGGTTTGTTGAGCTGTTCGAGATGAGTTAAATGCTGAGAAATAGTGCATTCCCTAGTTCGACCTACCAGGATACTTTGCTCTCCAAATCATGCAAGAAGTTGCTGAGGCGAATAGCCAACGTGCTGAGTCGACCTCTCTACAACACCCCTATCCAAGTGTCAAACTAGAATACTATTGACCTGATTTGTGCGGAGACCAAGTTGACAACTCTCAAGACCTGAACTCCCGAGGCCGACTCGATAATGAGCTGCCGCCTAAACTAACCCTTTCCTAGTCCCAAATATCCGAGCTATTGAACTGTCGAATTGCTAACGCTGACTTGACCTATTCAAAACCTGCTATGCTTGGCTAAAAGTGTCATTAGGACCATAGAATGAATAAATGACATGTATACTGAATTTCTCGGCATACGTACTATCCTTTTCTATCACCGAATATTCTTTTTACTTGTTTACAACATTACCCTTGTAAAATTATTCATTTTCCTTAACTAATAGGAATCTTTTTGTAATTTACACTAACCTAGAACTTACCCTAATTGGGTCATATAAATACTTGTGTACTATAATAGTCATAACAATTAATACAATAAACATTTCAAACATTTTTTCTTCTTACGTGAGATAAGTGTATCTTGTTTTCTCTCTATTACTCTTATCTAGGCCATTGAGCGTAGCTTAGTGGCGAGTGACCTTTGGTTACACTTGTGCATCATATTAAGTGCGACTAAAGCTCGTGTGAGGAGTTGGTGCGTCATATCCACTGTTGATGCATGAAGACCCTTACTTAACCTTCGACTATCATTTACCTTTCGGATTGTCTTGAGGTTTAGACCCATCCCCTTGGTTCGTATGAAACTGGATGTTGTGTGTTCATCCACATTGGACCATATCATAGCTGCTATTATAAACCTAATTTACATAAGGCACCATAACTCATCTGCTTTGGAGTCAAAAGTTTAGCATGCTATTAATGATTTAACCTACAAAAGTCTTTCAAACACATAGTTATAGCCCCATTTAATATAGTTTAACTTATAAATCCTTATAGTACAACTAGCTTAAATATGTACATATATTTTATGTAAAAGAATGAATATCGGATGCAAAATAAAACTTCACAAGTCCATCTAGTCTTTAGTTCCTTTCCTTATACCTTATTCCCCAGTAGCATTTATCTTAGGATAGTTAAAGTGTGGCATTTTAATTTACACATACAAAAAAAAAAAAAAAAAATCTATAAGGATGTGAGCAACAAACTACTCAATGAGTAAGGATGGAGACATAAGAATATGTAACAAGTACAAACATTGTTATCAACTAATTATTTAGTTGTAATGCAACAAAACAAATGCCATCACATGATGTTATCCGATCTGTCATGAGATTAGAGAAGTTTTGCTTGCTTTAATCTGGGTTTGAGGAGTTTCAGTGCAAATGCAACAATTAATGACCAAACTTAAGCTTGTGTAAAGGAGACATCTCTCCTCCTGCGACTACCTTCAAGTTAGTGTCTTCAATCTTGTCATGACCTCCTCTCTTGTCATTTAGTCCAACTAAGGATAAAGAAGAGACCATTTCAACTATCCCTTTCGAATAGATCTGTATTTGCTTGAAGAATCATAATCATCCCCTATTGGATTGCAATGCTTGTCCAATTAAATCTTATGTCCCATCTAGTTTAGCTCCAGTTAAGGGTGACTACTCAATCTGCGTTATTCAATAAGTTGCAATCCAGTAAATCAAATAACAAAATAGTTCAATCAAGATCAAAGACCTGTAAGCATGTACACAACCAAGCTACTTATAAGCACAAACATTTATAATCTTAAGCTTACAAGTACTATAAGATAGTACTTTGAAATACAGTTATGTATTGATCCATGGCTCATTTAGGTGCAGTTTGATGTGTAACTAATACGTTAAACCACTACTTCAAAAATAAAAGCATATATAATACTAGCAGGTATACTAGGTCATGTATGCAGTAATAAAAGATTAGTAAGATCAGGTTGTTCCCATAGAGATTAGGACTATCTCTCAGCTGTATTAGTCTTACCTATATTTAGACAAACCGAAAAATACTAAAATAAAAGAATGCAAATCTACTCTTAATTAATATAAAATATTAAATGTACTTTTAATTAATAAAAAGAATATAGGAAATCAATGCCTAAAAGATTAAATTAGTGATCTAGCAAATTGGAATATTAGGATATGATGTTAATGATCATGACATTAAAATATACCACAATTAACTATTAGATCCTTGATCGGTTTAGATTATTTCCTTTGAATTCTCTTTCGAGTTTTTTTAGTAATGAAGTATAGAATCACCTTCTCTCGAAGTGTGAATTATCCTCATTAATTAACTAAATCTTCTTACTTGTAAAAAAAGATTATTTAGTTAATTAATCGATTTATGTTCTAAACCCTAACTTATTTACAATGCATTATCTCTAATATCTTACTTGTAATCTGATGTTAGTTTGCCTAAGAATTGATTGAATCAATTTAATTCTTCTTAGATTCTAACCTAATCTAATATGTATTACATAATTAATAAAACACAAGCTCGATGACAAAAATATCAAGAATACCAATATTCAAATATTTAATATAGAAATATCAAAGATCGATCAATCTAACATCCCAATAAAGAAAACTAATTCATGATTATGTAAAGTAGATAAACTACAAAGGAAATAAAGAAATCCATGAATAAAAATCAAGAAAAGGATAGAGAAGACTTATTCTTTATTATAGAAATTGGAAATCCTTAGCCTTCAATCTTTACATGAATTAACTTCTTTGTTTGTAATCGGTATCGATCTCACTAATTATTTACAAAAAAAATTAAGGAAACAACTCTACAAGAAAGATTAACGAAGTTAACTCTATAGTACTCTATGAATCAATCCTAAATGTTTACAAGGACTTTGTGATCTATTTATATGACATATGTCATGCCCTAAACTGGGGATTTGTAATAGTTTTACCGTGTAAACCAACCTAAGTTAAAAGCTAATCACTTTAGCTACTAATGTAGGCATAGTTTACGTTAGGCCTTTACTACTCTACGGTTTTGAGTTGTCCAATTTAATCCCTATTTGGCATCAACATGTGGTGTAACTTGCTAAAATAGCTTTTGAAAGCGATTTTGTGGTATAAAAGCTTGAAAGGAAAACAAGTTTCATAAACAATTTTAGAAAAATGACATAATAAGTTTTCATAAAAGTCTTTAGGTTTACATAACATAGTACTGGTAATAATAGTTGAAAATTAGAGGGTCACCTGAAGAGACATTACTAGGTTTCTTAAAGGTTAGTAAAGTTAGTAAACAAAATAGGATTTCGACCAATTGGTCTTGAATCTCGCTCCTTGACTTCCGCTCCTTGACTTTGTTTTATACAGTTCTAGAACTTGGAGTAATATTGGTATATCTATTGAAAGACCTGTAGGACAACTATAAGGGAATGAGCGATAACTTGCTCAATAAGTGGGACCAAGACAATAGCACATATCTTATATAGAGCAACCAGTGTTTTTGAATAAGGTAAATTAGATGCAATGCATGTTTAAGTAAATGCTATTGCACAATGTTGATTGGTTATCATGAGATAAGAGAAATTGTGCTCACTTTAATCCGGGTTTTGAGGAGTTTAACGCTATGCACTTTGTAGATAGGAACCAAATTGACACTTGTGCAATGGAGAAACACACTTTGCCCGAGACTATCTTCGAACCATAGTCTCTAATCTTACCGCGATCTCCTCTCCTATTACTTAGTTCGACTAAGGTTGGGGAAATGATCATTTTTGCTATCCTTATCAAAGGGTCTATATTTGGCTCGAGAAACCTAATTATTTTCCCTTAGTGGGTTGTGATGTAAGTCCAATTAGTAATTAAGACAAGTTTGTGTTAGATTACTTTTAGGGTGATTAAGCAAATTTAAACAATTCAATGAAGCATCATCATAAAGTAACCAATACATAAAATCCAATACTTCGAATAGCAAAAATGTATTCAAGCACACACATAAGCATAAGCAACTAACTTATAATCACAATCAAGACATATACTAAGCTCTTTAAGTATCCTTAATAATACTTCAAAATGTAGTAAAACATCGATCCTGCTTACCTAGACATGTGACACTTAAGAGTCTTAATAGTTGATCTCCTCTACTTTTATTGCTCTTCTTAAAATATACAATGTAATTATTTTAGTCTTACTAAATAAAGTAATTGAATTCATTCAAATAATTTAAATGTAGTTGTGACTTATCTTTAACAAGTCGGGTAAGCTTAATATGGGGTTCCATCTTGCTATTGAAGTTTCTAAAAATTTTGAAAACTTGCTTAATACCAAGTTTTGGTAGTGGAACCTTCTAATGCAGTCTCTGAAATTATCCCAGTTGTACTCTTTACTCTATCTAACTTTCTAAACAAACCTCTAAAGTTATTTCCTCTAAGTATTTTACAACAATCAACCTTGGATCTAATCCTAAAGCCATTCTAACCACATTTCCCTAACTAAGTACTTGTTTAAACAAATCTACAATGGGTTATGGTTGAGTCCCTTTTATTATTCAAACTTTTGATTAACTTTCTGAACTAGAGATTGGGTCCCCTCTTTACAGATCAACCCTCTAAAAATGTGTCTAAATCGATTTCATTAAAGCCTTTTAAACCAGCTAACTCTCTAGTCAAGTCCCTGATATCCATACAATCCTACTTTTTTCACTAAATAACTTTCTAAACGAGGCTCCAAAATATTTAGAGTTAAATCCCTTCCCTGAGAATCTTCTAAGCATGTTTCTAAGCTCATTTCAACTAGGTTTATTTTATCAAATGTTGTCCTAATCAAGATTTTGACATGAATATAACCTAGATCCTTGCATCAACCAACCTTCTGGTCAAGTATTTGAACAAAGAATTTAAATCATTTTATTACCAAATCAACCATTTGAACATGTCTCTAAAGTCTTTAAAAACATGCTTCTTTCATCAAATAGCTTCTTAAACAAGGTCTTAGCAGGTTTATAGTTACAATCCTTTACCATCTATCCTTTTGATCATGTATCTAAACTAAGAATTAAGTTCTCCTTCTACCAATTCAACCATTTAAAGAACTCTCTAAATATAATCAATTTATACATTTACTCCTAGCGACTCACCCTAGCATCTTATCCCAATTTGTAAGCATGATAAAACATGATCATACAATAGGTTCAACATGCCAATGTTCACCATATCGCCTATACTTCCAAATCCACATACTCTTACCTTAATGCATGTAATCCATAACCAACGGTTTGTGCATACATCAAATTTCATTCAATTCAACCAACTCTAGATTATATACTACAATAGAACATAGCTCATATGAATTCTAGAATTGGTACAAATTGATTCCCTCAAAGCCAATTACACTAAATTTCCCAAAAATAGAGTTTTTCATCAAATTTAAAGGCTAAAAAGATTACTAAAAATTATGAAAATCATTTTTGTTTGAAAACTCTTTGCACAATATTCACATGCATTATAAGGGCTCTTTAGAAAAAGTTTGGCATTAAAACTACATCAATAGGGTTACTCAATTAAACTTCGAAAATTGATTGATTTTACTCAATTTCTTAAAGAGGTACTATATTCATTTAAAAATTTTGAAATTTGATATTTTCCCCTAAAAGTATATATAAAAATAAGTTAAAATTAATTTTTTCATAATTTTCGAAGTGGATTTGATATTTTTTCAATTTTAAGAAAATTCGACTACCAAAATTGACTTACCAGAAAATTGACTGTTCGTCCATCACCACCATATCAACACAATGGGGTGCTACTTCTACTATCACTACTTCTACTCTCACCCTATGGTGGTAGTTCACGTCCAGGTGCTCTTTAGACTTGGGTTCCATGAATTAACTTAATTTGTGTAGTTTTCACTTCCTATTTTTCTAGAATTTTCTTTCAATCCTTCTTTCCCTTTCCATAATTTTCTTAGAACCCTTAGAACCTTAACTCATCAAAGAGCCCTCAAAGAGCATTTCTAGAAATTTTCTAAGCTTATATGTAGAGAAAATGAATTTTTTTCTCTCCTAAGGGCCTTTATTCTCTCTCATTTTCCATGTTTAGGTGTGTTTAGAGTTTATCACTTATCCAATAGCTATCTCAAACTTCTCCATGCCCAAATCCATCTTGATTCTAGCGTTTAGCAATTTTTTCTAATATTTTATCACTTTTTCTTGTTAATTTTTAGTTAATTATATGGATTTTTGAGTATTTAAAGCATTTTTGTGTATTTAATTATATATAATAATTACACCTGAGTTACACATACTATTTTTACATGCTATTTTATGTCATTTTATAATTTTAATGTCCAAATAATTTATCTTTAATGTTTTCTTATTTTTCGTTGCCTAATTTACGTATTTACAACAAATAAATTATAATATAATATAGTTTAATAAAGTTTTTTGCTTTTAGTTATAATAATATTTTTTTATTATATTTTTATATTCCGAACTTACGTGTGTCATTGTCTAACTCTTAGAACTCATGCATGAAAATTATCCTATTTAATTGATTTTCATATGCGTCATAAATTACTCATTTTAACGACTATGTAAAATTATAAAGCTCACAACATATAATCTTAAAATATATCTTTTCAAAATTATTTTTAATTGTTTACACAATTAAATGAGATATGACTGGAATATTGAGATGGTATTACATAAATCTTCTCATACAAGCCAGCACGATTTGTTTTATATTTTATATTTTTTTATTTTTGTTTTCCAATGTCAACTCTCGTCTAGGACCGTAAGTCGATGATCCAATGTTTGTGATCTATTTTTTTTTATATAATATTATAATATTAAACATCACCCTTCAGCACGTGGAGACCATCATGTGGTAAGAACAATACACTTGAAATTGGCAATTTCTTTCGGATGTTGACACATGGGCTTGGTGACTTCCGTAATGGCTTTTCCAATTTGAAGGCACAACAATTATTATGTTGTTAACGTTGTGGGCTTCAATTCATCTTCGGTGGACTTCAATTGTCGGAACATAAAATGCAAATATTGTGATGCAATATATATGTGTACATGATATGACCATCATATCAGTTGACTGTGTAGCTTTCTGATCATTATTTTATATTTTTAATATAGTCTCGATATGATTATATCAAATAATTTTATAACTTTTTGGTCATATGTTGAATAAACCGATATAGCTTTCAATATGATTTTGTCAAGTGATTATATCGATCTTTAAAAGCTCATAATTGTTCTGATTCACGTCCAAATCAAGTGAAAATTGATTCATTTTCTTCTCACTTATCCCATCAAAACTTAAAATTAAAATATTTTCTAATTAAGCACCAAATATCCATAAACATATAAAAAACACTAATAAAAAAGAATAAATACATATAATAAAGCACTTATCAGTAACTTTACTATAAGTTCCCATTATGTAAATAACATTTTAGTAGTTATTCAACTACAATATATACCATTATTTTGTATTTTGATTCATTATTCTAAGTCTAAAGTGTTATTACACTTAAGTATTCAAGCTCTAGGGTTAGTCATTAATAGTTTGTTTTTGATTACCCTCTTATTCATCCTCTGAATAGAGTTTTATTCTAGAATCTCTAAAACATCCTCTAACCTATTCTCTAAACTTCACTTAACTATATTTCGTACATAAGAGTCCTTGATTTAGCCTTTGAGCATATTTATAACATAGCATTTACTTAAAATTTTTAATTTATCCTTTGATTTATCTTTTGACTTTGCCCATATATCACATTTACAATGAAAAATTCCATAATTTCTCTTCATATCATACTGTATATCAATAATTAAACCTTATATGCACCTTTCGTCCAGTTCACATCCCTTTGTCTTCATTGATCAAATTATTTATGTAAACATCAAAAGTTACTCATTTTAGGATTTCCGCTACAAACCCCATCCACTAGCAATTTATCACTCCTTATCAATCCAATATTTATCCTATCATCATTCACTCCTTAAGGAAATTTGATATTTTTTTCAATTTAACAAAAATCGAAGTGAAAATTTGGACTCATTAGAATCCACTGTTTTAGCCACCATGAGCACCCTACTATTGTTAGCCCCTCCTAGTAGCTAATTTCATGTTGGTGGATAGCTTCTAGTATTTGCTTAACCATTCAACCACCAATTTGCTTAATTCTATACCATTTTTTTCTAATTTTTCTCCAAATTCCTCTCCTTCATTTTGTAAAGCTTCTTGTGATTTTTCTACACTCTTGTCTAGGCAAAATGAATTAGAATGGTGTTAGATTGCTTATCTAGTTTTTGTTAGGGCGGTAGGAATTTTGTTCGTGTACCAAGTGTCTTAATTATGTTGATTCCATTAAGTCCCATTGTCCTAATCTATCCTATGTCCTTCAAATCTATACTTTAGCATTGGCACGACCCATTACCCATTTTTTCTTAACTGAAAACGTAATTTTTCTATATTTTTTATTAATTTTATACAATTATTTTAAGGAAAAATTGTAAATAATACTCTTAAACTTTAACTTAGATGTGAATTGATCTCTTGAACTTTTAAAGCATGGTTTTTAACCCCCCTAAATTTTGATAAATTGGAAATATAAATAACATTTTCTTTTTTTTTTTTTTTTAAAAAGTCATACTATGGTTAAAGTTTAGAGAGTCTTAAATCACTTTTTGATAAGTTTAAGGGATGTGTGTGAACTACAATCAAAGTTTAAGGGGGATGGTAGTTGTTTGTCAAAAACCATATTTTGATAATTTAAGGAGTCAACTTGTACCTAAGTTAAAGTTTAGAGTGGTTATTCACATTCCCTCCTTATTTTAATATATTTAAGTATAATTTAGGTATTTTAGGTAATTATGGGTACATTTTTATGGACATAAACTACATTTGATATAAACAAACACTCTAAAATAATATTTCATGTCATTTTAAAATTTTTAGCATCTATATAATTTATCCCTAAAAGCTCATTAATTATTAAAATGCATTTCATACGTTTCAGAGAAATAATAAACAATATATTTATATTCAACAATTACATTATATTGTTATTTTATCATTTCATTTTCTTTAATCTAAGTTTTGGGGGCACTTCTACTAATTTTTTTAGCTTTGTCATAAAATTCAAGCTCAATTGGATAACTTTGGCGATATCCTTAAATTTTATGTACCAATCTTGAACAATCAAATTGCAAGCTTATTTGCCAATTTTGTGAGGTCTCATAGTTAATCAATCAATTAGTGATTTCAAATTGTAGCATCGTTTGGTTGAAATCTTAAATATGCAATATTGCAATTGTAACAATGCGTATAACATGAATTTTGCTGGTTAAAGGTCTCACAATGCTAGATTTCCTTTAAAAATTGATTATATTATAACAGTAAGAAGTCATTGGGTATGATTGATTTTGTGGAAAAAAAGAATCTCATTTGCAATAAGTGCATTGAGTTATGAATGGAAAGGGTTAAAATCTAAATTCCAATATAATGCTAACCTAGTTAATCAAAACCTATAGATTTTGTGTCCTCAACAGAATATGTCGATAATAAGTTTTGCAATAATATATACATATATAGCATGAGATACATGTATGTAACTTATATATATGCATTAAATTATTATATGTAGTTAGGAAGTATCTTAGAGTAATCTTCATTTTTGTGACTTCTATAAAAATTGAAATTGGATTGTAATTTATAGAATTTGCAGGTAGTAAGGAGCCTATATTAATGTACTAGTTCAAATATATCAAATTTCCATTAAGTAAGAGCACTATACTAAAGACCACTTAGAGGATGACAGAAAAGCTACTCAAACATAAACCCTAGGTTTAGGCTACCTCGAAAGGTAAGTTAAAGGGCTCTTGATTTCTAACCATAAACTTGAAGTAACCTAGAAAATTATTCAGATAGTGACTTAGAAGGTATCATGGGTAAGAACTAACCTAAATGACCATACTTCTTAAACATTAATATGGAGATTTTTCTTGGTATAGAGATAATAAACTCAATCTAAAAAAATATAATAATTAGATTACTGTTGTCTCCATAACTATATTATAACCTAAGAATTAATTGTAATATAGGGTTATTAAAAGGAATAAAGCTTGACAATCGCAAGTAACTCGGGCAAAGTAACTCCTAGTAAGTTGAGATAAATGCTTTACTGCATTTGGAGTACTGTTTCATAGTACTTGTAGACTCTGGTGTGTTTAGCTTTTGGTTGCAAGTAGTAGAATGTGCACATGCAATGTTCATTGGCATTGATATGATGTTAGGGCAATGTAGCTCCATGTTGTGCTTATTGTTGAGTATATTACTTGATTAGGGGTTTGAAATTGGTTGATCACCTTAGGAAATGGACTAACTTGAACTTGACCTAAATTCTAACCCGATATGTATTGCAACCCATTAGGAAACAATTAAGATCTCTGGCTAAGTACCACCCTCTCAAAAGAGATAGTTGAAATGGTTTTTTCCTCATCCTTAGTTGAACTAAGTGATAGAAGAGGAGGTTGTAGGAAGGTTAACGAAGTTTCTTTGAAGGTAGTCATGAAAGGAGGAATGTCTCCATTACATAAGCCTAGATTTAGCTGTAAACTGTTGCATCAAACTAAAACTCGTCAAACTTGGATTATAGTGGACATAATTTATCTAATCTCATGATGGGTTGAGCAATATTGTGCGATGACATTTACTTGACTATGCATTGCATTAATTAACTTAATTGACGACCTCACTTGCCTTTTTTAATGCCTATATACTTCTATCTCTCCACTTATAAAGTTGTGATTGCTCATTTCCCAATAGACGCTTTTTGTAGGTTAAGAATAGTCGAGACGACATACAACCCATTCCACCCCATTAGTTGACGGGGCTAAGGAGGAGGATTAATGAAGATGCAGTCGAACCATTAAACCTTTTTGGGTTTTATTTGTCCCTTGGGAACTAATCAAGCCATCGGAAATGATTTAATAATTTTTGAAGTTAGTTTGTAAGATAATACGAAATGTAAAACCTTTATACTTAATAGCTTTTGTTATATGCCATAAGTTTTATATCAAAGAATATTTAATTAGAGAGCATTATATAAGTTTGTAAACACCTAATTCTTGCCACATTTACTTTTATTTTATTTTATTTAATAGGTCTTAATTAGGAAAAACACAAAAAAATAGGAAATTAAAGAAAACCTAAAAAACTAAAGAAATTTAGAAAAAATAAGAGTTTTAGAAAAATACAAAAAAGCACAAAAATAAGAAAAAGCCTACAAAAATAAGAAAATTGGAAAAAGATCAAAAGATAGAAAATTTGGAAAGAAACAAAAATAAAATTGAGAAATTTAGAAAATAAAAAATTGAAAAAATTTAGAAACTCAAAAATGGAAGATTTTAATTAAATTAGAAAATAACAATTTAATAGGGTAGATTTTTAATTTTAAAATAAGTTTAGATGTCAAGCCATTGAGCTTGGGCTCAAGTTGACCTGGTTCATATGTGCAATTGGACAAGGCACAAGCCAACGGCCCAATGGATAAATACTTGGACATATGCATTAGGTTTGGTTAAAGGTTTGTGGTTTGAATCTTGGTGAAAGTATGTAAAAGCCTTTTTATTTTCTATCACATAAGGAGACTACTATGTGATAGGATTTGATTGTGCCATGTGTCCTAACACGTGGCATGCTATGATTGGTCATCACAGTTGACATGGCACCATGTCAGCATTTTCTCTCTCTTTCCCTCCTCTGTCTTCCCTTCTCTTGTGATTTCCCCTCTCTTCCTCGGCTAAAAATAAGCTTGACCCCATCACTTTGAATCCAATTTCTACACAAATCTCATATACAAGGGCATGATTTCTTGCTCTAATTCTATTTTAAACATAGCCTACTCTGAATTGAACTCAATAATGCATCTAAATTCATACATTAACATAGTCAAACTAAGCTCAAAAATAGGAAAAAACTGAAATTTTGGACGTCTCCATTCAAATATGATTTTGAGTTTCCTTAGTTTTTAGGTTAAATTCATATATAAATAGGGGCTTGGGGACGTCTACAAACACATACAACCAACGACGAACACTTACAAGCTCTCTCTCTCTTTTTCCAATAGCTTTCTCTCTTTAACCGTAGCTCTCTCTCTCTCTCTCTCTCTCTCTCTCTTTGAGTCTCTCCATCTTTATCTCAACACCATGGCCTACCACCTTAGGAATACCCCCCATAGCTTAGGCATTTGAACATGACCACTGTTATGCCCTCTAGCATCACCACCAAAACACCATTGCCAAACCCTAACTGTCGAACTCACCTTTCTTGAACCACCACCTCCGATCCTCTTTAACCTAAGCTAAGCCCATGGCTGAACTCCTTATACCCCCAAACCCCACACTATACTCCCCTCTTACACTCAGCAATGCTTACCCGAATATCACCACCACCATCAAACTTCTACTACTTACCAAACAGCCACCAAACACGATAACACTAAAAAAACACCATATTCCCCAATAAAAAAACACACGAAATACTCCTTACCCACTTGTTTTGGTGGTCGAAATAAGTCGAATCACTTCGCTGTTGTTGTTGTTGTGGAAAGCTTGACCTTAATCTAGTAGAGTTGATCCAAACTTGACTTGAATCTAACCCAGTGACCTATGCTCCTAGTTCGAATCAATTCCAATCCAATTTTTATTTTATTTCATTATCTATTTACTCATTTGTTGTAGTATGCAATTGTAAATGTTATTGTAAAATAAAAAGAAAGAAAGAAAAAGAAAAAAGAAAAAAGAAAAGAAAAGAGAAAGTAGTTTATTTTATTCTTAGTTTAATAAATAAGATAAAAAAATGTAGAATAAAAAATAATAAAATAACATAAATAAATAAATAAAAATAAGTAGGTTAATGAATAAATAATTGTTTTATCACTTAGAAAAACATTTTTCCAAAATGAGAGAAATAAATTAATCCATATTCAAATTTAGGGCATTTTAGAATTTTTTCAAAAGTAAATAAAAAATCTAATTTAGGACCTTCATTTTTAGAGATCTTCTCAAATAAATCAAATTGAACTAAAAACATAAACTTGGTTATTTTCAAAATAAAATAAAACCAACCCTCTAAAGTTTTACAAAAAAGAACTATATGCCTCCGATCTCGAATAGTGGGTATGTAGGCACCTATAAGGCGACGATAAAAATAAAAAAATCTAATTTTTCTTTTTCCTAGATTACTTAAGTTATCCATGATTAAGTTGTCTTATCAAGTGATTTTAAGTTTAATTTTAAATTTGGAAAGTTAGTGGTACCCGTAAGTATTTAAAATTTCTAACTCTTGAATCCAAATATTCGGTTTTCAAAAGTTGTTTCAAAAATCAGTTTTATTGTAGACTAGTGGTTAAGTTATAACCAATCAATTCGATTGGTTATAACTTAATGATTGGTTATAACTTAATTATTTTTCCCGACTCCAGTCGGGTGGCAACTCTAATATGTTTTCAAATTAAACAATTTTCTTTAAACCCTAATCAAGGATCAGTATTGAATGGGTAAGGATTTAATTTTCATTGATTTAAAGGAAATCTAATTTATAAATCTAGGAGGTGAAAAACTAAGCTCGACAACTTGGCGACTCCACTAGGGACGTCAAGAGGGTTAACCATTCAACTTTCCAAATTTAAAATTAAACTTAAAAATCACCTTAGGGTAAACTATTTATTTTCTTTCATTTTTTGTTATTTATCATAACTATACTAACATCTTTGCAAGTTTAGTTTTATGTATTTAATTATTTTGAGGGGGAGGGGGAGGGGGGGTTGATTTATTTTCTTGTACTATGAATGCATGATAGATACAGTTGAACCCAAGTTATCTTAGGACCTTAAGATGGGGAGCCATTGTGTAGGTTCCGAGAGTAGTGAGGCAACCATTACTTGGGGCTAATTAGGCTACCCCACTTAAACTTCGATGTGACCAAGGAATAGTTTTTTCATAAACGCGTAAGGTCATAGAGTTTAATGATCTCTAGAACCTACCCTTCTTGCATACATTCTTTAGGGTTTGGCGAATAGCTAATAAGGCGACATTATTATAAAAGAAAAAACAAACCTGAAGCTTCTTTCCTTGTTTTTCTCTTAGAATTCACTTTCAGTTTCTGTTATTAACTTCATGTCTATACTATTATCTTACATATCACATGCACTGGGATATGGGGGGTCGTTTGTTGCAAAGTAGATATGGTCAGACCTAGGCCATCTTAAGACTCTAGGAGAGGGACCATTGTATAGGCTTCGAGTGTTGTGGTGTAACTATTGCTTGGGATTGATTAGGCCACCTTACTTAAGCTAAATGTGACCAATGAAAGTATTCTTTAACAAGTGAGGTCACATAGCTTAAGGACCTTTTTAGAACCTACTCTAATTGCATTTATGAACCCTTTTCTCAAAATTGACAGATTGATACGATGTGGCAAAACTAAAAAAAAAAAAAATCTGTGAAGTTTCCTAGTCTTTTCCTTATAAATGTTTTCTTCCTGTAAATATCGATGTAGTCCCTATGTAAAGAAGATAATTTTGATGTAAGTTTTCTTTTCATCCTTTTTTGTAGAAAATGATTAAATCCTCTCTTATACAAGCCCTTTTTAAGGAAGTCCATATCTACGAGCCTTTAGAGTCCAAGGGGATACTTAAAAGATGGTTTCAATTTTTTGAAGACAAGATTAAGCCCATCTTCTCTTTACTCAAAGTCTAGACCAATGTTACCATGGTACAAGCTTTAGTTTACTTCTAAGACCCTTAGAATCAGTCTTTTCACTTTGGCCCATGCCAACTGAGCCCAACTGTCGAAGAATACTCCATTTGTTAGGAGTCACTTCTATTGGAAACGGAAAATATGTCCCTAATATCATGGTTAGCCCTGTAAAAATTTTCAAAAAGCTCTTAGGCCTCTATAAATCTAAATTATGCAGAATGTAGATAGGTCCCCATAGAAGAATTATTAAGTTAGATTAACTTTTTACTTGGTTTATGACCTCGTCCAGCTACAACTAGAAACTCTTCTATGGCAACATTGAAGATTGGTAGCACATAGGATCAACGCCTATATCTTGGCAGCATTTGCAACTATTTTGTTTCCTGATGGGATATTTCACACACATCATAGGATTGTAGACCTTGTGACCCAATTTTTAGTGGGGATATCTTATGTCCCAACACTATTAGCAGCACAAACTAGGTCGCTCAATCATCTACAGGAAGAGAAGAATGGAGAATTAAAGACTAATATGACCCTACTTATGGTTTGGTTTATCTGCCATACTTAGAGCCCTAAACTTGATTTCCTTTATAGACAAAGCGTCTAGAAGATGAATCCCATTGATGCATTTGTTGCTATCATCGAACTTCCTAATGGTATTACTACCTATTATTGGGTCAAAGCTTTCTAGAAGTTCCACAATGAAGATATTTCCTAAGTTGCTAGATGGATTGAGGTTGCTGAGCTAAAGAAAAGAAATAAGATTGAAGAGGAGCTAAGACTTCACAAGAAAAAGAGGATCTAGACTTTAGAGATTATTTGTAATAAATTTTTGAATATTGTAAGGGAAACTTCCAAGATGCAATAAAAATCTTTTTCTTGCCACATCGTAGTCAGTTTGCCAGCTCCCTTCTCTACATCCACATCATCCTAATATTATGCCTGTAAATAGACATTAGTTTCTTTTTAGTCATGTCTTTAAGTTTCTAAGTTCTTTTCCCTATACATTCTACTCTAACCCTTTCCAATCTCTTCTCTTATACATTCTTAGGATTGTAAAATTTTTAGGCCTATGATCCCTTAGGATTGTTTTCTACTCCTTTCTCACAACTTGTAAATAAGCCTTATCCTTATATCCTTTTCTCTTTCTTAAAAATGAGAGATTTTGTTCAAAAAAAAAAAAAAAAAAAGAAAGAAAGAAAGAAAAGAAAAGAAAAGAAAGGTTGCTAATTAGTAAAGAATTCTTCCAATTAGGTTCATATGGCTGATGACATATTCGCCTCCCTAGAAAGGATGATACATTAGATGGCCCAACAATAGCAACTTTTATTCCCAATGATTACCACTCTCCAAATATCCTAAGATTCAAGCTTGAATGGAGACTTTCGAATCTGTAAGAAAAGTTAGCTACACTACAAAAGAACATTATAGATCTAGAAATGGCAATGGGCCCCATACCTAGAAGATTTCAACACCCGATGTTCAATATTGATCAAATGTTAGTAAGCCTTAGTGATGAAAGAGGCTTAACAAGAAAACAACTAAGGAGGAATGAGAAAAAAACAAGCCCAAGGGACTTAGAGGAGATAATTCACTCGATTAGAGATCTTAACTACCCAAATCTTTCATCATTTGAAAGCAGCAAAGATTATAGCTTATGAAGCCACTAATCCGAATTACAAACCTTGTAGCTTTGACCCAAAAGTATGATGCGACTATCATATGGGTCAGAAGTGGCACTCTACTGAAAAATGCTGGAGATTGAAGAATAAGATTCAAGACCTGATTGATGCAAAAGTCATTCAGCCAAAGCTACAACAAGTTGGTCCTTCTTCAAGTCATAGGGATAATCTAACTAAGTCTCCTAGAGCTCCATTTCTTTTGAGCTTACCAATGCCTTCTAATAAGCTTACGATTGTTTTAAATAATTGGACACTTGTTAAGATAAGGGCAAAGAAAGTTGTTTTCAATAAAGTCTATAATAGCTAGAATAATACAATTGCCCTTTCAATTGAATGATTGCAATGTTATTGGGGCCAATAAATTCCTCCTTAAGGAATTGGTAACTTACTTTTAAAAGGTTTAGAATGAAAAGAGGCAAACTATTTTCCATACACTAACCTAAATACTTTGAGAGTTGAGCAACATAAAGTTGAGGATACTTTGGACTCATTCCTTAAAGGATGTCCACTTTGAATGTGATATGCAAATTAAACTAAAGTTAGGCATTCATTTTTGAATCTTAAACATGATCATCTCTTGTTTTCCCTGTTGGACCCATTTGAAGAATTTTCAAAATTAAACCCTATTGAGAACCACCCTATAATGGGGCAATTCGGAGGTTAGGTTCATTGATAAGGAGAGAGGGATTAAAATTGGTTTGTGCTTGCTTCAATAACATTAAACTTAAAAGCAACTTTTATTCTTTATAAGTTAAACACCTTAAGTTTATACTTACCTTACCCAAGCCTCCACAATAGAAATCCATGGATTTAGGGCCTTGAATCGCTTAGCAATGGAGACAAACATTTGTAGGGCCAAAAGAAAAGAAAGAATAGTAGGGCAAAGTAATAACAACAAAAAAAAAAAAAAAAAAGATGAAGAAAAGAAGTTGGAAAATTGGGCCTAAGTGTAAGTCAATGGCCCTAAGAGATATATTATATCCCATTAGGGCTAGCTAAATCAAATCGAAAGTCAAAGCCCAAAGATGTAAAGCTCTGAGCTTAGAAACCTAAAAGCTCTATATCCACTTTAAAGCCTTTCTTATGCTGAATCACACCAAGCCTTCCTACCTATAGTACTACCCTTACAAAATAAAAGCTCTTTTAATCCTAAAAAGTAATTTATCTTTTGTAAAAGTCATTTTTGAAACTAAGGCAAGCATTGTCGAGTCTGATTTTCCGGTTTTCTGTTTATAATATTAATTTCTCATTTCTTGATTAATACTAAACTCTTACCCATTTAATATTAATCCTTGACTAAAGAAATTGAGAAATTTCGGTTTTTTATTAAAAATAATTTTTGGAGTCGCCACTCGATCGAAGTCGGGAAAAGAAAAAAAAAACCGTAATCAATTGGGTGGATTGATTACGATTTGACTACTGGTCTTTGATTTCAATTTTATGAAAAACCAGAAGGTTCCGAATTCAGGGGCTAACCTATTAAACCCTTAACGAGTACCACTATTTATTTACCGAAATTAGGATCATTTTTCTAATTATAATATTTAAAAAAAAAATAAATAAATAAATAAAAAACCTAAGTTTCTATATATTTTATCGTAGTCCCGAAGGTGCCTACGTACCCGCTAGCCGGGATCAGACGATCGTAGTTCTTT
This sequence comes from Lumnitzera littorea, assembly GCA_024138015.1. Classification (NCBI taxonomy): domain Eukaryota; kingdom Viridiplantae; phylum Streptophyta; class Magnoliopsida; order Myrtales; family Combretaceae; genus Lumnitzera; species Lumnitzera littorea. The sequence continues at coordinate 57,570,225 of JAMXBB010000002.1, forward strand.
CCGAAAACTTTAATGTGTTAGTTCTTTTTATAAAAAATGATTGGTTGAATTTGGGTTTTTATTAACCATTTTATTTTTATTAAGAAAAATCCTTAGAAGCTTAATTTTTATTCCTAATTAAAAAAAAAGAAAAACCTAAAAACTTAATTTTTGAAAAGCGCCAAATTAAGATTTTTATTTTAAAAACAACTAAGTGATAATTTTTTATTTTCAAGAGAAACCCTAAAGATTTTATGAAATATGTAATGTTCTACATGATGAAACTTTTATATAGAAAAGATGCTTAAAACATTAAAAAAGAAAGAAAGAAAAAAAAAATTTCCTAATCATAGAAAAGATACCTTAATCATAGAAAATATATCTAAGTCATAGAAAAGATGTTTAAACTATGAAAAAAATTTTTAAACCATTAAAAAAAAATATAAATCATAGAAAAGATGTTTGAATCATAAAAAAGAAGCTTAAACTATGGAAAAGACATCTAAAGTATGGAAAAGATATCTAAAGTATGGAAAAAACATCTAAACTATGGAAAAGATATCTAAATTATGGAAAAAATGTCTAACTATAGAAAAGAAGTCAATTAAAGATTTTTTTTTATCAATATTAAAATAATTTTTTAATTTAGAACAATTACATATTTTATCGTCGCCCCGAAGGTGCCTACGTACCCGCTAGCCGGAATCAGACGATCGTAGTTCTTTTCGAAAACTTTAGTGTGCTACTTGATTTTAATTTTGAAAACCGTCCAAGTTTACGTTTTAATTGATTTGGTTATTTAAAAAAAAAATCTAAAGGGTCCTAATACTTGTGTGTTTTTATTTTTAAAAAAATTTTTGCTAAAAGTCTTAAAATTTAAAAAAAAATTTATTACTTTTTCTAAAAAGAAAATAACTTTTCTAAATAAGAAATTCTAAAACAACCCAATGCCAAACTTAAACTAATATATATATAACGAACTAATAAAATAATTCCATATAATACGTTTACGTGAAAACTAATAGTAAAAAAAAAAAAAACCCTTATTCAACATATTCACACATTACATTACATTTGACTAGTAAAATATATAGATTTATATATAACAAAAACTAATGTTAACGATTCTTATACTAATATTCACATTTCTATTTAAATGACTACTATTGAATGATTATTTACTTAAACGTTTATTTAATCTATGTAATATTGAGAAAGTAATATTAAACATATACTATTCTATGCACATATTTATATAAACATCATATAATAACATAACATGATATAATAATAATAAATAAAACAAGATCGAACCGAACCTGATTGTTATTGAAGCATCAAGGGACATGCTGTGGTGAAGAAGGATGTACAATGGACAACAGACGCTGTTGTTGCGGCGTTAGAGGTTAGTTGATGTGGTTCGTGGAATGGAATCATTGGCGTCTAGAAATTGGATTGCATGCCGTTATGCAATTGGTCGGCGTAAAGTTGTCTTCGGATTCGTTAGCTTAGAGTTGAACTTCGTTGGTCGGATTATGGACTACTGCAGGCGAGTATGGATGACGTGGATTGAGAGCCATGTGCTAGGAGATGCTAGTCGTGCCAATTCGCATGCGTCAGTCAAAGTGTCAACATGGAGTTGGATTTTAGACCGAAGTGGCTGCTGCCTTCGGATTGCATGGAGCGTGGATCTGCTGCGGTGAAGTTGGACGTCACGGGGCTGCAGACAAGTCACCAAGTATTCTCCTATTTTCTGTTTTGGGTTTTTAATTTATTATCCTGGCTGCTGCAGCTTGTGTGTGGTGTCTAGATTAGTGCTGTACCCGTCGGATTGTGTGCATTCAAATTGCGAAGCTCGGATTCTAGACGAGGAGATGTTTACTGCTGCTGGATGGAGTGATGTGAGGACCAGGCGTTCAAATTCTGCTGTTTCCCGTCGTTGTTTTTCTTTTATAAAACCCAAATCAAATCCTATCATATCTATTGTATCTGATTAAATTAGATTCAAATCTTATTCAAATCTGATTTAGCTAAACTTGCAAAGATGGAAAAAATAAAGATATAGATGCCTGTTGAGACTCGGACCCGTGACCTCCAATTAAATCCTCCCAAGTACTCCGCTGCTTATCTATTAGGCCGTTGACCTGTTTCTTAACATTTATTACAATTAAATTATATTTAAACTATCTGAATTCCTAAACTAAAAATTTTTAACCAAACTAAAATTAACACTAACATTAAACTAATTATTCCTAATATAAATTACTTTCTAAAAATCTACGAAATTTTTATAATTTTTCCTTTTCTTATTTTTTTGGTATTTTCATTATATGTTAATTTTTATCTTTTATTAACTTTTTGTTTATTATTTTTTTTGAATTAGGACCCCTTTTTGTAAAAATAAAAACTAAGACTATGGAAGGACAAAAATTAGGTGTCTATAAGCATATTTCTAATTTTTCCTAAAGTTCTCAACTTGTACCCCCAGGGTTAATATTTCTTTCAAAATAGGCTTCTTTATTAGTCCCTTTTGAAACCTCTAGACCAAAAGCCTAAATTCAAAATGATAAACCGAAAAAGACTTAATGGATTGATCAAGGCATATCACATGCAAAATGGATTGCAATTTTAGGACTATAGTTAAGAGTATAATTTAGGTTAAGAGTTTGAAAGGAAGTTCTCTTCGACTAAACTAGTCATGAGTCACCTTTTCCTTAAAAAATAAGGGTGTTTGAAATGACAATGCCCTACCAAGTGACTCGGCATCCAGGTTAGGGGGAACATAAGAGGCCCCATGTGATTATTAAGGAAGAGTTCTTTACTTGTTAGCAAACTAAAAAAAAAAGAGAGAGAGAGAAAGAAGAAAAAAAAGGGTAATAAAAAAATAAAAAAAAGGAAAAAGAAAAAGAGAGAGAAAGTATCTTTTTTCCAAGTCCATGTTGGCCCAAGTGACCCAGTTTTCAATCCAATCTAGATCTTTTCACCAAATGGTTTATCTATAAATATTTTCCTCAAATCAGGTAGTATTTTGGATAAGTTTAATCCTAGCCAACTCTCAAATGGGCTATCCTACCTTCTACCCATTCAACTCTCTTCAAAGTCTTTAACAAACCCATAGGATGCTTAATTACCTTTAGCGTGCCCATTGGGCCTCTATATTCACTAAGTTCTTTTAATAAGCCCATAGGGAACTTCTTTTTTCAAAGATCCTTTAGTGAGCCCATGGGACGCTTGATTACCTTTAGCATACCCATTGGGCCCCTCTGTTCACCAAGTTTCTCTTAGCGAGCCCATAAGGCACTTCTCTTTATCAGTTTCTTTTAGCTAACCCATAAGGCACTCACCTTCTACATGTAGTATTTAGCCAGCCTTTGAAGACACGATCTTAACTTAATCTCTAAGGCATTCACCAATTTCTCTCAAGCGAGCCCATAAGGGTACTTCCCTTCACCAAGTTTCTCTTAGTAAGCCTATAAGGCACAAAATTAAGACCAAGTTTAGGGTTGCTAGTCCCTAAGAGACATTCCTGCCTAAGTTAGTGAGCTTAATAAGGCATAACTAAGTTTTAGATCGATCTTAGTTTAGGGTTGTTAGTTCTTGAGATACACTCTCGCTTAGGTTAATGAGCCTAATGAGGCATGATTAGGTTTTAGATGGATCCCAATTTAGGGTTGCTAGTCCTTAAGAGACGCTCCCACTTAGGTCAGTGAGCTTAGTGAGGTACGATTAGGTTTTAAATCGATTTGAGTTTAGGGTTGTTAGTCCCTAAGAGACGTCCCCACTTAAGTTAGTTAACTTAGTGAGGCATGACCAGGTTTTAGATCGATCCTAGTTTAGGGTTGCTAGTCCCCAAGAGACGCTCTTGCCTAGGTTAGTGAGCTTAGTGAGGTACAATTAGGTTTTAGATCGATCCTAAATTAGGGTTACTAGTCCCCGAGAGATGCTCCCATCTAGTTTAGTGAGCTTAGTGAGGCATGATTGGGTTTTAGATCGATCCTAGTACATGGTTGCTAGTCTCTTAAAGACGCTCTCGCTTAAGTTTGTGAGCCTAGTGAAGCACGACTAGGTCTTTTAGATTGATCCCATCATAAGGTTTTTAGTCTCCAAGAGATGCTCTTGCCTAGGCTAGTGAACCTAGTGAGGTATTACCAGGTTCTTTAGATTGATCCCAACTTAGGGTTGTTAGTTCCCAAGGGACGCTCCTGGTTAGGTTAGTGAGCCTAGGGAGGTACGACTAGGTCCTTTAGATCTAACCCATTATAGGGTTGCTAGTCCCCAAGAGACGCTACCACCTAAGCTAGTGAGTCTAGTAAGGCATAACCACGTTCTTTAGATCGATCCCAACTTAGGGTTGTTAGTCTCCAAGAGACGCTCTTGCCTAGGTTAGTAAGCTTAGTGAGGTATGACCAGGTCCTTTAGATCGATCCCATCATAAGGTTGCTAGTCCCCGAGAGATATCTCCGTTTAAGTTAGTGAGCCCAGTAGGGCACGATCAAGCTTTTTAGATCAATCATAACTTAAGGTTGCTAATTCCCAAGAGATGCTCTCGCCTAGATTAGTAAGCCTAGTGAGACACGACTAAGTCCTTTAGATCGATCTTATCATAAGGTTGTTAGTCCCCTAGAGACGTCCTTGCTTAGGTTAGTGAGCGTAGTAAGGTACGACCAGGTCCTTGAGATCGATCCCATCATAGGGTTACTAGTCCCTAAGAGACACTCCCACTTAAGTAAGTGAGCTTAATGAAGCATGATCAGGTTCTTTAGATCGATCCCAATTTAGGGTTGCTACTCCGCAAGAGACACTCTTGCTTAGGTTTGTGAGCCTAGTGATGCATGACTAAGTCCTTTAGATTGATCCCATCATAGGGTTGCTAGTCCTCGAAAGATACCCCTTCATAGGTTAGTGAGCTTAGTGAGGCATGATCAGGTCCTTTAGATCAATTCCAGAATAGGATTTCTTGTCCCTTAGAGATACTTTCACCTAGGTTAGTGAGCCAAGAGAAGCACGACTAGGTTTCATTTCTTTACAAAACCCCTAATAGATCAATTCTAAGATAGCTAATTAGTTATTTTAAAGTCATCTTAGGGGCAAAAATAGTATATCTTGGTCTTTATGGCAAAGTTTTGTTTAAACTTTGTGGCAAGAGGGGTAGTTGTAGATACTCAATTTTTGCCCCATTTATTTTATTTTATTTTATTCAATAGGTCCTAATTAGGAAAAACACACAAAAAAAAAGAAAATTAAAGAAAACAAAAAAAAAAAAACTTAGAAAAAATAAGAGTTTTAGAAAAATGCAAAAAAAAAAACACAAAAATAAGAAAAAGCACAAAAAATGAGAAAATTGGAAAAGGATAAAAAAAATAGAAAATTTAGAAAGAAACCCAAAAAAATGAGAAATTTAGAAAATAAAAAAAAATTAAAAAATTAAAAAAAAAATAAAAAATAGAAGATTTTAGGTAAATTAGAAAATAACAATTTAATAAGGTGGATTTTAAATTTTAAAATAAATTTAGATATCGAGCCGTTGGGCCTGGACTTAGATTTGAATTTAGTTTAGGCTGATCTGGTTCATATGTGCAATGGATAAGGCATAGGCCAATGACTTAACGGATAAATACTTAGACATGTGCATTGTGTTTGGTTAGAGGTTTGGGATTCGAATCATGGTGAAGGTATGTAAAAGCCTTTTTATTTTTTATCACATTAGGGAACTACTACGTATTAGGATTTGATTGCGCTACATATCTTGATACGTGGTATCATCGGATTAGACGATGTGCTGACATGGTGCTACATATCAGATGATGACACATGGCATGTTGTGATTGGTCAACATGGTTAACGTGGTGACACGTGTTACGTGATGACACGTGGTATGTTGTGATTGGTCAGCATGGCTGATGTGGCACCACGTCAGTGCCACGTCAGCATGTTCTCTCTCTTTTCCTCCTCTTTCTTCCCCTTTCTAGTGATTTTCCCCCTCTTTCTTGGCTAAAAAATAGCTTGACCCCATCACTTTGAATCCAATTTCTACACAAATCTCATATATAGGGGCGTGATTTCTTGCTCCAATTCTATTCTATACTAATCTTGTATAGCTGGTATGTAGGTATCTACTAGGTGACGATAAGAATAAGAAAATATAATTTTTCTTTTTCTTAGATTACTTAAATTATCCACAATTAAGTTCTGTCTCATTAGGTGATTTTAAGTTTAATTTTAAATTTAGAAAGTTGATGGTACCTGTAAGGGTTTAAAATTTCTAACCCCTAAATCCTGATCTTCAATTTTCAAAAGCTATTTCAAAAATTAGTTTTATTACAAACTTGTGGTTAAGTTATAACTAATTCACCTAATTAATTATAACTTAATTGTTTTTCTGGACTTCGGTCAGGTGGCGACTGTAATACGTTTTCAAATTAAATGATTTTTTTTAAACCTTAGTCAAGGATTAGTATTGAACGGGTAATGGTTTAATGCTGATTGGTTTAAAGGAAATCTAATTTATAAATTCGAGAGGTGAAAAACTAGGCTCGATAAAGTCTTATCAAAAGTAGTTAAAGTACTACTATACAAGTTTCACCAAAATGCAGGTATTAAGCTAGGCATTTTGAAGTTGTATTGTTGAGTTCACCTTGTGTGAACTAAGTCTACGGTAGTGACAATGAGGTTAATTTCTCTCTCAGAATGGTTCGATAGTGGAATTGTTACAATCTACTACTTAGGGCATTACATTCATAAAAATTATACGATAAAAAATGTGACATATAACTATCGAGCTATTCTCACCCCTATCTTGACATTTGAATGTTTGAAATTAATGGGCTGGGCCTTAACAATTCAACCCTAAAGTACCTTATTCAGCAAAAATATAGCAAGCTCTTAAAGCTCTAGGAAAAGGTTGGTAATTAAAATGTCAATCTAGAAATACTGTTCAAACAAAAGCCTTCATAAGTTATGATTAGGAGTGTAGTTATTGAGCTTGGTGTAATTCTTTGATGCGTCTTTAGGATCGTACATATGAAGAAGCACCACAACAAATGAGAACCAAAAGAAAGTAAAAGGAGTTAGCAAATTTAGGTAGCTACCAATCGGATATAATACACTAATTGATCCTACTTAGCTTACAATTCATCGGATGTGACTCATTGGTTTGAGCTATAGGGTTACTTGCCACTATTCTTTGCTAAAGTGAATAGATAAGAGTTAATAGAGAGTGAGAACACTAAGGTTGCTCATGAAAGGAATCTAGTAATGATCAATAACATAATAATGTGTTGCTTATGTATAAGGAAGTGAGGTATTTATATGACCTTAACTAAGGTTATACTAAATAAGGAAAAGACAAAAATGGATAATGTACAAAAGATTCCTAAAACATTCTTAAAAGTGATAAAGGTGTTGAATAATACACTGTGTAGAAAAGTAAAGAAACATTCTAGAATAATGTGTTAAAATACACATGTCAAGAGCCAACTGGAGGCTTATAGTACTGTTGGCTAAGCCGAAATGAATTGTAAGCCCACTTAGTAGTTGTAGGATCCAAATCAAATGAGGTTAGAAGAAAGTTAGCAGTTAGAGTTGACTTGGTCTGGTTCATGTCAAAGCTTAGGTACTGAAGGGCATTACGATCCTCTCTAGGTTAAGTATCTCAATAGCCTAACTTGAACAAAAGTTTGATGATGGTTGGCTTGAGAGCTGCTTGGATGATGGTCGGCTTGAGAGTTTCTTGGATGATGGTATGAGATTAGCAATAGGTATGGCTACTCGGCTGTTCGGCATGCATGCTTGGCAGGTCAACATGATGGTAGATTACTTGGTAGCTCGAAAACTGTATTGATACTTATGAAAGCTTAGCACTCACATTGGTAGTAGTGTAAAAGTTGGAGATCGGAATTGGAATCCTCATCCTAAATAGGGTTTCAAGCTAGTATTCTCTATGTGAGTCCTTATAATCCTTTAACTTAGCTACATGTAACTAGTTCTAGCATCTTTTGATCAGTAAGGAATTTGTTCAAGCACATTGAAGGTAAAGGAAACACCATATTTATTGGGTAATTTTATCTAATGGGTGTTGCGATTGATTTTCTTCAAGACTTTGAATGGACCATCAACTTGTGGAGATAGCTTGCTTTGTCTCAAGTATGGAAATCTTTCTCGATTAAGGTAAATCCATACTAAGTTACTTGGTTTAAAAAAAATAGTTCGATGGTCACGACTACCAATTTCTTGCTGTCTCTTATTAAACTTGGTGATCTTCCTTGCTTTAAACTAGTGTAGTTCTTATAATTCTTGGGCTTGGGCTACTCTAGATTGACTTTCTTCAACAATTGCTGGTAATTGATCAGATCTAGGGGAATAGTGGGAATGAAGCCATAAAAGACCTTAAAAGGAGTCTTTCCAGTGGTGCTATGGATAGTTTGGTTGTATGTGAACTTTACAATTGATAGACACAGATCCTATCTTTCAAGTTCTTTTCCCTAATAGCTCGAAGTAGATTACCTAATGTCATGTTCACCACTTTGGTTTGGCCATTAGTTTGAGGTTGGCTATTAGAGTTGAATATAAGTTTAGTTCTAAGTCTTCTCCAAAGTGTCTTCTAGAAATAGCTAAGGAATTTTGTATCTCGATTTGAAACAATGGTCTTTGGTACTCAATGTAGTTGGACAACTTCTTATAAAAATAAATCAACAATATATAAAGCATCATTAGTTCAATGGCACGAGATTACATGTGTTATTTTTCTAAAGCGGTCCACTACAACAAAGATTAAATCTTTTCTCCTAGATGTCTAGGGTAACCTTAGGACAAAGTTTATGCCGAGGTCGGCCTAGGATGAGGTTGATGTAGGTAAAGACATATACTCTCCATGTGGTTCTCTCTTTCCTTTGGCCCTCTTACACACTTAGCAACTATCAACTACCTTATGAATATCCTTAGCCAAACCAAGCTAGTAAAAGCTTTCTTTCAATAGGTTAGCTATTTTAGTTTCTCCAAAATGACCAAATAATCTAATACTATGAGCTTCCTTAACTAACAACTTATGTGTGGAACAACTTGGTATGCACAACCTTCTTTTCTTGAACAAATAGCCATCATTAAGATAATATCATCCAATAGCAACTCCTTTTTTGCATTACTCAAGAATAGGATCGAAATGGAGGTCGTGAGTACACTACACGGTGATAAGGGAAAATCCTAGTAATTTCGTCCATAGGGTGGTTAACAAGGTTTACTGATGTGATAAGGCATCTATGACCACGTTGGCACTACCTTTCTTATATTGGATCACATAGGAAAAACCTTCCTTAAATTTTAGCTATTTTGCTTGCCTTTTTAAAAGTTTGTTCTAACTTCTAAAATGCTTCAAGGACTCATGGCCCATAAATTACAAACTCTCGTATTAATAGATAGTGATATTAAACAGTAAGAGCTTAGGAAGGAGAGTACAACTCTTTCTCACATACAGAATAGTTTAGTATGGCACCACTGAGCTTCTTATTGAGCTTGGTTTTTTCCTCTCAGTTCTTTTTAAATAAAGTTTTCTTTAAATTGATCAATATTAAACCATACCCATTTAACATTGACTCTTAATTAGGGTTTAAAGAAAACTAGTTTTTTTTTTTTTTTATATTTTGAAAAAAATTTTGGAGTCGCTACCCGACTAAAGTTAGGAAAAAAGTTAGGTTATAACTAATTAAGTAAATTGATTATAACTTAGCTACTAGTCTACATAAAACCAACTTTTAAAATTGTTTTTTAAACTAAAGATATGGATTTAGGGGCTTTCTTATTAAACTCTAAACGGGTACCACTTTTTAACTTTCTAATTTTAACTTTACTTTTCAAATATACCTTTAAAATAATATTTATTTACGATCTCAAATTGAAATTATTCCTATTTATAAAAGATAAGGATTTAAAGAATTAATTATGAAATGGAGGAAACAAATTTTTTCATATTTTAAGTCACCTTGTATATGCAGGTGTCTATACACCCGCTATTCAGGATCAAAGTTCCGTAATTTGTTCACCAAAAACATTAATGGGTTCAGTTGATTTTAATTTTTGAAAGTAGATTAGGTTTATGTTCTTTATCCGTTTTGATTTATTTAAAGAAAATTTCTCAAAAGGTCCTAAATTGAATTTTATTTGGAAAATTCTAAGAAAAAGGTCCTACTTTGGAAAAATGATAAATTACTTTTATTTATTTAGAAAATTGATTTTTTAAGTGTCAAAACAATTTTGATTCACTAATCTATTTATTTATTTTATTTTATCTATATCTATTATGTTTTAATAAAAAATAAACTATTCTTTTTTTTTTTCTCTTTTTCTTGCTTTTCTTTTCTTCTTTTTCTTTTCATTTTATTTTTACAATTACAACTTACAAATTCTAGTTACAATAAATAAAGAAGTAAATAAAATAAAAAAAAAAACATGAAATAAAGTTGGACAATAGCATATGCGTATGTGTCAACTTAGAGTAGGGGGGCACGGGTCAGAGGGTCAGCCATGCTGGTCAGGTCGGGTCAACGGTCAGTTTGCCTGACCCAGCTCACGTGCACTATGTGTATAATGGTTGAAGAAGGAAAGCAGTTGTGACAAGGCTTGCTTAGGGTGGTTCTCGGTCGAATGTGATGCGGGTGAGGGTGGATTCATGGGCGATTTCTTGGACTTAGGGGGTACAGGAACAACATTACTGCGTTTGGTGGTGGTCGATGCTTGGGAAGTGGAGGTAGAGTTGGTTGGTGAAAATGAGAGAGATCCACGTACAGCTGTAAGGGGTAATGCTTGAGATGATTGTAGATGTCGGTTTGGGGTTGTTGACAGTAGTGAGTCTCCCTATGGTAATGGGTTCGCATTCGATGGTGGCGGTGTTGGATGTTTTATATGGTGGTTACTAGGGTGGTTGGGGTTTATAGATGAGCTGTAGAGAGAGAGAGGTCAAGGGTTGCTGAAACGAAGGTTCGATAATGGGGTTTCGGTATGGAGTTGGTTCGTGCGCGAATGGTTGTTGCGTCAGGGCTTGCTACAGTGTGGAGTTGTGGTTGATAGTGGGTGGATGTGAGCGCGAGAGAGTGTAGAGTAACTGTAGAGGACGGCGTCGTGTGTATATCATGCGTGACTATAGCTGCTTGCGTGCTATGTGTGGTGGATGGCCGTAAATGCTGTTTGCTGGGTGCGTGTTGAAACACAGCATTTGTTGTCAGTTGGTGGTTGGGATTGGGATTGCAATGATGGTTTGCCATGGTCGAAGATGTAGCTGGTTAGTGTATTGGGGGAGATGATCGATCATCGGTGTTAGCTTCTATGTAGTACGCGAGAGGGGCTCTATGTTGACTGGGACGATGCTACAGTGAGTTGCTGATTGTTGGGGGTAAGGATGAAGACGGGCTATGGGTGTTGGCTATGAAGGGGACTTAGTCTTGTATCGAGTAAGAGAGGGTGAGCTATGCTGTTGCGGTGTGGATGCGTTCGGAGGGAGAGACAGGTTGAGAGAGAGAGATCCCTTACCTTGCTGTATGTGTGGCTGTCTTTTTTTCGAGCCAGAGTAAGTCTACTGTATGCGTGTCGTTGCTGTTGTTTTTTTAAAAAAAAATGGCTCCGAGAGAGGGAGAGATGATCATGAGCTGGGGTTATTGTAGAGAGAGAAAATTCAAACTTAGACTTGGTGGAAGGATTTTGAGTGATTCTGGATGTTGGGAAATGCTCTAAGAAGTCCTATTTATACTTGTTATAGCTTCATTATGCATGGAAAGCTTGGAATCGCAATGATGTAGACATTTCGAATTAATGGGTCTTTTGATGAAATGATCCAAAATCGATGTAATTTGTTGTGGTTTAGATGCCTGATCTTCATTCTTGTGTAAAATACTTCACAAAAACTTCAGGTTGCTCTAAAGAAGCTTATCTGATGAGGTAAAATGGAAGAAAATTTGGACTTCGCAAATTTTCAGCCATTTTCAATTTGTCTTTTGACCCTTTAAACGTTTGTATTTGGATTCGTTTTGGGGTTCGATTCTAAGTATGCCATGTTAACTTCGTGATTGCCTTGCTAGTGTGGTGAAATTGCAAAAGGAAAGTCCTAAAATCAACGTGAAAGTAGGCTACCTAGTAGAGAAGTGGAGAGAAAATTTAGGGAAAGAAAAGGAAAAAGAGGGAAAGAGAGAGAAAGGGATAGCTGATGTGGTACTAATGTGGCGTTACATCAGCCGCGGGGTCCAATGGTGAAATGCCACATGTCCAAAATGATATGTAGCTGACTGACGCATCACGCCATGTAGTTGATACATATCATGCCATTTGGTTGACATGTATGCATGACGTGGTGCACTTGTAAAGTGCCACATGTCATAATTGGGCATATGGCCCAGTAATATCGTGATATGTGGCAGGTATGTTTTTTAGAAAAAACAAAAGGCATTTTTCCACCTTTGGTGAGACTCAAATCTCGAACCTCCAAGCTATATGTAGTGTTAAATCTATGTGCTTATTCGTTAGGCTGTTGGCCTATATCTTATCCATATGTACAATTAAATTGTATATATGGATTAGGTCAGTCTAGGTTAGATTCAAATTTAACCCAAAGCCCAATGGTCGTTTTCTTATTTAAATTAAAAAATTTTATTCTATTTAAACTATCTAAAAAAAATTATTTTCTAAATTTCTTAAATCTTCTATTTTTTTTTTCAAAATTTACTTTTTTTGTGACTTTTCAATTTTTCTAAATTTTTCCATTTTTTGTATTTTTTTCTAAATTTCCTATTATGCTTTTTCTTATTTTTGTATTTTTCTAAAATTTCTTATTTTTTCTAATTTTTTTTTTTATTATTTTGTTGGGTTTTCTTTAACTTTCTATTTTTTTTTGTATTTTTCCTAATTTTGGACTCTTTAACCTAATTTAAAAAATTTTGAAAAATAAAAAGGGGGCAAAAATAAGATGTCTACACTTTTTATTGTGGTGAGCAACTGATCAATGTTCCTATATCAGAATTGCACCAATGCAAATGCCCGATGCATCACATTTCAATTCAAATGGCTTGTCAAAATCTGGTAGGGACAAGACAAGGGTAATAGTAAGCTTCTTCTTAATTTACCTAAAGCTTGGCTCAACTTGGTTATTCCATCGGAATCCATCATTCTTTTTTATTAGCTCTGTCAAGGGGGCTGCAATTGTATTGAAGTTTTTAATGAATTACCTATAGAAAGAAGAAAGACTATGAAAACTTTGTATTTCAATGATATCCTTCGGTGTCGACCATTTTAAGACAACTTGAACCTTTTCCTCAACTACTCGAATTTCGTTTCTAGATACTACATACCCAAGAAAGACAACTTCTCCTTAACAAAGCATACACTTCTTTAGGTTCTTATATAAATTCTTAGTACGTAAAATGTCAAAAATAGCTTCTAGGTGTTGAATATGATTGTTTAAGTCGGCACTGTACACTAATATGTTATCAAAGTATACAACCACAAATCTCATGATTAGTGGACGCATTACATGGTTCATATGCCCCATAAATATTCTTAGTGCATTTGTAAGTCCGAATGGCATAACTAACCACCTATAGATATAATGCCTTATCTTGAAAGTAGTCTTCTACTCATACGAATTTGGTGGTAGTCACTTCGTAAATTAATCTTTAAGAATATCTTGGTGTCATGAAGATCATTTAACATGTCATTGAGCCTCAGTACTAGGTATTTGTACTTGATTCTAATATGATTGATAGTATAGTTATCGATGCACATACATTATGAAAGGACTATGCAGTAATGTTGGTACAGCTCCTTTCATCCATAATGATGGTGTACAGCTATCCTTTAATGGAACACTTTGTGCGGAATAAATTTTCTCTTCGATCTTTCTTGGAGCTTGGCATAGAGTTGAGCACTTGTCTCAGTACTAGTGTCACTACTTCTCCTTAGTCAACATAGACATAGGTCTCCTTTTCCTCCTTGGCTTCAACTCTTCTAGGATTCTTATCCTCCTTTAGCTCGCTTTCGTTAGTGCCATCCACTACATCTCCTTAGAGCACTATTGTATGGGGTTTCGAGCACTCAACGGCTATATGTCCAAAACCTAAGAATTTGAAATACTTCAGTTAGCTCATTTTCCATCCATAGGTCCGTCCTTTCTCATATGTCCTCGGCATTGGCCTATCTTCGGCTTAGCTCTTTTAGCCTACTCGGCTATCATCAGGTTAGTCATGTTTTTCCTTACTTCGGGAGGGTCTCCTTAGCTTGGCATGAGTAGGTTGAAGCGAAACAAGAGCTTGAGAAAAAGCTAGCCTAGGTTTACTCGAAGCATTTCTCCTTTGCTTTTCAACTCTCTGCGCTATTTTAATGGCCTTTTCCAATGTATAAAACCTTTGTACCTCCACAATATTATGAATCTCATATTTGAGTCCATAAATGAAATGAGATAGAGTATAGGCTTTGGGCTCTTCCACATTTACTCGGATCATCAACATTTGAAATTCTCTCACATAGTCATCAATAGATCAACTTCCTTGGTGAAGCTTTTACAACTTGGCAAATGTATCTTATAAGTACATTTCAAGTATGAATCTTCCCCTCAACAATCTCTTCATCTCTTCCTATGTTTACATACCTTGTCTTCCATCTCTTGCCTTTAGCCAGATTTAGATTTTTCTACTACTTGATAGCATATCTAGAAAATTCAAGTGCAGCAAGTCGAACCTTAATTATATCTATATACCTATAATGGTCAAATACCTTCTCTACCTTCTCTTCCCACTTTAAATATTCATTTGCATCTTCACTTCCACCGAAGGGTGAAATTTAGACCTTAACATTGTGAAGTTTTCAAGGAGCTTGGTGTCCTAGTACTTCATAATATTCAACCTCTTCTCTTTCCTTTCATACTCCTCTACATCTACCTCCTTGTTATCATCCTTAATCTCTTTTAACTTAACTGTTGTCTAGCAGCTTGATCTATAACTCCTCTAACTCAATAGGGTCGAATCAGGAGAGTAGCTCAATCACCTTAGCCATATC
Organism: Lumnitzera littorea; assembly: GCA_024138015.1. Taxonomy (NCBI): domain Eukaryota; kingdom Viridiplantae; phylum Streptophyta; class Magnoliopsida; order Myrtales; family Combretaceae; genus Lumnitzera; species Lumnitzera littorea. The sequence goes on from JAMXBB010000002.1 coordinate 57,585,231, forward strand.
ATCTCTTAAGAACATTCTTAGGTAGGTTATGATGAGGCATATCTTGTGGTTGTTGCCTATTGACTTGCATTACAGTAACTAGACTCTCAATAAGATTAGTGAGTTCATTATGTTTATCATTGACTGACCTAAGGGTATTACTACCATTTTGACCTTAACTAGCATGAACACTACTACTTAAGTCACCAATAGTACCTTGAACACTTAAATCCAATATAGTGTAGTACTTCTTTGATAAGTCAACAACACAATGCCTAGAAAAACACTTCCACTCACTACCTAGAATTTTACTAACATACTCTAACAACTTCAGCACTTGACATATACACATACAAATACCATAGAAATGAACTTGCTCTATTTTTATAGTAGAAAACAAAGTAACAACAGAAACTACACTTACTAATCTATGAACCTTCACTATACAACTCATAAGTTCAAAACTTACTTCACTCGAACACACTGTAGTAGCTATGGAAGGGATACAGCGGCCACTAATAGCAAAAATAAACCAAAACTCTACTATACTTCACATACACTCTCTCTCTCAAAATTGTGCTCTAATACCAGTGAAATTAATGCGTCTCTAAGGTCTTATGCATGGAGAAGTACCATAATAGATGAGAAACAAAAGAAAGTAAAAGGGGTAAACAAATCCAGGCACCTACTAATCGGATATGAGACACCAATTGATTTTACTTAGCCTACAATTGTTGGATATGATTCATCGGTTTAAACTATAGGGTCACTCACTATTACTCCTTGCTAAAGAAATAGATAAGAGTTAATAGAGAGTAAGAACACTAAAGTTGCTTGGGAAAGGAATCTAGTAATGATCAATAATGTAATAATGTATTGTCTACGTATAAGGAAGTGAGGTATTTATATAACATCAAAAATGGTTATACTAAATAAGGAAAAGACAAAAATGGATAATGTACAAAAGATTCCAAAGGTGGTAAATAATATACTATACGAAAAAGTAAAGAATCACTCTAGAATAATGTGCCAGTAGACATATGTTAAGAGGTGACTAAAGGCTTGCAGTGCTATTAGCTAAGCTAAAATGAATTATGAGGTTGTTTAGTAGTTGTAAAATCTTACTTGAGCGAGGTTAGAAGAAAGTTAACAGTCAAAGCTAACTTGGTTTGGTTCAAGTTAGAGCTTGGGTACTAAAGGGCATTTTGATCCTCTTTAGGTTGGGTATCTCAGCTACCTAACTCAAATAGAGGTCTGATATTGGTTGACTCAAGAGCTGCATAGAATATGGTATGAACTTGGCAATAGGTATAGTTGTTCAACTGTTTGGCATGCATGCTTAGCAAGTTGGCATGATCGCATGGCAGCTCAGAAACTGTGTTGGTACTTATAAGAGCTTGATACTTAGGTTGGCAGTAGTGTAAAAGATGGAGATCAGAATAGGAATCTTCGTTATGAATGGGGTTTCAAGCTAATATTCTCCATGTGAGTCCTTATAGTCCTTTAGCTCGGCTACTTGTGAGATGTTCGAGGAGTTGATTCCCATCAATTAGCCATTGAATTGATTTGCTCTCAAAGATAGGTTTCCTTGGCCTATAATTTCTTCATAAGATCTTTAGCCTCAACCTTCTTTTGATGAGCTTCCCTTATAGTTTGCCTAGATCTTTTTCAGCATCTTACGACCCATGTAATAAAGTTTTTGCTTTAGAACATTAGTCATCCCTCGATTTGCACTTGATATTGAAATTGACACTCATACGAAGTACCTTTTTCCTATTGGCTCTTCATGCTTTAATTATATCTGTTATGTGGAAACTCATCTATAGAAACACTTACGCGGTTATCACAATTGTGCTACTAACTAGCAACTTCAAAAGTAAGAAGATACTTATGTCATACCACTTAGCACAAACCAAATCTTTAAACTTTTCACGTATCAACGCCTTAGTGAGAACTTCTAAATTAGGCATGATATAGATGGTCAGAAAGGATGACATATGGGTACTGACATCACGTGAGCCAAAAGGATGGGTTTAAACCATGAGATGGTTTGGAGGATAAATGGAAGTTGAAGGTTGACTAGGGGGCCTTCATGTATTGATAATGGATATGACTTACTAATGCCTCATACGAGCTTAAACTATACTTGATGTGACATACAAGTATAATACAAGGTTATTCGCTACTAGTCCATACTTAGTAGCCTAAATAAGAGCTCTTTAAGGTCTCAATCCTCATTAAGAAAACACAAGCTCAAGAAGAAGGAAGGGTCAAATGTTTGAAGTTCAATGTCATTGTTCTGTTGAGTGCGGTTATTACAAATTACAAGTATTTATATAGCTAAATTAGGGCAAGTCCCAAATATACGTAAATTACAAAAAGGATTCTTACTAGGAAAGGAAAGGGTGATAGATTACAAGGAAAAGTTGTAAACAAACAAAAGAATATTCAGTTACAAAGGACAGTATAGACGTCAGAAAATGATATACTGTAAATTGTCTAATATGTGGTCCTAATGGTACACTTGTCGAGTAGAGCTAATTCTGAGTAGAGTTCATCAAGTTGGATACTTAACAACTCAACTAGTTAGGGCTTGGGCATGGTTGATTTAGTAGGTGACCATTCTTCGGCTCGGCCTCGACTAATTAGATTGGAAGTGGGCAACTCAACCTTAGATCAATATAAGCTCGGCCATATGTAAATTTAATGCTTGCCCTTAGCATAACAATAAGTGGTTGACTCTATAATTGGTTGAGCACCTCGAAGACCTTCTCAATGAGACAAAAAGTGGTCAAAGAAGAGTACCTTAGTGGTTCATAATGGAAAATACAATGTTCTTTAGGGCTTAACTCTCCTTGAGTAGCTTTGCCAACCATATGGGTGAGTCTTTGAGCTTAAGAGTGAGTAATTAGTCCATGATCCTTATTAGGGCACGGTACAAGGAAGGAAAAATCCTTGGAGGATCTCTCTACACACCTCAGGCTACCTAAGCCCTTATCATTTGTGTTGATGTCCTAGTTTGGATGAAACACTAAACTTCAAGTTTCTATGGATGTGATGATGGCTTCAATATCATTGTGTCTTCCAATGCTTTCTCATACCTTTTCTCCTTTTAATGAATGAGTTGTTCAAAAGCCTTTGTGACAATCATTCCTCTTCACATCAGTTGATAACCTCATGAAAGGCCTTTGAGACCTATATGCTTTCGTGTTCCCTTTGGCATTTATTACCCCTTATTGGTGGCTTTAACTTTACTCTTATTCTTCAACTGGACTATTCAACATTAGGTGTAGAATTCACCTTTGCGATCCTTCGAGGGGCTATTCCATCTCTTAGCTAATCCATGATTTATCTTGGCATCAAACTACCCTTGCCTCCCTTAGTCTTCATAGCTCCTATGCTAGAGGCTTTAAATGAAGATATGTCAAATTCCATAAACATGTAAAATTAGACAACAAGGATCAATCAAACAAACAAATATATATGCTTTGTGAGCCATTATGTTAAGCATGAGCTTTAAAGGACTTCTTAAAACAATAAGCCAACAACGAGTAGCCCTAATGGCTACACCACTTCGGCATAAGCCCTAAGTAAATACCTCCACTAACCCTCTCAATATCTCTTTCCTCAAAAATCAACCCCATGCCAAGCAATTGATACACCTCTCTTTCAACATTAAAAGGTTGAACTCTACTCTTAAGCTCCCTCATAATATGATTAGCTACTACCTTATCATTAGGCGTAAGGCATATGTTACTTAGCCTTATGGCCTTGACCCATTTGATCTAAAAATTGACATTGCTTTAAAACCAATTGGGAAAAAAATTCTCTTTCTACCCATGGATGTATGAGGTCGTCCCTTCAAATAACTTCCTTTTTGGTTGATTCATAAGATAATAGCAGTTGTCACTAGATTTTTTTCAACACAAAAATATCAAAACAATTCTTAAGTCACTTTGTACACTAACTTATGACACAGGCCTTGAATCCAATAAGAATGCAAATTAAGTTCAGCTAAAGTTGGTATAGACTTACCCTATGGTAATTGAGGAAAGATATTAATAAATCATTAAAGGGATCATGGAGACCATATTTGAAATGGTTGCTATACAAGTAGAACTTATTCTTCGTCATCAAAGCCACCTTTTTATTCTTTCTAACCCTTTTAAACACCTAATCAAGGTACATGGTGTAATGCCCTATCTCCTAAGGCCTATTGTCTAGTATATGGGTACTTAAGAGATGGATTGCTATGCCGTTCTCAAGTTGAGGATAAGGTTGAGTGGAAACCAAGAATAGTTCAAATTTTATAATAACACATAGTTGTAGAGAATCGTAGAACCGTCTTTTAGGATACACAACATAAAGGTACCATAGTACCCATGGCCATTAGGGTCTCACAAATTGAACATGAACTAATTAAGTCTTTCAATGTTATTTTATAGTATAATAATATTCAATCCTTGCTCTCAATGTTCCCATCCAAACCTAGGCCCTAACATTATCTCCATCTTTAGGTCCTAAGGTTAGAACAAAACTAACCCCTTAGCATTAAGCTAAGTGAGACAAAGCATACAACAAATAACGAAGAGTAATAAGTGAATTCCAATTTACATTTAATATCAACGTCACAACAATTTTAGCAAATAATAGCACCAATCCTAACCGAGCTTACTATAATTTACCAATCAATAGATGCTTATGTATGCAATGTTGGGCCATGCTAGTACACGTGACATGTACTGACTAGTATCTTAACCAAGCAGACAATGAGTGGTACTTAGTGACTCCCAAGAAAAATATTTGAGCAACACTTGATGGCTTCCGAGCAAATTATTTGAGTAGCACTTGGTGGCTCAAAACTAAGCATGCAATTTTATATGCTAAAAATAACTAAGCTTTATAAAACTTGTTCCCTTTATGCAAATGAGTTTTCAACGTGACCCTTAGATAATCTTTTCTTGAATTGAGCTTTTTAAACGTAACCCTTGGGTCCTTAAATCAAAACCAAGCTTTATAAAATATGGTTCTTTGGCTGTTTTCATGCCATGCCATGCCATGTTATGGATGTACGTGATGTAAATCATTTAATGATAATTGAGCAACAATTTCAAGCATGTATGAGTCAATTTCAATAATAGCTTAGCAATAACTATCCATAAGCAATGTCTGCAATTTAAAGTACATATCAATTAAAACACTAATTATCAATTTATAATAACTTCACTTCCATTTACAACTCATATAATAACACTCATAGTATGATAGATAATTTTAAGCTTAAGTCATTATATCTAAACTATGTCCATTATGTACTCTTACTAACAAAACCACATGGCAATCAATCATCATAACAAACTTTTATAAGTTCATCAAGTCATACAATTCATTTTAGTGATATCGAAATATCTTATTCAAAGAATGAGTGGTTATTTAATTTTACAACCACTTTGCATTATGACAATTAAGAAAGGGGTACTTATTGTATAGTCCACCATATCTGTGATGTCACCTAGATATATATATATATATATGGAGTGAGATTTTAGAAATGAATCATTTAACTGAATTCTATTTAAGTTTCTTTATCTTGTTATCAATTCCGTTAATATTATCATCCTATATTTACAAGCTTATATATGTGAATTTTTCATCATCATTATATTTAATACTAAATTTTCACAAGTAATGAACGTTAGCTAAGAGCCCCATTCTAAAAATTATTTCCATACATTTTCTAACAAGTGATCTTCATAAAATAATAAGTAATCTCAACTATTAAAACTTATCGAAATTTATTTCTTATTAATAATATCGTCTCATCTTTTTATATATATATATATATATTAATGGAGAAAAAGAATATATATATATATATACAGTGTTTTGTACATATACTTATTCACATACAATCATAGTAAAAAGTATTCTTCAAAATATTAGTCATACACCTCCTAAAATATATCTTATCTGAATATGTATATTTAAGTATTTTTAGTTGCTTCATTAGCTAAAAATAACAAAAAGGATAATAATTTCTTTTTTTTTTTTAGGGCCATAGCCACAAATGTAATACTCTAGGATTTCAAGTTCATATGATTAACCTATGATCCAAGTTCCTAAATTTAGGGCATCGGACTATAATATCCATTTAATTTCAAACTTCAGAATAAGGTTAGAAAAGTTAGATGAAGTAATTTAAGTAAAATCAATTTCTCAAAATAAGCTATATAAAAATATTAATTTAAAAAAAAATCTATTTATCACTAAAGTCGATAAATATAAAAAATATGAAATTCGAGTATTTAGATATAATGAGATATAATAGATAAGTTATTTAACTTATAAAAATAATAAATGACATTGAATTATACGTAATATATATGAATTAACATAGAATATGCATTATTAGTATTAAATATATATATATAATAATAAATTATTATTAAAATAAGGTAAATTAATATAAAAAAGAAAAGATGAGTCATCATACCCATTTGGTAGCCTAGGATCAATATGGATGAGGAGTCAAAATTAAGAAAATGAGGAAATGACACCTAACAAAGTTGGACACTAAGGATTTTTAGATTTTTGACACATGGCACCCACTTTTTGACATGTCCTCATATCTAAAACTATAAATTGACCTTCTATACTTCATTTTGTTATTTTAGAAATTTAGAAACACTAGAAAAATTGGACTAAAAAAATTATGAAAAAAAAGAAGTATAACAAGAGAAAATTAGGGATAGAATCTAAGTAAGTTTGTTCACTAGGCTAGGAGTAAGCTAACTTGGAGTGGTTTTGGGGTTAAAGAGAAGGTGGTGTGCCTGGCTCTTCCGACATGGGGTGGTGGCTAGTTTAGGTGAATTAAATTTCTGGCCGAAACTATGTAAATTTTGTAAAAATAGCAAATGATGTTAATTAATTATCAAACTTGGTTTTCTAGAGTTATTTTATATATAGATTAATGTAATAATTTTATTTTAGTGAAATAATTATTAGAAATATATGGTCCTTGAGGAATGGCTTTGTTTGGATGAAAATTGAATAAAGTTTAGAAATATTAAATAATATTCTTTCAAGTTGAAAATTTATACGTAACATAGTTAATATATGTATTTAATTTTAGTAATAAGAATTTTTTAAAATAATAATATTTACTATTCATTGTAATTATTTTGGATAGAATTGGTAATTTCGCTATTTTATTGAATTAATTAGTTTTTAATAAAATCAAAGTATGAGCCTCATATATTGCAATTATAGAAGTTCATAATGAAGTTTAGGACACTTTATTTCTATCTTGTGATTAAATTCACTTATTTGTTTAATTTTTAATAATTTTGAGTTAAAATTGCTATTTTTGTAAAAATATATAATAACTAGTTTAGTATAATTTGTCATCAATAATTAAACTGCATATTTTTGTGAGTCTATAGAATTTTTTGTGGAATTAATCAAGCTTGTATACTATTTATTATGTATTTTCATAATATAAACTTATATATTAACCTAATATATGATATAGTAATTAGTCTTAGCGAGATATTTATTGAATTGTAAAAGAATAATATTTTGGGAACATAATAGGTGTGGTTCGGTTTGGGAAATATGGAATTCTAGGATTTTTAATTTAGATTTAGGGTTTATTTGAGATAATTACGAAGTTATATTAATGTACAATCGAATTGGTAATACAAAAGTGCTTTTTTGGACATTTGATAATATTGATTAATCATGATTCTTAAGATATCTTAAAGAAATGAATAAGATATGATCGAAATAAGCTTGGAAACGCAATAGTGAAAATGAATAAGAACTTAGTATCAACCCATAGTTGACTTGGGGTCTATATGTATTTTCTTAGAAGTGATAGGTAAGGAAGGATCATATTGTAAAGCTTAGGATTTCACACCACTATCAAGGTTGAGTAAGTAGATATTTCTATTTTCGTGTAAGTAGACCTATGTCTACTTGACTTAAAGTCAATTGTGTTGTGAATTGTAATGATGTATTGGATTGATTGGATACCTAATTTCGTTGAATGTGTGTTGAAAAAGTGAAATGTGTCCTCATGTATGACTGATTCATCGATATGTATTTCTATTTGGAAAACATAAAAACTGAATTGTTCTTTAAGGTATTCACCCAAGTGAACCTTATGTGAAGAAATGCAATATAAAACTGAGAAACAAAGCTGAAGTTGAGATAGTTGAATTGTTTATAATGTGGAACTTGAGATTCGTATTTGATATTGGGTTATTATACTATTTATTGGATTCATGGCATGGCACGAAAGGACCTATGGGTCAAGTTTCTAAAAGCTTCAAAACTGTTGAGTTAGCTTTTGAGTATATAAAACTGCATTACTTAACTTATTTTGGCTACGATATATGACCGACTATGTATTGGAATTTTAAACCATAGTAGGTGGTATTTGTTAGGGGTCCTACTCCCAAGCAGTTCCTTGTTGTCCTAGGTTCCTAAATATAGTATCTAGATGCTCGAGTATGTCATCTAACTAGACGAAGAATTGGAAAAGTATAAGATATCGGTACCGATGCATGTTACGTACATGCTACGAATTTCCTACATAAACAGTTTGTATTGGTAACTTTGATTATAAAATTGAATACCTTATAGTATTGATCTAGGTGAATATGTATTATACTTGTTCTGTATTTGTCTTATCTTCTCTTACTTAGCTTATAGAGAGCTGAAGGGATACTTGTGTATCCTTAGGTTATGAAGAGAGTTGACAAGGCAATATCAGTTGGGTGAAAAAGTCTTTTAAGAGCGCTTAAGACGGAGTTAGCTGCTTTTGAAGATGTCTTGTAGTATTTTGTTCTTATTTCTATAAAGGATTTATATATATATTGATACGAGGCAAGTGCACCTATCAATTTTAATATAGCGGATGTGAGTCCGAGTCGATCCCTCAGAGATTTTGAGTACTAATATTAACCTTAGCTTTATTATCTAACCGGAAAATTGTGATAAATTGAATGAATTAAAAATACTGAAATTAACAACTAAACTACTTATGAGACTTAATTACGCAAATTAGAAAGCAATAAACTACGAATGACTTCATGTATGCAATACTGTATTTAGGAATTATTTCCCTTAGTGTTTAAACATGTAACCTTTTTAAAATATATTCAATTCAGTTTCTATTATTCTTGACCGGAGGGATTCACAATTAAAGCTAATATCTTTCTCAAGCATATTAACCCTAATCCTAAATTATTTACCGGAATCTCTTCACTTAGTAATATAACTTAGAATTGCATTAATGTATAATGAATTCCCACACAAACAATCAACTTTCCGGAAGAAACATGTATCTTATCTCTAAGTATACATGTAATTCTCTCCAATTATGCTAAGATCTAATTACACATGCAATTTCTCAATCAACATGCATAATATCATATATTGACACTCTAGAATTATCAATCCACAACTAAACAACATAATTGAATCAAGAAAAGATAGAAACTTTATTGAAATTATAATTCAATTCAAGGGTTACATGAAACCCTAGGTTCCATAATCCTAAATACTTGAATTCTAAGCTATCATAACGAATCTAAAAACGAATTTCATCAAAAACGTAAAATAAAGCATGAAAACCCCTCTTGATTTGATGAACAATCTCTCTAATCTTGAAATCGATGTTGTTCTCACTTCTTGATTGATGTTCTCCTCAAGTCTCCTCTTGTCTCTTGTGTCTTTTCGTTTCTGTAATGTCTCTCTTCCCCTGAAACCCTAAGATATCCTTTTATATATGTATTACACGGATTCTATTTTTGTCACCAGACATGGCCTGGGACATGGCCATGTCCCCAGGTCGTGTAACTTTCTACACTAAGGCAAAATTTTCTACACAACTTCAAAACTTCTTCGTTTGAACTTGGAATTGAGTGAAACTTAATTCCTTTTCTTCGTTTTCGATCCTAGAATGTGTTTAAACCTGGAAATCAATATTTTACTCAATTAAGTATCAATTTCTTTAAAGAAAACAAAAAATGTAAGGAAAATACTATAAAATCACCATATAAAATATGTTTAAAATCAGAGTTATCATATATATATATATATATATATATCTAAAGTATTGTATCTTAGGTTTAGATAAGTTTGACGGATGTACTTTTTGTATAAATAGGTATAAAGCTGAACTCCATTATAATACTCCTTTGTTATAAGTAGAACTTTTGTCGAGTATAGACAGGTATTCCTGTATGATGGTATATCCTGTGCTATATCGGGATGTGACAACAAAGACCTAAACTAGACCTACAATAGGATACATAAGTGACAAGCCGCACACCCTAAGGTTAGTCTTTTGGGTGCTCTTTTCTCAAACTAGGATATACCATCTTTTAATATATAGAGATCTTTCCCCTCTTATATTTTCCATGTAGGACTTATAATTTTGGGGTGGAGTTTGCTTTTGCAAATTGTAGTTGCACAAAGGGGAACTACCAAATTTAATGTGATTTTTCTCCTTCAATTTCACTTCAAATTTTCATATATTTACCATGTTTTGATCCCATTACAAGTATATATTCATATTAGGTAAAGATTTCTCTAGAAAATTACCCCAACACACTCATAACATGGATCAAAATGACCCTCATAGGGCTGTCACGAATTTTTTGTAGCAGCAGCAATTAATTTTTGCTCATCTTTTATCTTCGTTCCCTACTCAAATCACCCTAAATCAAAAGAAGATATTATTTCAAGAAACCAGTTTATAACACCTTTCCATTCATGTGAAAATCCTTATAAAAACAAACTTAAACCAAATCAAATCATGTGTTAAAGAGGCCTTATAGCTGCAAAAATGCAGCAGCATTTTTTTGACTTGAAGTTGAATGTTCAAATATTTCTAAGCATTTTTTTCCAATAAAATTGCTTTGCACACCTTCTAATATGTATTAAGTTTTGTCCCATGTGACTCATGTGAACATTCATTCATAAAAATTGAAACTTTATTAAGTTATTCATGCATACTTAAAGCATAATGGTGCAGATTTTTGAAATGAAATGCTCAAGTTTTAGGCTCAACTTCTTACTACATGATTAATGTTAGATCGCATCGAAGGAGTGAGAAATCAATGCCCAAAGTAAAGGGTATAGAGAGGCTAAAACTGCAGATTTTTTTATACTAAGTGTTAGTCTTTGTATAAGGTGGGGAACTCTAGATTTCTACCTTAAATTTCTTACCATAAAATTATTTTCAAGTACTTCCATAAAACCTTATCAAAAGTCTCCCATGCCTAGAGAGGAGTGATAGTGGTGGTTCTCCATGTGGTGGCCATTAATGGAAGGAATCGAAGCTTAAAGTAGTCTAGTCGAAGAGGTATTTTTGGCACTTAGAAAATTTTTTGTGTTCATAGGTCAGCTTGCGAGTCCATCTTTGTGCATGGTTTCCAATAATATGGTGGTGGCTACACTTTGTTGCTGGTGGTGGAATGGATAAGGGGATGAGGTAGTTCTTATATTTGAGTTTGGCTACAAGAATAAGGAATCAAGTATGAAAAAAAAAAAAATGAGAGGAAAATAGGGAGTCAGGCTTATTCACTATCAAGAGTGAAGTTGAAAAGGCTTTGGAATTTATTGTCCCATGTGGAGTTAATAAAGGCATTAAAACTTCCATATAAGATTGTTGAAAAAATCATGTCAAAAGTGACACATGTTGAATGGTGAGTGAATTAAGGGATTGGATGGTGATTTACACATTTTTCCTATGTTAATATTTTGGGGCTATTATTGTTAAGCAGTCCAAATTTCAAACAAAAAGGCATTGTAGGTAGCTAAATTTCAAAATATTTGTATATTTGACTTTATTATATGCATACAAGTCATACACGTAACAAAATTATTTTTACATTGTATTTCAATAAAAACTTATTGACAAGCTTAAAATTTATTATGTAATGCGAAACTATACTAAAGTTAATATTTTCATGCCAGTACTCTATATTTTGACACATTGATATTAGTTCCTTTATTAGTTAGCTCTTTAGTATTGAAAATGCAATATTTTTGAGTTTTGACTTTTACACTAGACTATGTATCATATTTGAACGCTATAATTTATAAAAAAAAAATATTTCTTTGCTTATTTTGTATTATTTAAATTCCAAAATTTTTTATTTTAATATTAATATATATATTTTTAACGAACTTGATTCCTCCAAAAAATTTATTTGACTAATTATTTATGAAATATAAGGTTCAAAATTTTAAATTTCCACTCATTGTAACTCCAATCATATTCTATTCTATTATTTATAACAAGGTATTATGCATAGACATAAAATAGGAACATAAATCTTCAAATTCACTTTTAGCCATCTTGCTTCAAACACCGTTCATACACTCTTTTGTCACGAATTGAGGATGGCCTAGTCGTAGCAAACGCCATATACTGTACAAAGAACTCCTGATTAGTTACCTTTCTAATCATGAACTCTTCACACAATATATAAAGCTCTACAACCATTAGTTTCCCAAGAACATACAGATCCATAGGATATCATCACACAAACATATTTATATAAAATTTGAACTATAAAGTTTACATTATATAGTAATTTATTATATCTAGGTTTATATTACTGATAAAACAAAAGTACATAAGTAAGAGTCTACATAATTTGTTCTCTCTCAATACACATGATGGCTCGCTCTTACCCAAGTCCCCAAGCTAACCTGTGGCATCTCCCGGCCAGCTTTTATGAATAAGTTATCCTACAGCAAAAGTGTAAGAGAGTGTAAGCTTAAGCTTAGTGAGCAAAACCTTCAGCTACACTATGAGCAAGTTATCAATACAATATATTCATGCATATGAATGAATGGCTAAATAGAATACCAAATAATACGTATAGTTAACTAGTCCATATACGTAACTCAGATTTAACACTCTCCGAAGTCAGGGTTGGAGTATACACGGCACCAATTAAATCCGAGTATTATACTAGAACTTACTTTACTACGGAACTCTATGTTCTGCACTTAAATAAAACAAATCTTTTATTTTCATAAAAATCAAGTTTTAGTATAATTGTGAGTGGGCTCTCGCAGTCCACGCTCACCCTTAAACAGAAGCCTTTAGACTCGACCCTTAGCCAAGCGGTTGGCGCCTCTAATGCCTAGTATTCCCGCGGGTCAGGGTAAGGTTATTTTGTACTAGTGCACCGTATAGAACCAATAAATTAATAATAACAACCCCCAAATGGCCTCTCTTTACCTCCATGTGATGTAACGGCCGAAATTGTGTCTATGCAATGCATGTTGATGCATGTACCAGTTTCTTTTTATGAGCTAAGTATAATTAAGTCCAATTATGATGTGACTATTCAATAGTATACCTAATCAATTTCTATACTACCATGCAATAAACAAAGTATTATTTTACTTGAGGTAAATTCACAACTCAATATGTAATAACATATACAAGCATTTCCCGACCCCACACAACAGTTAATTAACAATAATATTTAAGTCCACTATCTGTAATCACATACAAGCATGGAATCATAGGGTAAATACTCACTTAGCCATGATGACTTGCTTTAGTCGTAGCAATTAATTGAGAGATCCTTGCTCACCTTGGGATCACCTGATCATTATGATATAATAACGCTAGTAAGTAATTGAATTAACTAGTAATTCTAAATATCTATTTACCTAATTCTACTTAGATTACTATCAATTTTTATTCGGTTAAACTTTATCACTAATCGTATGTAACTTTTTCATTCTATTTCCGATATTTATGAATTTATAGTCGTTTTTCATTGTTTTCAAATGTACATTCACATGGTGATGTCTGTTTTGGACATTAAAACCTGTGTTTTATGATACCGGCTAAATTTATTGAAATTTTAACTATGGAAGCTTAATTATTCTTATTATTTATATTTATATCCTATTTTAGGGCTTAATGATTTAATTAGCTATTAGATTCTTACACTTAGGGAATTTTACCTTGATATTACTAATTCATATACTTAATTAAGTTTAATTCAATTTGGGAAGTGTATTAGGGTTACTAATTCATGTACCTAATCTTATGTACTCTTCTTATTTCTTACTTTATAAACTTATGCTTATGTCATTACTTATATGTATAATTCCTTGTATAATTGCTTATGTCATTATTTGCTTATGTCATGGCTTATGTCATCATGTGATTACATCATTGCTTATCTCATCCTTTGCTTATCTCATCCTTTGCTTAGAGAAGCCTTACCTCATACTTAAATGTCTTATGTACATTTCTACATATATAAAGTATACTTATACCTTTACTATACTTATATGTATACTAGTATACTCATATATATACTTATACTTATACTTATACCGTAATTATACTTGTACATATACCTATGTACACATATAGTGACATACGTATTTTTATACATATTTTTGTATGCCTAAAATTCCTCTTAAGAAAGCTTCTCAAATTTCATTTTTTTTTTTTTTTTGTGTTTTAAGGGTGTATTTTGCATATTATAGGTATGTATAGTTAGTATATGTCTTAGTTTAGGTTATGTACATAATGAATACTTATGTACAAAGGTCTTTATACTTATATTTCTCTAGTATAGTCTTATGTACATATACTTAAAGACATATACACATGCATCTTCTTTCACTTTATAAAGATTCTTACTCTTCTACACATAAAGATTGAAGCTTTAAGCCTTCTTCAACATAGATGTACACAACACATAAGCTACTCAAACTAATCTACCTCTTCACTTAACTAGTAAATAATATGAAGCAATATATAATAACATAATAACATACCTTAGTTTACTCTTGAAATATGGATGCAAATTTGGAAAATTAGGAAAGTAAAAGGGAAAGGGGAGGTCACGGTTATGGAGGTGGGGTAAGGGGCTTGATTTTGTTTTGCTTTATGTTTGAAAAGAAGAAGAAAGTGGGGTCTAGAAGGGGACAAGGAGTGGACGGCAAAAATAGAAAAGAAAGGGAAGGAAAAGCTAAAAGAAAAGAAATCATTAGAAGGAATAGATATTTTCTAAAGTGAAAGTGACATTTTGTTGACTTTTCCATATGTTGACTTAGTCAACCTTTTGACCTTGGTCAACATGTGTTGGCTTAGTCAACTTTCCAAAAGTATATGCCATTTAGTATACATAATGTAGTAATTAAGGAAAATTAGAAGAAAAATTAAGCAAATGAAAGGAAACGAGACATTTAGTGAATTGATTAGTAAAAATAGATGATAAGATCTTACTTTAGGTATTTATATCCTATATACACCATTTGGTAAGCTACATAGTATAATTAAGATGATAAGTGTCATTTAGGGTATTAATGTTCACTACATGTAACCTAAGCATCAACTAAACCCTTAACTCTATGTAATACAAACCTAATTATATAATTAGAAGATGAATTTAATCTATGATACAATATCTTAGTTTTTAAGGGATTGCTTTAGTATAATATATATTTATGAATGATTGAAAGTTACCCTTAATGTTTTACTAATGATTTGGTGTAATACTAAGGTTATATTATCAATTAGAGTTTAAGGGTAAATTATAGTGATTTAGTGCTTTTCTATCCTTAAAGTTATAGTTTTAGGGTTTTTATCACTTGCGAATGAAATCCTTAGTATTTACATACATTTAAGGTAGAAAAATTTTATATACGATTGACTAGTTATTTTAGGATTTTTACTTTCATTAGCCTTATCAACTCCTAGATTATTTAACATACTTAAGTCTACTTCAGAAGCTAGATAAAAAAATGTAGGGGTTTACATCCTTCCCCCCTTCAAATAAGTTTTGTCCTCAAAACTTGAAATGCATACCTGGTTTATCAAATAAATGTGGATATCGATGCTTCACCTCATCTTTCACTTCCCAGGTAGTAGATTCTTGTTCATAATTTCTCCAAATGATTTTAATATATCTAATCTCTTTATTCCTCAACTTTTTCACTTTACTGTCCGTGATCTCAACTGGATGCTTTTCATAAGTCAAATTCTCTTTCAATCTCATTGGTTCTAATTCAATGACTTGATCGGGATCAAGAATATGTCTTCTCAAAATAGACACATGAAATACATTATGGATTCTTGACAAATTAGGTGGTAAAGCTAATCGATAAACTAACTTCCTGACTCGCTCTAGTATTTCAAAAGGTTCAATATATCTTAGACTTAGTTTGCCTCGTGTCCTCATATAATGAATACTCTTGATAGGTTTTACTTTGAGATATACATGATCTCCTGCTTGAAACTCCAACTCTCTTCTTTTCAAGTCAGCCTAGCTTTTCTGTCTATCTTATGTTTCTTTCATTTTCTGCTTGATTACAGTAATTTTCTCAACTATTTCTTGTACCAACTTTCGACTTAACATTGCTTTCTCCACATCATCCCGAAATAAGGGTGATCTACATCTCCTTCCATATAGAGCTTCATATGGGGGCATTTGAACGGTTGAGTGGTTGTTGTAGGCAAACTTAATCAATGGTTGATGAGAATCCCAATTTCCTTTAAATTCCATAATGCAGGTCCTCAACATATCTTTTAGTGTTTGTATGGTTCTTTTTGTCTGTCCATTAGTTTGTAGATGGTATGTTGTACTGAACTGCAACTTTATCCCCATAACTTTCTGTAGACTGGTCCAAAACTTGGATACAAATTGAGGATCTCTGTCTGACACAATTCCTGAAGGTACTCCATGTAATCTCATTATCTCCCTTATGTAAATTTGGGCCAGCTTTTCTAAAGAAAAGGTTATGTTGATTGGTAGAAAATGTGCTGATTTAGTGAGTCGATCAATAATGACCCAAATTGCATCATGTCCAGCGGTTGTTTTTGGTAAACTACTTATAAAATCCATAGATATTTGATCCCATTTCCATTCAGGAATAGGTAAGGGTTGCAACAATCCACCTGGTCTTTGGTGTTCAGCTTTTATTCTTTGACAAGTCTTACATTTCATTACATAATCTGCAATATCTTGCTTCATTCTATCCCACCAAAAGTTCTTTTTCAAATCTTGATACATTTTCGTTCTCCCTAGATGAACAAAATAACTAGAGGAGTGAGCTTCATTTAAGATCTCCTTCTGAAGCTTCAAATCATCAGGTACACATAATCTATCATTCATCTACTCTGAAATCAATATACTTCCCGACTACCATTTCTTCTTTTATACGATTCAAAGCAAGATCATTCTTTTGCATTCTTCAAATTCTTTCTATCAAAGTTGGCTCAACCACTATGTTTGACAATTTGGTATCAACTTCATGCCAAGTGAATTCCAAATTCAATTTTTCAAATTCCTTAATCAATTCCCATAGATCAATAAGAAGAGATGCAACTTTAGCATGATTTTTCCTGCTTGGAGCATAAGTTACTGCATTTACCTTACTTGGACAATAATTAATTCCCAAATCATAATCCTTGATCAACTTAAGCCATCTCCTTTGTCTCATATTCAACTCCTTTTGTGTAAACAAATACTTAAGGCTCTTGTGATCAGTATAAATTTCACATCTCTGTCCATATAAATAATGTCACCAAATCTTCAATGCAAATACCACAGCCGTAAGTTCTAAGTCATGTGTTGGATAATTCTGCTCATGTGGTCTCAATTACCTAGAAGCATAAGTAATCACTTTCCCATTTTGCATCAGTACACAACCTAAACCATTCTTAGAAGCATCACTATATATAGTGAAAGGTTCATCACTATTAGGCAACACAAGAATGGGAACATATACTAACCTCTTTTTCAGTTCTTGAAAACTCTTCTCTTACCTTTTTGTCCATTCATACTTCACATTCTTTTGAGTTAGCTGAGTAAGAGGCCTTGAGATTTTTGAAAATTTTTTAACAAACTTCTTATAGTATCCTGCCAATCCAAGAAAACTTCGGGTTTCAATTACTGTTTCTGATCTTTTCCATTCCACAATGGCTTTAATCTTTTTTGGACCTATAGAAATACCTTCTCCTGTGATCACATGTCTAAGGAAAGATATCTCCTTTAACTAGAAGTCACATTTGGATAACTTTGCATACAACTTATGCTCTTGCAAGGTTTGTAATACTGTCCTTAAATGCTTCTCATGTTGCTCAGGAGTTATAGAATAAACCAAAATGTTGTTAATGAACACAATTACACACTTGTCTAATAATGACTTGAACACACGGTTCATTAAATCCATAAATGCAGTAGGTGCATTTGTCAAACCAAAAGGCATGACAAGGAACTCATAATGACCATACCATGTCCGAATGTTGTCTTCGGTACATCTTCAGATTTAACCCTCAATTGATGATATCCTGATCTTAGATTAATTTTAGAGAACACACTTGCACCATGCAACTGATCGAACAGATCATCAATTCGTACAGGTAGGTATTTATTCTTAATGGTCACTTCATTCAGCTCTCGATAAGAGCCGCAATGATCCATCCTTTTTCTTAGCAAATAACACCGATGCACCCTATGGAGAGACACTTGGTCTTATGAACCCTTGATCTAACAATTCTTCTAATTGCTTTTTCAATTCCTTCAATTCAACTAGAGCCATTCTATAAGGAGGCTTTGAAATAGGTTCAGTTCCTAGTACCACATCAACAACAAAATCAATTTCTCTCTTCAGTAGCAACCCAGGTAACTCCTTAGGAAATACATCAGAAAATTCATTCATTACTTGAATTTCCTCCAGTGTTGGCTTCCTTTGATTAACTTCTATCGTATTCACCAAACTATCATCAATAATTATATCCATAACACTTAACTCACCACAACTGAATCTCTTTTAAATTCTGCTTGTACTCCATTAGAAACTTCAAACGCTATTTTCTTTTCTTGGCAATCAACATTAGCTTTGACATTAGTCATCTAATTCATCCCCAATATTGCATCATACTTACCCATATTCAGGAGAATCATATTAGTCTTACTATTGACATCTTGAATCTAAAACGGACATCCTTTCACCATCTCTTTTGCAATCGCAACGCTTCCTATAGGTCTTTTCACACCAAAGCTGGATTCGATAGCATTAGTAGTCAAGCTTACTCGTTTCACCACTTCAGGTGATATAAAGGAATGCATAGCTCCCGTATCGAACAAAGTATAAATAGAATGTCCATCTATCTTAACATTCCCGAAATCATGATAAAAAGTTTTCTCCTTATACTGTTACTATTGTAAATCTATTTCTCAATTCTAAATACTTATTATCATCCTACTATAACTTTACTTTAAATACTCAAATCTTAGTAATTCATAAAGAAATACTTAAAAACACATACCTGCAATAAGCTCAGCTTCTACTATCTCTTCAGGTTCACTATAATCCTCTAGTTCTTCTCCAGGAATTTCCTCATAAATCCACTCACTCTCCAAAATAATATACTCGAGCAGCATTAGCTAAAGCTGAACGAGTATTTCCTAATGCTGGTCCTCTAACTGTTTTTCCTATACCTGGATGTCCAACAACTAGTGGTGATTATTTAGTTGCTTGAGTAGTGATAGTAGTATGTTATGGACATGCAGTAGAGAAATGTCCCACTTTGTTACAAATGTAGCTTGTAACAGTATTTTTCTTTGGATAATCTATCACTCGATGCAAACTTTCACCATAGAAGAAACATTTTCCTTGGAGTTGTAGACATTCCCTAGGATAATGATTTCCTTTACATCTCTAGCATTTAACAACTCTACCAACTGCTTTCCTTAGAATAGGAATTTAGGGTTTCATAACTCTTCTAAATTTGCTATTGCTGCTACTTCCAGGTCCTTTAAATTGCTGCTTTCCAAATACATTAACCTTCTGTCTGCTCGCTTCCTCACTTTGTCTTTTTGCTGTATCCAACACTCTAACCTTCTCAACCATATCTGTAAAGCTTCTTAGTTCAAATTCTATCATGCTTCTCTTCATCTTAAGATCTAATCCTTGAGAAAATATTTGCATCTTTAATCGATCACTAGTCTGATATTTTGGCGGTGTAAATTGCAATAGTCTATTGAATTTAGATTTATATTGTTCCACAGTTTTTGTTCCCTTTACTACATCCAGCAAGTCTTCACTATATCTTATCTGCAAACTTCCAGGGAAATAATAAGCTAGAAATTCTCGTCTGAAATCCTCCTAAGTGATCGGATCTCTTAAACTCCTTTGTTTCGACTCCCACTACGTCTGTGCTCACATCTTAAGCATATATGTCCCATAAGTGAGCTGAAGATGTAGTGGTATTTCAAAAGCTTCAAACGACCGCTCTATTTGGTTCAACCAATCTTCAGCTTCATTTGGTTGACTAGCATAACCTTCAAAATACTTGTTGCAGTGAATGAACTCAGGCAACATACTACACTACTATCTTAAATCAGGTTGTACTAGTGGCATAACTCCTGCTTGACCCATTAGTGGTGGAGGAGGGGGAGGCAAGGGTACCTCTCTATTAGCATCTAGTGGTGGTGCTTGTACAGGTAGAGTACATTCTCTTTCCAAAAATGCCATCAACAACTTATTTTGTGCCTGTATTGCAGCTAGAATCTCATTAATGAGGTCCCGCTACATATGAGGCTCTTCTTTTAGAGTAGGTAGAGCTCTAACTGGGGGTCCTTGTCTACGCTTGTTCTGATTGAAAATTTATTTCTAACTTTCATTGAGAAACATTTAGTCATAAATAATTAAGTTTAACATCCATTACGTAAATGAAAGCAAACATAATTATTTTAACACTTATGGTACATAAACTACAACTTTCATTTCTTGTAAACAAAAGGAGTTTACATCCATATAACTTTAGGTCCAAAGGACAAGTTTCACACATTACATAACCTTTGCCAAACCTAGCTATCCACTACTTCTAGTTTTTTTATACATATCATCCTCATTACAAGCAACAATTAGAGTACAAAATGATCACACACGATCCTAATCTCTAGCAATTTGCCTTAGGTCCTAAAACCCTACCTAAGGCTCGATCTCCTTGCCTACTAGTTACAAATGTGACTAAGGGGCAAGTGTTGGCAGGTCATCTCAAACATGGATCTCTAGGTATAGGCTAACCTACTTAGTATAAGAGCGAAGTTCTACATGCTTAGGCTCATCTCCTTAGGGGCTTTCTTAAACTCTTCAAGCTTGTTTCACATTATAACCATTATTATTAGCATTGAGGCAACTTTATGGATACCTAAGACGAGAATCTGTGAGCTCTACCAATCTCTAAAGAAAGTACCAACTTAATTCCCCCTCGTGCTCCAACACTTGGGTCCTGTATTGTTAAGAAAATGATGCATAGGCTTAGTCCATGAGATTGAAAGATAATGAGATCAAAATTGCCTAGCTAAATTAGGATATTACATAACTAACACTTGTCCAGCTTAAGATTTTTCCCACAATATCTAGAACAAATCTCTTGATATGAAACTTGTCTCTTTAAGACATAAGATATCTTCTTAGAAAAGATTACAATGTTGATCTATAAATATACGATATATCTATGGTGAGGGAGCCGAAAACCTCCCATTCTTTAGTCTTTTCTTTATTCTATCAAATACTTTATTAACTTAAGTATTGAAGTAGCTGCACTAAAACCACTTTAGTAGTCCCCGTGGCTTACATTTGTTCTTTTATTAGGTTGTTGTCAAACTTATTGTCAACTAAAATCTACCAACAATATATTGAATATCAATAAGAAGATATCTAGAATAGTAAGAACACTCAAATATATATATATATATATATATTTAAGTTTATCGTAAATTTTTTGAAAAACATAGCTTTAATGCACGTAGGCTTTAAATATAGCTAGATTTATAAGATAAATCATATTTTTAATTTAGAACACTTTAAATTTAGTATTATCATTATGAAGATCACATAAACATATTTAACTCAAGTTCATCAAATTTGAACTATTTGTCTACAAAATTTCCAGAAAATTAACAAAACTTGAAACTTCGCTAAATCGTCTAAAACTTTAATTTCATAAGGTATTAAACTTCTGAATTTAACTACACCTTCATATCACAATAAGAGTCATTGCATGTTATTTTTATTACCTCTAACAATCAATAACATACCATTAACATAATCATAACCATATTATACCTATTCACCTAAATATTACTACAAATATTGATTACTCATATTCTAAACATAAACATTTTTAATTTTACTTCAAATAATTTTGCAATCATAACACATACTAGTTACATTAGGATAACTAATAATTGAATCAAAGAGCAAGTTTAAGATCAAAATTACATCCATTTCCTAAACATAACTCATGAACTAATGTCTTATAATCCCAAATCCACTTCAATTCATTAACTTCTCAATTAAATCATATTCTACTACTCAATATAATATGAATCAATAAACATATCATATAAAAGAACAAATCAAATACTTAAATTATTATTCGTAATAGTGCCATACTTGAAAGACTCAATCTTCGACACACATCTTCAATTCTCACTTAATCATAACTCTTAAAGATATATTATCTATAGATCTAAGCAATTAAATACTAAATCTACTAAATTAAACTAGAGATCTAAAACTCCTACCTTGATTTGTAGCTCTAACTAGTTTCTTAGCTAGAATTGAATTCCAAGTTGGTAGATGTACACTCATCCAATATAATTTTTGCAAATAAAATAAGAATTTCATTAGCAATGTGATCTACCTTAATAGATATGTAAGAATTACTACCTATACTATAATATAGCAATGTAGAACTAAAGAAATTAACTAAACTTCCACAATCCTTCAATGATTCACATGTAAAGCTCACTATGGGCTACATATCCTCTTATTTTTCTTCAATTTATTCAAATTCCTTGAGATTAAAGGCCAGTTGTTACTAATTTATTAAATCATATCTTGAACTTTAAATGAGCTTAATGAGTAATTATGCACCAAATTAAGTAAACTTTGTGTACTTTGCCAATGCTTGAATTCTTTAAGTTAAGGTAGAAATGATCATATGAAGTAAGAATTGATTCCTCTTCTTCTATAGGTGGCGTGAAAGAGAGAGAGAGATTAATATGAGGTAAGAATTGATTCCTCTTCTTCAATATCTAGACTTTTCTAGATATTGAAAATGGATTGATTTAATAATTAATTCCACTCTCCTCCTTAAACTTACACAAAGTATTTTACTAAACTACCCTCACCTAACTTATACAATAGTTAAGTTTAAGATGCTGACTTCTCAATTTACCTCCTTAATAAGACATGTAAGTAAATTACTAGAATACCTTGTCCAGAATAATTATAGCCATGGTTATTTTCATAATTACTTATTTTTTCATATAGCTTATGTATTTGAAATTTTTGAGTTTTTAAATTTATTCTTTACTTAATTATTTAAAGGGAAATTTTAAATAACTCTTCTAAATTTTGATTTAGGTATTGATTGATCCTTGAACTTTCAAAGAGTGCTTTAAGATCCCTTAAATTTTAATAAATTAGTACCATAATGGACATTTTCTATTTTAGTTAGAAAAGCTACACTATTGTCAAAGTTTAAAGGGTCTTAAAGTATATTTTGATAAGTTTATCAACCTATGGAAGTTATTTGCCAATTTATTAATGTTTAGGGGGCTTTATAGTATACTTTAAAATTTTGGGGGTTCAATTCATACCTGAGTCAAAGTTTATGGGTTATTTGCATTTTCCTCATTATATAAAATATCTTGTCAAATTATTTTCAACATTTTCCCTCGACTCATGATATTTCAACCTTTGTTTTGATCAAATGTATAGTGTTGGTTCAATTGAAAAATATATGTTGTTTCTTAAGGGAAAAATATTGCAACTCAAAACACTAAGACATTAATAATTTGCCTTAGTTAAATTTCTATATATTATTTGTTGCTGCCTATTGTTATGGACATTCTAATGGTCTTTGAATGCAAATTTAGTATACATAATATTTTTGAAACATGATAGCCTAACTATAGCAACAAGCTGTATGTAAAATAGAAACTATGGAATGTATTGCAACCTTTGGAAGATTTTCATACTCATGCTTGAGCTTATACATAGAGTTGTTATTTTTTAAGGGTTTTATACGATAATACATGTGTAATCTTCTACTAATTTTATGTCAACTTTTGTTTATCAAGCTAAAATTCAATTGTAAGTATGATAGATGATAATAATGTTGAATGTTGACATAAAATCAAAGACCCTTTGCTTGTAATTGGTTACAAATAATATCATTATTACTTTTGCAATAAATGTAACTATTTGACCATACAATTACAAATAAAAAAAAAATCTCAAATAATGAAAAAAATAAAAAATGATATACAGAATAAACCTTATTGACCACTAGAAAGTCCTTTTTTATTGTTTTTTTCCCATGTTACCAAATCAAAAGATATTCTTTTGAATTGCAATTATGCTATTTACCCTTTTTATTGTTTTATTCCTAAAATAAAATTATTTGAAAATAATTTAAAATTGTTAAAATTATATATACTCATGGTGAGAGAATTCCCATTTCTTTTTAAGGGTAAATTTGTCATATAGGTGGTTTAAAAGCACTTTTTGAAGATTTGGTCTCAATAATTAATCCTAAAGATAGAGATGTAAACCCTGTAAGTTTTTACTAAAGATTTGGAATCGAGCGCAAATGGTCTTGATATTCACTAGAGTTGACAAGCTAAGCATTTAAAATTTGGTTAATAAAAATGAATTCGTATTCATAGAAAAAGGGTAACAAATAGAGTCCTAAAGCATTACTAAAGCTTACCAATTATAACACTTCAAATCTTTAATATTTTAGCACTCGAAATTTGAGAGATGATTAAAATAAAATATGAACTCAGTAAGTGAATAATTTCATTTCTGTAAACTCCAAATTAGAACTTTAATTTACAATCAATCAAATTACCAAGTTAGTAGCCTATATGTAGAAAAAATAAGAAGGATGAATGAACAAAAAAATTAATAAATGTGTAACTAAATAAATTAATAAATAGAAAAAAAAAAGGTCTACAACGTGTAGCCAACAACGTGTGCCACCCCCTTTAATTTCCCATGGCCAATACATATGATGATGACTTAGTAGATTGAAATTATGGAAACCTCTTTAATTTGCATTTTTTCAAGAGATACTTGTTTCATGAAAAGACAATGTTTAGCCACATCAAGATGCCATAAAAGGGATTAAAACTCACCAAGAAACCCTTGAAGGGTAGAGTAGAAGGGTATATCCTCTATGGAAGCTCAAACATCAACATCATGGTAGAAAATTAAAGTCACATGAACCCCCAACAAGACTTTACATACCCACTTGTAAGCTCAAAAGGAAAAGTTACCCATTCTCTACTCACATCCACCTTGCCAAAATCACTCAAGCTTCCATCTTCACCACCCTTTTACCACTACCTTTAGAAGCTAAAAGCCACCAAACTCTAACTACCTTATGCCACCAAACCAACCACCTAATAGTTGCCTAACATCACTCTCCCAACCACTACTTTAGCCTGCAAACAAATACCATATGCTGCCTTCAACATAAGACCTCCAACACCACCATTTGGACCACTTTATAGAGCAACCAAGAGGAGCTTTTGGAGATAGCTAAATGACATCCTAGGAGTACTAAGTGAGGACTAAAATCAAGGGCAAGAAGGAGTTGAAGGAGCTTCATTACCTTATATTAAGCTCTCATTCTTGGTTGGTATCATCATGTATTCTAACTTCTTTCATGTAATAGGGTGTACATTAGCAAGGTCTTAGGCTTTGTTGTATTAGGAATTAAAGTGAGAAATGTAAATGTGTATATGCACATACTTTATATTCTATCTTTTAGACAACTTGTAGAAGTGAGACTTGGAAGATCCTTTCATGTGTAGTTTAGACATTTGAATGTATGCCTTAGTATTAAGGTTATGATCTCGTAACTCAAAAGGTGATCAAATGAAACCCCATCAAACATGTGAAAGCTTGCTATACATGCAGAGTTTAAAGTCTTTTTCTATGTTTTGTTAGTCCATATCTTATTATTTTATCTTAAAATGACCCTTTATATCTCTTTAATATGTATACAAGTTGTTTAAATAAAAATCTTTAAAAAAAATGCTCATTTAGCTTAATAAAATATTTAAAAATTTGACCCTAACTTAATCTTTGCTTTTAATAATATTTTAGATAGGATTAGGGTGATTTAAAACTCAACCTAAAGATGTAACCATCCTACTAAAACATTAGAAGGTAAAATTGAGTCAAAAACTTGTTATGAGCTTAAAACCTACTAGAGTAGGCCCTAAAAATGCCTTGGACAGAATTGATCTCAACTTAAAAAATAATTTAGAAATGTGTTGGAGTAATTTTTAAACTTAAACTAGGAAGTTGGGCATAGGCTTTAGACCTTAAATGGCTTAAACGGGTCAAAAACCATAAAACAGGCTAGACCAATTAAAGTTTGAACCAAAAGAGCAAGGTGACCAGCATGTTCCAAATTTTGTTTATCAAATTTAAGGCTTAGCTTGATAATCCAAAAGCCTTGAAGAATAAATAAGAAAGCCTTACCTAAGAGGCCTAAACAACAAGGCCCAAAACCTAACCAAGAGAACATAAAGAGAAAAATACTAAAGTTAGGCCAACAAATAAATAAGGACCCTTAAAGAATTAAGCCTAAATAAACCCCAAGTCCCAAATAAGAATTTAATACCCGCTAGAAATTAGAAGTGTATAAAATAAAGACCAAAACAACACAAAATAAAACCATTAAACTCAATAATTAAAGATGGCCATAACTTTTTAGACTTGTACAAAAAATTGTGATTACAATTTGCTAAAATGAATTGCACCAACATAATCTACACTTGAAAATGATAAAAAAAAAAAAGAACAGTAAGAACATGAAAATTAGAGTTAAAATGAAGAAATCATGGTAAAAACAATTTTGAGTCAAATCAGGAATTATAGTGAAGATAGTTAGCTTAGTAAGCAATTACCCTCATTCTTATTTGTACTCCTTCTTGGTTATTTTAGGCAATCCTGATATTGATTTGGACCTACCTACAAATGACTATGACCTATAGTTTGTCATAGCCAAGTGGATATTCCAATGATAGCTATGCTTGTATTTGATTGTAGAGTAGTTGCTTTAAAATTTAGATGATAATTGGTATGCTTAGGGACTTAAGAATAGGCATGTGTATGACATTATGTGCTTATTGTGTTAAATAGCCAAATATAAGATAATGAATTGTTTGTTGTTTAGATACTCGTAGTATATCTTGCAATTATCTATTAATAATGAATGGTCACTAAAATAAAATGGATCCAATGATATTTGACCTTAATTAAACCTAATCAAGCATGGCATGACTTATATAATTTATATGTTGGCCATTACATCACGTGTGTGGAATGGAGAGGTCTTGTGGGGGTTGTGATGTTATTACATGAGTTTTCCTCACAATGTACACATGTACTGTGGCCCTACCCTCACCTGCGGGCTTATTAAGCATTGGAGACACAAACTACATAGTAATGGGTCATGTCCTAGAGTTTATCGCTTAGGGGTGAGTAGACTGTGTGCACTACTCACATTTATATTGTCGGCTTAAGGATTGAGAGCTTAAAATTAATAATATATATATAAGGAACCATGAGAGGAGAAAGAACAAAAAGAATGTGAGACAAGTGTAATTAGTAACTGAAGGTGCTTATAACCCGGGTCTGACGGCTTAAGTAATGCCAACCTTGGCTTCAAGGGTGAAATCTTGAGCTATATATATAGTTATTGGTTCAGTTGTATATATTTATTTGAGTATATGGCTATTTGCATTTATATGGTTGCATAATTTAATTGCTTGATTATTTAGTGAAAGGTGTAGTAGGAGGGATTACTCACTAAGCTAGTTATAAGCTTACACCCATCTAATCTTTTGATGTAGGATGATTTATGGCTTATACCAGGATGTGCTATGCTTGAGGTTAGTACTGAGTGTTGGGATGTAAGAGACAACAAAGAGCAATTGAGAGAATTTTTATTCTTCTTAGTATAAACTCCTTTGAAAATATTTGATTGTAATATGTAATGTTTAGCTAGACACCCTAAGATCTTTTTTTGTTTTTTGTGTTGTACTTACTCTATTTTTAGTGGGTTGGTATTCCTACTTATGTTTACATTGGTTGATGATTATTTAACTATGTTACTTAATTAAATGTTGAATTGTTCTGATATACTTAAGAGTTACACCTAAGAAGCTACCCGATATTGGAAGATGCCTTGTATATTGTGTTGAAGGTTTTGGGACTAGTTATAAGGCTCATCTTAAGTGCTTAAGGTAGTATACAGCGAGCTGCTAAGATTGAGATATCTCTCAAGGTGTGATAAGAGATCTAAATGCACATGAAGCAAACATAAAATGATATATTTGTAATTTTCCTATTTCCTATCTTTTTATCTCAAATAGGTTTCTTTTTTTCTTTTTATTTGATTGGAAAATAGAGTTTAAGATTTACTATATTTCAATGTTAAGGTTTTTTTTTTTTTTACTCAGACAACCTTAATTTATAGGATGAAAAATCAAACCAAGGGCTTTTAAATTTTTTGTTACAACATTATTAATCATATTTACTATTAACTTATCATTATATGATATGATATTAGAGATTATTTTAGTTTAAAATAAGGTTTTC
Organism: Lumnitzera littorea; assembly: GCA_024138015.1. NCBI lineage: Eukaryota > Viridiplantae > Streptophyta > Magnoliopsida > Myrtales > Combretaceae > Lumnitzera > Lumnitzera littorea. The sequence goes on from JAMXBB010000002.1 coordinate 57,613,914, forward strand.
ATCTTAGATCATACAGATTGAGGTCTTGAAAGGCTCTCTTATCATGCAATTGTAACTTATGAGTAAAAAAAAAAAATCAGACTTCATTTTTTTTTTTATAAAATTGTGAGCCATATTTTTAATTTACTTCACATAATATGATGTGGAGTCTAGTATTAGAGTATATTTTAACCGAAATATGGTTTTTATCTTTCTCTTTTCATAAAAAAATTATGTCTCTGTTTATTCAGACTTACTATATTTCCTTACTAAGTTTATTTTTAAACAACAATTGTAATCATAATCTTATAACTTATGAAAAAAGAAAAAAAAATTAGGATACTAAGATTTTTATAGTTTTTTGTTGCAAAATTATCAATCATACTTTTGATTAATGTTATATTATACAAAATTGAGTCTAATGTTTCTAGAGTAAGAAAAACTTAAAATTAGGAAAAAAAAAATGTTTCCATACCTATTTAGTTCATTAGAAACTAATAAAAAAATCTTTAGAAGTATTGACTTTACACTTTTGACTTTAGTTCAACTTACATAACAATGCTTATTTTGGCCTTAAATTAATACTGTGCATTAATAGTAATTTCTTGTAATTTTATTACATCCCTTATCTATATAGACTTCATCATCTAACATAATTTTTACTACAAGATCAAGTTTTGAATATGTTCATATTTTATGATATAGTATAGATTTACTTTCTCATAAGTTCTCATAAGAAAAGGGGGAAATTATCTAAAATCCACCTCTTTTTTTTTTTTTTTTGACCAACTATGTTATAGTTTGAGGGATGTGGAATTTGAACCTTGATCCATTTCAATGGAATTTTTTTTTTAACCACCTTTGTTTCAATTTACTACAATTTATTGATATCTTGAAATAAGGTTAGGGATGTAGTAGTCTTACCTTGTTATTGTTTATCTAACTTAAGACATACTTGAAGTGAATCATAACATTATATTTAGAATGTGTTTTTTTTTTTTTGTACATGATTTTGAGTTTTAACATATTCTTAGTAGATATGGTCATTCTAGATGGTGTTGTAATTTTAAAGCATTAAGACATGACATCCAAAACTTCCTAGTATGAACTAATAGCTCTTATCTAATAGATTTGACCACAAGCTACTTATTTAAAAAACTTTATTACTAATAAAAATTTCATAAGACAAGAAATTTGATTCCCACTACTCAAATATTTTGTCTATAATTACATAAAGAAACAATTTTCTTTTTGTAGAAGTTAATAAATGTTATAGAAAAAGATATTAGCAAAATTACAGAAAGTGCCTTGTTTTCATTCAAATTCTAATGTCAATATTCATATTAAAGTTTCTTTTTTTATAAATAAAACATAACCTATAATGAAAACTTAAAGGAAAAAAAGGAAGAAATAAAAAACAAAAAATATATAATGGAAAGATAACATCTAAAATTAACACAATCAATTTATACTACGTTGAAACTCTTAAAACATTCAAATATCAATGTGCATTTCTTTCTTTAAATGTTTCTCACTTTAAGTGAGGGAAGGATTTGGGCAGTTTTAATTACGATAAAACTTTGAAAGTTATGTGATAAACTACCTTCCAACATTAAATGATAGAATGAGGAGACATAATAAAATGCTAATAAAGTATTATATGTAGAACAAACTTATTGAATTTGATATTAGTGTTCAACTTTCAATATTTCCATTTTACGAACATATATAATTTAGTGCTTAGATGTTTTATTAATAAGGTTTGAATCTATCTATTTTTAAAATATATTTTATGACACAAATTTTTTCATCAAAAGTTCACTTAGTATACATGGGCTATTACATTGATCTAAATAGGTAAAGTTATTTATTTATTTTTTTGGGACAAATATCTTATAATATAAATTAAAATTAGAAAAATAATGTTTCCATATGGAATTTCATTTGTAACTAGTAAAAAAATCATTTCAAGTATTGACTTTATGCTTTTACCTTTAGTTTAACTTGCATGGGGATGCTTATTTTAGCCTTAAATTAATATTGTGCATAATGCAGTAATTCCAAACTTCACTGTATCCCTTATCTAGATAGGCTTCACCTTTAAATTTTACTGTAAGATCTCTAAATATTTTATATTATAATTATGATATGGTGTAGATTTGCTTTCTCTTAACTTTTCTTAAGAAAAAGGGAGAAATTATTTTGAAGCCTTCTCTTTTTCAATTTACTATAATTAATTGATAGCTTGAAGCCATGTTAGAGAATTGGTACTCTTACTTTGTTATTGTTTATTTAACTTAAGCCATACTTGATGTAAATTAAAACATTATATTTACAATGTGGTTATTATGTAGATGAGTTTGAGTTTCAATTCATTCTTAGTACCATTGTGTTGTAATCATAAAATATCAAGACATTACATCCAAACCTTACAAGTATGAACTAACAACTCTAACCTAGTAAATTTAACCCGAAGTTACTTATTTATACAACTTTATTATCTAATAGAAATTTCACAAGACAACAAATTTGATTCCTATTATCTAAATATTTTGATTATGATTACACAAAGAAAAAATTTCTTTTTTAAATAAGTTAATAAATATTACAGAAAAAGATATTAGCAGAAACTACATAAAGTGCCCAATTTTTGTCCAAATTCTAATACAAATGTTCAAATTAAAGTTTCTTGTTTTATACATGAAACATAACCTACAATGAAAATTCAAAGGGAAAAGAGAAGAAACATAAACAAGAAGTACTATTTAAGATAACATCTAAAATTAACTCAATCACTTTATACTACATGAAAACTCTTAAAACATTCAAATATCAATATGTGTTGCTTTCCTTAAATGTTTCTCACTTTAGGCGAGAGAGGGATTTGGGAAATTCTAGCTATGATGGGACTTTGAAAGTTATGTTGTAACTTACCTTTACATAATAGGCTGAAGAGAAAGAACGAAATGCTAATAAATTATTAATATATGGAACAAAATCAAATTTGATATTAGTGTTCAACTTTCAATATTTTCATTTAGGTTATATATATATATAATTTAGTGCTTAAATGTATTATTAGAAATATTTTAATGTATCTAATTATCATTTAAATGTAATTTATCACACAAATATCTTTATCAAAAGTTTATTTAACATACACAAGAAATCAAATTAATCTTGATTAGCAAAGTTTTTTTTTTTTTTTTTTTTGATAAACATCATATAATATAAAGTTGAGTCTTATGTTTCTAGAGTAGGAAAAGCTTAAAATTAGAAAAATAATATTTTCATATGCAGTTTTATTGGCAACTAATAAAAAAATAATTCCAATTATTGGCTTTGCACTTTGACAATAGTTTAACTTGCATTTTATGCTTATTTTAGTGTTAAATTAGCATTGTGCATCAAGTAGTAATTTCAAACACTTTCATTGCATCCCTTATCGATATAGACTTCAACATCTAACATAAATTTTACTATAAGATCAAGTTTCGAAGATTTCATATTATGTTTATGATATAGTATAGATTTGCTTTCTCTCCCCCATTTTTTTTTAATTTACTATAATTTATCAATATCTTAAAGCAATGTTAGAGAATTAGTAATCTTACTTTGTTATCATTTGTTTAACTTAAGACATACTTGAAGTGAATCAAAACTTTATATTTAGAATGTGGTTATTGTGTAGATGAATTTGAGTTTCAGTTCATTCTAGTAGATATGGCCATACCACACAGTGTCGCGATCTTAAAATATCAAGACATGATATCTAAAACTTCCATATGATCTAACAACTCTTATCAAATAGATTCAACCACAAGCTACTTATTTATAAAACTTTGTTATCTAATAGAAATTTCGCAACATGACAACAAATTTGATTCCTATTATGCAAATATTTTGTCTATGATTACATAAAGAAAATTTTTCTTTTTTTTAGAAGTTAATAAATGTTATAGAAAAATATATTAGCAAAAACTACATGAAGCACCCAATTTTCTTCCAAATTCTTGTACAAATATTTGAATTAAAGTTTCTTGTTTCATAAATAAAACATAATCTATTATGAAAATTTAAAGGGAAAAGTGAAGAAACAAAAAAAGAAGAAGTATGTAATAAGAAGATAACATTTAAAATTTACACGGTCACTTTTTACTACACTGAAACTCTTATGTCCAGTTCACTTGGGGGGAATGGAATCATCATTTCGAGGATCTACACTTTGGATCAATAATTTCATAATTTGTAGATGGTCGGACAGTGGACGAATATCATGTGGAGGATAGCTATATGTCTCGAGGTGGAAAATTATGCGTGCCAACTTGTTCATTAAGGGAGCTATTACTTAGGGAAGCCCACAGTAGAGGTCTCTCTAGATATTTTAGGGAAAGGAGGACCTGTAAACTAATAAATGGCCGATTCTTTTGGCTAAGAATGAAGAAAGATGTGCATTGAGTTGTCAAAAGCTATGCCATGTGCAAGGAGGCAAAGTGCTAAGCCGAACAAGGGAAAGTAATGCCCCTACTTATCTCAATGAGACTGTGGACTAAATTGAATATGGACTTTGTTCTCGGACTACCGTAAACCATCCGAGGTAAAGATTTTGTAATAGTTGTTGTGGATTAGTTCAATAAGATGGCACACTTCGTGCCTTGCACTAGAACTAATGATGCTTTGGCTATTGCTTCTCTTTTCTTACAAGAGATTGTATAAATACACGGCGTGTTGAGAAGTGTAGTCTTCAACAGAGACTCGAAGTTCTTGAGCCATTTCTAGAGAACCTTATAGCGTTGGCTGGGAACTAAATTACTCTTCAATACTTCATGTCACCCCCAAACTGACGGCCAAACAAAAGTGGTTAATTGAACTTTGGGGTCACTACTCCGAGCTGCAATAAGTAAGAACTTAGCTAATTGGGACGTCTACCTACCAATAGTCAAGTTTGCCTATAACTGAACAGTACGTACCACCACTAAGTAGACTCCCTTCGAGGTAGTCTATGGGTTTGATCCTGAGTTGCCCCTCGACTATGCCTATATACCAATACCTGTACAAGAAGACCTTAACGCAATAGCTAGAGCACATTCCCTTCAAGGAGGTGCTAAAGGAATGCGAGAAAGGGTCACTTGACACATCAACCAAATTGCTAAAGGAATGCAAGGAAAGACCAAGGGTAGAACTAAATGATTTCAATTGGGAGACTTGGTGTGGTTGTACCTCAATAAGAAGCGATTCTTGAGTAAGAGGAGGAACAAATTATCTACAAGAGCAGAACGACCTTTCAGAATCCTCTAGAAGATCAATGACAATGCTTATATGTTGGAATTGCTCAAGGACTATGGGTTTTCTAACACCTTCAACATTGTCGACCTTAGTCTATATCACCTTGATAGGGAACTGGGTGAACACCATTAAGATTTTATCCCAAATCTAAAACAACTTGGAGGGAATGATAGGATCAGGTTACCAAACCTCTGGCCCATAGCCGAGCCTGAGGAGTAGTGAGGCTAGTACGATGAATCCTTTTACTTTAACCAAATCTTACTGAGGCTAAATACTTCTTTATTGAGTCACCCTTCATGCCGTATTGTATGACTACCCATTTTTTTGTAGTCTATTGAGTTAATGATTACTCTCCAACACCGAGTCGACCAATTACTTGGCATCTTCCTTGCCAAGAAGCTAAGAGAGAAAGTTCGGACTAACTAAGCCATCCCTGATTAGATAAGCCCATCTATTTGTACTTTTTTGTCCGCATCTTCTAATAACCTCGCCAATGTAGCACCACCATGTGTATAGTATCATGTGCAGAATCCGTTGCACCAATGATTGTTTTTCTTATGTGTTCATTTTTACCCTTTTGTATCTTGTACATTACTCCCTTAGGAAATGCCCTTTTTTTCTTTTCCTTTTTAGGTAGGTTGCCTTAACTTATAAGTATAAATACCCTTGTACTTGTAACTGTGAGAACATCAAATCATTCTTAATATACACTCTTTGAGTACTTTTTCTTCCTTACATAAACATTGTTTGTTTAATCTTGGCATCACTCTTATCCTTTCTCTTAAGCAAGGTTAGGTGGCGAGTAACCTCAACGGACCAATTCGTGCATCATATTGAATTGAGCTGTGAGTCTTCGGAAGTTCTATTGGTGTGTCATATTCTCTAGAGTTGTTCATGGGTTTTGCTTATTACTTCATTCTTCAATTTTTATCCCTTTACACTTTTCCCCATTAATCCTTTTCAAGATTTTTGCAAGCTTAGACCCATCCAGCAATCGGCCTTATTTGATCTTGGTCATAGTTTGCGATACCCTAAACCTGGAGTAACTCATAACTCCACTTCATAGTTCCTTGGTTGGGATATTGGCATTATAGCTGATGTTAAATAGGCACTGGGACATTGTCATTGTGGCTTCTAAAAGCTACCTAACCTATTTAGTTCCATAACATTAATACTATGACTCCCACATACTAACCTAATCTACCTTGTATCTTATTTAGGGGAACTCCACTTAGAACAATGTTGCCTAAAGATCAATAAGGTGCCACCTTAGAGATACTAATGATATGATCCCTTGAGATCAAACAAGCATAAATAAGTACAATTTAGCTAAATATTAATTAATCTTGCTTAGTAATAGCTATACTACACAAACACAACCAATAAATAAAGGTTTTATGTACTTGGATCTTGTGAATAAGTAATAGTATCTAACTTGGAAATCTTTTCAATGTTATCACCTAAAGTACACACACAAAAATAACTTATCTTAGTTTCTACTTTATTTCCTTGTTGTCTTACTCTAACTAGGTTTGCTTAACTATCTTGGTAGGTTCTTAAAACGGAATCTAAGCTTAATCTAGGGTTTTAGGATCTATTTAGACTTCTAAATGTGTTTAGAATAGATTTGGTTACATTAAGGAAAGAATAGGAATGAGAAACAATTGATAAAGAAAGGCAACAAGAATACATCCAAGGTTTATGGCCGTATTCTTGGACCGTGGTCCTCTCGTAAAATTTTTTTTCCTCTTTTCGTTCCAAAACAAGACCCGTGCTATCACATCCTAATTTAGTATAGGATTCTCCATCACATAGGAGTACCTATACTAAATTCATCCTACTTACTTAACAAAAGATAACTTTATTTATATGATAAAAGGATGCTAACATGAAGTTAAGCTCTACTTTAGTTTACAACTTATATGTACATTTTACTATTGACAACAAAACAAGAACTTTCTTTTTCTTTTTCTTTTTTTTTTTTTAATCTTCAAAATAGTAACACTATTAACTTAGTGTAAGATCCTTCTAAAAGACGCTGACTTCGTTTAATGCTCTCCAAATGCAACCCCCCTCTAGTGTTGGGCCTATCATGTTCTTACTAACTTGAGGATAAAACATTTTATTCTCTTAGCTACTAGAGCTAAGTGGGACTAGATAACAAGCAATATAATCCAACCAGTATTACAATTTTTTTAGTTTGTACCAAAGATAGCAAATCCAATCTTTATTCATACAATAATTGAGTCAAGTACTTGTTGCTAATAATGCAATATGCTATGCTCATGCACGTAGCATGCATTGGTACTAATATCCTAAGCTTACCCAACTCTTACATTTGGTTAGTTAACATATCCGAGCATTTGGATGCAATGTTTAGGAACCTAAAGACTATAAAGAGCAGTCTGGGAGTAGGACTCCCAACCTTGGTTTCATTAAATCAAACCACAAAGAGTAGTCAAGTTGCTTGAGTAATGTGTATCTATATGCTTTAAAACCAAGATTATAAAACCATTGTTTTCTTAATTACTGAAAACTTCATACTTTGAAAATCCCTACTTGTAGGTCTCTTTTTATGTTGTGCCATCCCATGCCATGCTATGTGTTAACAACTAAGTATATCATTCAATACAACCAATTCTTAGGTTTTATTCAACCTAGATATCTAAGCATAGTTTTTAGACTCTCCTTAGTGAAAATCTAATCTCTTACTTAAGGTTCACTTAGGTAAACACCTAGAAGATGGTGTTAGTTCCCACTTTCCTCTCTAAGTTAGTACAATACCTAGGAGACATCATATTAACAGCAAACATAGTACCATAGGAAACCAACAAAGGGTAAGCTACATTTAACTAGCATAACATCAAGCAATACGTGATGTTATGAGTAGAAACAAAGTTTACTTCAAGCATGGGTTAGATCTACTTACTTGGTAACAGTACTGCTCTTGAGTCTATGCCTTGAGACTAAGGTCTTCCTTAGTTGCATCACTTAAAAGATATACACATAGTACTTTAGTTAACTACAGTTTTGGTTGGAGCTTATTTACAGTTAGGGTTTATAGTTTAAAGTGTGTATTTGAGATAGTGTTCATCTTAATCGCCCTCTACTCTAGCTTTTGATATAGTCTTTAAGTTACCTTCTAATTTAGCTTCTAAACTGAGATAATTCTAAAGCCCTTAAATAAATGCTATTCACATATATCCTCAGTCCCTATTAGTCTAAAAACTTAGCCATACCTTCTAAGTTTGTATGCATTGCCAATTAACCTCACAAAAAAATATCTTAGACTCGCAAGATTATACACTCTAAGTTTTGACCATAGAAGGTACCAAATTGCCATATTATATAGTTTTCTCGAAAATACCATTTTTGGTCCAATTTTACAAAAAAAATTATCATAAAATAGGTGGATATCCATATTTAACTTTAGGAACAAAATCTAATACTTATATTAGCATCATGATTGACTAGAAATCACTTCATGAGGGTTTTATTCAAGAATTTACTTAAAAACCTCTTATTATAATAAATAGTAAACATAGAAATTTTTGAAAATTCTTATTATTACAATTTAATATTATTATAAGTATGTTATACAAAATTTTTCATCTTGAAGCAAAATTATTTATTATTTTGAAAAATTAATTGAAAATTCATAATAAAAGTGTGGTTTTTTAAGTAAGTACCATTAATCATTAATATTTCAACAAAATAAAATTATGAAATGAAAGTATATGGAAAATAACTTAGGGAAATAAATTTTCATAATTTTTTATTTATTTTAACATTTTTAGAAAATTGAAAATTAGATGCAAAAAGGATACTCATTGGTGCATGGTACTATAGCCACCACTCCTTGTCGACAGGCCTTCTCTCTTCACCAAGTGCTTAAGTCTCAAATGGCTTGATGCTAGGTTGCATGAAACTATTAGAACCCTATTTTATACTACAAAATGTGAAACCGAGGTGTTTAAGAGGATTTCCTATTTTTTTTTCTTCCAAATTGAATGTAGATTAATCACTCATCTCCTTTTATAGTGATCTAAGTGGTGGAAAAGCAAATGGAATTTTACAATTGTCATTTGTCAGTATATTACATGTTTTCTTAATAAATTAATTATTATTTCATATAGACAACTCATGCTACATATTTTTCTAAGCATTTAAGGGTATGCTACATCTATTCCTAATGAATCTACGTGGGTTTGCTCTCTTAATTTTTTTTTTTTATAATTTTTCTTTAATTTACTATATTTCAGCCACTATTTTAGTATAATATATTAATATATTTATACATTGAGTACATATAACACATGTAGCACTACTATATAATTACACTATACGCTATTTGATTTCCAAAATTATTTTTATAAGTTAAATAATTTAACTCTAGGATCTCATAATTATTTGAAACTCAAATTATGTGTTTATGATAATTATTGAGCATACTCGATAAAAGTACGTTTTATTAAAATTAAATTTTATATAAGCTTCATTGTAGGAAATTAATCTTATTAGCACTCTTCTTTTAACTTTTGTAACTTGATATTAAAACTTTATTTAATTTGGACAACTTTTGCAAGAAGCCCTAAATCATTCCAAATGCCTTAATCTAAATCGACACCAAGCAATCGGGGTCTTACATGCTAAGGGGTTCATGGGTAGGATTACACCCATGATCTTGCCTGTAGTTCTGCTTAATCAATATTTTCTTTTCTTTTTCTACTTTTAACCTCTCCCATCCATTCCAATCAATCCTAACTTATTCAATAATCCAAATCTTCTTTAGTTTTGATCTTTCTCATCACTTAAACACAACGAAACACTAACACTTAGGCATATTCCCAAACTTAATTAAACACTTGATTATGAATTTGATAGGCATCAATGAAAAACTTGCAGCACAACTCTAAGAATCTAAAATTCTACTCTTTTGATTACAAAGCCCTCAAATAAAATTAAAGACGATTCAATTATCCTTTTCTTTGCAAGCTTTTTCATTAACAACAAATTGGTATACTCATTAAAAATTAAATCTTTACCTTGTTGAATTGCTTAATCTATAACCAATAAATGGCAAAGGATCTTGCTCCACAAAACTCCAATGAAACCTTGAAAAGAAATTATCTTTTAAATTAATTTCAATTTCTAAAAATCCATTATAAGAGAAATCATGTCTTATCTTTTGGATACCTCACTCGTGCCTTAGTGTTACTACTATTCTAAAGGTTTTGTCATTCTAATGAAGGGAAATAGAGTGGTTAATGGTGTAAACAGGATATTTATATATAGGGTTTTCTATTTCCTTTTCTCTTCTAAAACTACCCTATATTTCATAAACTAATTATTTTTATGATATTACCTTAATAACTATTTTCTTTTATAGATTTTTGTGGTGTTTTACATTCTCTCCCCCTTACAAAAACTTTTGTCCTCAAAAGTTTCTTAACTCTTGGACCTTTAATTTTGATTACTCTACTCTACTTGATATGTTACTTGGTGGTTCATCTTCTCAAGTTCCATTCTTATCTCCGTCTAATGCTTTGTGAACTTATTTTCTACTTATTTTGTTGTCCACTTTTACTCTTCTTATCACCTCTTTACATCTTCGATTCATCTTGGCTATGAACTTTCAATCTTCTCTACCTTTTGGTTTTTACTTCTTTAAATATCAACCACTCTATGTTATCTATGTATGCAATACCATTTGTACTACCTCTCCTTGGGTAATGCATTTGCGATTATTCTTTTTTTTTTTTTACCCATATAGCCAAGCTCCTTCATGTTATTATCTATTAATCCAATTTACCAAGTTGCTTTTATCCATCCTAATCCACTATGTGTTTCTCTACCTAATATTTTCGTGCAAGTTTCTTCCTCCATATGTTGCTCATTTGGACCTTAGTGTGCTCGTTTACTTAAACCCTTTAAGATGTGCTTTTTTGTTTTTGTTTTTTATATTTAAGCATCTATTTTGATATGAGATTATTCTTGATCTACAATTAGTCTCCTAAAATAATCATCTTTATGTTACATACATTATCTCCTATTAACATTCATAATTCTCCAATTACTGAGTGTTTTTGCTTTACCTTGTCTTTTGCTACGCTACTTTGTTTATAATTGAACCATAAAGCTTTCAATCATTATAACTGCAACCATTTTTGTTATTTTGTCATGTGGATCCTTACTCCACTTTGGATCAAAGAACTTAAACTCATATGGATTACTTCTTGATAATACTGGGTTAATTAATAATTCCCAAATAGCATTTGTGAGTCCATGTCCACATAACTTTTAACTGTTGATTTTCATTTTTCTTTATTCCCTCTATTTTGGTTTTGTACCACAAAACCTCTACTTAAACTAAGTCTCCAAAATCTTCTCATCATCTAGATCTTATATCTCAAATTATGATTTTATATTTCCTAAAGTTATTCTCCAATTTTTACTCTAGTTCGTCTACCTAATGACTAGATTCCTACTTTTTGTCCATCCATAAATTCCAACTTTATCAACTTGGTGGTCTCAAGATTTTTTTATTCTCGACTTTGGTTCCTTTTGATATCTCTTAAGGGCAGCCCTTTACTCTCCACTATATGTCTTAAGTTAGTTATTACTAGAGAAAATAAAATATCATAGTTATTATTGTTATTTTACAATTGTAATTATTTATATTTCTTGATTATGGTCTATATTTCATAACATAACAATTTATTATCTTTATTTTTCATTAACTTAAGGTCTAATATACTATTTTATTCACTTCTTTATATCTTATTTTAGTGCCTTTGTTATTATTATTATAGTTATTTGTTTTAAGTGTATATAGATTTCATCTTATTAATTACTTATATTAAGTATGTTAATAAGGATGTTAAGTTTCTTCAAAATGCTATCTTCAAATTGTAGTTGGGACTATTATCATTGTTATCATATTACTCACCTTTTTCGTTGTGTTGAGAATATTAAATGTGTGTATGTATATATATATATATATATGTTTGTATATATTATTACTTATATGTTTATTAATTTATTATCTTTATGGTCTATTATTGCTATCAAGATTGATTTTTAATCCTTGTTTTTATCATTATTTCATTTATTTATTACCATTATTGATTAATTGTTATATTTGTTACATTATCAATAGTCTATCATTATTGCCTTCTCCTTGTTTAAAAATAATAATGATATAACTATATCCATTTTTATATGATAATTATGGGAGGTTATTGCAAATATCTTATATTAATTTTTCATATCCATACTTGTAGTCGTTTAATATGTTAGGTGTATATTGGTTCATTATTTTGTTACAATTATATATTATTAATTCCTTATTGTCATTCTTACCATTACTTTCATTACTGGTTGATTATTTTTTTTATTTATTATACTGGGTTAGTTGTTATTATTATTATAGGTATCATTAATATTCGTCACTTGTATAATATGTATGATATTGGTATTCTTGTTAAGTTTTATAATAGATCATTTGTAAAATCTATAAATATATTTGTATAAAGAAGGGAGGTGAATCTAAACATAATATAATGGGAGCATAAGCTTAGTACGCTATGATATGACACGACGTAACAAGACATAATAGGATGTGACACAATAAGGCTCGATATGATATGAGAATTTATGCTGGACAAAACATATGAATTTGCTACTCCGTCACATACATATATATGTAGGTATCCAACAATATAAAATTTTTCAACAATTTTTTTTTCTATTTTCAATTAGTATACCTTAATTTATTATATAAAATCTTTTAACATATATCTATCATAAGTAAAGATTCATAATAGTTAAATCTTATATATTTGATTGAGAGGTGATTTATGCAATATCTTAAGAATCTATTTATTTATGTATTGATAGCAATATAATTATTTACTTACTGGTATGAATCTTTGTTTTCTTTTATGACTTTTATGACCATATTAGCTTATATATATATATTTATTTATTAATAGCAACATAATCATGATATGGTTCTACTTTCCTTTTAACTTTTATGATCATATCAGTTTCTATATTTAAAGCAATTGAATTGTCTTGCTTATTAATATGGACCGAATAATAATATCGATGTTGATTTGCTTCATAATTTTGCATATATTGTATTTTGTATGTAAATCTTAAATTGTGGTAAGAATATAATTAAATTAGAGAGTGCATATGTGTATAAAAACACCATAGGTGATTATATCTTAAGTGCTATGTGATTGAAGGCACTATGGTGATTTAGGTAAAATTTATACAAGTAGTTGCCACAAAATAGTTTATTCATTTAAACTTACATATATATACATATATATATATATTGCTTATCCAAATGAGATATTTATATATTTTGATTTTTGTATGAAATGAAGCATATATGAGTCTTAAAATAATTTATCTCCCAAAGGAGAAATTTTCAATAGTTTGTGCATTTTATTGGTTTACTTCATGTAATGAAATCTTAATGCATGTTGCATTATTACCTAAAGGGGTTTGTATGTAATGCACTAAACCATTGAAATAATTAAAAATTTTGAAGTTTTTCTTTAAAGAAAAATCAATTGTTTTGACCAATTTATTAATCTTTCCTATTCTTATTGTGATTTATAGTTAATTTTGGTATGAACGATAAGTATTGCTACCATTAAGATTTTGAAAAATCATAATTACAAGAAGTGAAAACTAGACATCGAGTTTACTTTAGTTACTAAAACTCATAATAAAATCCTTTCATTTAAGGATAGAAAAATCTTTGTAGATTGTATTCATGTACTTTACTCATTTCACTAAATATTTTAATACCAAAAATAAGAAAAATTATCATTGACTTTTTACCTTTTTAATGTTTTTAGAGGATTGCAATTCAATATTATCTACTAATAAAATCTTATTTGGTACTTCTTGACAATCGGTAATGTTAATTAGGACAATATATGTTGTAAGGTATATGAATTGGCACGATCCCCATACTTTGCCTTATTGTTATTTTAATTATTCATGCTATGCTTATGGAATTAATCTAATTTCAATGCCCTATAATGCATGATATAAATTATCATATTCTATTAGACCCGATTATTAGCACTTGTTATAATTGTGCCTTACCTTTTGTGGGTACAATCATGCAAAATTTTGTGTAAATTAACTAATTCAATTTCTTTAAATTTTAATTTATGTTGCACTAAAAATAATTATACCCTATCAATGTGTTATTATTAATGTGATTTGTTGTTGATATAAAGTAATCATCAGTTTCATTCTTATGATAATTTTGTTTCAAGTAACCTATTAGTATTGGAATTTTGGTAACATGAAATTTATGCATTGTATCATTATATTTCTTATTTATTATGATTCGGGACCTTTAGGTGAGATCACAATAAATAAGAAATTTGTATTAAGAGCATGTTTGGTTGTGTAGACGAAATCATTTAATTCTCTCATTGCATGATAATAATGTACATATTAAATGTTTCCCTTGTTGACTTGATACCAACCTCTCTATCAATATAATTAACTTTTGTCAAAATGGACTAACTTTGAAGACTAACAAATAGTGAGAACAATTTTAGAATCTTTTTGTCATATATGCCAATATATTTCTTACTAATAGCTACGTTAAACTTTTGACATAGATAAAAGAGATTTTGAATAGCCACTTTGACATGGACCCTAGTGATGCTTTAGTTGTTTTATGCATCCAAATATACCATCATAAGTCACATGATATTCTTCACTTGTCTTAAAAATGATATATTAAAAAATCCCATATGCTTCCATTGTTTGTAGTTTGATTGCTCAAGTTTCTAGTCATCCCAATATCGCTTTTGCTATTAATGCTCTAGGGATATGCTTGAGCAACTTAGGTATAGCTCATTAGAAAGCCATGGAAAGGTCATGAGATATTTGTAGGGCACTAAAAATTGTATATTGACCTATAAGAAGTTTAATTAACCTTAAGTCATTAGCTATTTTGATTCTAATTTTGCATGTTATCCTAATGACTCAAAATCTACTTTTGGCTTTAAATTTATGATGGTAAGATGAATTATTTCATGGAAAAATATCAAATAGATACTTATAGCTATTTCTACCATGAAAGGAGAGTATGTTGCTTGCTATGAGGCTTCTTGTCAAGTCATGTGGTTTTTTAGCTTTCACATTGCTGAAAGTGTATTTAAGCCACTTGTGGTATATTGTGACAATATTGCTACTGTACATTTCCCTTCAAACAGTAAAAGCTTTTTTCACTCAAAGAATTTTGATATAAAATATCTCTTTGTCGAGAGAAATTTTTAGATATTTAGATTCGAAGTATATTGCTAGAAAGAATATGTTAGTAGATTTACCGAGTAAAGGATTAACTAATGGAGGTTTTTAGATCCATATAACTCATATGAGCTTGGTTAAGTCTTTTGATATTTTGGGTCAATAGGAGTTTGAAATTGTATATTTGTTAATTATTATGAGATAATATCACTTTCATAAACATATTGTAATACATATTTTATATTTAAGTAATTTATTTATATAAATGCATAAAGTAGTTAAATAAAACACAAACCTATTATCTAATTGTGACCTACATATTTTTCTATGAATCAAGTTAGTTTAGGGTTTTTTAAAGTAGTCCTTGATGGGAGGACTATATATATATGTAAATAAAAACCACTTGGGTCTCTATCTTCCACATACTCAAAACCCTAAAGAAATAACACATTATCAAGAGAGTTGGTTGAGGGCTTTGAAGCATCCAGCTTCCATAACCAAGATAGTTTTGAGAGAAAATCAAATAATCAATGGCTAAAGGTATGTCGATCTTATTTTATTGCACTAATTTTTATGCATGATTTTGTATAAAGATTGGGATTTATATCTAACACATGTCGCTTATAGCATTATTGAAATGCTAGGGCCATTCTATCATATGGCGCCTTTGTCTTATTTAATTATGATTTTATTGTCCATTATTCTTTTATGTTAAATATAAACATATTAACATGTATGATGTATAAATCACTATCAAATACTATATCTACAATGTTAAACTTGATATTTCTTAAATTGTTGGTTGACATGTGTTTTGATCATAATTGATATTCTCGTTTTAATAATTCATATATTTTTTATAATTGACTAATGGTATTGAAATAGGAGAATGTTAGATTATTTGATTATGTGGATTAGCATTAATCAATTATTTAGAATATATCCTTTTGAATTATTAATAAATTAATTATTTTATTATTATTTAATTATAGCATTTAACCAATATGGATACTATAATTAGGCTTTTAGTGTGGATTGCTCATGATGAATAGGGCTACTTACTTTATTGCTTAATGAAAGGTCCTTACTCTTATCTGATAAGGAGATAAAAACTACTCTTCCATTAAATAGTTTTAACCTAACTTAATTTACTATTAGAAAGAGAGTAGTATTCTCTCACAATTTTTACAATTCTATATAGAATAAATACTACTACGACTTGGAGATCTCTCTAATTTTAGGTACTTAAATCTTACTTTAACTTTATGGATATATTATGATTTACATGTTATTAGTTTTATATCTACATGCAATTTGTTCTAGATTTATCCATATATATTTAAAGATTTTCCAACACTGCATAGAACATAGAGCCTTTTGGGTTTTGCTAAGGTTATAGATGACGGAAACTATGCATTGTTATCTTTCATCCATTATTATGATATAGTTCACCGATGGAGTGAATCGGGCACATACTCTATCAAAGAAGTCCATTCCAATGACTAGTTTATAGTCATCCAAGGGAATTAATTCCTATTTACCTTTTCATTCCATTTGCTTAGCTAGAAATCGACATCTTGGTCAACCTTGGCTGTAAGGACTTTCTTTGAGTTGATGGTCTTTAATCTTCCTTTGCCCTTTTGAACTTAAAACCTAACTAATAGAAATTTCACAACAAGATAACAAATTTGACTCCTATTACCCAAATATTTTGTTTATGATTACAAAAAAGAAAAAATTTTATTGTTGTAGAATATAATAAATGCTAAAGAAAAATATGTTAGTAAAAACTACATGTAGTGCCCAATTTCCATCTAAATTCTAATATAAATATTCAAATTAAAGTTTATTTTATATCTAAAATATAACTTAGTATGAAATTTAATGGGAAAAGAGAAGAAAGAAAAAAAAAAGGGAGTACATAATAAGAAGATAACATCTAAAAAATTCAAAGGGAAATGAGAAGGAAAAAAGGGTACATAATAAGAAGATAGCATCTACAATTAACATAATCACTTTGTACTATATTGAAACTCTCAAAATATTCAAATATTAACATGTGTTGCTTTCTTGAAATGTTTTTCACCTTACATGAGGGAAGGTTTTGAGAAGCTCTAGCTACGATAGAACTTTAAAAGTGATGTTGTAACTTACTGTTGTTGATGAATTTTGGGGTTAGGAAATAGTCTTGCAAAAGAAAGTAAAAATACTTGGTATTGGGGCTAGTTCGGTGCGGCCACTTCGATGCCTAAGTTAGAATGGTGATTTAGTATAGTAAGTATGAGAATGAGAAGTGTTCGAGAGATTTTACTGAGTTTCTTTCTGGTATTTATAGACGATTGTTGTGTTTAAGGCATTTGCCGAGGTAATTGTTAAGACACGTGGAATACTCTTGGCTTAACATCTCCCTTAATATGTTGGGATAGCAAGCGGTTATAAAATATAACTGTGCTTATAATAACTATTTGCACTATATAATTGAATTCAAACCAGGAGTGTTTCTTCTACTTAGCATAATTGCTAAGTGTCTAAAGAGTAGGAATGCCAAGAGATTAGATTACCTGGCTTCTTGGCCAACGAAAGGACGAGTGTAAGTTGAGTGAAAACTAACTATTAACATTTGTCTCCCAACTCCCGTGTTCAAATAGACAACAAAGGGAGTTATGTATATATATATTGCGGTAGAGGCTGAGCAGGGGGTCTTTGAATTTATGCCAGGTAACAAGGGAAGTAGGATGGATCATATCCTAGCCGAAATGTCACCATTTCAAATCTCTCACCCGTTTAGGAAACCAAAAAGTTGTAGGCACGACATCTGTCACCTAGAGTATCGTTTTGTTGCAAGCCTAATAACTATTAGAAAGATTTCAGTTGTTAGATTTCTGTCATAAGACACACATCAACAATCTATAGGAATATCATATCAGCACATCAATACGTTCAAAAGCAGATTTGCGATTATGAGAATGGATCATCCATATATAAGGCACTATTCACAATCAGGTTTTACTCCTTTGGCTACACCTAAAATTTTTGTTCATTTTCAAATCTTCAGAATCTCACTCTTCGACTGTTGTTATTTCATTTCATACAACTATCCAAGAATGGTTTGTAAAATTGGTCGTTGACTTGTTTTGTCCAATTCCGAGGTAATGGAAATTGAGGCTGCTCTTCACCCCTAAAATAGGAGTGAGGCACCGTGTTCTTCGAGCAGTTTAGCCGATAGTATGGAGATAAGGTGGGATAAACTTGCTATGATTAACGAGCTTCCTGTGGATAATTATCCTGAGGATAAAGAAGGGAGGTTGTTAGCAAGGTATCTGTACAACACAATAGCCTACTTTCGTGATTCTCCTGATGGAACTGCTAGTTCCATCGATAGAGTTCTTGTCACAAAGTATAATTAGTATTAGCAAGATCTTCTTGGAACATGGAACTTAAGGAGGCCGAGAGATGGGGGGAGAGTATGCTTTCCATGGGAGAGCAAGTTCCATATATACTTGAAGTATCTGGATTTTGGGTTGTGCTTCTGTTTCTCAGCTTTTGTTCGGGGCTTCTTCAACTACTTTAGAGTCTTACCGAATATGTTCTTGCCCAATACATATCGGCTTTTGGCAGCTTTTGAGATAGTATGTGAAGAGGTTGGGATCAAGGCTACGCTTCAGTTGTTTAGATTTTTCTTCACCATCTGTAGGTAGCCTAACGGGTGGTACTTCGCTGTTATAAGGCATGGGCGTAAGTTCATGGACGAGTTAGAATCCAAGAATCACAAGTGGCATGATAAGTTTGTGTCAATAGTATCTGATGAGGACTTGGACTTCTAAACCCAATGGACTAAGTTGATACATACAAAGGATGTAGATTTAATGTTGAATGATGTAGTAGCAATGAAGAAGATTCAGGAGAGAAAGAGAAAAAAAATGTTCTTCTAGGACACCGAGAGAATTATACGACGTTATAAAAATGGCAAACCAATATTTTCTAAAAAAGAAGGTACATTGATGTGTTGCCATTGTATTGGGTATAGCCACGAGGAAAGCCATTCTCAAGACTTTAGGGGAGAATAGTGACTTTTGAGCCTTGCTCGGCATGGAAAATGTAAGTTCATATTTTTTCCCTGTTTATATTAATTGATTTACTCATCTTGTAGATATGGGTATTAGGAGGTGGATCTTGCAGAGTTACTTGCTCAGGCTAAAGTTAAGAAGTCCAAGGTTGATAAGAGGGGGACCACCTCTGCAACTATGGTACGGCCTGCTGTCACAAAGACACCACCAAAGGAGGCTGCAGCAAAGCATGTAGTTATGCAGATCTCTTATCTTGCTAAGAGAGTGAAGGAGAATGAGAATATACAGCTGACTGAAGTTCGTTTTGAGGAGCCTTCGGTCATCGTTATTTAAACTATTGTCAAGCCAAGGTATAGTGAGCATTGAGAGACATACCTTGACAATCAGGATGAAAATGCAATTGCTATGGAAGGCTCATCACAAGTGATTGCGATGGCTCTAAGTGGTGAAAAAAGACTAGGGAGGGAACTTAACGGCCAACCACCTATCAAGAAATCTAAGGGCTTGGACAAATGGGCAAAGGAGGCAATGCGTAATAAAGCTTTTGGCATTAGTAATGCCGAATTCATACCAAATAGAGAGGTCGGCAAGTACTTCATCCCTTGCTGGAGCCATTAAATTTTAGACACTGACTTGGCCTTGGGAGATAGGACGAAATCTTTGGCTTTAATGGAAGGAGTCATTCTTTTGAAAGACAAAGATATCACCAAGAAGGATGTCGATAGGGTTGGCAGTTGTAATAAGGCCCATGTTGCGACCAAATTGTATGATGTGAGTATCCATAAACATTTTCTTTCTCTAGCTCCGTCAGATAATTAACACATTTTCTTTTTCTAGATAAGCAGCTATATCATTACAGCTTTGGATAAGGTCGATAGAGAGGCAAAGAAGGTAATATCCTCTACTATATTTGTGTAATATATGATTGTTCTTAATTTTAATAATTGAATTAGCTATAGAAAGTTGAGGATGCGTGCAATGCATCAAAGGCCCAAACTGCTGCGGTTGAGAATGCGAGGATTAGGGCTGAGATGGAGGTGAGAGAGCTTAAGGAGGAACTTACTGCTGAGAAATTGGCACAAGATCTCGCTGCTGATGAAATCTCTAGCTTGAAGGTCAAAATGGAACAATAGTACAAAGAGTCCGAAAGCTTGAAGGAGGAACTGCAGAAGAAAAGGGAAGAGTACTGGGGCTTGAGCCGGACTATTTGCATGATAAGTGATGATGAAGATAAGCTTAGGATGCAGATAAAGGAGTTGGAGACTAACAACTTGAACTTGTAGAGCCATGTGGCCGAATTGCAGGAGGCTATGAAGAAGGGACCTTTAATTGAAGAGGCTCTCAATATAGTCACTCCCAATTGGCAATATGAGAGGCTTCTACGTAAGAAGTTATTGGAAGGGGTTCAAGCAGCAAGGGAAGAGGTCTTGAAGCGTCATTCTAATTATGATCTCTCGTATCTCGACTTTGCTAACATCGATAACAAAGTTAGTAGTGCTGACGAAGACGAAGGTGATGAGACAAGTGCTGACAGTATAGATCAAAGTGACAATGAAGCTCAAATTGAGGAAGTTGCCCCCTCAGAGAAATTAGCTACCAAGGAAGCCCCAGCGAAAGATTTAAGAATCGCTTTTACTGAATCTAAGAATAAGCTGTAGGACTTTTTGTATTGGCATATTGCATTCTCCTATAATTAATCACTAGAATATAATCAAGGCAATGCCAAGTGTATATGAATTTCGTGTAACTGAGTTTTCATGGTTTGTTTGGTTTATGCATGTTGCTTCACGCTCTCAATCGTTGGACTGCTTTAATTCACTTCATTTATTTCTCAGTATGTTTTAATTCACATGCCCTACTATCCTTCGACCTTTTTCAGTTCACAAGTCTATCGTTTCTAAGCATGTTTTATTTCTTGCTCAATCTATTCTTGGGCATGTTTTATTTCACATGCCCATTGTTCCTCGGCATGTTTTATTTCACACGCTCATTTTTACTCGGTATGTTTTATTTCACATGCCCATTTTTACTCGGCATGTTTTATTTCACATGCCCATTTTTATACGATCTGTTAATCGTTTGAGGTGTGGATAAGCCGCATTACTCGACCATATAATTAATTTGTATAGTTCTTCTACTGCATTAAGCTAGAACTCAGATCAGTTTGTTTGCCGTGCAGCCTAGAACTCATTCATTTGGCGATGATAACCAAATCACAAAGACAAAATATATAATTATCATAAATACATCTTACAAGCACGTTGGTTGTTACTAGATGAGTGATAGAAGATATCATCCAACATCAATTAAAATAAAATTTTAGATTCTTGGTGTTCTAAGCTTGCGGGATGATGGATCTATCTAACCTTTCTAGTCAATAGGCCCTCTCACCAACAACTTCCCAAATCGTAACAAGATCCTCCCAATTCGCATTGAGCTTTCCCTAATTTACTCGTACGCCTAGTGCTTCCATCTTACGGCAAACCAAATCTCTAGGTTGGAAAACCCTGTGCTTCATTTTCTGATTGTAGTATCTTGCTGCTCTATGCTAGTACGCCATGACCCTAGCTTTTGCAATGTCTCAGATTTCCTCAATAGTGTCTAAATTCATTGTCAATCTGACTTAATTAAGCATAACGTCAAAATTATGTGTACAAAGATTAAGCAAGTCTAACTCAATCAGCAACACGACTTTAGTACAGTAGGCTAACTTAAATGGTGTCTCTCCCGTTAAGGTTCTGTGAGTGGTTTTATATCCCCATAGGACGTTTAGTAGTTCGTTAGCCTACTTCCCCCTGACTTGATCCACTTTTCACTTTAGGCTGTATAGTACGATCTTGTTTATGGCTTTAACTTATCCGTTTATCTGAAGGTGTGCTATAGACGTATAGTTTAGCCGAATGCCATGCTTTTGGCAAAATTTTCAGAACTTTTTGTTGTCAAACTACGGGCGGTTATCTATAATTCTTGTGTTGGGAACTCTAAATCTAGATATGATGGAGTTGAAGATGAAAGCTTCTACTTTTTACTCAATGATCTTTGCCACAACCTTAGCCTCAACCTACTTGGTAAAGTAGTCTACAACGACAATGACAAATTGTCATTACCAAATAGACTTAGGAAAGGGTCCAAGAATATCTTGCCCCTATTAGGCGAAAGGCTAAGGACTAGTTAGGTTACATAATTCACTTGCAGGTGCTTTACTCAACAACTCGTGCTTTTGGCATTAAGGACACTGCTAGACATCATCCTTTGCATCTTCTTTCATAGTCAGCCAATAATAACTAAGTTGCAGTACTCTAATATATAGTGTTTGTGCTTTCATATGATTGCTGCATATACCACCATGAAGTTTAGATAATACCCTTTAGGCATCCCTTGGGGAAAGGCATTGAAGGTAGGGTTAAGATAGGCTACGCTTGTATAGTTGACCATCAATTATTGTATAGTTCATAGCCTGGTAAGTCAATCTTTATGCCTCCCTTTTGTTGTCGGGGACAGAACCCTCTTTTAGATAATTCACTAAGGGATCTATCCATTATTCTTCCTTTGGGCAGGGAGATAACTCACAGCTTTGTGAGAGATTGGATAAGCTTTTCTATAGGAGAAATTTAATGAAAAGTTTCTCATTTAGCTTAGGGATTGCCATACTAGCCAACTTTGATAGCTTGTCGGCAGCAATATTCTTACTTCTCAGAATTTTGTGAGTTAAGAAAGATAGGAATTTTTCTACGAGCATTTGTACCACTAATAAGTACTTGCTCATCTCTTCTTCTCTTACCACATAACTTCTGGTGACCTAATTTACTATTTACTGGGAATTAGAGAACACTTCAAGTTTCTCGGCACTAATTTCTTTAGCCAGTTTCAATCTGGCAATTAGAGCTTCATACTCTGCTTCATTGTTATTGGTTGGGAATCCAAATTTCAGAGTGTAATGAACTTTGACATTATAGGGGCCTTGGAGAACCAAGCCTGCACCACTCTCTTCTCATGTTGAAGAACCATTGACATAAAGAAACTAGATAGGTTTTTCGGTAATCTCTACACAGTTTTCATCCCCTGTGAATTCAACTAAAAAATCCACTAGTACTTGGGCTTTTAGTGTCATTCTAGATTTATATTGTACACCGTGGGCACTAAGCTCCAAGGCATATTTTATCATCTTCCTCGAAGAATCGAGTCTCTATAATGCTTGTTGCAATGGTTGATCGCTGAGGATAATAATCTAGTAAGCTTCAAAGTACGGCTTCAATTTTCTTACCGAGAGAACCACCGCCAATACAAATTTTTCTATCTTTGTGTACCGAAGCTCTTGCCCTTGTAGGACATGACTTATGTATAAACGAGTCGATGATCTTTGCCATCAATTTATACCATTACAAAGGAAAGTGCTTGATAGCTAATTAACAGATATAGGTATAAATTTTCTCTAGGAATGGGTATCGAGAGTATCGGGAGTGATGCAAGAAATTCTTTGAGCTCATTGACAGCTCTTTTGTAATCGTCAGTCCAGTTGAATTCCTTTGGATTCTTCAAAATTTTAAAGAATTCTACACACCTATCCACACTTTTTGACATGAATCTATTAAGGGCGGTAATTCATTGGGTGAATTCTTGTACCTGAATTCTTGTACCTCCTTGACCGTATACGATGACATCATATTCTTGGTGGCTTCAATCTTTCTCAAATTGGCCTCGATGCCACGTCGTGTGACAATATACCTAAGAAATTTTCCTAATGTTGCACCAAAAACACATTTCTATTAGTTGAGTTTCATGCTATATCCTCAATGTAGCAAACGTCTCCTCTAGATCAGTGAGATGATGATCTTCCTTCCTGATCTTCACAATCATGTCATGTACATATACTTCAATATTCTTATGGATTTGAGATTTGAACATCTTCATTACTAATCTCTAGAATATGGTACCAGCGTTCTTTAGCCCGAAGGGCATCATCGTAAAACAGTATGTTCCAAAATTGGTAACGAAAGATGTGTGGACTTCATCAGCCTTGTATATCTTGATTTGATTATAACCGGAGAAAGCGTCCATAAAAGAAAGCATCACATGTCCTGCGGTTGCATCTACCATTTGATCAATTTTTCGCAGTAGGAAACAGTCCTTGGGACATGCCTTATTGAGATCCATGAAGTCTATGCACATTTACCATTTGCCGTTAAACTTCTTGACTAGCACACAATTTGTTAGCCAAGTTAGATAAGGCTCTTCTTGGATGAATCCTACTGTCAACAATTTCTAGACCTCCTCTTTTATACCGGCTTGTCTCTCCAGTATAAAATGTCTCTTTTTCTGTTGGACCACCTTTACATTCGGGTCAATCTGGAGTTTGTGCACCATAACATTTGTCGGAATACCGGTCCGATGGTGACCATGTAAACACGTCAGCATTGGCTTGTAGAAAGTCAATCAGACTTTGCCGAACATCGGCTGACATGGGTTTTCCTATCCTTATCATCTTCTCTGGATCATTTCCTAAAGGAATTTCCTCTGTATCATTCTCGACATTCTTTATGCCAATTGACTTGCTTTTCGGGTAAGTCTCAAAAGCCCTTATATAAATAAAGAGCATACCAATTGCTAATCCCCTCTACACAAATCGACCTTTGTAAGAGTGGAAAACATAGCTTTTTAGATGTGTCATTGAAGGGATGATGTCGAATAAATGTTGGCATGGCCATCCTGTTATCATGTTGTAAGGGGACCAACATTTGATGATGAGAAAATCTACTTTATCCTCAGCAATATGCTTGTCATCGCCAATCTGTATTGGTAAAGAGATAACTTCGGCAACTTGGATAAGTTGATTATTGAAGGCATAGAGGTCATACTTATAAGACTGCAGTTGCACTTTGATCTTGGGCTGCATTTGATCGAAAGCATGTTGAAAAATGATATCGGTTGAACTTCCTGTGTCAATGAAAATCTTCTTGACTTTAAAGTTGGCAACTCTCTCGTTGATGACAAGTGCATCATCGTATGGCCTTTGGATGCCCTCAAAATCCTCTTCCCTGAAAGATATTTTATTATCAATTCTGACTTTCTTTCCATGAATATTACAAATGTAATTCCTAGTGTTAACCAAGTTTAAAGAACTCAATTGGCCTATATTAGGTCCGCCAACAATTGTATTAATTACTTTGTTGGGTGCTCTATTGGGATTAACATCCTTTGCATCTCTCACGGCCATTGCTGGCTAAGAGTCATCTTCGTGTTCCTCTTTTCTCCTCTGAGATGGTCTTTTGATTCTCTTGGCATCATGTGCCAGAAATTTGCGCAGGGGCCCGTGTTGTATTGCATCTTTAATTGCATTCTTGAGTTAAAATGCACTCATCTGTATTGTGATCCTTATCATGGTGGAAGTCGCAGTACTTATTTGAATTTCTTCTTGAGGGATTTCCTCGCATTCTTTTTGGCTATTGGAGGACACCTCTCTCCCTATGAACCTCAATCAAAATATTTGAGATTAGATGATTGACTGGCGTGTAAGATGAGAATGTCGAGATCTTTGGTCTTTTCCTCTCGGCGTTTACGCCATTGTCGTTGTCAATGCCAAGTCTATCCCTAACATTTTTCTATTTTTTATTCTTTCCATCTCTTCTACTTTGATTAGCTTCTCGCCGTGCCTTTATGTTATCTTCGTATTGGATGTATGAGGTAGCTTTAGCCTTAAACTTAGTGAAAGTTTTCGAATTGTTTTTTGTGAGAGACTTGAAAAAGTCTCCACGAGGCTTGACTCCATCGATTACAGTGTTTAGGGCCACACTCGTATCTAGTTTTGGGATTTAGACCATCTTAGCTATGAATCTGGCCAAATAATCCCTGATTGACTCATTAGACTTTTGTTTGATAGTGTTTGGGACTGAAGAGCCCTTAATAAGAAGTTTGTTAGCAAGGAAGTGTTGAAGGAACGCATTTGCTAGTTCATTAAAATATGATATGGTATTTGGTTTGAGGTGTTTGAACCATGTGTTGGTTGCATTCCTTGAGGTTGAGGGGAAAAGCTTGACAAGCCACTGCGACGCTTAAAGCATGCAACATAGCCAGTGTTTGGTAGTACTCTAAGTGGTCTTCGGGGTCCTTCATCCCATCATATGTTTCAAATTGAGGTAGCTTGATGTGTTGAGGTATTACTTCCTCTAAAATCTTTAGGACAAAAGGACTTTTCTTGGTTTGGAATTGTTTGGTTACTGAAACGGGTGTGCTGACATGCGAGGGTCTTACATGATGCACGTGCCGTGGTTACTTGCCCTTATTAATCTTTTTAAAAGTAGGAGCTGTGGGTCACGCTGGAACCTTAGCTTGCTTTTTTGGCAATTTAGGTGAATAAATGCAATCGTCGATACTGCTGGCATCATCATCACGATGCTCTTTTTCTTGATTTGGGTGAATACTTTTATGGAGAAGGTCAAGGATTTGTTTGTGTTTTTTGTTTAGCTCAAAATTTTCTTTTGGCTAAATCAAGACAGAGCTATTCGAGTCGAGCTAATCATTGTTCATCGGCAGGTTGACTCCCTCCTTTACATTGTTGGGAGGAAGTACCAGCACCTGCACTTCGTGTCATCCTAGTTCTAGCCAAGTAGTCGTGTTTAGAGAAAAACGGATGGCGCCAAATGTTGTTGGTGAATTTTGGGATCAGGAAATAGTCTTACAAAAGAGAGTAAAAATACTTAATATTAGGGCTAGTCCGGTACGGCTACTCCGATGCCTAAGTTAGAATGGTGATTTAGTATAGTAAGTATGAGAATGAGAAGTGTTCGAAAGATCTTACCGAGTTTCTTTGGGGTATTTATAGACGGTTGTTGTGTCTAAGGTAGTTGCCAAGGTAATTGTTAAGACATGTGGAGTGCTCTTGACTTAACATCTCCCCTGATATGTAAGGATAGTAAGCGGTTGTAAAATATAATCATGCTTATGATAACCGTTCGCACTATAGATTTGAATTCAAACCAGGAGTGTTTCTTCTACTTGGCATAATTGCTGAGTGTCTAAAGAGTAGGAATGTCGAGAGATTCGATTACTCGGCTTCTCGGCCGACGAAAGAATGAGTGTAAGTTGAGTAAAAAATGATTATCAACACTTACTAGTGTTATGAAAAGATAGAATAAAATGCTAATAAAGTATTGATATGTTGAATAGATTTATCAAGTTTGATATTAGTGTTCAACTCTTAATATTTTCATTTTAGTGATATATATATATATAGATATATATAATTTAATTCATAGATTTTTTATTACTATGTTTTGAATCTATCTAACCATCATTCAAATGTATTTTTATGATGCAAAATATCTTCATTAAAAGTTCACTTAGCATATGGGCAATTTAATTGATCTTGATAGGCAAAATCAATTTCTTCCTTAGCTTAAAAAAATGGTTCCATTAGAGATTAAAAATAGACTTACAAAATGTAGTTAAGCTTAAAAATCCCTAAAAAATGTAAATAAATAAAACCAAACCAAGGGTAAAGCTATGGATGGACCTAGGTTCATATAATTAAGGGGAGAATCACAATTGGGGGAATCAACATTTAAGGTAAGTTCAAATAGGGGATCAGCGTTTCGAAAAGTTTAAATAAAATATCAACGTTCCATAAAATGATTTAAATGAGGGATCAATGATTGGAAAAGTTCAAGTAAAAGATTAACGATTTATAAATTTATTCAAACAATATTATGGATTAGTTATTATGGATCCCTTATTTAAATTGCTTTATAAAATATTTATTTCTTATTTGAACTTTTTGAAACTTTGATCTCTTATTTAAACTTTTTAAAATGTTGATCTCTTAATTGAACTTATTCCTAAACATTAATCACTCCTATTGTTATTCTTCCTATAGCTAAGGTGACTAACATACCCTAATTATGTGAGACCCCAGTTGCTTAGAACTGATACTATTTTAGGGCTTTTGGGGAATGTTCTTCGAATTAAGTCATACTTTAGTGTAAGGTTGCAAAAGTTAGAGGAAGAGTCTTATAAAATATACATGTTATGTACTTGATGCTTGTGTATATTAATATAATATACCAAATATAGGAGAAATTATCTTATAATGCACTATTATTTGAAAAAAAAAAATCAACTTGCATGTATTGTTTTTCCAAAGACTCTAGCGTAGCAATTAGCTAAGAAATTTGGGATTAAGTAGCATAAGCTAGAGTTAAGTACAATTGGCCTCCATTACACTAAATAATCTAGAGTATAGACACTTTGAAATTCCAATCTCCACTTTATTACCTAAAATTCCATCTAAGGAAGATCTAAGGTGAAACTTGAGTCATTTTGGTAGAACAAAATCATGAAAACAGTCTAAAAAACTATATTTTGATACAAGAAAAAAGAAGAAGAAAATATTGGTAAAATATAGAGGAGATGGGTTACCTATAGCTACGTGTGACCTGACAACAAGAGGCTTTGGGTTTAAGCATCTGGTGATTAGAGAAGGCGAGTCGATAAGGTTGGGTAGTCAGGCGGTAGCTGAAAAATCATTCACCTACGAGTGCAAAATTCTGCTTCAAAATCCATTCAATTTCTAAAAGTATTAAATTACATTTGAAATATCTAGAAAAATGTTTTTTGGAGTTATTTTGCATGTATTTTAATTTGGTAATTTTATTTTGTTGGAATATTTATGATTTATAGTACCTCCTTAAGAAAATACTTTATTATTATGAATATTATTGTTTTGAGCTGAAAATTTTTGTATAGCATACTAGTATTATTTATTAAATTTTAATATAAATTTTTTTTTGAAAATCATGATATTTATTATTTATTATAATTTATTTTGATTAAGTTGATAGTTTTCTAAATTGAAGAAAATAAAGGGTTTTTAAACAAATTCTTGAATAAAACCATGTAATGATTTCTAGTAATGAGAGATGTTAAAATAAGTGTTATATTTTGTTCTTAATGTCAAGGATGGTTATTTACTTATTTTATGGTAATTTTTGGCAAACTTGAGCCAAAGTTACTATTTTTGGGAAAACCTATATAATATGCTAACTTGATATTTTTCATGATCAAAACATAAAGTGTATAATTTGATGAGTCTAAGGTATTTTTTGTTAAATTAATTGGTTACGTATACTAACTATTAGGTAATTTCTCCCTATTTACTTATATTTTGAATAATATAATAAATTGGTAATTTTTATTAATGACACTATAACAAGACTAGTATTAGATAGTCTTATTTTGATATATTCCCTTACTAATCTTAATTTGATATGGATAGTACGCAGCTAGGATTTTATAAGTAATATGGTAACTTAGCATAATCATAAGATGAATTAAAAGAACTATTAGAGGATAAGATTAGTAGCCTTATGTAAGGTGGGGTTTTAACACAAAATTAGAAGGTATGACTAGGATCCTTGATAAGTAGGGACTAAGCATATATGTCAGGGGGGTATGATACGGATCGTCGAGGGAGATTACATACGGCAATCGATATCACATGAACTGGGGGTAGGTTTGAACTATAACATGACTCAAAAGATTGAATAGAAGGTCGAAGGTCGAGTAGGGGTTCTCACATATTGATGTAGGATATGATATACCAATGCTATACACAAGCTTGTACACAAGTACAACCAAAGGTTACTTGACACTAGTCCATGCTTAAATGGCCTAAATAAGAGTAAGGAGAGCAAATAGAAGAACACTTAACTTAAGGGAAAAGTTCTATATTCAATATTCTTGATGATGATTTTGTTGCGACTAATATAAAGTATAGATATTTATATGGCCTAATTAGGGCGAGTCCTAGGTTACTAAAAGTTAGAAAATGATTCTTACTAGAAAAGGGACAGTAAATAATATATAAGGGAAAATTAGTAAACAAATGAAAAGGAATATCCTTTGCAAAGGACAATATAGATGTTAGTAGGTGGGATAGGTGTTTGCTATAGACAACTCATTATTGCCATTTTATTATGGTAGTTTTATTGGGTCAGAAATAATAAAAATAAAGTGTCAGGTCGTATTGAGTTAAGTTGTATCAATTTAATTTGAGTTGAGTCGTTTAGGGTCGAATTGGATAATGGTGAGTGATCAATTTAATAAATTTTAAGTCGTTAAAGAATTGGGCTTCATTAAAATATTTTAGTCTGGTTCGATATAAAGTGGATTTTTTATTTGATTTTTACTAGGCAAGAATAGATTTAGGATTTATTAAGTAGGTTTTTTGGCTAAATCAAGTTGCATTGAGTTAAGCCCAAAAGATAGAAAACCCAAATTAAAATAGGGTTTCAAGAAACTAAGTCGAATTTTCAAAAGAATCTAAATCGTATCTTCTCTATCTAGGATTCGTTATCGTATTTTTTGTATCTAGAGTTTCTTGAGATCAAATCTATATCTAAAAGAGATATGAAAGATTTGGTTGTATGGTTATAGTGAGTCAACAGTGAAGTTTAAAATGTTTTTCATGATCCCTAAGGCATAACACATATTCACTGATACTCTACTCCACAATACATTCATTCACCTCCCTATATTAACCAAACACAACACTACCTTGCACACCATAAGCTCACACATAGCTATACATGCACAACACTTGCACTCTATGTAGCCCTACACTCAATTGCCTCATATACTCCACACTAGCCTATACACTTATGACTGTACCCATTCACAGTTGCACCTATTCACATCGCACACTATAATCGCCTTATACACTATAGCATTCACAACATATACTACTACGCTACATTTACCTAGCCCTATACAACATAACACAGTCACACATACAACACATTGACACTTGCACATTCACTTGGTTACACATGTAACACTTTACACCTCACCAACATACTGCCTCATTGACCCCCTACACTTGACATAAGTCACTGATATTGCAAGCTTCATCGCATTGCTTAAACACTCACTATTATGCTGCATTGACTCATGCCATCCACTCGATACACTACTGATGCACACCACTTTACATACGTTACACTGACCTCATTCGCACTTGACCACTGACATACTTCATACATCAACTGTTGCATACACTCCATTGCTTACGCAAACACAACTTACACATATGTCTCCTATCATGCTTATATATATGAAATTCACTACACAACACATACATGATCAACACATAATCTGATACGCATAGATTGCACTATCACACATATTACCGTACATGAGCACGACACATGTCGTATACGATCTATTGCTATACGCGCACAAACAACTCTACAACCAAGCACACAAGCATAGTTTAGACGATCACGACATAGTCAACATGAACATACCCATCACTCATGCTCAACCCGTTTAGTTTTTTTTTTTTTTTAATTATCATATTGTTTGCTATATATTTTAGATAATTTGAAATTTTTTATTAATTTAGATAAATTGTATTTTTAGCTAAAAATCACATATCTTTTCTCTGAGATCTGTATTTTCAAAGAAGATACGTATCTTAGCTTGCATGTATGATTTAAAAATGATATTTTTTGACACATAGTGATTTTTTTAATAAAAAATAATAAAATCTTAACCAGAATTAAAAAAAAGATTTAGTTAGTTAAGTTTTTTTAAAATAAATTCGTGAAATTACATTTTTTAGGTTTTTTTTAAATGACAAATTATTAAATAAACGTAAATCTTGCTCAATTTTCAAAAATAAAAAAAATTCACCTACTAAATATTTTATAAAAAAAGAACTACATTGGTTTGATCCCGACTAACAAATAATGGGTACTTTTGGGATAGCCATAAAAAATAATTTTTTTTTTCCTTTTTTAGAAAATTCGTAATAAAAAATTCATCTTAGTTACATTTTTGCATATCTTTACATAGCTTAACATTTTTAGAAAAATTATAAATAATAAAAGCCCATTAATTTTTTTATTTTTTTAATATGGTGACTTAGTTTTAATAAGTTAACCTCTAAGCTTAGATTTTCTAGCTAAATTTTCTAAAAAAATTATTTTTTTAGAATATTTGTAGACTAGTGGTTAAATTAGGGTTTTCCCACCCGAAAACCTTAATTTGATTTTTTACTAGTTTAATTGGTTGGTGACTCTAAGTCATTTTTCAAAATATTTAAGAAAAATGTTTTCCCTTGATTTAATGTCAACTAATTTATATTAAGCGAGCTGGGCTTAATATAGATTGAATTAAGGAAAACCAAATAAGGTATGATAGAGTTGGCAACTCTACTAAGGACACCTGGTAGGCTTGCCATGTAAAAATTAAAAATTAATTGATGGGATTTTTTATTATTTTTCTTTTATTGTAATATAGTTGTACTAATTGGTTTTTAGTGATGTAGTCTCTAAGAAAAAATTGGTCCCATAGGCCCTTATTGGGGATTTGTGGGGGTTTTATTTATTGACAATCATTTACATGCTTAGATGTGGTCCGATTTAGGCCGCTTTAAGAATTTAGGACGGGTCGTCATTGTGTAACCCTCAGGTCATTGGGGCATTTAGCCCTACCTAATGATGATAGATGAGCTCACTTAGATTTCATCATAGCCTACTAGGTTTTTCTCTAGAAATCCTTGAATCTATGGGGCTTAAGACCCACAGACCTTATCTTCTAGCATCATTTTTTTCGAAAAAGGGGTAGTCATTTTTTTTTTTAAATTATAGGAAAAGCCTAATTAATCCACGATCGGTTCATTGCTCTTTTTCAAAAAAGGGGAAATTCAAAAAATCAGTGACCCTTATAAGCATTCACAAGCTTCATTCCTTTTTAAATCTTATTTTAAATATACTTATATATAAGAGTACTCTTTGACTATGGATTCATAATAATTCCTATAATTTATTAATTACCGACCCCTCTTACATTACATGCGCATGTAGCATATTGGATTCTTTTTTTATATTTGATTTTAATTTTGGTAATGTTTGTTTCTATGTAATCATTGTTATTTTATGTATTATATGTGTTTTGTTTCTACATTGTCCCTTAGTGAGTAAGAGGTTGTGTAATATAAAAAAATTTGAAAATTTTTTAAAGAAGCTATAAAATTATTAATATCATATATAGCCTTTTTAAATTTATTAATTTTACTGTAAATAATTGCGTCATTTCATGTTTTATGTACTTAAGATATGGAAAGTCAGGATAGCGTCAGTCTCAAGCCCATCCATGAGGTCCAGCTAGATAAGTACTCTTTCCTCAAGGCTATACTGAAAGTTTGGTTGAATTAGCTTCCACTTGCCAAGCAAGATCACATCTACAAGAAGATTGGGCTGGTCATATCCCTCTTGTAGGTCTAACTCCACTGGCCTCTAATTTAAGCCCTTATCCATTATTGGGATCCAGAATCTGTAGCTTTTAAGTTCAACCCACATGTGTTAATGCCTACTTTAGGAGAATACTTGCAGTTACTTAGTGCTTTGACTCTTAAAGTAGGCATAACAGTCTTAGATCTTAGAGTCCAACTTAAGAAAGCCTTCATGACTTTGCTAGGAGTAAAAAAGGTAACCTTAGCACCGTTCTTATCTTCAAAGGGTAAGAAATGTCTAAGTATCCTAAGACTAGTAGAATGGTTTTCAAGCCTAGACACTTATCAAAAACATCGTCAAATCTTTTGTGGGGGATATGAATCATAGGTTGGGAAGAGGGTAAAAGCTTTTATCGTAGCAATATTAAGGACAATATTATTTCTCGTCAGATATAGTCAAGTTCATTATAGGGTAACTGAGCTAATAACCTAATTCTTAGCTGGTAAATCTTATATACCAGCATTATTGGTACAGTAATTTAGGACACTCACCCACTTAAGGAAGTAGGCGCATAGGTACTTCACAGTTAACCTTATAGTCCTTACCATATGGTTTCTCAATCATATACAAGGGTATAGAGGGAATCTTCTTAGGGCATCCATAATTGAAAATGTGAATTTGATAGATCACTTTGCTTGTCACCTTAAAATACTAGAAGAAGCTCAGTTTAAAGGATGGGTATCGGTTATAAGCAAGATGTAGTCAATGGATTTTATGTGGACAACTAGGTAGAGTAATTGTGCTTGAGCCATCTTAGGGTGCATTGATTATGCAGGGGTCCCTCTCATTAGCATTATGGGTTGTATAGGGTATTCCCTAGCTTGTGTCACTAAATAGCTGGGTCCCCTTCAAGAGATAGCATATAAAGACTCCTTAGAAGATGTTACATTGAATTATTAAGATCCTTGTTTACTCATCGCTACTTTGATTTAATGACTAGCAGAACTCGTAAAGTTATTGGAATGGAGAGAAGTCAAGAAGATAGTTAATGTGGGAACTTTAAGGGGTAAAGTCGGAGAAAATTGAGCTACCAAGCAGTTTATCTATGATCAGTTGGAGAAGACTGGAAATATATGATATGAAGCTCCAGACGTATTTAGCTATGAGCTAGAGCTAGAATACCTTTCACCTACCGAGCAAACCTATCAAAACACTATACGGGTTAGAGTTGAAGCTTACTTTTAAGAATACAAAAGAATCATTGAAGAATTAAAAATGTAGAATGGAAGATTGCTAGAAGAAAACCAATTCTTGAGGAGTAAGATTCGAGAAAGAGATGTGACAGTCCGAAAGCTTATGAGAGAAGTTGATGAAGCTTTTCCTAACTAGATTCGTTAGCTCTTATAGATATAGGATTTGAGTTTTTTTTTTTTAAGAAGATTGGTTAGGAGTTTTTTTTTTTCCTTTTCTTTTAATTCATTGTATAGGTTTGATTTTATGATTATTAATAAATTTGTAGCTTTATTAAATGAAAACCTTTATTGATTGTACAGTCTTTTGCTCATTTTTTTATTATAGTTGCCTTTTAAATAAAAAAATTAAAACAAAAAAGAAGCAAACAACTAGAAGAAAAAAATGAAAAAAAGAAAAAACAACAAAAAATTTTAGTTCACAAAGATGTCTAAAACTTCGGTTTCTGTTTAAGATTTTGAAGATAGTGCTTAAGCGAGCAGACTTAGTTAAAAGCCCGATATTCACTTATTCCAACATAAGAATGTTGACTCAGGGTACTGGAAACGTTAGTCAAACTAAGCTTGATTCGAGAGTCGCAACCTTGGAAGAAAACATGAATAAGATGTTGGAACAAATCCAAGCTCTTACTCAAGCTGCTAGAATTCTAAATGATAGACAAGGATCTTAAGTAAACCCAAATTGGAATACAGAAGTGACCTTTCCCCTTGAACTAGAAGATGTAGAGTTAGTCCCCAATGCTGAGATGTAAAGGAAGGAGATCAAGGAAAAACAGTGAGAGATAGAAAGGAAGTTTATGCAGAAGTTCACTGAGAAGATGAAAACCTTAGAAATGGTTAATAGGCTTGAGTGGATGGGAATGATCAATTTGCCAACGTATGAAGATGATGATTTCCCGAAAAAGTTTAAAATTCTGGAATTCGAGAATTATGATAGGACCAACTGCCTGAAGCTCACACTAGGCTATACATAAGAAAGATAGGAAAATACGTGAAATATGATAAGGTGATGATCTAAAACTTTCAAGATAGTTTAATTAGGTCCGCCTTAACTTGGTATGCCAAACTAGACTTAAACGAGATCAATACATGGGATAAGTTAGCTCGGGCTTTCTACTATCAGTACAAGTTTAATATTGAGGTGGCCCAATCCATGTGGGATTTAAATAATTTATGAAAGAAGGCTAACGAAAGTTTTAAGGAGTATGCCTAGAGATGGAGGGGCATAGCAACTAGGGTGACTCTACCTCTAATAGAAAAGGATTTGACCTTTGCCTTTATCAATACTCTTAGAAGCCCATACTACCAACATCTGGTAGGATACCTTGCCTTTAACTTTGTAAAGATTGTGGCTTCAGGATGTCAAATTGAGGAAGCTATTACTACTGGAAGGCTCCCTAATCCTGAAGCAACCGAGAAAAAGATGCTTCCTACGAGATTTTCCAATAAGGCCAAAGAAGCTACTGTAAGCGTTGTTAATATTGGCAACCTTATTAGACCTGTAACCTTGATGGCCATGTCAGGAGGATCTAATCCCTCACCGAATCCAAATCAGAATAACTGCTTACAAAGGAGACAGTTTACTCATATCCCCATTTCTTTAAGCTAGGTTCTTGTATCACTAAGGAAGGAGAATCTCTTGACATTTGAAATACCAAAGGAAGGACATAGATTAAGAGACTATAACCCAGAGCTCCATTGCAATTATCATTTTGGACAAGTGAGGCATTCTACAAATTACTATTGGAGACTCAAACATAAGATCTAGGATTTTATTGATATTAAGTTAGTGCAATTGGACTTCATTTAGACTCTTGCTCCTAATGTGGGTAATAATCCTTTATTGGATCATGGACACTCAATCAATATGATAATCACTGAAGTATTTGAATTAGAAGTTGATTTAGATAGTCTCCCCATCACTATTGAAGAGGTAGCTTAAAATCTAAGGTAGGCTAGATACTTGCAAAATATGAATCTCAAAGATCGAACCTGAACTAGACTAGCAATATATCAATTGTTGAGGGATGGGAAGATAAAGAAAGCTGACATTATGGCTATGACGGTTCCAAAACCGTGAAAGAGATGTACCTAAAAGGAGCTTAGAGAAAGGTATGAAGCCGGAGATTTGATGATTGATACCTTAGGAGAGTTGTTAGGAAAGTTTGAGTACTTGGTCGATTATGCCGATTCACTCGCAGTATATGCTAATGAACTACCCATTGGATAGGGTTTCAAATTTAAGGAAGAAGACGAACTTATTATAAAAGCCAAGAAGACAACTGAGATGGTTAGAATGATTGGAGGTGGGCCTAAACCATTGGTTTTTGAGTACCACAAGAAGACTGAGAAGGTTGAAGAATTGGGTAATCTTAAGAAAATTGCTTTCAATATCCTAATAGCCCAAGAGAATTACAAAGCAACCCCTTTAGATTACCAAATGGTAAATCAGATAACCAGGTCCTCATCACCTATAGTTGGTAGCCTTATGCACTCAGGATGAGTTTATGACCAGAGCTAAGAGGCCAAGAGGAAGACTACTGTAGAGGAGGCTTCTCAAAAGATCTTTGAAGATATAGATGAGAATGATCAAAATGTTGCTAAGAAAATAGTGAAAGTTAGTGAGTATAAGATTATGGATTAGTTAGCCAAAGTATTAGCCTAGATTTCCCTCATAGGCTTACTATTATCATCAGATACTCATTGGGGAAGCTTTAAACAAAATTCTGAAAGATGTCAAAGAACCTAAAAGGATTTTCATGGAAAAGTTGAGATTGGTGGTTAATTCGATATTTGTGATAGATTAGATTTCATTCTAACCAAATGAGCTAGGCAAAGAAGGAGACTAGCACACAAAGCCCCTTTTCATAGTGGTCTAATGTGCAAGGAATGTGGTTGCTCAGGTGTTGATAGATAATGGGTCTTCACTAAATGTGTGTCTACTGGTG
The DNA here is from genome assembly GCA_024138015.1 of Lumnitzera littorea. Taxonomy (NCBI): domain Eukaryota; kingdom Viridiplantae; phylum Streptophyta; class Magnoliopsida; order Myrtales; family Combretaceae; genus Lumnitzera; species Lumnitzera littorea. The sequence goes on from JAMXBB010000002.1 coordinate 57,651,965, forward strand.
ACACTAAATTTACTTGGAGTAGATTCGGCTGAGATAAAGCTTAGGCTATAGGTCGAGATCAGTCTATAGATGTTTACTATTCCATTTCAAGTCTTGCTCACTCAGTAGGGGTAATTTCATCTAGTCTACATCAAATGAAATTCATAGCCAATGGGTAATTGGTTATTATTCTTGGGGAACTGGACTACGAGATCTATATAGAGACAACTATTCCGTATATCAATAATAAAGAACTGGAGGAACCAAAATTGTAGATTTTTTATGAGGTCAGCATGATTGAAGTGTCAAGACAGGGGGTACGAGGTCACTTGAAACAACCTAAGCAGTAGATTGGAATGTTTAGGCTTGGATATGAGCCCATTAAAGAGGAAATCAAAGAAATGAAGGTCAAAACTAGAGGCAAGAGAGGAGATCACCTGTACCATGCTTATAAGGATTTTCCAAACATTCCCAGTACCAGTAGGTGTTCAAGAACCCGAAGTAGTTAGTTTATCCAAGGCTTTAGCTCAGCATTATAGCATTAGCTTCGACAAATAGAAAGATATTGGCGTCCTAGTTTACTGGGTCAGACATCAAAGACGATATTGAGATTAAACGAAATACAAGAGAGTTGGCATCGATTTGAACAAGGGAGAGTGATTATAGATGAATCGATAGTTGAGACTAATTTAGGGACAGAAGAGAATCTGCGAAACTTGAAAATTGGTAATAAATTAGGAGATGATTAGACATATTCGCTTGGTCTTATGAGGACATGCCCGGTTTAGATTCATCAATTATAGTTCACAAGTTGCTGACAAGAGAAGATATTAAACTGAAAAGGTAAAAGCTTAGGCAGTTTAGGCTATATATACTCAAAATAAAAGAAGGAGTGAAAAAATTACTAGATGTTAAGTTCATAAAAGTTTCTGATTACCACAAATGGGTAGCCAGTGTAGTGTCAGTGTTGAAGAAAAATGGGAAAGTTAGGATATGTATGGACTTCCATGATTTAAACTAGGTGACACCTAAGGATAACTTCCCTTTACCATACATTAACGTATTAGTAGATAATATTACTATAAATTATCTTTTGTTGTTCATGGATGGTTTCTTAAGATATAATTAGATCAAGATGGCAGAAGAAGATAAAATCAAAACCAACTTTGTTACCACTTGGGGAAAATTTTGTTATCACATGATGCCTTTCGGCTTGATGAACACTTGGGGAAATTATTAGCATACTATAGTTGCCTTATTTCATGACATGATGCATTAGGAAATCGAAGTTTATGTAGACGATATAATTGCCAAATCCAAGAAGGGTGAGAATCATTTTGATGTTTTGCATTAATTATTTAAGAAATTGAGGAAGTTTCAATTGAAACTAAATCCAAAATAGTGCACTTTTGGAGTAACCTTAGGCAAATAGTTAGGTTTTGTAGTTAGTAGAAAAGGAATCGAAGTGGACCTAGACAAAGTCAAGGTAATCATAAACATGCTTGCACTAAAGATTGTAAAGGAAGTTTGGGGATTGTTAGGGAAGTTGAATTACATCGCTCAGTTTGTATCATAGCTAACCAATAAATGCAAATTGTTATTCAAAATTTTGAGGAAGAATGTAGTGACAGAATGGGATGAAAAGCATGAGCAAGCATTTGTTGAAATTAAGAAGTATCTCATGAATCTGCCAATTCTAGTCACTCTTACATCGGGACGGCCATTGATTCTTTACTTGATAATCCTTCCTGAATTGATGGGATATATGTTGAGATAGAAAGATGAAACAGGCAGAAAAGAGTATCATATATGTTACTTAAGCAAGAAATTTATAGAAGGCGAATAGAAATACTCAGAGGTGGAAAGAACGTGTTATGCCTTAGTATGGGTGATGCACAGGCTTAGGTAGTATATTCTTTATTATTTAGTAGAATTGTTGATAAAGCATGACTTGTTGAGGTATTTAGTAGAAAAGCTAGCATTGATTGAGAGAATCTTGAAGTGGTAAATGCTACTCTTTGAGTTTGATATAAAGTAAATAAGTTAGAGTTTGATTAAAGGGCAAGTAGTAGCCGATCAATTGGCAAAATACCTACTAGAAGATGAAGATGATAGTTCGGAAGCTCAGGTTCTTGATGAAAATGTGATGGTGACTAATGAAATGAGTAGTAAGAAATCAGAATGGAATATGTATTTTGATAGAGCAGCCAATGCGTTCGGATATGGCATACGAGTAGTATTGGTATCATTTGAGAGTAATCATTTCCTTATGGCAACGTGGTTAGCATTTCCACAGGCGAACAACATAGCAGAATATGAAGCCTGCATTTTAGGGCTCAAAATGGTGCTACACATGGGAATACAAAGACTTGAAGTGTATAGAGATTCTTCTCTTATAATTCTCCAAATCCTAGGAGAATATAAGACGAACGACAAGAAGTTGAGACCTTATCATGAGTATTTAAGCAAGTTGATTGAAAGATTCCAAGAAATTTCATTCACTTACATTTCAAGAACCCAAAATTAATTTGTCGATGTACTCACTACGTTAGTGTCAATGGTGAAAGTCGTAGATGGGATAGAAATTTAGCCCTTGAAAATTGAGGTAGAGGAAAAATTGGTTCTTTCTTTTTTTTTTTTTTTTTTTTTTACTGTTGAAGAGAAGGAATCGAAGAAGCCCTAGTATTATGATATCAAAAAGTTACTTCAAATGGGTATGTTCCCTAAAAAAGAAAATAGAAAATATAGAAAATCATTAAGGAGATTGGTTGCTCATTTCCTGTTAAGTGGAGCTACATTGTACAAAAGATCACCATATACAACATTGCGAAGATATTTAGATGAAGAGGAAGCCGAGAAATTAATGAAAGAAGTGTATGAAGGAGTTTGTAGTCCTTATGTGAATGGATACAAGTTAGCTAGGAAAATCATGAGGATGGGATATTTTTAGATGACAATGGAATCAAATTGTATCAAGTACATAAGACATTATCACCTGTATAAGGTATACACTAATAAAATCAATGCTCCTCCCTAAGAATTACATGTGTTATCGGCTCCTTAGCCTTTCTCAATGTAGGGGATGGATATGCTTGGTCCAATTTCGCCAATGGCTTCAAACGGGCATAGATTAATTTTAGTCGTGATTGATTATTTTACCAAATGGGTAGAAGCAACGTCATATGCTACGGTAACCAAAGGAGTGGTAGTTAGATTTTTTAAAAGAGATATCATTAAAAGATATAGTACGCTCGAGTCTATTATTACAAATAATGAGTCGAATTTGAACAACGAGTTGATGGCTGAAGTATGTAACCAATTTAAGATTAACCATAGAAACTCAACTCTGTATCAACCTCAGATGAATGGGTTAGTTGAAGCTACTAATAAGAATATCAAGAGAATCATTGAGAAGATGGCAATCACTTATAGAGATTGGCATGAGATGCTTCCCTTTGCTCTCATGGCTTATAGGACCTCAGTTACAACCTCTATAGGTGCAATATTTTATTTATTGGTATATAGAACTGAAGTGGTACTATCGATGGAAGTAGAAATACCTTCATTCTAAGTGTTAGTGGAAATTTAGCTCAATGAAGTAGGGTAGGTGAAGAAGCAAACGGAGAATTTAAATCTCCTAGATGAGAGGATGCTTGTTGCAATATGTTATGGTTAGTGTTATCAATAGAGGATGATCTAAGTCTTTAACAAGAAAGTGCACTTGAGGTACTTTAAGGAAGGAGACTTGGTGTTGAAGAAAGTATTGCTAAATGTAAAAGACCCTAGGGGCAAGTTTGCTTTGAATTATGAAGGCCATTATGTGGTAAAAAAGGTATTATTAGGAGGTGCATTAGTGTTGATAGAAATGGATGGTTTGGAATTAGGGGGACTTGTGAATTTGGATGTAGTTAAATTGTATTATCCATGAAAGTTGAGTTCAACAAAGATTCCAATTTTTTCTCTTGAGAATTGCTTGTGGTTAATCTTTCATCATTTACAAGTAAAGTTGATATTCATGAATGTTCTTGAATATGGATGGTCATCGACCGATAAACACTTCACCAATAAATCCTTGTATACCATGTTTCTTAGCCTTATATACTTAAACGCCAAACACTTACCAATGGATTGGAATCATCGAATAAATTGAAATCAAATGTTCTTAATGATTTAATCTAGTTTTTTGAAAAGAGATTTATTTTTTAAGAATTATAAAGAGGTGGAAATTGAGACTTGGCGGCGACAAGAGCAGAATAAAGGCATGAGCATGGTATGTCGACTAGACTCATCAGCAAAAGGTTTCAATCATGAAGAAGACCTTATTCCAAAAAAAAAAAAAAAAGTAAGCACAATCCTTTCGTGATATTATGCTATTTGAATGAGTGAATATTAAGACTAAACGTAAGGTATGCAGGTTAGTTATAATCTGTGAAATTCTCTATTCCTAAGTAAAATGATCCTAAAAGTCCTTGAAAGAGATATTTAGGATAATTAAAAAGTTTTTTTGAAATCTCAAAGATATCTATCCTCTTCAGATCATCTACCAAACTAAAACAAGTTAATTGACCCCCAATGATTTTTGCTTTACCCTATCCTTTCAAGATAGGCACTCAATTCCTTTGTCCTATCCTTCTAAGATAAGCTCGCTAACCTTTTGCCCCATCCTTTCAAGATGAGCCTCCTATTTTTTAGCTCTATCCTTTCAAGATAGGCACCTAATTCCTTTGCCCTATCCTTCCAAGATAGCCCCCCTAACCTTTTGCCTAGTCCTTTTAAGATGAGCCTCCTATTTTTTAGCCATATCCTTCCAAGATAGGCACCCTTAATGCTTTTGCCCTATCTTTCTAAGATAAGCCCTCTTAATCATTTGCCTTATCCTTTCAAGATATCCCCCTTATCTATTGCTCTATTCTTTCAAAATAGCCTTCTTAATCATTTGCTCTATCTTTTCGAGATAAGCCATCTTATTCCTTTACCCTATCCTTTTAAGATGGGCAGTTTATTCTTTACATTGACCTTTCAAGTCAATATCCTTCTACAAGATAAAACACAACTTAGCTGACTATTCAGTAATCTTCATTCTATTAGTTTAAAGTAGGGTTTGGCAAAAATGGGTATCTCTTTTATCTTTGTAGCGAAGCTTTAATCAAACTTCACTCTAAAGAGAGGCAGTTGTAGATACTTCATTTTTGCCATTTTATTTTAGTAGTTTTATTGAGTTAGAAATTATAAAAATAAAAAAAAATAAATAAAAATAAAGTGTCAAGTTGTATCAAGTCCACTCATATTGAGTTAAGTCATGTCGAGTCAATTTGAGTCGAGTTTTTTAGGGTTGAATCGGATAATGGTAAGTACTCAATTTAATAAATTTTAAGTCGTTGAAGGATTTGACTTCGTTAAAATATTTTAGTTTAGTTCGATATAAAGTGGATTTTTTATCTAATTTATATTGGGCTAGAATAGACTTTAGATTTATTTATTGGGTTTTTGGGCTAAATCAAGTTGGACTAAGTCGAGCCCAAAAGATAGAAAGCCCAAATTAAATTAGGGTTTCTAGAAACTAGGTTAAATCTTCAAAGAATCTAAATCATATCTTCCGTATCTGGGATTCATTGTCATATCTTTCATATCTACGATTTGTTGAGATCGAATCTATATTTAAAAGAGAAACAAAAGATTTGGTTGTATGGTTTATAACTAGTGAGTCAATGGTGAAGTTTAAAACGTTTTTCACGATCCCTAATGGATAACACATATTCACCGATATTCTACTCCATAACATACTCACTCACCACCCCACACTTATCGAACACAACACTACCCTTCATGTCATAAGCTCACACACAGCTATATGTGTACAACACTTACACTCTACGCGGCCTTACACTCGATTGCCTCATATGAACCACATTAGCCTACATACTCATGATTGCACCCATTCACACTTGTACCTATCATGTCGTACACTACAGTAACCTCATGTACGACATCATTCACCACACATACTACTGCACTACATTCACCCAGCACCATACGATAGAACATAGTCACACATATAATACATTGACACTTGTACATTCACTCAGTTATACGTATAGCACTTTACGCCTCACCAATACATTACCTCACTGACCCCTTGCACCTAACACAACTTATTGACACTAGAAGCTTTACCGCACTGCCTAAACACTCACCATCACGCTGCACTAACTCATGTCATCCACTCGATACACTATTGATGCACGCCACTCCACATACGCTGCATTGACCTTACTTATACCTGATCACTGACGCACTTCATACATCGATTGTTAGACACACTACATTGATCACACAAACATAACCTGACACATATGTCCTTTGCCACACCTACGTACATTATAATTCACTACACGACATACACATGATCTACATGCAATCTGATACGCACAGATCATACTATTGCACATACCACCATGCACAAGCATGGCACACATCGCATGTTATACAAGATGCATTGCTACATGCGTACGGTCAACTCTACAACCAACCATACGAGCATAGTTAAGATGATTACGATATAGTCAATATGAACACATCAATTAAATGTGACTCAACCCATTTAGTTTTTTTTTTTAATTGTCATATTGTTTGCTATATTTTTTTTTGGATAATTTGAAAATTTTTATTAATTTAGATAAATTGCATTTTTAGCTAAAGATCGCATTTTATTGAAAATCACTTATCTTTTCTTCGAAATCCTTATCTTTAGAGAAGTACGTATCTTAGTATATCTTACACGTAGGATTTAGAAAAGATATTTTTTAATACGTAGTGATTTTTTAATAAAAAATAAAAAAAATCTTGATTGGAATTAAAAAAAAAAGATTTAGTTAGTTAGGTTTTTTTAAAATGAATTCGTGAAATTAATTTTTTTAGGTTTTTTTTATTAAAATAACGAAGGTTAACTAAATGTAAATTTGGCTCGATTTTCAAAAATAAAAAAATCTACCTACTAAATATTTTAGAAAAAAAGAATTTTATTGGTTTGATCCCAACTAGTATATACGTAGGCATCTTCGAGGTAATCGTAAAAAATAAAATTAATTTTTTTTCCATTTTTAGAAAATTCGTATTAAAAAAATCATAAAAAATTCATCTTAGTTACATTTTTGCATATCTTTACATGGTTAACATTTTTAGAAAAAATTATAAAAAATAAAAGCCCATTAATTTTTTTAATTTTTTTTTTTTACATAGTGACTTAGTCTTAATAAGTTAGCCTCCAAGCTTAGATTTTCTGGTTAACAAATCAATTTTTAGAATATTTGTATATTAGTGGCTAAATTAGGGTTTTCCCACTCGAAAACCTTAATTTGATTTTTTAATAGTATAACTAGTTGGCGAATCTAAGTTATCTTTGAAAATAATTTTATAAAACATTTTTTAAGAAAAATATTTTTTCTTAATTTAACATCAAGTAATTTATATTAAGTGGGCTAGGCTTAATATAAATTGAATTAAGGAAACTCAAATAAGACTCGACATCCACCATTTTTTGGTCCAAATAAGCACCAGTTGCCGAGTAGAGCTAAGTTAGGTAGGTTAGCTTCAAATCAACAACTTAGTAAGTTGGAGGTTTAAAAAGCACTTGCTCTCACAATGGGAACTATGCAGCTAGGGCTTAGTAGGTAGGCTTAGCCTCAGCAGGTCAGCTCGGTAATGGGTTAGATTGAGCTTGAACACTAGTTAGCTTGAAAGTAAGCATATTCAATGATTGGCTCTAATTGGGGTTGGCAGCGTTAGTGGGTCCTTCTTCTTCTTTTACTTGTGAAATGATGAATAGATTGGGGGAGCTCAGAAGGTATGTTAGGTTGGCTTAGAGAAACTTCTCTTCTTTTAGGGTAAGGTCCATTTGGGTAGCTTGGTGGGTTAAGGGGGCAAGTCCTCAAGCTCAGGATCTTGTGATTAGCTCTTGATTCCTATTGTCCCCTTTAGGTTATTTAATATTTAGGATCAAATCTTGATTCTTATTGTCCCCTTTAGGTTATTTAAGTAGCTCGTACTTGGGGAAGTACAGTTGAAGATCCGTAATATTAAAGGTGTCAGAGACTCCATAGTCCTCTGGCAATTCAACTATATAAGCATTCGAATTAGTCTCTTTGATCACTTTAAATGATCTATTAGCTTGTAGAGACAACTTACTTTTCTTAAGATTAAGAAATAGATCCTTACTAAGATGAATCCACACTAAATCACTAGGCTATAATTTTTTACTCTTTGTCTTCGAACCTTCTCTTAAGCTTAGAGGCAACTTGGATCGAGTAGTCCATGACATTCTGGTGCATTGCGTGGATGGCTTTTGATCTTTTGATAGCTTATGGATCTTTAGGGCAGTTAGGTAAGGGGATCAAGTTAAGTGGAAACTTGGAATTATATCCATACGTGACCTCAATGGATGACTTCTTGGTGATACTATAAGCAATCCTATTATAGGCAAACTCAATGATTGATAAGCACATGTCTCAATCAATTGGGTTTCTTCCAACTGTAACTCATAGTAGAGTTTCTAAGGTCTTATTAATAACCTCAATCTATCCATCTATTTGTGGGTAGTAGGATGTATGAATAGTAGCTTAGTCCCTAATCATTTCCAAAGGGTCTTCTAAAAATGGCTTAAGAACTTATGGTCTCAATCTGACACTATAGTTTTTAGTACTCCATGTAGCTTGATTACTTCCTACAAAAAGAGAAAAGAAATAGTAGAAGCATCATTAATTTGATTACATGGTATGAAGTGTGCCACCTTACTGAAGCAAACAATGACCACCATGATGGAGTCTTTCTCATAGGACATCCTTAGTAAACCTAATGTGAAGTCTATACTTAGCTTAAACTATGGTTTGGTTAGGATTGGTAATTGTAGATAAGGTGCTTGTTCGGCTTGACTCTTTACTGAGTAGGAGGTCACACATCTCTCTAATACAGACTATACTTCTTTCATCATCCTTGGCTAGAGGAATCTTTAGCTAAGCACCTCATGAGTTCTGGCCTTTCCAAAATGACTAAATAATCCTCCTTTATGTGCCTTACGTACCAATAACTCTTTCATGGAATAAGTTGGGATACATAACTTTCCTTCCTAGAATAGGTATTTGCCCTCCTTAAAATAGTCATCAATAGCTTTACCCTCTTTGCATCTAGCATATATCAGATTAAAGTATGGGTCCTTAGCATATAAACCCTTAATCACTAAGAATCTAAGAAGTTTTGTCTGAAGCTCGATCAAGAGAGTGTGTTGTCCTAATAAGACGTTGGCCATTATATTGTTCTTGTCTTTCTTATACTTGACAACATAAGAAAATTCCTCTATGAATTCGATCCATTTAGCTTACCTCTTAGATAACTTAGGTTGGCTCTTTAGATATCTCAGTGATTCATAGTCAGTATGGATCACAAATTCTCTAAGCAACAAGTAGTGTTGCCAAATAGTGAGAGCTTAGATTAAGTAATAGAACTCTTTATAATACACAGAGTAGTTGAGTGCAGAAGCTTGACGCTTTACTTTGCAATAGTTAATTGGTGGCCCTCCTGCATCAGTACACACTTATGCTAATTCCAAATGCATTACACTTTGTTTTAAACACTTTATCAAAGCTTGGGAGAGTATTAATAGTGGCAATGGCCAACTTGCTCTTTACTTCCTAAAAACTTTGCTACTCTTTGTCTCCTCATTTGAACTTAACATTCTTCTTTGACATCTTGGTTTGTAGGGCCACAATGGTACTGAAGTTCCTTATGAAACGGCGATAAAAATATGTTAGGCTAAGAAAACTCAGTACGTTAGTAGAATAAGATTGTACAGGCCACTTAATGGTCGCCTTCACCTTCTCTTCGTCAACTTATATACCTTCTATAGTCGGTAGAAGTCACACTTCTTTGGATTGGCATATAGTTTTTCAACTTGGAGCTTGCTAAAGATAGTAAGAAGATGCTTATAGTATATTTCCAATTTAGGGTTGTAAATAAGAATATCATTAACGTAAACAATGATAAACTTTCCAAGCAATTCCTGGAGCACATGATTCATTAGTTGCATGAATGTGCTCGATGCATTGTTTGACAATCTAAATGGCATCATTAGCCATTCATGCAATTGATTGTAGGTTTTGAATGCAATCATTCATTCATCTCCTTCTCTCATTTTGATTTCATGGTATCCATATTTGAGATTGATCTTGAAAAAGATTCCTGCTCCATTTAACTAGTCAAGCGTGTCATCAAGTGGAAGTATGGGATACTTGTACTTAATAGTGATATGGTTGATGGCTAGACTATCTACAAATATTTGCTACATGACATCTTTCTTTAGCACTAATAAAGTTAGTATAGTATACAAGCTTGAGGACTCTCTTACGTATCCTCTTTTCATTAGCTCATCTACTTGCTTGTGGAGCTAAACGACTTTTTCAAGGTTTAGCCTAAATGTTGGCTTGTTTGTTAATGTGGCTCCTAGCTGCAGTTCTATCTCATGCTTGATCCCTTTAATTGGAGGCAAGCCTTTTGGCTATTAGTTAGGGAATACGTTGGCAAACTCTTTGAATAGGTCTTTCACTTTAGTTGGAAGTCCAATACTTAGATCTTTCAATTCATGTAATGTTCTAATCAATAGAAAGGTTGGTTGTTTAAGCCTTATCTCTTTTAACAACTTAATACATGTCATCTCTAGGGTTTCTTTCTTTAGGACTCGACTAAGTTGAGCCTACATAGTTTTTACTTATTCGATTAACATGGGACTTAATCTCACCATTCTTCCCTCATGTTTAAGAGAACAGGTATTCTTGTTTCTATCATAGATCACATGTTGGTCATATATGTAAGGTCTTCCCAAAAGAATATGTGAAGCACTCATAGGCAACACATCACAAAGAACTTCTCCTTAGTATTTTCTAATGTAGATTGGCATTACTAATTGCTGCTCTTTTGTTATTGAGTTAGTGTAGCTTGCAAGGTTTGGGGTGGGGTGTAGTCGACAACATCAACTGTTAGACCATAAACGTAGGCATTGCATTACTATAGCTACTACTGTCAGCAATAAGAGTGCACAACATTCCATTAACCTTACAACTAATGTGGAACAAGTTCTCACACTATTCATCCTCAAGTATTAGGTTCACAATCATCATTTACCTTAGTACCATAGTTGCAGTCATGAAGTTACCCTCTTTACTATAGATAACCTCCTTTTCCTTGGACTAGTTAGCTTGTCCAAATCCTTTTAGTTCTTCAACCTTTTTGTTAGTACTATCAACTTCTATAGTTGGCACTTCTTCCTTTACCACCATTACTCATCTATTTGGATACTAGGTTGCTATGTGCTAAATACTTGGCACTTAAAGCATTTGATCTCACTTACCTTTCTTCTTAAGCTTTGTCCTTTCTTAAACTTCCTTAAGGATTCATTCTCCTTAGCTTGAGTGGTTAGAACATGTCAGATTTAAGTAGCTTTACTTAGTTCTAATCTCATAGGTTTGCTCGAAACAAGTTAACTATGGGTAGCTTGATTAATGGAAGCTTAGAATTTGATCATTCATTGTCGCTCTATCCTTTGAATAGCTCAAATTGCTTCATCTAAGGATCCAATATCTCTAGTTTCAAGAGTGTCACTTATTTCATACTTCAACCTACTAATAAACATAAAGATAGTTTAGTCTTTTGGCTCTATAACTTCACATTGGATCATGAACATTTGGAACTCTTTAACATAAATGACAACACTTTATCCTCCTTGCCACAACTCCTACAACCTTTTGAATGCATTTTGTAGATACTAGCTTAGAAGAAATATCCTTTTCATCACTCTTCATTTCTTCTTAATCTCTAACTTCTCTCTCTTCTTCTCTTCATCGTGTAGCTTGCAAATTCTTCTAACATAAGGTAGTATATCTTATGAATTCTAAGACAAGTCTTAGTTTAGCATTCTTAAGAACTTTGTGGCTAATGAGTTACTAATTACACATATTTTACATAGTGATTTTGGATGATTTTCCTTGATATTTGAGTTTATTTTTTAGATAATAATACTTAATTGAGTAAAACTTTGTTTTCTAGGTTTTGAAATGATCTACGTGAGAAAATAAGAAGATAGAAATAAATTTTACTTAAATTGGAGCTAAAATGAGCGAGCTATAAAGGTTTGAAGATCAACACAATTAAACAACATGATTGTGTCATTTCTAAGTATATTTGGAGCTTATTTTCAATTGTCATAGCCTAGTACATGATCGAAAGACACGACCATGTCCTCAGTTGTGTGAAAACTAGTTTAGAAAAAAGAAGAGAAACAAATGTGAATCATAAGGATATATGGTCGTATCCCTAATCGTATCACTAGTCGTGTCTTTTCTACCTGACTATTTTTTTTTATTCACTTCCTATATAAAGCCTTGTTAGGGTTTGTTTAAAGAGAAATTTTTTTTAGCATGACTTTTAGAGAGCTTTCTAAGAATAGAACAATCAAGGAACAAAGGATCATTAAGATTTCAAGATTTAACCTTTTTTTTTTGTGGATTATATGATTCTTATTTCTAATTCTTTCTACTCTTTGTTTTTATATTCTTATTTTAGGATGTATAGAGAGTAGATCTTTGTTATATAGGTCTTATAGAAGCTATATAGGTCTTGTAGAACCTATCTATTCATGTGACATGATTATTATTTGATTAATTTAATTCTTTAGTTTTTTCTTAGTTTAACTATGTTTACTTCATGATTTAGGTTATTATTTCTATTGGTAGTAATCTATAGTTTGATATATTTTAAGAGAATCGAGATATTTCTTAAAAAATTAGATCTAGGTATAATTAATTAGGATTATTGCAATATTAGAGATAATTTAGAAGATTCTCCTAGAATTTTGAATTAAAGTGTAAAGAATTCATTATTCAATAACACAATCTTAGATTATACTATTGAGAAGAGATTTTAATAGGAAATTTTATGGTTAGGGTTAAGGTTAGTTGGCTTTAGAAAGTAATTAACTTTAGTAGAGAATTTTTTTTTTTATCAAAAAAGATTAAAGAATAAATTAGATTATCTTTAGGAAAATTACATGTTAGATCTAGATATGTTTTTGAGAATCTTGAAGTAGTTTATAATTTTATTGCATTCTTGTTTAAGTTCTTGTATAATTAATAATTAAATGTTAATTTATTAGTTGTTGCAATTTAATTTAGGTTCTTTAAATTTCTTAAAATTTAATTTGTTGATTAGATAATAAAGACCTAGTGAGTCTCTAAGGGATCAACATTCAAACTTAATCTACTATTATAATTTAGTAGATGCACTTGCCTATACTAGTGACACTAAAGTTGATTCTTAATAAGTTCCTAATTGCACATATTTTATTTAGTGATTTTTGATGATTTTCCTTATTATTTGAGTTTATTTTTACATAATAATACTTAATTAAGTAAAATTTTGTTTTCTTGGTTTTAAAATGATCTATGTGAGAAAACAAGAAGATAGAAATAAATTTTACTCAAATTGGAGCTAAAATGAGTAAGTTATGAAGGTTTGAAGATTGATACAGTCAAACGATACGACTGTATCGTTTCTAAGCAAAATTGGAGTTGATTTTCTACTATTACAACCTAGTACATGACCAAAAGACACGATTGTGTCCCCAGTTATATCTTTTCTAGCTGACTTATTTATTTATTTATTTCTTATATATAGCCTTATTAAGGTTTATTTGAGAAAGAATTTTTAGGCATGACTTTTATGGAGTTTTTTAAGCCAAGAACAATTAAGAAAGCCGGGAGAAGAAAAGATTACATGATTTAATTTTATTTGTATTTCGTGATGCTTCTTTCTACTCTTTTCTATATTTTGTTTTTACATTCCTATTTTGTGATGTATATTGAGTAGATTTTTAATATCTAGGTTTTATAGAACCTAGATCTATTCATGTGACATGATTAGTATTTGATTAATTTAGTTCTTTATTATTTTCTTGATTCAATTATGTTTACTTCATAATTTAGGTTATTATTTCTGTAGATAGTAATCTAGAGTTTGATATCTTATAAGAGAATTGAGAGATTTCTTATAAGATTAGACTAGACATAGTTGATGAGAATTATTGCAAGATTAGAGATAATTTGCAAGATTCTTTTGAATTTTGAATTAAAGCACAGAGAATTCATTGTTTAATAATGAAATCTTAGGTCATGTTATTGAGAAAAGATTCTAATAGATGATTCAAGCGTTAGGGTTAATTAGCTTAAGAAAGTGATTAGATCTAGACATAGATGATGAGAATTATTGTAAGATTAGAGATAATTTGCAAGATTCTTTTAAATTTTGAATTAAAGAGTAGAGAATTCATTATTTAATAATGCAATCTTAGGTCATGTTATTGAGAAGAGATTCTAATAGATGATTCAAGCGTTGGGGTTAATTGGCTTAAGAAAGTGATTAGCTTTAGTAGAGAATTCTTCTAATTAAGAAAGATTAAAGAATGAATTAGAATATCTTTAGAAAAATCACATATTAGATCTAGGGGAAATAAAATCTAGATATAACATTGAATCTTGAATCAATTGAATTGTTTTGTTGTTAATTCTTGAATTACATCTTAGTTAATCTTTAAATTAGTTTTAGTAGTAATTTAGATTTAATTCTTTAAGTTTCTTGAAATTTAATTTGCCGGTTAGATAATAAAGATCTAGTATGTACTAGTCGTTAGAGTCTCTAAGGGATTGACTTTTGGACTTATATTTGCTATATTATAAACCGATAGGTACACTTACCTACATCACTTCTCTATCCTATTAACCCAGTCTAAGTAGTCTTTAGCATCACCATTATTAGAGAAATTCAAGATTTGTAATCTTAGTCCTTCTACTTTAGGAGCTCGAACATTTCTTTCTTTAAGTTCATAGTACTCCTCTTCCTTATCTCCTAACTTCTCATCCTCTTCTATTTCTTCCATTGCAAGCCTTAATTGAGCAAACCTATCCACTCCTCCAACTTGTTGTTGCTTAGTTGGGAAATTAGCTCGACCAAGATGGCCATTATCTCTCTCAAGTAGTTCATTTTCTCGGCCTCTATATGGGTTATATCAAGCTTGTTACCTGCCTTCAATCATTAGGCTAGTCATTAGGTTGGTGAGATTATCCAGTCTTTCATCTATGGATTGGGGTATATAACTTCCTTGTTGACCTTGACCATTATAAGCACCACTCTCTTGGTTTCCAAGAGTTCCTTGATCACTAGAGTCCAACATTGTTTAATAATTTCAGTATATTAACTGCCCCAACTAAAACAACTAATCACATTATAAAACTATTCTTCAAACAATCAGCTCAATATATTGCACTTTAATTACCACTAGAACAATATTGATAATGCTCAATACGAATAAAAAACAACAAAAACGAGACACTCTATTTTGTGAGTACTAAAATAGGGGAAAACAAGGTATTAACTTCCATAACCTAGAAAACTACTCCAATACTCTCTACAACTACTCATAACTTCTTCAACAATTTTAAGTCCTAACCTAATAACTACACATGATGCACTACAGCAAAACACTTAAGAACATAAAGTACCGGAAACCTACCTTAACGTAGCCAAGCTTTAATACTAAGGTGATATGAATTGTCGAGAAAGAGTACATATAGCAACTAATATCACACGAACTAGGAATGGGTTCAAACAACAGGATGGCTCAAAAGATTGAATAGTAGGTTAAAGGTTGAGTAGGGGATCTTGCATACCGATGTAGGATATGATGCATTAATGCCTTACACGAGCTCAAGCTACACTTGATATTACGTAAAAGTGCAACTGGAGGTCACTCATCATTAGTCTACACTTAAATGGCCTACATAAGAGTAAGGAGAGCAAGTAGAAGAACTCTTAGCTCAAGGGAAAAGTTCTATATTCAATATTCTTGATGTTGATTTTGTTGTAGCTAACATAAAATACATATATTTATATGAACCAATTAGTACAAGTCTTAGGTTATTAAAAATTACTAAAAAGATTCTTACTTGAAAAGTGATAGGAATTAGCTCCCCCTACCCATTAGTAGAAGTTGAGCAAGAGGACTATTAGGACTCACTTAATGTGTCTTAGCTTGAGAATTACTAAGAAGACAGGATTCCATTGCTAAGTTAGCTGAAATGCTGTGCAACTACAACCATTATTGAACTCTTGTAAGGTTTAACATAGTTTCTAAGTAACCTAGTGTTGAACACCTATCTAATTTGAGTTTCCAACCTCTTGATATATCGAGTTGTCGAGCCAAGCAACCCAAAGAGAATCCAGGTGTCTTCAAGCACTCAGGCTCTAATTATAACAAGACCAAGTCAGCTCTAACAGCTGACTTTCTTTTGACCTCTTTCGAGCTGGATCCTACAACTGCCGAGCTACTTAAGAAATCATTTCAGTAGAGCCACTTGCATTACAAGCCCCTAGTGACCTTTTGACACATGTCTTATAGCATAACATTTAGGAAGGATTTCTTACTTTTTCGTATAAAATATTCTTTATCCTTTTTACCCTTTTTAGCATATCTTATGTATCCCATTGGTAAAATACCCTTTTATCTTTTCCATGTATGTATTGTAACCTTATAAGGTCAGTATATAAACCCAATTTACTTATACGCAACATCACTCCTCATTATTAAACACATAAATTACTCTTTTTAAGAGCACTTAGTCGTATCTTCTCTCTTATCTTTTAGCTCTTATTTAGCTGCTTTAGTAAAAGTTAGTGGCAAGTGATCTTAATACTATATTCATGCATCATATCAAGTGTTAGAATGTGAGACTGGTCCTTGACCTAGTACCCAGGACTTAGAGTAGCAAACCACTTGATGTACAAAATCTAATAGAGGTAAGTAATAAAGTAAAGTCATTAAGAGAAGGTTAAGAAATATGTTAAGTCAAATGACCTTACCCAAACTATTTGATATTGATGCAAATTAGGGCCTTTGGACAATTTTGTCCTAATTGAGCTAAATGTTAGTATAAGTTCATAAATGTTAGACAAACAGCCTTAGTAACATTAATTTCTTAAAATAAACTATTTATAACATTTATTCTCAATAAAATGTAGTTTTACTGAATAGATTAGTAATTATCGAAAACTTGAAATTAGAGTTTTGAATGATCACGATACCTTAGAGATAAATTATATATATAATAAAATTATTATGGAACATAAAATAACATATGGAATATATACATACGTGTCATGTGGAATTTTAAGTATACCCTACCCGTAATTACTTAAAATAACCTATTATTTACATTTTAGGCCAAAATAACATACAAATATCAATAAAAATCAATAAGAAATTATAAAAAAATAAGGGAATAGTTGGGATTAAGACTACAGGCATGTGGAATTACATAGACAATTGTTGATGCTTTGGAGATGAAATTTCTTACAAAAAGAAACATGTTACTTAAGCCTAGAATGGTAAGGGGAGAGAAAGAAAATTCAATTGCATCATCTAAAAACCTTTGTAAAATCCAAAAACACTCTCTAATATTTTGTTCATGCAAGAGATGATAGGAAAAATTAGAGTGAGCTAAAAGAATCAAAGGGCTAGAATTAGTAAAAATAGGAAAATCGATGTATGACATAAGGAGTTATATGGTTTGTTGGAGTAGGGAGTTACTGGCCATTAATTGACCTCACCACCACAAGGAATGGGCCATGCCCAGACTGGTTGATAATGGTGGAGTAATAATTGGTGGTCAGAGCTCCATTTTCCGGTAAGGTCCTATTCTCGTCCAATTTTAAGTAATTTTGTTAAATAATAAAAAACGTCTAGCAAATTTTATGAAAATATTTATTTCTACATATTTTCATGTATAAAGTATAGAAAAAAATATGATTTTGTACAAATTTAATAGCTACAATATACTTTGTTAAGAAATAGAAGAAATCGGATAATTATCGATATTGAAATGAATAGGGCTAATGACATAGTTTTACCTTCAAAATTTTTTTTGTAAACTACCCTATATTAATATTGAATTACTCTGAAAGGATTTCTTACAAAACTATTTTCTATAATTTTTAAGAAATTTTTTAGCCCTAAATTATGATTAAAATGGTGTTTTTAGTAAAAATTAACATATTATTCTTAAGGACCTCACTTAGATTCTGAGTTTGGGTGATTTGTGGAGTATTTATTATTTACAGGAGTTGTTGGATTAGATTTTGAAGGGAGCAATATAGGAAATCAATAATGTACCCTTAAATGTATAATTTAAGAGTGTAAATTTGAGAAATTGGTGGATTATGATGTGTGATATGAGGAATTTGGATGTGATGAAGCTAAGAAGTATGGATTAAAGTGTTACTTTGCTTAATCTTAATTGGAGTTAGAAGAAAATGGACCAATGAATTGATCATAAGAGAATTGAATGAAGGTAGAGGATAACTCAAAGGAAGTTGAGGGTAAATGTTCTATTGGATATGCACTCAAAAGCTAAATCAGAGGCAAGATTATGAGTGAGTGGTAAAACAAGGGAATCTCAGAGACTAAGTTAAAGGGAATATTGGAAAGAACTTTGAAGTTGTTGGTCTTAGAGGAACATTCAGAGGATAAATTCCTTGAAATTATTAAGCTAACTAAACTCAGAAGTTGTGTGAAAGGGTATTTATTGAAGAATCTTAGGGATGTACCAACCTTAAAGATTGACTTAAAGGCTGAATCTATGGTGAACATTAATGCCATAGGGTTTAGAGAGTAGCTTAGAAGCTCTTTAGTTAAATACTACAATGATATCTTGACTTAGGGAATGGCTTATAAAGTAATTGAGTTAAAATAAAGTCATATCACTATAAACACCTCATTTTTCTCAATTTTTTATTAATTGAGCCAAGTTAATAAATAAATAGAAAATAGAAAAAAATAAAAATAATAATAATAAAAAAAAAAGAAAAACGAAAATTAAAAAGAAAAAAAAAAAGAAAAAAGGGTATCATATCAAGTTGTGCCGTATCAAGTTAAGTCAAATTATATCAAGTTGAGTCCAATCGTAGACAGTCAAGTCATATTCTATTGAATTGAATTGAGTTGGATTGTCGGATTAGGTGACGATGTGGACTTAATTAATTTTGGGTCAAACTAATATATAATAAAATTCATTTAGTTTAAGGACTTAAATTAGATTAGCGAATTATTGGGCTAAATTGTAACGAAGTGGATCGGGCCTTAGAAGAAATAAAAGGCCCAAAATAACTAGGGTTTCTAGAAGTTAGGTTAAATCTTAGAAGAATTGCAATCGAATCTTTCGTATCAAAGATACGAAAGATTCAATTTTGAGCTTATAAGTAGCACATCGACGGGGGTCTTAAGGACGGTTTTTCTTTTAATCAAACACTACCGCGCCACCACACACAACACCACCACACCATTGTACTACCACCACGCAACACTAGATAGTATTACCCTAGCACCATCATATAACCACCACAGTCATTACTTATGCTTTTGCCTAGCATCGTCCAACCCGTCGCCCAGCCAGTCGACCAGTCTCTTGCCTAACCAATTGCCTAGTAGTGCCCTGCCAATTGCCCAATCTCTTACTTAGCATTGCTTAACCTCTCACTTAGTCTTTCGCCCAGCCTATCGCCTAGCAGCACCCAGCATCGCCTACTCCACCACCCAGTGTTGCCTAGTAGCACCTAGTGTCGCTCAACAGTGCCTAGTCCATCGCCCATTACCACCCAACGTTGACATGATTTGACGTTAGGTAAATTTTCAATAATTTTTTATTATTTATTTCTTTAATTTTTATTGATTTACTTTATTAGTTATGTTTTTCTATTAACTATTTTTGTGTTTAAGTGCAGGTTTTTTTATTTATTCATTGTTGTTTATTCTTATTGCAAATTTTTTATTTTCCAATAAAATTTAGTTGAATCATGTTTTTTTAATAAAAATATATATTTTGACATATAGTGGTTTTCAAAAATAAAAAATCTTTAATTGAGATTTTTCAAAAAAAAATTCGGTTAGTTAAGGTTTTTTTATTTAATTTGGAAAAATTAGAATTTTTTAGGTTTGTTTTCTTAAAATAATAAATTGATAAAATATGTAAATCTGACTCGGTTTTTAATATAAAAATGACCCACTCACTAAAATTTTATAAAAAAAGAGAATTATGGCTTGTTTGATTCTAAATAGCGGGTATATAGATACCTTTGGGGCAATCGTATAAAAAATAAAAAAACTTTTTCCCTTGTCTTGAAGATTTGTAATAACAAAAAAAATAAAAATTACTTTAGTTATTTTTTATATATTTAGGTATTATTTTAGTATTTTTGGAAAATTATAAAAATAAATGTCCATCAATTTTTAAATTTTTACATAGTAACTTAGTCTTAATAGGTTAGCCCTCGAACCCATTTTTCTAGTTTAATTTTCTAAAAATTAATTTTTTAGAATATTTACAAACTAGTAATCAAATTAGGGCTTTCCCATTCAAAAACCCTAATTTATGTTTTTACCAATTAAATTGGTTGGCGACTCTATTTTTTTTATTAATATTTTTTTTCCTTAATTTAATGTTGAGTAATTTATATTAGGTGGATTGGGTTAAATATAGGTTAAATTAAGTAAGCCAAAATAAGGTTCGACAGATTTGATGACTCCATTGGGGACGTTTGGTAGGCTAGCCATGTAAAAATTAAAAAATTATTAATAGGCTTTTATATTATTATTTTATCTTTGTATTGTAATATAGCTGTTCTAATTGTTTTTTAGTGATGTAGACCCTAATAGAAAAAAAAAAATCCTAGCCTAATGGGCCTTCTTGGGGATTAGGGAGGATTCTTTTTTCATTTTTAATAATCATTCAGGTGTTTAGATGTGATCGAATTTAGGCCACCTAAGGAACTTAGGACGGGTCGCTATTATATAACCTTCAGGTCATTGGAGTCTTTACCTCTGCTTGGCGGTGATTTGCAAGCCCACTTAGGCTTTGATGTAGCTCACTAGGCTTCTCTTCGAAAAGTCTTGGAGCTATAGAGCTTGAGACCTGTAGATCCCACCCTCTTGCATCATTTTTTTTTTTGAAAAAAGGGTAGTTATTTTTAAATTATAGGAAAAAATCTAATTTAATTTGTGGTCAATTCATCATCCATTTTCAATTAAAAAAAATCAGTAACCCTTATATATAAATATACACGAGCTTCATTTTTATTAAATCTTATTTTGAATATACTCCCTATAGTTTATATAAGGGTGCTCTTTGACCGTGGATTTATCATATCCCCTATAGTTTATTATTGACCAACCCCATAGCATTGTATGCATGTGTAGCATATTGCATCACATTTATTTTGCATAGTTGTTTGTATATGCTATCTTTTGTAATATATGTACATCTTCTAGTTTTTTATTTTATTTTATTTCATCAGTAATAAGTTGTGCAATATAACATTTAACATAAAATGCTTAAAATCATTAGTATTCTCCATGTGCAAATGTTAAAAAAAAAAAAACCTTCTATATCAACTTATAATTTTTTTAGGGCATGTAATCATGTAAATTAACAATGATAAAGATTATTATGGAACTGTTATTTTTTTTTTTTAAATTTCCAACATTTTAAAACAAAAAAAGAAAATTCAAAAGATATTTTATTATCAAAAACCAATTTCAAGATAATTATTTACTCAGTTGATTTCTATTGCAATGCTCCACTTGTACCATACTGCTAGGAACTAACAAAATAAAAAAAAATAAATGAAAGATTTATTAATTAGATTTCTATTGTGAATCATTTTCCATCTTAAGGTTATTAATCTTGTAAATGTTTAAGTTCTTATTCTTCGTGTTTAGCCATTAGGTTGTCATGGTCCTAATAGAGTTTTCTCCATGAGTCATTACCTTTGTGTCATTTATTCAATAAGTTTCTCATTATAAAAATAATTTTCGTTTCTCTATATCATCTTTGTAATATTATCGTCATCCTATGTCCTTAGTCATCAGTCCCAACATTTTCTTTGTTTAGATTCGTCGATGTCAGTATTAGGCTTCTATGACATTAAATAAGCAATTGATTTTCTAATAAAAGTTTCCAAAAAAAAAAAAGAAAAAAAGTACAAAGAATGGTTTTCAAAACTAAAAACTAGATGCAGTGTTGCTAATAAGGAAGGATTCTTGCACGCTTTGAAAGATTGCTTTCATAGTGATTTCGCCTAACCTGAAGCCCATAATCACTCATTTTCGAAAACAAGATGTCTGAAGCTCTTAAACATAGAATAACCACAATTGAAGGGGTTCTTGGAAAGCATGCAAAGCAACTTGAGACCATGGCCTATACCTAAGCCTAGGGGCTTATTAACATACCATCTAAGATAGATAAGTCTGAAGAGTTGTCGGTTCATGAGATCAACAATAGCAGTAAAGGCCTAGGGATGGAATTAGTGTAGAAATTGATGAAGATGGAAGAAGAAATCTTCCAAAAAATTGAAGAGAAAATGGGAGTTCTCAAGGATCATGATGTGTAGAGTGATCTAGGCTTGAGTAGTGTTTGCGCTTTTGAAGACCATCGGTTACCTAAGAAGTTTAAGGTACCAAATTTCGAAAAGTATGGTGGAATAGGTTATCCTAAACTTCACCTTAAGCTTTATGTTCACAAGATGGCCCAATTCTTTAAACATGAGTAGTTGATGATTCGAACTTTCCAAGACAGCATAATTGGGCTAGCGTTGCTTTGGTATGCATAACAAGACTTAGTTAAGCTTGACACTTGGGATAAGCTAGCCCGAGCCTTTTATCAACAATACAAGTTCAATGAAGAAGTAGCTCCATCCTTGATGGATTTGAATAACATGAAAATGGAGTTGACTGAGTCCTTTAAGGGGTATGCCTAGAGATGGAGATCTATAGCCACTTAAGCTATAGTATAATTACCAAAAAATGGATTGATCAACATATTCATCCACACATTAGGTGAACCTTATTATAATCACCTCTTAGGCTATACTACTTCTACGTTTGCAAATTTAATTGCAGCTTATAGTTGCATTGAAGATGCTATTAGAGTGAGGAGATTGATAGGGAAGGGATCACCCTGTTGGATTCAGAGGCTGTTATGAACACTACAATGTCCTATCTAATGATATGCGAGCCTAGTGGCCCAAGCATTGGTTTAGAGCTCAAGGAAAATAAGCTAAGTTAAAAATCATCTAGAAGGAGATTCACTCATATCTTGATTCCTATGTCACGAATCTATTGCTGCCTAAAAGAAGAAGGTTTACTGCATCCTAAGACTCCAACACCAAGGTATAAACCTCGGAAATGCAATCGCAATGTGCAATGTGAGTACCACATGGGTTAGCAGGGGCATGCTACCAGCCATTGTAGGGAGTTGAAGAATAAATTCCAAGATTTGATTGATGAAAAATTGGTTCAATTGGACTTTGTTAGGGATCTAAGGCCCAATTTCTATACAAAGCTCACTATTAACATGATACAAAGATTGGAAAAGTTGTTAGAAATAGATTTGAATAGTTAAGTTTAGGAGGCATGTTACTACTAGGCTTTGGAAGAAAGGGTTGCTAACCTAGAAGAAAAGTTGGTGATATTAGAAGAAAGGCTCACTAGCATGAAAATGGCAATGGGTTATGTGCTCAAGTTGCTTGAAAACATACATCTTAATATGAATAGGAAGTTACAGCCCAAGCATGAAGATGATTCAGTGAAAGAGAAATCAGGACCAAATGTGTCGATAGGGAAATCCCATAATCAAGATAAGCTCATCCACAACAAGAAGAGGCAATTTGCACAATTTAAGGTTCCAATGGCCTAAGTGTTTGAACAATTGAGAGATGTAGGACTATTGACATGCAAAAACCTAACAAAGAAATACAAACCAATAGATCGTGACCCTAACAAATGGTGTGAATGCCATATAGGCCAAGTGGGACATACTACTGAAGATTATTGGAGATTGAAGCATAAGGTGTAAGGTTTGATTCATGCCAAGATTATCCAACCAAGTTTTCTAGGGATTGATGGGTTGATTAGCAGTAGTATTCCTTCCACAGGTTTTGAAGAAGTATCAAATAGACAAATTCCAGTATTAGGCATTGAGGGTTTATTACTGTCATTTGATAAGGTGGCTTGCGTTTGAAGCAGTGGGTAGATCTCCGAAAGATCAATTCAATTGAATGAGCCAAGAGGTGATAGAAATAGGGGCAAGAAATAGAAAAGAATTTTTAGTTCCTACATTTTCTTTTATTTTGGAGTTTGTAATAGATGTGAGTTATTGAATAAAGCAGTTTTCATGTGTATTCTTGTCTTTGTATGCTATGAAGATAGCTCAATTCAAATAGGAGCATTTTGAAAGAGTGAAAATGGATAAAGAAAATGTGAACTCAAAACTTAAAACTTTCTACCTAATGGAATGATGACACATTACTTGAAAGGTTTAGGATGAAAAGAGATAACCTATGTCCTAAACACTAACCTTAAATACACATGAGAGAAGAGTGCCATCAAGGTAAATAATTAGACAGATTCCTTTAGGGAGGTTTGTCTTGAACTTGGTATACGGGTCAAAATGATCTTAGGCATTTTTTCCATTATCCCTAAACACAGTTATCCCTTGCAAACCTATTTGAGATTTTTAGGGGAATGTTCTTAAAATTATCCTTACCAAGAACCACCCCAAATTGGGGCAGTTAGGAGGTTAAGGTCATTGATTTAGAGAAGGAGTAGACTAATATGTGCTTACCTTAGTTATGTTAATTGACGAGTAAATATTGTCATAGATAATTCAATTTTTTTAGAATGAAGAAGAGCTTCAAACCATATACACCTTACTCGGGCTTGTACTTTTATTCAAACACATCAAGTCGATAGATTCTTTCCCAAGCACTCCATGCCATATACACTTCTCCAAAGATTATACTATTTAAATCTCTGGTTTTAGGGCTTTTCATCACAACAACAAAAAAAATGAAAAGGAAAAAAAAAGAAAAAAGTGAAAATAAGAAAAACAAGGAGAAAAGGAAAAAGAAAAAGTGAAAAAAAAAAAAAGATTGAAGATATTAGTAAGGTGATTACCTTCAAAAAATAGCCTAAATTTTGAACTGGTGATGGTATCTAAACTCTAAACACTTTCAATTCCTAAGCCTAAAAGCAAAGCCTTCATTTTATGATCTAACCCACTATATCACTCTTGATAAAACTCTTTTGAAGAAAGAAATGGACTTATTAGCAAAATTTGCTCATGAAACTAGGGTAAGCCTATGTTTAGTTTCTCGTAGGTTTTTATCTTGTAAACTCAAGACTGATTACATATGATTTCTTCAAAATTGGCTAAGTACTTTGATATCCATTTGCTTAAACCATTGACCAAAAGTCTTACATTGCAAACCCAAAAAAGACCTATTGATTGACTAGAATGTACCACTTACAAGATAGGCTACAATTTTTGGAGTTGATACTGAGAGTAAAAATAGCCTTTTGAGAGTATAAAGAAGCCCAGTTTGACTAAACATTTCAAGTAATGATATCTATCCCCTTAGTGGAAAATTGAAGAGTTGAGTACTTTGTCAAAAACGTAAATGGTCATCACTGATTCTAAAAAGTTCAGAGATCATGAATTATGTTCTAGGAAATAAGACTGAGAGAATGAGCGATCATCGGGTAAGGGGCAAGCTAACCCCTTATTTGTGGTCATTAGAGCTTTCAAGACTTTCTTACTTGTTAACAACACAATTTTCTATCGAAGAATGTTTTTGAATCTCTTGACAAAAAAAAAAAAAAAAAAAGAAGGAAAAAAAATGAAACCTTTAAAAGAAAAAAATTGTCAAAGAACAATATTTTCAAAGAATCATCAAAATCCTTCAAACTCAAGTCTTAGATCATTTTGTCAAAACTCATCGAAATCTTTTCTAGGATCGCCTGCTCAAAGGAATGCTGTCTTATCCTTAGTTAGGTTGCTTACTCAGTGGAGCGCCATCTAATCCTTTTTAGGATTGCTTGCTTAAGGGAGTGCTATTCTATCTAATCCATAGCTAAATCACTTGCTCATAGGAGTGCCATCCAATCTTTTCTAGGATTGCTTGCTCAAAGAAGTGCTATCCTATCCTTAGTTGGGTTGCTTGCTCAGTAGAGCACCGTTTAATCCTTTTTAGAATCGCTTGCTCGTAGGAGCATTATCTTATCTAGTCCCTAGTTGGCTCGCTTGTTCAGTGGAGCACCATGAAATCTTTTTTAGGATCACTTGCTCATGAGAGCACTGTCCTATCTAATCCTTAGCTAGATCGCCTGCTCATAGGAGCGCCATCCAATCTTATCTAGGATCGCTTGCTCAAAGAAGCACTGTCTTGTCTTTTGTTGGATCGCTTGCTCATAGGAGTATTGTCCTATCTATTCCTTTCTAGAAACGTTATCCTATCGATCTTTAAAGATCGCTTGGTCATGAGAGCATTGCCTCATCTTGTCTTTGAAAGATCTATTTGAATTAGAACCTAATTCAGAAATTGAATCAGAAACTAGTTTAGGATTAGTTCAGTTATAAGTAATATAAAACTTGGATAATTGAGTAAAATTATGATTTGAAGCTTATATGTAATATGGATATAAATACTAAAAGGGTATTTGTATTATACGAGTAAGCAATAACAATTCGACCTACATTAAGCTGCATTGTGTTGAATTGAATTAAGTTGGATTGTCGAATTAGGTGACAATATGGGCTTAATTAATTTTAGGCTAAACTAATATAGAATAAAATTCATGTAGTTTAAGACTTAAATTAGATTAGGGAATTATTGAGGCTAAATTGTAGCGAAGCAGATTAGATCAGATCAAGCCTTGGAAGAAATAGAAGGCCTAAAATAACTAGGGTTTCTAGAAGTTAGGATAAATCTTGGAAAATTACAATCGAATCTTCTGTATCTTTGATATGAAAGATTCGATTTTGAGCTTATAAATAGCACATCAACAAAGGTTTCAGGGATGGTTTGTTTTTTTTTTAATCAAACACCACCATGCCACCACACAACCACTATGCAACACTACGTAGTACTACCCTATCACCACCACAATCTTCACCCATGCTCTCGCCCAACGTTGCCCAGCCTATCACCTAGCAACGCCTAGCTAGTTGCCTAGCAATGCCTAGCCTATTGCCTAGCATCGCCTAACGATGCCTATAAACCCTGTAAATTAAGCCTTCTAAGTATAGAATCAAACTCACATACTGTAGATGATTTCCTAAAGTCAATAGAGTTAGTAAGATTTAAAACCGATTAAAATTTTAACTCAAAACCTAAAGTGAATATGAAAAAAAAAAACCTTAAATTACTAATTGAACCTCTAATCACATATGAAGACCTTAAAACCTTAAGTATATGTAACTGTAAAAGTTTAACCTTAAACATGATAAAAACCTTAATTGTATAGGAGAACCCTAAATTTTATCCATACACATATATAAGAAATCATACTCGAATCTCATCAAAACCCTAAAACTATAACTTTAAGGATATAAAAGTATTGATTCACTATAAATTACTCTAAAACCCTAATTGTTAATATATCCTTAATATTATACTAAATCATTCGTAAAAGATTAAAGATAACTTTCAATCATTCATAAAAAATATATAATACTAAAGTAATCCATTAGAAACTAGGATATTACATTATAGATTACATCCATCTTCTAATTATATAACTAGGTTAGTATTATATAGAATTAAGTGAATAATGATATTTATATTACATATAGTAGGTATTAGTATCCTAAATGATACTTTTTATGATAATTACATTAAGTAGCTTACCAAATGATGTATATATGATATAAATGCCTAGAATAAGATTTTAATAATTACTTTTACTAATTACTTTATTCAATCTTATATTTCCTTTCATTTTCTTAATTTTTCTTCCAATTATCCTCAATTACCCTACCATGTGCATTCAAATTACATGTAATTTTAAGAGAGTTGACTAAGTCAACAAAATGTCATTGTCCTCTAGAATTTTCTCCCATCTTCTTTAACTTTCTATATATTTACACATATAATCTTATCCCAATTTTGCCCCTTTTTGCCTTCCATCTTTCCCCACATTTAGACCCCACTTTTTTTCATTTTTAAAACACAATTGAAGACACAAAAACACTCTTTTCTCCTTCACTTCCAAACCATAAACTTCCTTTGCCTTTTTCACCTTCAACCTTTTCACAATTTCAACACATAAATTCAACTACTACCATAAATTAACATACCATATATACTTGTCTTCCTTTTCATATTATAAAGTAGAAAAATGTATGTTTTTATATGAATTTTTATCTTAATTAATGATTAGTTGTATAAGTTAGGATAGTGTAAAAGCTTTGTGTATTATGTACTTATGTGTTGTTGAAGGTAGAAAGCTCCATACCTAAGCTTAAGAGTGTATAAATACTTAGGGATACATGTAGAAATACATATGTACATAGAATAAGTGAGTTCATGTAAAGTGTATGTGTAAGGGTTTTAGTGAAATCTTTAGTGCAAGTGTAGCAAATCCTTAGATAAGTAGAGAAGGAGCATATATACATTTGTTTAAGTATGTGTATACAGGAATACACTTTATGTACACACGTATAGATACTTTTATACATAAGTATCTTTTATGTATATAACTAAAAAGAAGGAATACACTAACTATATATACTTATACCTTACTAAATAAGCCCATAAAGTGCAAAAATATGGATTTTCTAAAGATTTCTTAAAGGAATATACAAGGCATACGAAAATAGTATATAATCGTATGGGTATATGTATGGATATAAATACGGTATTTGTATAAGTTTGTGTATAAGTATACAAGTATACATGCTAGTGCATTAGAAGTGTATGTATATATAACCTATGTGTATAATACGTAAGAGTATAAGTATGAAGTATGGACATATGTAATGATAACATAAGCAATTGATGATACAAGCAATAGCATAAACCTATAAAATAGTAAAATATAAGATAACATATATATATGTATACATATACATATGACAAAATATATATTTTGACATGTTGTGGTATTTTAAAAATAAAAAATTTTAAATTGAGTTTTTTCAAAAAGATTTGGTTAGTTAGGGTTTTTTTATTTAATTCGAAAAAATAAGATTTTTTAAGGTTTGTTTTCTTAAAATAATTAATTGATAAAATATGTAAAACTAGCTCGGCTTTCAATATAAAAATGACCCACTCACTAAAATTTTATAAAAAAAGAGAACTATAGCTTGTTTGATGCCGAATAACGGGTACGTAAGTACTTTCGGGGTAATTGTATAAAAAATAAAAAAAAAAAATTTCCTTATCTTGAAAATTCGTAATAATAAAAAATAATAAAAATCACTTTAGTTATTTTTTATACAGTTAGGTATAATTTTAGTATTTTTAGAAAATTATAAAAATAAAAACCCATCAATTTTTTAAATTTTTATATAGTGACTTAGTCTTAATAGGTTAGCCCTCGAACTTGGTTTTCTGGTTCAATTTTCTAAAAATTAATTTTTTAGAATATCTGTAGAATAGTAGTCAAATTAGGGTTTTTCCACTCGAAAACATTAATTTATTTTTTTATTAGCTGAATTGGTTAGCGATTCTAATTTTTTTTTTAATTTTCCCTTAATTTAATGTTGAGTAATTTATATTAAGTAGCTTGAGCTTAATATAAGTTAAATTAATGAAACCAAAATAGGACGCGATAATGACCATTTTAAATTTCCAATACTTAAGGTGTAAAGTAATAACCTAATGACTAACTAACTTAATTCTTATATAGATGAGTAAATTAGCAATATTTCATAATTTATAATGTAGAATCAAGTACTACATGGAGATAAATATCGCGAGGGTCACCAAAATGAACAAGTTAACAAGCTTAGTTAGTGAGCAATTGAGTTTCGAGTAAGTAGATATTTGTGTGTACTTGAATAGACTTATGTCTACTCCTAACTTTGTGTTCTCTATGATGTTTTAGCTTAGCCAGACTAGATTTCAAGTTGTTGTGCTATTTGATGAACCATATGGAGCTACTTGCTATAATTGTTGTTGATTTAATGGTGACATGATTTTAAACTTAGTGGTTATGCTGGTGTTGATGAATGCATACGTGACATTTGTTAGGGTTTGTATTATCTTGGAAAAGAATATAGGGACTAACTCTATCTCCTAAGGTGTCCACTTAAGTGAACTTGATATTGAGATCTTAGAACTGATAAAACTATAAAGTAAAGGTTGGGTAACAAGTAATAACTAAGTTTGCTTGGATTTATTGGGTTTTGCTTGGCATGCAATCTATTGCATTCATGGCATAGCACGAAATAGACCTATGGGTCAAGATTTCTAAAAACCGAGATATTCCTAGGTCGGTTTCCATATGAAAAGCTGGGTTTATCAATTGAACTACTTGATTTCTAAAAGTTGGGTTTTTAAGTATATAGAGACTACATTGTATCTATTGGGTTAGCTATATGCTGGATTTTCCAACTACCCTATGTGATTATTGCTAGGCTGAAATGTTTACTAGGTTCTTAGATATATTATCTAGACACCGATTTGAGTCAAGAAAACTAGATGAGTTGCTAGGCTAAGCTAAGATATTAGTACCATTGCATGTCATGTGCATGAGCATGACACATGCTTATCACATCTGCATTGTTTGGTTGGGAAACTATAAGATAACGTAATTAGATTAACTACTTGAATGATGTGCTTTTTTTGTTATGCTTGTTGTTATGTGTTTATCTAACTCATTCAACTCGTAGTAGCTAAGAGGATAAGTTTCTCCTATCCTTAGGTTATGGATGAATAGTCAAAGGTAGGTATCGAAGTGACAAGGAGACTTCAAAACTCTAGCTAAAGATGGGATCTTAAGAAAAGTCATTGACTACACATTATGGCTTAAGTACATGTAGATAGTCTTTCAAGAGAGCAATGGGTATTACTTCACCAAAGGTTTAGTATAGTTGTGGTAATCCAAATATGTGTATTTGTAAAAGAGTTACTATGTTATATAGAAGTATGTAATCACGATATTTTGAGTGCGACTCACTAATGTAGAAGTTTTTGTTGTTGGTTATCATATTAAATGAGAAATGACTTAGAAATAATTACTTATGGAACAAAAGAGTAGGTTGAATATAAATTTTGCCTTATCCTTAACTCAAGGATGGCTATAATGAATTGTCTTTAGGTACCAAAAGTTTGAGAAAAATTTTTAAGCAGATAACTAGAAGGTAGGGCGTTATAGAGTGGTATCAGAGAATGGTTGAAAATGTGCAACAAAGTATCATAACTTGCTTAAGGAATTGGATTGGAAGTGTGACGAACTGAAAAGTTGAGGCATTTATGTAGATCTAAAGAATCAAAATAAGGTTGGAAATGATATCTAAGGAATGTCAAGGAGCTTGGATTATGGTTATTTAAGATGGAGACATAAAAAGTATGAGGAGTAACATGGAATAATGTAAGCTTTGGGCAAAATTCTTAAGGAAGCTATTGAGAAATTGATTGACTTGAGTTGACATTGAGTTGGAAATCTTGGTGAATCCAAAACAAATTGTTGTATTGAGTAAAATAATTGTAGACATATAATGGCCAAGAATAGAAAATAAATGGATCGAGTCAGGTTATGAGCTAAGGAAACTTTGTAAAGATAAGAATGTAGTAATAGAATGCATGTATGATGCTATCCAAAGTAGTTATAATAACTTAAGGAGATAAAAGAATAGTATTTCCATACAGGAAGAATAGGTTAAGGAACAGGTATAGGAATTATATGCTTTTAGTAATCATGTCATAAGAAGAAAATAAATGGATAAAGCATGGGATATGGTTAAACCAGTACTAAATAATACACTTCATGTACGCTCTTGGCACACATGAGTAAGCTTGAAGGGAGTAGCAAATCTATGATTCTTGTGTTTCATTCATTTGATCCTTTGACTATCATGACTTTGATGTCTCTTATGTTGAGTATTTGTCTTCTCTGTTGATCAAGTTATGTCATATCGATCATAAGATCAGTATTGGTCAGTTCCTTTACGTATTTTGTTAGTTCAAGAGTTGTGTCAGTCTTGCTTGATTCAAATGAAATCCAATTATATTGAGTCATTACAAGTCTCATTTAAGTCTAAATTAGCTAAAAGTTCATATTTTACCATAGTTACACATGATACCATATATGTGCCAACTATATGAAGTACTTAAGTCCTTGGCTATGTTGTAGTTGTGATACTTAGAGAACTATGCATGAGGAGAGAGACTGGTAAAAAATTACATTTGAAAAAAGAGAAAAACAATAATATTGTTAAGACTAGACTTGAGTAAACATAAGAAATGAGATATGTATTGGATGGTAGAAACTTAGTCAGAAAGTACCTAAAGGTGAAACCTTGATTAATTTAGAGGTCAAAGGATGTGTCAACATATGTTTTGGTACGATAATTTAAACTTAGTAAGACTCAAGACCTGCCTCAGAAAGTACCATAACCTAAAAAACAAAAGAATGTATGTACTCAGAACCTAGGTCCGAAAGTACAAGAAGTAGGATTGAGTTGTAATGATATCAAACTTCAAAAGCTTGTCAACTTAAAAATAATTTACATAGTAACAAATGGATCTAATGAGTTTCATAAGTAATGTTCTCACTAAATACATTAAGTATATTATAGTGATACATAGCATAGAGAATACGTTAGAAGCTATCTTGTTGGGTATTCTAAAAATAACTTTACCAAGAAGACATATTCGGTTCATAAAGTTATAAGATGGGAAAAGTGAAGTTTAGCTAAAAAGAAGTAATTTAGTGATATGGAACAAAATAACAATGTCAGAACCTAACTCAAAATGTAGGTTAGGACATTAGTTAGCTAAAATCCTATATTGGATAAGTATTTAGAACTTGATTCAACAGAATCAATATAATGAAATTATGAGCTAGATAATCTAAATAGTAAGGCGTAAAAAATCAAATGAATAGGCTCCATGTAGTTAGGTATGTATACCTTAAACTTAAAGTGTTGAATCTGAACATGGCATTAATAAGGAATAATGGTGCTAAACATATGTATGAGGCTATGTAGGATGAGAAGGGAGGATATATTTAGTTTATAAGAAGTCAAACAGAATAGAGATGGAAACAAAGATTACTAGCCTTAGTAAGGATGCGGGATATTATATAAGCTAAAGCAAGGGATGTTTAGAGCCAAATGTATTAAAATTATAGAGATTATGTAAAATTAAGAATATTTACTTATGATAAGACATTAAGGTGTAGAAAGTAACGCAAATGCAAAGTAATTGGGCCTTTAGTAATTATATTAAGTTGCGAATGTGTAGAAAATTGAAGCCAAAGATAAATTGTAGTTCTTAAATTATAAAGGCAAGACTTAGAAAGTTAGATAGAAGGTCTTGGTAGTAGATGAACTATTAGAGACACGATAAAGTGAGTAAAATTAATGTTACTAGTTAAACCCTTATAGTAGGAAATGGAATAACAAAGGTGTAGACTTAGATGTAAGCACTTGAATAGCACAAAGAATGAAGAATATTGAATTATAACTTTAACAATAGTTGATGATTATGATGTAATGTGATGTGAAAATTAGAGTTGCATAGCGAAAGCATAATATTAGGTTTGAACTCAAAATTCTTAGATTGTAGAAGTTTTAAGGATGACACTTTCTATAAGGGGGGTAGGATGTGAGACCTAGTCTTCAATCTACTATCCGAGTCATGGAGTAACGGACCACTTAATGTGGAAAATATAGTAAAGGCAAGCAATAAAGTGAAGTCATTAAGAGAAGCTTAAGAAATAGGTTAAGTTAAATGACCTTACCTAAGCTATTTGATATTGATGTGAACTAGGGCATTCGGACAATTTTGTCCAAAATGAGCGAAATTTTAGCATAAGTTCATAAAAGTTAAGCAAATAGCCTTAGTAATATTAATTTCTCAAAATAAACTATTTATAATATTTAATCTCAATAAAATGTATTTTTACCTGATATGATTAATAATTATTGGAAACTTGAAATTGAAGTTTCGAATGATTACGATACCTTAGAGATAAACTATATATGTAATAAAATAATTATGGGACATAAAATAACATATGGAATATATACATATGTATCGTATGGAATTTTAAGTATATATGTATAACCATAATTAGTTAAAATACCATATTATTTACATTTTGGGCCAAAATAGCATAGAAAAATCAATAAGAAATTATAGAAAAAGGGAATAGCTAAGATTAAGATTGTAGGTGCGTAGAATTGCATGGACAACTGTTGATGCCTTAGAGATGAAATTTCATGCAAAAGGAAAAAGGTGAGGAGAGAGAAAGAAAATTCAATTGCATCATCCAAATAGCTTTGTAATATTTAAAAATCGTCTTCAACATTTTGTTCATGCAAGTGATGACTTAGGAAAAAATTAGAGTGGGCTAAAAGAATCAAAGGGCTAAATTTAGTAAAAATATGAAAATCGATGTGTGATTTGGGGAGTTATGCGGTTTGTTGGAGTAGGGGGTTATTGGGCATGAACTAACTTGACCACCATAAGGAGTGGCCTATGCTTAGATCGACTTACAATGGTAAAGCAGCAACTGGTGGTCGGAGCTCCATTTTCAAGTAAGGTCTTACTCTAGTCCAATTTTAAGTAATTTTGTCGAAATATAAAAAATGTCTAGAAAATTATGAAAAAAAAAATATTATTTCTACATATTTTCATGTATAGAGTCTAGAAAAAAAAATGATTTGAATAAATTTAATAGCTACAATATACTTTTTTAAGAAATAAAAGAAATTGCATAATTTTTTATATTGAAATAAATAGGGCTAATAACTTAGTTTCATCTTTGAAATTTTTCTATAAACTATTACTATTGAATTGCTATAAAGAGATTTCTCATAAAACTATTTTCTATAATTTTTTAGCCCTAAATTATGATTAAAATGGTGTTTTTGGTAAAAACAAACATATTATTCTTAAGGACCTCACTTGGATTCTAAGTTTAGGTGATTTATGGAGTATTTATTGCATACTGGAGCTATTGGATTGGATTTTGAAGGGACGAGTATAGGAAATTAACAATGTATCCTTAAATGTATAGTTTAGGAGAGTATAAATTTGAGGAATTGGTAAATGATGATGTATGGTATGAGGAATTTGGATGTAATGAAGCTGAGAAGTATGGATTGAAGTGTTAGTTTGGTTAATCTATATTAGAGTTAGAAGAAAATGGACCAATGAATTTATCATAAGGGAATTGAATGAAGGCAGAGTATAACTCAAAGGAAGTTGAGGGCAAATGTTCTATTAGATATGCACTCAAAAGCTAAATTAGAGGTAAGATTATGAATAAGTAGTAAAATAGGGGAATCTCAAAGACTAAGTCAGAGTGAATATTGGCAAGAACATTGAAGTTGTTGGTTTTAGGGGAAAATTCAAAGGCTAAATTCCTTGAAATTATTAAGTTAACTGAACTTAGAAGTTATATCAGAGGGTATTTATTGAAGAATCTTAGGGATGTACTAACCTTAAAGATTAACTCAGATGCTGAATCTAGATGGAAATTAATGCCATAGGGTTCAGAGAGTAGCTTAGAAGATCTCCAGTTAAATATTGCAATGATATCTTAGCTTAAGGAATGGCTCATAAGGTAATAGAGGTAAATAAAATCATATTGCCATTTTTAATTTCCAATTCTTAGGGCATAAAGTAATAACCTAACGACTAACCAACTTAATTCTTATCTTAATGAGTAAATTAACAATATTTCATAATTTATAATGCAAATCAAGTACTACATGGATATAAATATCGAGGGGTCACCAAGAAGACCAAGTTAACAAGCTTAGTTAGTGAGCAACCGAGTTGATTTCATGCTGATGTGTTGTTCAATGAACCATACAGAGCTACCTATTATAATTGTTGCTAATTGAATTGTGACATGATATTAAACTTGGTAGTTCTGTTGGTGTTGATGAATGCATATGTGACATTTGTTAAGGTTTATGTTATCTTGGAAAAGAATTTAAAGACTAACTTTATCCCTTAAGGTGTTCACATAGGTGAACTTGATACTAAGATCTTAAAATTGATAAAACTATAAAGTAAAGGTTGGGTTACTAGTAATAAATAAGTTTGCTCGGATTTGCTTGGTTTTGTTTGGCATGCAATCTAATGCATTCATGGCATGGCACGAAATAGACTTACAGGTCAAGTTTTCTTGAAACTAAGATATTGCTAGGTTCGTTTCCATATGAAAAGCTACATTTATTAAGTGAATTACTTGATTTGTAAAAGCTAGATTTTTGAACATATAGAGACTACATTATGTCTGTTCGGTTAGCTCTATGTTGGATTTCCAACTACTTAATGGGTTTATCGTTAGGTTGAAATATTTGCTAGGTTCTTGGATGTATTACCTAGATGACCGGTTTGTGTTAATCCAACTGGATGACTTACTAGACTAAGCTAGGATATCGATATCAATGCATGTCATGTGTATGAGCATGAAACATGCTTATCACATTTGCATTGTTTGGTTGGGAAACTATAAGACAACATAATTGGGCTAACTACTTAAATGATGTGCTTGTTTTATTGTTTATCTACTCTCATTCAGCTCGCAATAGTTAAGGGGATAAGTTTCTCTTATAATCAAGTTACGGATGAATAGTTAGAAGTAGGTATCAAAGTGACAAGGAGACTTCAAAACTCTAGCTAAAGATGAGATCATAAGAGAAGTCATTTACTATATGTTACGACTTAAGTACACGAAGATAGATTTTTAGGAAAATAGTAGGTGTTACTTCACCATAGGTTTAGTATAGTTGTGGTAGTCCAAATATGTGTATTTGTAAAAGAGCTATTATGTTGTATAGAAGTACGTAACTGTGATACTTTAAGTATGGCTCACTAATGTAGAAGCTTTCATTTTTGTTTATCAAATTGAATGAGAAATGATTCAGAAGTAATTATTTATGGAACAAAAGAGCATGTTGAATACAAGTGTTGCTTATCCTTAACTTAAGGATGGTAGTAACAAATCGTCTTCAAGTATTAAGACTTTGAGAAAAATTTTTAAGCAAACACCTAAAAGGCAATGCTTTACGTGGGATTAAGCCAAGTGAGATCTGTTAGTGTATAATATGCAATTGGCAGCCACTCGAATTTGCTAACCTTTCTGTTTTCTTTTTTTATTCTCATCCATTATGGTGTGGCCTCCGTACGTATGATACCGAAAATGCATCAGCTTTGCTGGTATTAGAGCATGGTTTTGAGAGGGAGTGTATGAAGTGTTATGATGTTTTGTTTATGTTAGCTATTAGTGGCTATTGTGTTCCTCTTATTGCAATGTGTTCAAGTGAAGTAAGTTTTGAAGTTGTGAGTCGTGAAGTGGTAGTTTGTCGAGTGGTAAGTGAAGTTGTTTTTGTTACTCTATTTTACCCTTTTTCTACTATGAAAATCAAGCAAGTTCCTTTTTTGATTTTATGTTGAGTTATGTTAGGTGTTAAAGTTGTTAGAATGTTTAGTAAGATTCTTGGTAGTGAACAAAAGTGTTTATTAGGTGTTGTATTGTCAAATTGTTGAAGAAGTATTACACTATGTTGGATTTAAGTGTTCATGGCGTTATTGGTGACTAGAGTAGTGGTGCTCATGTTAGCCATGGCTTAAATGATAGTAATACCACTAGGTTAGTCGATGACAAGCTTAATCAACTCACCAATCTAGTTGAGAGGCCGGTTACTGCAACACAAGCCAATAAGTAGAAAGCATCGGGTGTACCTCACTGTAGCTTAGCTGCGAATGTCCCTAAGAGACAATAAGACCAAGTTAGCCAAGCTAATTGCCTAGTTTAACCCCATCAAGCTAGAGGAGTAGCAAACTGAGTTGCTAGATGAAGACTAGAGTTAGAAGAGACTGAAGAGGTTGATAAGGAGGTAGATGTAGAGGTTGAAGGAGAGAAAGAAGAAGAGGTCAAATATTATAAATCACCAGAATGATCACATCGAGCTCCTCAAGGACTTAACAATGTCAAAATCCAAATCCTAACCTTCAATGGAAGTGGAGATGTAGGTGAGTATCTAAAGTAGGAGGAGAAAGTAGAGAAAGTGTTGGACTATTATGGGTATACTGATGTCATTAAGGTGCAACTTGTTGCACTTAAATTTTTTGGATATGCTACTATATGGTGGAAGAATTTGAATGCGACTATAGCGAGAGATGGAAGACGTAATGTAAGGACTTAGGAAGAGATGAAGAGATTGTTAAGAGGCAGATTTGTACCTAAAACTTACTTACAGGATACATTCACTAAGTTACAAAAGCTTCACAAAGGAAGCCGATTAGTTGATGATTATGTCAAGGAATTCTAGATGTTAAAGATCCAAGCTGATGTGGATGAGCTCGAGGCTTACATGGTATCGAAATTCATTTTTAGACTCAAATATGAGATTTGCAACATTGTGGAAGTACAAAGATTCTATACATTAGAGGAAGCCATTAAGGTAGTGAAGAGAGTTGAAAAGTAGAAAAGATATGCCTTGTACAAACCTGGGTAGAGTTTTTCCTAAGCTCTTGCTCTTTGCTGACCTACTTTTGCTGAGTAGAAGAGACCATCTCGAGCTAAGGAAAAGCATGATTGACTTGATAAAAGCCAAGCAAGATAGAAGAGTCAAGCTAAAGATGGGCTGACTTTAAGGACATATGAGAAAGGAAAAACTTCTAGACAAATGGTAAGCAATGTAAAATGCTTCAATTGCTTGGGTTTTGGACATATGGCTACTAAGTGTTCGAATTGACGTACTATGGTGCTTTGAGGAGATGTAGTAGATAGCACTAATGAAAGTAAGCTTGAGGAGGAGAAGAATGCTAGAAGAGTTGAAGCTGAGGAGGAAGAGGAGATCTATGTCTATGCTGATTAGGGAGAAGTGATGAAACTAGTACTAAGACGAGTGTTGAGCTCCTTTCTAAGCTCTTAAGAAGACTAAAGAGAAAATTTGTTCCATACCAAGTGCACCATTAAGGGATAATTGTACACTATCATTATGGATGGAGGGAGTTGTACCAGCATTGTAGCATAGTCCCTCGTGCAGAGGTTAGGATTGCTAACCTATAAGCACCCTTAATCTTACAAGCTATACTAACAACATGATAAGGGTGCTTTGTACGTTACTAAGTAATTATCTATACCTTTTTGTGTTGGGAATGTATATAAGGATGAAATGATATGTGATGTCATCCCTATGGCAGCTTCACATCTATTACTTGGATAACCTTGGTTATTCGATCAACGTGTTATTCATGATTGATATAAGAATACTTATGCCTTTGTCAAGGATGAAAGGGAGATTGTGTTGCTACCTATGACACTAACTTAGGTGAATGGGACCATAACCAGCTCACCCGAGCTAGTAAGAAGAAGGCCTTAGAAATGAGTTGCCAAGAGCTTCGAGCTACTAAAAAGGCCAATGAGCCTATGTTTTTATTGATAAGAGATTAGAAGATGTGCCTAATGAGATTTGAAAGCTGATTGATGAATTTTTTAACATGTTCATAGAAGAGTTTCTTAAGGGGTTACCTTTGACCCAAGGCGTAGAGCATTACATTTATTTATAGCTAAGAGACAAACTAACTTGCTTACAGAATGAATCCTGATTAGGTTGCTGAATTGAAGAGTAAAGTGGATGAGCTAATAGAGCGAGGTTATGTAAGGGAGAGCATGAGACCTTATATTATACTAGCTCCACTAGTTCTAAAGAAGGATGGTTCGTAGTGTATGTGCATCAACAGCCGAGTTATTAACTGTATTACTATCAAGTATAGATATCCACTATAGAAGTTTGATGACATGTTAGATGAGCTACATGGTGCTCGAATATTTTTGAAGATTGACTCACGAAGTAGCTACCACCAATTTTTTATGAGGCTCAGCGATGAATAGAAGATTGCTTTCAAGGCTAAGCATGATCTCTTTGAGTGGTTGGTTATGCCATTTAGACTTACAATTATGCTAAGCACATTTATGTGACTTATGAACCATGTTATACATTTGTTGATTGGAAAATGTGTGGTTGTATACTTTGACTACATACTAGTATACAATGCTGACCTAAACGACTATGTAAAACACCTGTAAGCTATTTTTAACTTACTACCTATTGAGAAATTGTATGGAAACCTAAAGAAGTGTAAGTTTTGTTAAGGTGAAATTGTCTTTCTTAGTTATGTAGTATTTGGAGATGGAATCTTGGTAGATGAGGAAAAGGTTCGGCTGTCTTGGAACGATCGATGCTGAAGAGTATCACTGAAGTATGAAGTTTTCATAGCCTTGCTTCTCTTTATAGAAGATTCATTAGGAACTTTAGTATTATTGCCACCTTATTGATTGAGCTTGCTAAAAAGAGTGAAGGATTCCAATGGAATGACTAAGCTAAGTAGAGCTTTAAGGAGGTCAAGGAGAAGCTTACTACTGCCACTATCTTGGCTCTGTTAGATTTTGACAAGCCATTTGAATTGGAATACGATGTGTTAGGCATTGGTGTTAGTGCCATCCTGATGCAAAAACACCAACTTGTTGGTTACCATAGTGAAAAGCTTAGTGGTATTGTACTGAACTGTTCTATGTATGAGAAAGAGTTGTACTCTCTTTTTTGAGCTCTAACTGTTTGGTAATACTATTTGTTACCTCAAGAGTATGTAATTTATATGGTGCATGACTCCTTGAAGCATATTAGTAGTCAAAACAAACTTTTGAAAAGGTAAGCAAAGTGGTTAGATTTTATGGAAGGGTTTTCTTGTGTGGTCCAACACAAGAAAGGTAGTACCAATGTGGTTGTAGATGCCTTGTCTAGTCAGCAAACTTTACTAACCACCCTACAAACAAAATTGTTGGTATTTTCCCTTATCATTAAACAGAATGCTCGTGATCTTCATTTTAGTCCTATTCTTGAAAAGTGTCGAAAAGGAGGTGCTATTGGAGGATATTACCTTAAGGATAGTTATTTGTTAAAGGAAAAGAGGTTGTGCATACCAACTTGTTCTACACGTGAGTTGTTGGTTAGAGAAGCTCACAATGGTAGATTATCTAGTCACTTTAAAGAGACTAAAATAGCTGAACTATTGAAAGAAAATTTTTATTGGCTTAGTTTAGCCAAGGACGTCTACAAGGTGGTTTGAAGTTATGAAGTATGTAAGCAAGCAAAAGGGAAGAGAGAGTTGCATGGAGAGTATATGCCCTTACTTGCATCGACCTCATCTAAGGATGACCTTAGCATGGACTTTGTCCTAGGGTTTTCCTAGACATCCAGAGGAGAAAATTTAATCTTTATTATAGTAGATTATTTTAGCAAAATGGAATACTTCATCCTGTACCATTGAACTAATGATGTTTTATATATTACTGATTTGTTTTTATAGGAAGTTGTCTAACTACATGGAGTGCTGAAGACCTTGTCTTAGACTAGGACATAAAATTCTTAAGTTATTTCTAGAAGCACCTTTAGAGAAGACTTGGAACTAAACTTATGTTTAGCTCTAGTAGCTACCCTTAGACTGATGGCCAGATTGAAGTTGTGAACAGAATAATAGGTAATCTACTCCGAGCTATCGTAGGAAAGAACTTAAGAGACTAAGATAAGTGTTTACTAGTTGTAGAGTTCGCATACAACTAAACTATTCATAGTACTATTGTGAAGACCCCTTTTGAGGTCATTTATGGCCTTAATCATACTATTCCTCTAGACTTGATCAGTTCTCCTACAGCTCCTAAAGAGATTCAATTCGGAGTCACCTAAGCCTAAGAATTACAAGAGTTGCACCAATTTGTGGTAAGGAAAATTACCAAGTTCAATAAGAGATAGTAAGAGATTAGTAGTCGTAGCCGCTAAATTATTTCTTTCAAGCTAGTGACTTAGTATGGATTTACCTTAAGCGAGAGAGATTTCCACACTTAAGATAGAGCAAACTATCTCCATGAGCGAATTATCTATTTAGGGTCCTAAAGAAAATCAACCGCAATGCCTATTAGATCGAATTACTTGAAAACTATGGTCTCCACTCTACCTTTAATGTAGCCAATCTAATCTCTTATTAGCTTAAAGAAATTGCAAAAGAACTTAAAGGAGAGCAACTACTAGAAGTACCTTCTGATATGGGGACAAATCTTACTGAACCCTAAGCAGATGATAAGAATCAACTCCCCAGACTCATCACTAGAAGGAAAGCAAGAGGACTATTAGAACTCACTCAACACATCCTTACTTGAGAATTACTAAGAAAAGAGGCTTCCATCGTTGAGCCAATTGAACTATTGAGCAAATATATTGACCTACCAAGCAACAATAGCCATTGCCGAACTCTTGTAAGGTTTAACATAGTTTCTGAGCAACCCAGTGCTAAGCATCTATGTAATTCGAGTTGCCAACCTTCTAATGTACTGAGCTGAGCAACTCGAAGAGAATCTAGGCATCTTTAAGCACCCAAGCTCTTATATGAAAAAGACTAGGTCATCTTTGATAGTTTACTCTCTTCTAACCTCTTCTAAGCTAGATCTTACAATTGCTAAGCTACGTAAGAATTCATTTCTGCAGAGCCAATTGTACTACAAGCCCTTAGTTGCCTTTTAACATGTGCCTTTTGACAAAACATTCCAAAAAGATTCCTTACTTTTTTCATATAGAATATTTTTTTGTCTTTTTTACACTTTTTAGCAGGTCTTATGTATCCCATTTGTAAAATACCCTTTTGTCTTTTTCATATATGTATTGTAACACTAATGGGGCTAATATATAACCCTCCATTTACTTGTACACAACATCACTCCTCATTATTGAATACATAAATTACTCTTTTTGAGAGCACATAGTCGTATCTTCTCTCGTATCTTTTATCTCTTATTTAGCTCCTTTAGTAAGAGTTAATAATGAGTGACCTTAATACTACATTCATACGTCATATTGAGTGTTGGGATTAGGCTGAGTGAGATTTGCTAGTATGTAATATCCAATTGGTAGCCATCCTGATTTGCTAACCTTTTTGTTTTCCTTTTTTGTTCTTATCTATTGTGATGCCACCTATGTGTGTACAACCCTAAAGACAAATCCAAAAGGGAAAGTAAACATTATACAAGCGCAAATTAGTAAACAAATGAAAAGGAATATTCTTTGCAAATGATAGTAGGATGTTAAAGGGTAAGACACATGTTCACCTCTCAATCTAGTGGTCTAAATAGGCATTGCTTGTCGAATAGAGCTAAGTTGGTTGGGTTAGCTTTATTCAGCAGTACGATAGGTCAAAGGCTTAGAGAGCACTCATTTTGA
This sequence comes from Lumnitzera littorea, assembly GCA_024138015.1. Classification (NCBI taxonomy): domain Eukaryota; kingdom Viridiplantae; phylum Streptophyta; class Magnoliopsida; order Myrtales; family Combretaceae; genus Lumnitzera; species Lumnitzera littorea. The sequence goes on from JAMXBB010000002.1 coordinate 57,695,329, forward strand.
AAGTAGGGAACTTGGCGGCTTGAGCTTAGCAAGTTAGGTCGACAATAGGTTAGATTGACCTTGGATACTCATTAGCTTAGAAGTAGGTAAGCTCAATGATTAGCTTTGATTGGGGTTAGCAGGGTTAGGTCCATTTAAGTAGCTTGGCAAACTAGGGAGGCAAGTCCTCCAGCTCGAGATCTCATGATTGGCAGGGTGTTTGTTTAGGAACCTTATATTTAACTCAATTTAGAAGACAGTTAGAAGAAATTAGAAGTCAGACTAAAGGATGGCTAAGATGAATGCTACTTTAAATAAAAGCCTTAACCCTTAAAACCTAGCAATAATAAGCTCATATTTGATATGTAGTTGACTATGGTATTGTATGCATCTCTCTTAGGTGACATAGGTGAAGGAAACATGATCTTGACGTATGGACTTAGGATCATTGTTGAAACCAAGTAAGTGGATCTAACCTTTGTTTGGAGTAGAATTACATCTACTTATAATATCGTATGCTGTTTAATGTATTTGTCGATTGAATATGACTATGACTATGAATCTTCATTGGATTGTTGTGATATATTATTTACTATTGATGTGGTGTTCACTGCATATTACATTAACTCGGAGAGGAAAGTGAAAACTAATACTATCCTCTAGATGTTTGCTTAAGTAAACCTTAAGTAAGAAAATAGGCTTACTAGGAAGAGAACAAAAGTTAAACTTAGATATCTAGATCAAATATAGTTTAAGTTGGATGTGATGAATAATGTACTATGTTATTTACTGTATACATTGTAAACCCCATAAATTTAGCTATTTAAGAGTAGAAGTGAACCCTAATACTGTAGATAACTTGAAGAGTCATCAAAGCCGAGCAAGATAAAAATTTAATAAATCATAAATCTAAATATATTATAAGTAGTAAAAACCTTAGAAATTGATCAAAACCTTAGAAATTGATCAAAACCTTACACCACATACTAAAACCCTAAAATTGACTTACACACAATTAATCAAAATTGAACTCGAATTTGATCGAAACCCTAAAATTATAAATATAAACCTATAAAATAATGAAATATTACTCAATAGTGATAAAATTATAGTCGATTGCAATTTTCAACTAAAACGCTTATTCGCGCGAAATTATAACGAAATCGCTATAATAATTTGTAAAAATTATAATTGTAACGAGTGCCAATTAAATTGATAAAATTTCACAAAAATTTAAAAATTAATTTATGAGGAGATTTGTTATAATTTATATGCTTCGAAAAATTACATATATTTATTATTAATTTTTATTTTCCTTCTCTTTCATTTTCAATTTAACTCTTTTCTCTCTTCTCTTCTTGTTCCTAATTGCAACATTCAACATTCTAGAACCAATTTAGCCGCCCATGTGAAGAAAAGAAAATTGCCAATTGTTGAGTGGAAAATAAAAGAAAAATGAAAATAAAAAATTGGATAAATACTTAGCTTAAATTTTAAGTTAACTCACATGTATAAAAGAAGGAAAAAACAAAAGAAAAAGAAAAAGAAAAAGAAAAAAAAAATTCTGCATAAACCGAAAACAGGAAGCAAACCGTAAGAGAAAAAAAGGAGGGAGAGAAAGAAGGAAGAAGGAAAGAAAAAGGAAAAGAAGAAGAAAAATAAAAAATCAATAGGTAAATAATTTATTTTAGTAGTATATATGTATATTAGATAGTATACACATATATAAATGAAGTATTTGTATAGTATATGCATGTATTAGGCTATGTATGTATATATGTATAAATATAAGTATATTATATGGAAAGAGTATGTATTATGTTTTTTTTTAGGAATACATATAATTAGTATTATGTATTTTATTAAATAACTATAGTATATATATGTATAGGTAGATACTGTAAACTATGTATATATATATGTACCTATGTATAATTATTACATAAGACGTATATATAATATAGAGTATATGCCTTATGGTATATGGCATAATATATGTATAATATATCGTATACATATTTTATAACAAATATTATGTAAATATATATACCGAATATATAATATAAGAATAGGTATTTGTAAATCATTTATATCTAAGTATTTAGAAATTATATAAGTATATTATTATACAAATACATGAATATATATATGTACATAAGAGTATGTTTATTTTCATAAAATAAGTATATACATACATATAGCGTATAACATATATATGTAATATACCGAAAATATATATAGATATATATATATATGTATGTATAAATCATGAAGTACATAAATAATAAGAAAATAAGAAAATATCAAAAATAGGAAAAATATGTTTAAAATAATAAAAATATCAACTATATGATTTAAATAATTATTGAATCATAAAGATATTAAGAAAAAGCTAAAATTAGTATTTTATAATTTTTAAACTAAAATAATAAATTTTGTGATATTTTTATGTCATAATTTAAATTACGAGTCACAACGTCCAAAATGAACCTTATTACGAGAAAATACGCTCGAAAATGATCAAAATGAATTATAAGTTCATAATGATTCGAGCTAAAACGAAAAAGTTCCAAAATACATAAAGGAAGTCTCGTAAATATGAGAAAATAGTTACTATTAACCCCATTGAGTATGATAAACCCTATATACATTATACTTGAGTTATATTGGGACAAAATAAGATAAACTACAATAGACTTTTAGTTAACTAAGGAGTCTAACTTTTCAGAATACTTATAAGTGTTACTATATTTTAGGTGTTCAATATCGAGTTTTGGAAACCCCAAAGCTTGGAGAATGAGCAATAATCCAGGTGAAGGAGTTCTAATGACCTGCTACTTGCTTGTGCGTGTTACTTGTGTGATGTTTTGCTACTTGCTGTTGCTTGTATGTTTGAATGACTGTTCTGTTCGTATGCAATCATCTGTATGATCATTTTTTTAAAAAATTGATAAATATAAATATCTAACCCAAATAATTGGTTCTATTTGTCGCATGTCTATGACCTAGTAAATGTATGGATGGAGAATGCTAGCTTTACAAAATGTTGAAAACGGTATTTTTGGAAAAAGTTTTCCTAATCTTAAACATATTTTATACGATTTTGATAAGGGCCACCAGAAATGATATTTTATTCATTAAGGCAAAGTTAGCATGGATTCTCTACTTGATAGTGAGAGGACTCGCTTTATTATGCCTATAAGGTCTTAGTTAATTTTAGCTTGCGAGATGGACTCGCAAGTTTGTGCCCGAGGGACCTTGGAGGGTAGATAGTCCTAGAATAGAATCCCTTTATTTAGATTGAAATCTTTTCTCAGCTAGGGTAGTAGTCGAGTGCCGCCTAGTGAGGTGAGGCCTTTAGGTAACCTCATGCAGGTAAGTTGAGGTACCATGTGCGGGTAAGTACAGGGGATAATCGAAGTGTAGATGAAGTAATTCTACACCTTCCATAGTTTCGGACTCCTATGGTTGTGTTGCTTGCATTCATTTCATATGTAGATAGCTTGCTTGCATGCGTGATAATAATGTGTGATAACTTGCTTGAATGGTGGTGGTGAGGAATGAACTCATTGTGCTGTTATATGCTCACTCCCTCATAGTTTCTCTCGTAGGTTTACTTACATTAGGATTGAGATAAATCTCGAGTACCTAGTGTGAGATGAAGATATGTATCTTAGTATTAGAAATAGTTGAGTACTCTTTAGATGATACATAAGCAACCTTTGTTGATAATTTAATTTTTCTTGTATTTCTTTTATAATATTGGTATATCCTATCTTATTATTTGGTAGGGGATTTTGATTTTCTACGGTTCTGAGGAACTGTGGGATATTGAATACCCATAATTATTTATATTTGTATTTTACAATAAATTAATTACTTAAAAATTAGTTACCTTAGTGATTAATTATTTAGAGTCTTGCAATCTCTGACTTGCAAGGCGATTTCTATATCATGAGTGTATATATGTTATGAAAATTTTAGGTAATCCTACTATGCCCCATGTGGGGTCATGACATATATGACATAGCATGGCATGAAAGGTGTTATGGGTTGGGATTTTCGAAACAAGAAAATTTGATAATTAAGAAAATGTTGCTTTTTACATAGTTTTAGAAGCATATAGACTTTCATTGCTCAACCAACCTAACTACCTTATGTGGTCTAAATTAGTAGAACTAGGGTTTACGAGATCCGACTTCTAGACTACTCCTTCTAATCTCTAAGTTCTAGGACATTTGATTTAGATGCATGGGTATATCAACTAATTGAAAGTGTGAGCTAAGTAAACTTAGGATATCGATATTGATGTATGCCATGTGCATAAGTATAGCATATTGCATTATTGGCTTAAACTAGTTGGCTTGGTGAATATATATACAAAAAAACTGAGTTTGCTACCTACATATGTGCTATATGATCTATGGTTTCTACTTATATTGTGTTGTTTGCAATTCATTCTTACTTAGCTACAGTTGCTAAGGGAATAAAGTGTTTTATCCTTAGATTAAACAAGAAGTTAGAGAGGCACCATCACCGAAGGATTCATTTTGAGAGCGTTAGATAGAGTTAGCATCTTTTGGAAAGAACCTACACTAAACGTGAAGATTTGCTATTATGAAAGAAGAAAAAAAATAATAATTTGTAGATGTAAATAGTAAAGTGTACATATAAGTTATAAACAAAGTTTAAGCTAAACTCCAATGTAGCATCCTTTTGTCGTACGGATGAAGTTATCTTTTGTTACGTAAGTAGGTTCGTATTTGAGATGTTACATTTTATGTTATGCTAGGATATGATAAATTAAGTTAATATTAAAATTATTGATAGGATAATAACTAATTATTCTTGTAATTATATTATATTGTGTTTTATACATGTAAGAGGATTTTGTTAATGATTTGACCTATAACAGGATCAAAGATGATTATACACATCACTTGAAATTAAAAGAATAAACATTTTACCTTTTTATCATACATATATATTAAAAAAATTTAATTATTAATTTATAAAATTAAATTAATACATAAAACTTATATAAGTTTTGTATTTAATAATAATAGATAAAAAAATATACATGAATGTGGAAATGTAAAGATAAAAGAACTAACTCATATAAATATAAGTAATATACTATCTTTTTCATGATAACTTGTTGTGATTGATTCATTAACAATACTAAAAAAAAGAGCATTATTTTAAATATAAACTATTAGGCATTTAATTATCTAATAATGTACCCTTATTTTTGTAACATTAGTTGTGAAGAAAAAAATGACTTAAATAAGTCATATAATTAATACTATTTATTAATAGTTTATGTGATATGGTTGGAATATCTACAATATGGACAATGTAATTATTATTTGTAGTATAGTATTAATAAAAAATTAGCAATTTACAAGAATTTATTTAGTTATATATGATTTGTAATTAATAAAATTAATGTTATTTGTTTTGAATAAAAAAGTTTAATAAATGGGAAAAACACAAATGCCATTCAAGTACTAAATGCATTTAGAAAATGTAAAATATTAAGCATGAGATTTGAACCTAAAATCTCATGGTTATAAAAGTAAACACCTAATCACTAAGCTATATCTAATTTTACATTATAATTTGCTCTTCAAAATATATATTTAATCTATATTTTTTGCATTTATAAAAATTTTAAGAATTGTCTATCTCCTAAGCAACACCACACCCCCCCAATCCTCCAACTAACCAAAAGAGATTAGAAGTCTTTTACTCTCTCTCATTCTTTGTTTTGTTTATCTTATTTCACTTATTAATTAGGATAATTGATAAAATTAAGACAAAAAATTATTGTTTCACTGTAAAGAAGCCAAATCTTGATAAAACATAACGAGAAGGATCAATCACCTTAAAAGAGTAATAATTTTGGGATCCTTAAGAAAATTAGGAGCATTCATTAAGGGATTCCTTCTGATTGAAAAGTAAGACCTTGGGATAAAGAATTGAGTATAGCCTTGTGGCAATTCTAAAAACCATTTTTAGTTTTGTACTAAGTCAAGCATTCTGGTCAAATTATGTATTAAGCTAAGTATTATACACTTATAGCATGCTTGGTTATCAATAAAAATAAGAGTGAAATGGAATTGCAATTCTATGGTAATAGAATAGGGATGGAATTGGACTTGAGTATCTATTCTTTATAGAGTGGAATTAGTATTCTGCTGTTTGGTTAGTAGAATGATTATGAAGAAAAATTGTTGTATAGCTAATAAAAGTATTAGAATGCTCTTTTATGCAACTTATCATTATTTTCATGTTTCTTGAAAATAAAATGAATTTGAAATTATGTTCTAATTTACATATCTAACTAAATTATTAGAATAGAAATATATCACCAACATATTATATATATATCTCATAGTTCACATATAAATTTAAACATCCATTTAAGCCTCGTTGGTTGGAACACCATTAACTTAACCATACTAGGTAACATTGTTAATAGATTAAGGTCAAGATGTTTGAGGAGCTCCCTAGAAGTGTTGCACCAACTCTCCTTATGAGGATAATCTTGTTGGTACGGCTAAAAGCCTAAACACCCGTGGAACTCCCCTTGTCACCTCTTCAAGCCTTATTAGTTGGAACACCATTAACCTAACAACATTAGGTATCATGTAAACCCTACGAATTTTCAGATTTGAACATGGAATTGGATAAGAGAGCTAATAGATAATCCATAGAAATTCTCAAACATGTAAATGGATAAAACCCTAAATAAAATGAATAAAGCCTAAATAATAAGTTTGAAAACCTTAATAGCAATAATAACCCTCAATGTAATACTAAAAAACCTAAACTTTAACAAAAAAAAACCTTAATATGCAAGGAATCCTACAATAGCTATAAACTCTAACGAGCCTATCCAAAATCCTAATTGAATGTCTAAAACCTTATTTTAATAAACAAACCCTAATTATATAGCTAAACTATTCTCTAATTATAAACAATTTCACTAATTTCTTAAAAACCTTAAAGTTCTGATCATGTACACGATTCGGTAACCATGATTGATTTTAGATACTAGAATACCCTAATAATTCAGATAATGTAGGTTAATAAACTTAATTAAAGTGATTAAACATGACAAAACACTAAACAAGCCCTAATTATGCTTAATCATGATGAAATATGCTAATTACACCTTAATCCGTTAATCAATCTATGCGTCTTAATAAACATTAGGCTACAGATAATCAAAAGGAAGATGAAAAAGTGATTAGTTGGTAAATCAAAAGACAATTGTCCTTAAGGTAACAATATCTTCCCTAAAATGGTAAACTGTTATAACATGCCATTAGTACAAAAAAGCAACGTACTCTCTTGCCCAAATTGGAGCATCCTTGTCCCTCCTCTCTCTCCCCATTGTTGGCCATCCTAGCCCCTATTTTCCTCCATTTCTTTCTGACTTTAACATAGTAAAAACACTCTTAAATCTCTCTAAAATCAAACCCCATGAAAAAAAAACTCCTTTACCCATCCTTTTAGTTTTACCGAGCACCACCATCGCCCTTCACCTTTTCCTATTGCCACCTCACCAATTCACTAACCACCTATCACCACCACCACTTCCTCTCTCATCCCCCCTTGGTCAATGAAACAAAAACCATCCCCTTAGAGTCCTACATCTTCGGCAAACATAAGGAGAAAGAAGGAGCACACCACTTCATCAACCAATTTTATAAAGGTTAGTTAACTTATGCTCTAACTCCATTTTAATGTAAGTTTAGTTCCACCTTCTTAAAGTTTAAAAATTAGAAAACTAGTAAAGATATTACCTTTACATACATGTAACAAGTAGGTTCATGTATACATTTATGTCGCTCTTTAGTGCGATAAACTTAGCTTTAGAATTTCTTAATGTCTAGGCATTAAAACAAGTAGGTTATCTTGAAAAGAATGAAAGAATACAACTTGGAAACCCCTAAAACCTTTCATGTGGCCACTAGCTTAGGATATCTCCTATCATATTTTGAGACTCTATGTTAATCTCTAGCAAAACAAGGCATAGAAAGTGGTATAGGTAAGGATTAGACACCTTAATATGCATTTTACTAGAAAATAAGCCATAACCATCCCAAAATCCAATTAAATCACCACTCGTAGGAGATGAAGCAAGTTGCAACTTCTAGTTTAGTAGCTTAATGACATGATTAATTATTTATAATTAAGGTTTGGGACTTTACCATCGAGGTTAAGTGCCCTAAAAGTGCCTTAGAGGCATATTAGGCTTAAAACAAGTTTTTAACCTTAGAAATTTCAATTGGAGCCTAATAGATGATAGGAACTAGATTTTACCTAATAGTGAAAATGTAACATTTGATGGGCTCATAAAGATGTTAGGCCCAATAGTTTAGGTTGGACTAAGGATAAAAGCCTTAGATAATGAAATAAGCCCAAAACCCACAAAAGGCCTATAAGTGAGACCAAGCCCATCAAAGTAGACCAAACGGCAACTACACCAAAAGTTTGAGACACAAAAAGCCTATAAAGCCATTAAGTCATCGAAAAGGCTTATCATAAGCTTGACTCTAAGGTTAGACCTAAAAATCTAGCAAAAAGGGCTAGTTTTGACCCATAAAAGTGAACTTAATACCCAAATGAAAACTTTAGACGACATTCTGAAAATTTTACTTAAAATATCTAAGTGAAATCCTAGGAGCCCATATTGAAGGCCTAATAACCAAACTACAACCCTAAGCCCAAAATAAGGCTCAAAACCCATAATAGTCAAACAAATTTATGATTAATGAACTTGTATAACCCAAACTACAGTGTTGTGGAATGAGCCTCACCATGTCATAGAGCACTTGAAAACAATGAAAATCAACTATAAGAATGTGAAAATCAAACTTAAGAAGAACATATGACAAAAATGCAAAAAAACGAAAATCAGGTAATATAGCGAGTTAAGCTAATACTTTAGTATAAGGAGCACTCTATACTTACTACAATTATACTCTTTAGGTGACTTGGACTTAGACACTGATGTCTCGAATGACTATCAGGCCTTGTTGACAATGGTTAAGTGAGTGTTCTTACCCTTTTCTTACCTTACTTTTACTTGTAGTGTAGAGTACTAAAACTTATATGATGAATGAAAATTGATGTCTTTAGGGGAATTATAGAAAATATGCCTATGCTTTTCTTGATTGCTGTTGCTTGATGAAATACAATAAGATATCCTAATGCTTCTTAGCTATTGCATTAATTAATTGATAGGATTTTGAAGTGTCTATTATATATTGGTTGGTCACCTATAAATTTGACTTAATGACTATTTGACTCTTAATAATTGATCACACATTGCATCCTCTTGCATAAATAATTAAGGGCATTAGCACTATTTAATAGTGTTGGAGATCATGCATGTTAGATCTATATATTGTATTTGTGTCCTGTATACTTGTTATCGTATTCATGTTGTTGATAGTAGAATTTTGCCTAGCAATCTTACTCGACACCTTAGCTGCTAAGCTTTTGATTTATACTATTTTTACCTTAAGGCCTTTGATTCATCTCCACCTAACAAATTACTACACTAAGCTCGGCTCATCTCATGGGCTAAAGGCCCAACTTGCTAATATACTTGGTTTAAATTTGAAAAGTGGCGTAGACAATTGTGGCCTTACATGACTTCATTACATAACTGCCTATTACTCTTATTCTTTAGACATGAGCTTAATTAAGGAGCTACTATGTAGTCCATGATCAATGACTACTTATTACTATAGACATTTGATACACTCTTATAAATAAAGGAAAGAAAGCAAGGTAAGAACTTTTTGACACTCTTGAATACACTTTGCTTTCTTACTCATCCACTTCTTTACTTTAAACACATACTTACTTAAGCATCGGAGTGGCTATGCTTGATTAGCTTCAGTACCAACTATAGCCTTTCTTTCTTTCTTTTACAAGATCAAAGTTTTATACCAAAATTGCTTAACAACATTTGGCACCATTTGTTTCTAAATAACCACCTACATGGCAAAAATAAGAATGACCAAGAGTATAGGTGTTGGTTCTTCTCCCTAAGACCTCTAAAGGGAGAATAGGCAATCTGACGAGCAACGTTTTGCTAGATTAAGTAGCTTTGCATTGATTTATCTAAAGAGAATCAAGAACTCAATTAGAAAAATGATGAGATCTTAAATCTTCTCCCTAAATATAGTCAGCCAAACCAAAATCAAGGGCATAGTCATAACATTACCAATAATTCTAATGACTCAGTTTGTTCTCCTGAATTGCCTAAAAAGTAAGTCAAGGTGACACTTAGACCTTAGACTCTTAAGAAAGGTGACAAAGGGAAACAACCAAAGTAGGTGCACCATGCAGGACCGTTGCATGTCAACACCCTTGCTTTAGCTAATAGGCAATTTTAGATAAAGGAGAGTACTTTAGTTCCTAAAATACGATAAACCCTAAGTTTCGAAGCCCTTAAATTTAAGGCATTGGTTGACATTGATTAAAATAAGTGAAAATTAGTTTTAAATAAAAACCCAAAGGATAGGCATGGAAAGTTAATTAAGAGAGAATATATCCTTAGAAAATATAAGTAGGATAATAAAAAAAATGTTAAATGCATATGAAAGAGGAAGGGGTATGGTTTAGTAGTAAACCTTTGTAGAAACTTAGTTAGTACCATGTAGAAACTTGTATTGATAAGGAATAACATATAATAATGAAGGAAATAAGTAGAATAAAATGTTCATAAGTGGTTTTCCTAAACCAAGGGCGGCAAGCGATTTTGTATAAAAGAAAACTAAGTGTGGCACAAGGTCTTGGGTAAAAAACAAGGGTAGCCCACAATATAAGAACATGGTTTTCTCTAATCTACTTGCCACATGGTAAGTTTTTCTCCCACACCACCCATTATATAAATAGAAAACCCATAAACTTTACAATCTTTGCAGGGATTGAGAGCTTAGGAAAAATTTTGAACAAATTATGGAATTTTTGAAAATTCAAGAAAATCGAGAAATTTAGTATCGAAATTCAACTGAATGGAGAACCACCATCGCATGACAACCTAACACCGCACCACCACCAAACCTTGATAGTAGAGGCAATGGTTTGGGCTACCAATAAGCTCCCATCGCCGGACGGCCACTAGAGCAAGCTGCATCGATGAGTCTTCTTTGTGTACTCGATTTTTGATAAAATTTTAAAAATAGTAAACTAACTTGGAAAATTATGAAAAATTGTATTCTTAGGTTATTTTTATATTACTTTCATGGAAAAATGTTAGTTTCTCAAAATATGCATGGTTCCTATGTTGCTCTTAAGAAATGGGTCAATTTGAGCATATTTTTTATCTAATTTTCAAAAGGCCAAATGATGTTGTTTCAAGCTAAAACTTTTTTTTATAGGATCTTTATAATATTTATTTTTAAGCTATGTCAAAAGTTTTCACAAATTTGCCTAGTAGAATTTTGTTAATTTTGATTTACCAAAAACTGCCAAATTTGGAAATTTTGGAAAAATGGTTGATCTTTAAGTATCTTTGGTTAAATCAAATTTCTTTTCACCTTTTTTGTGGTGAAATGATGTTTCATGAAGTTGCATGCGATTTTAGGCCAAAAGTGGTTAAGCAAGTGATTTATCATGATTTTTATAAGCTTAAAAGTATCATTTTATAAAACTGGAACGATAATATATTAAAAGCAAGTATGTGTGGGTTTTTAGAAAAATTTCCAAATCTGGAATTCATCTTTGTAATTGGGCATTTTGCTGGTTTGAGTTCAAAGTTGCTAAGTCCTAATGATTGTGTAGAGTTTTAGTGAGTTTAAGTATTTTTTGGCTTAAGTAGAAGCTTCTATAAAAGGTTGCCTATGATGGCCTTAATGTAATGGTCAATAGAAGCTTTTGTAGAAGGTTTCTGGTATGATATCAAGTGAGTAAACTGAAAATGGGTCTAAGTAGAGGCTGGAGTAGAAGGTATAACTAATGAGGTAAGTGAAGGCTTTACCTTAGTAGAAAGTTATGTAGAAGGTAAGGAACTTAATATAAGGATCATGTCAAAGGTTGTGTAGAAGGCCTTAGGCACTAATGAAGTGCTATTATCTAAACACTTAAGGTGCATACCCTTAACTTATAAAGATACTTCAAGATTAAATAAAGTAATTGGAAGCTTAATCATAAACTAAAATATGAATCATGATTATAGGTCATTAAGATAACTTGGAACTTGAAGACAATACTTGACACAAGGAAGCTTTAGTTATAAGTCAATGGATATTGTGCTTTTAGGAGTAGACTTTTGTCTACTCAATAGGATTCAAGTTTGTGTAGTTCCATTGCAATGTGCTTGGTTGTTTGAGTTTGATGTTGAATGTTGGATGTGTTGGTTGCTAAATACGTGATGATTGTGTTCTTGGTTAATTAAGCTTGGTCATGCTTGGTCATGTATTTGGTTGATTGAACTTAGATGAGAAATTAGATTATATGCTTTGTTGATTTTGTAAGAAGTTATTAAGACATACTTTGACCTTAGAAAATACTAAGGAAACAATTTGACCTTCAAGGTGCTCACTTAAGTGAACCCGATATAAGGTTTTAGTTTAAAATGATGACTTACACAAAAGAAAGATGTAGATTATTTAAATAACATATGCTGCAAAACTAGGATGTGTTACCTAGTAACTATGGTTGGTATCGTGCTAGCTTATTTGTTAATACATTCATGGTATTGTACAACATGGCACAAAAATGACCTATGGGTCAAGTTTTCTAAAATAAGATATCACTAGGCTAAGTTGGGCTTCTTTCAGCATATAGATTGCATCAATAATTTTTTTTACCATCATGTAGTTAGCTAGGCAAAATCTTTGGCTACTTATTATAACCCTAGGCTTGAATTATTTAGGGATCCCTTGGCAACTTCAAGTTGCCCTAGGCTGAGCTAAGATATTGGTACCAATATATCTATTCATGTGCATAAGCATGGCATGGAAGTCTCATAAGAAATATTTGGTTAGGAAATGTTTATATATGCTTGTAATGCCCAACCTTTTCTATGGATTATTATTTATTGGACTTGCTCATATTTTATGTATTGTTATCTACTTTGACTCAGTTCATAATGAACTAAATGGTATGTATTGTATCTATAGGTCAAGGTGAAGCATAAGAGGGGCTCCGCTACCATTGGGGAGGAAGACATTTTGAGATCACTAGGTTAGAGTCAGCTATTTTGGAAGGATCTTTTGTTAATTAAGGAAATGTCTATGTAACTACATTGTAAATAGAAAGAAGGACCTAGATGATGTAAATGAATTTGTTCAGACTTAGAACTCTACTTTAAGAAATTTTTAGGGTGCAAAGCTAAAGCTGAACTCCAAATGTGGTACTTTCATGTATAACTTCTTATGTGCGAATAGGCTTACTCGTTATTCTATAAGTAGGCTAGTTGCAAGTGTTGCATTCGAGGCTAAGTAAGGACGTAACAACCTATTTAGGTGGTATCAAAGCATGTTTAAGGACCATGAACTAAATGCGTGTGAGTGTGTAGGGTAGCTAGGAATTAAGTTGTTTTAACCTTGTTTAGGGAACACTATTGTATAGAAAGTAATTATGTTTGTTACATTTGATTGTTAAGAAAATGGTTCAAACGGGAGCAAGAGGAGATCCTGGTATGTCATCTGCACTAGGGATCCATATAAAGGATGAACTTTGCCGACCTCAACCTAACCTAGGTCAAACACAAGGACCTTAGTCTCGACAAGCTCAACCCCCCACAAGCCATAGACATGGTGCAACAGTTTGCGATGGTATTAGCAGGACTTGGAGGATTGAATAGGGATAAGCTAGCTAAAGTTCAGCGTATTGTGAAGCCATATGATGGGCATAACACTACCACTGTAGCAACAGAGGAATGGATTAAATCATTAGAGAAAGTGTTTGAAGTATACAAAGTCAAGGATAATAAGAAGGTGTAGATTGCTACTATCTTACATGATAGAGATGCAAATAATAGGTGGAAAGGTAAGAAGCAATTGTTGATGGTACCCATCACTTGGGAGATATTTAAAGACATATTCTTGGAATAATACTTTCCTGAATGAGTGATAGAAGTATTATAAGCTGAAGTGATAGGGTAAGATGATTGAGGAGTATGAATGGGAGTTCAATAGGCTGTTGAAATTTGTCCTAAAGGCTATACAAAATGATAAAATGGCTAAAGTTAATAGATTTAAGCCTAGGTTAGATATTTATTTCTAAGTTGAGTTGAAAAAGAATAGATTGGTAAGAATGGCTGATATTATTAATGAGACTCAATTAATTGAATAGGTGCATAAGCTACGTAAGGAGGATGAAAAGAAGAGCAAGAAATAGAAGTTTGTAGGGAGCTCTAGCAGTAGTAGATCTATGAAAGGGAAGAAGCCCTATCACTTTAAGAGTCAAAAGTTTGGCTATGAGACACCAGCCTATCGAAAATACAATGGTAGACACTGAGATATTGATTGTCCCGAGTTAAAAGGGAAACGTTTTAGATGTAGAGAAGTAGGACATTTAGCTAGGCAGTGCCAAAATCCAAATCCTAGGGGAATATTCTACTATAAGGATAGAAGGATTAGACATGGTGCCTTAGAGTATACTAGGGCCTAAGGGCAACAAGTAAGACTAAAGTAAGCTTAGGTTAATAGACCTACACTAGCTAATAGAAATGATTGGCCTGGTAGGGTGAGACAAAAGCCTAAGGCCTATGGAAGAGTATATGTAGTTCAGCAAGAAGAGGCTAAAGATGATAATGTACTAGTAGGTACGAATTCTTAAACTCTTATAGAACCTTCTATGATTTGATGTGTAAGGAATAATGTTTAGTAGAAGGTATAGTAGAAGTTCTTTTAGATGTGAGACTCTAATAGAGTTCCTGTAGAAACTTTAATAGAAGGCTACTTGAACATAATACTTATCTTGTAGAAACTCTAGTAAAAGTTTACTTGGATATGATGCTTATCATGTAGAAAGTTTAGTAGAAGGTTGCTTGGACTAGATACTTATTCTATGCATGATTATTTGTTAAATGCCTATCAATGTCGATGTTTAGTTGTTGAGTACGATAACATGATTGTAATTATTTGTGACAAGATTGGTACATATGGGAGATAGATATGCCTATACATTGTTTGACATGGGCACCACTCATTCTTATGTATCGAAGGAGTATGATGACAAAAATAGACTCCCAATCGAAACTTGTAAGTATGAATTATTGGTGTCAACTTATTCGAGAGGAGAACAAGTTGTACAATAAAGGTCAAAGGATGGAAGTATGTATATTAATTTTAGGAGGTTACTAGTAGAATAAGCAGTATTGGAAATGATAAGATTTGATGTGATACTTGGGATGGATTGGTTAACTACACATCTAGACCTTATGTTAAGTATTACACCAATATCTAAGACCCCGTATTGATTGGCTTAAGCTAAATTGGTAGAGCTTAATAAGCAATTACAGGAGTTATTGGATAAGGGATTCACTAGGCCTAGTATAACATTATGGGGTGCTCTTGTGCTCTTTGTGAAGAAGAAAGATGAGAGTTTGAGATTATATATAGATTATCAAGAACTAAAAAAGCAACAATTAAGAATAAGTACCCACTGCCTCGAATTGATGATTTATTTGACTAGTTGAAAGGAGCTATGGTGTTCTTGAAAATAGACCTACAAACTGGGTATCACCAGCTAAAGATTAAGGCGGATGATGTACCAAAGATTGCATTTAGGTTAAGTTATGGGAATTATGAGTTTTTAGTAATGTTGTTTGAATTGACTAATGCCCTGACTGCATTCATGGATTTAATGAACAATGTGTTTAGGAAATATCTAGATAAATTTGTAGTTGTGTTTATTAATGACATATTAATATATTCGAGAGATGAGGAAGAGCATACAAAACATTTAAGGATTTTTCTTCAAACTCTTAAAGAGAATCAATTGTACGCGAAGCTAAAGAAATGTGAGTTTTAGTTAGAATAAGTTAGATTTCTTAGACGCATAGTGTTAGGTGCAAGAATAGCGATTAACCCCATGAAGGTGAAGCTAGTAATAGAGTGGGCAAGACCAACTACAGTTGTAGAAGTGAGAAGCTTCTTAGGAATGATTAGATATTGTCGCAATTTTATGTAAGACTTTTCTAAGATAGCCTTGCCATTAACATAATTGATGAGAAAATGTGTTAAGCTTGAATGGAAAGATAAATGTGAGGAAAGTTTTCAAGACCTCAAGAGAAGTTCAGTTACGGCTCAAGTGTAAACTTTAGTTGATGGATATGGAGAGTATGCTATATACTATGATGCCTTAAAGAATGGATTAGGGTGATTGCTTATGCATCAACACACCTTAAACTGCATGAGCGAAACTACCCGACTCATGATCAAGAACTTGTGGCTGTGATATTTGCTTTGAATATATGAAGACAATATCTATATGGTAAAAGGTGCAATGTGTATACTGATCACAATAGTCTTATATATGTTTTTACACAAAAGAGTTGAATTTAAGGTAGAGACAATGGTTGGAATGACTAAAGGATTATGATCTTTCAATTCATCGTCATCTTCATAAAGCTATTGTTGTAGCTAATGTATTAAGTAGGAAGAAGTATGTTAGTATGGCTACACTCATCACAAATAAATAGGAATTGATTAAGGAAATGGAGAAGTTGAACTTGGAGATTGTGGTTAAAGGAAATGACTGCATGATAGCTAGCTTAAACATAGAACCTGGCCTCTTGGAACGTATCAAGAAAGCATACGATGTTGAGCTACAAAAGATTAAAAATAACATTGATAAGAATCCTGAATTTAGGATTGATGATAAAGGAGTGTTAAGGTTTAGAAATCGAATTTGTGTACCAAAAGACTCAGAAATCAAGAAGATAATTTTGGAAAAGGCACATGATATGAGATATTCCATACATCTAGGAAATAATAAGATGTGTAAGGACTTAAAACAATAGTTTTAGTATACAGGAATGAAGGAAGATGTGGTAAAATACTTATCATGATGTGTGACTTGTTAGAGGATAAAAGCAAAGCATCAAAAGCCAAGTGGATCACTACAACCCTTAGCCATAATTGAATGGAAATAGGAGCATATAACAATGGATTTTATAAGTGGTTTTCCAAAAAAGAAAAGGTAGCATGACATGATATGGGTTGTAGTTGATCAATTAACAAAGTTGGCACATTTCCTAGCAGTGAAACAAGTGCAACATTCTCATAGTTAGCTAAAGTGTATGTTAAGGAGATAGTTCAATTGCATGGAGTACTGGTGTGAATAGTTTTTGATTATGACTCTCGATTTGTATCCCAGTTTTAGCAATCATTACAAGAGATAATGGGGACTAAACTGAGCTTTAGTACAGCATATCATCCATAGAGTGATAGGCAATCTGAGCGAACATTACAGACCTTAGAGGATATGTTGAGAGCTTATGTGTTGGACTTTGGAGGAAGTTAGGATGATAACCTACCATTAGTAGATTTCTTACAATAATAGTTAACATAGTTCCATTTAGATGGCACCATACGAAGTGCTATATGGGCAAAAATGTAGATCCCCAATTTATTGGGATGAAGTAGGAAATAAACAAATCATTAGACTAGCGATGTTGCAAGAACTTAAGGCTAAAGTACAAGTTATAAAAGAATGATCATGAATTGCCCAAAGTCGACAAAAGAGTTATGATGATGTTAGAAGGAAACCAATGGAATTTCAAAAGGGCGATTAGGTATTTTTGAAAGTATCTCTGATAAAAGGAGTAAAGTGATTTGAAATAAAAGGGAAGCTATGTCTTAGGTATATAACACCTTAACAAATCAATAAGAGGATAGGAAAAGTAGCATATGAGTTGGAGTTACCTGTGAAATGGCAAGAATACAAAATGTGTTTCATGTATCAAATCTAAGGAAGTTTGTCAGAGATCTAACGACAATCTTAGATGTGCTACTAGTAGAGTTGAAGAAAAACTTGATGTATATAAAGCATTTAGTTCGGATATTGGATAGGAAGGTTTGGAGGCATTGAGTATTTTAAAATGTTATGGGACAGACACACTGTAGAAGAGGCGACTTGGGAGTCTACAAATTGAATGAAAGCGAAGTATCTCAAATTTTTTGTAGAAGGTTGGTCATCTTTTCCTAGTGGTTTCTATTACTAGGAGTAAATCATCAAAATAAGTTATTACTGCTCAGTTAAGTTTCAAGGATGACTTTTTGTAAAAGGAGTAGAATGTGATAACCCCTAAGTTTCAAAGCCCCCTAAATTTTGAGCATCAATTGACATTGACTGAACTAAGTGAAAATTTATGGTAAGGCTGTAAAATTTAGAAGAAGTTATTTTGTGAAGTCAAATCATTAAAACTAATTTATATAGGATAATTTATTAAAAAAATAGGGTGTTAGGTTAACCAAATGGGTTTAAATAAGAAGTCAAAGGCTATGATGGACAACTAACCTCCAGACCCCTCACTTACGCTTGTTGATAGTTAGTTTTTGTTTACCCATCTTACTTGTCCATTTAATTGTCAACAAGTCGCATAATTTATATTCTCGGCACCTCATCGAGTAATCGACATTCTTAGCATTATGCTAAGTAGCAAGGATCCATTGATGATTTGAATTCAAGTTTATGGCATGAATAGTTATCATAAGCACGATTATATTACACAACTACTTGCTTTCCTTACATTTTAGGGAAGGTGTCTAATCAATAAGCTTCCATGTGTCTCAATAGTTATTTCGATAACTGCTCCTTCAGACATGCCAATCTCCTATAAATATGAAAATGAAACTTTATAATAGACATCTGATAACTCTTAACTTCTTTACTTTACCTTTCTCATTCTTGTTTACTAACTTTAGCATCAGAGTGGCTGTACCAGACTTGCCTTGGTACTAAGTATTTTTCTTATCTTTGCAGGATATTTTCAACCCTCAAACTTCACTAACAATAGTGCCTTCTTCAAGGCTTACAATCTCTCACCCCGAAGAATTCTTTCTTGCTAACCTACTGAGGACGAGTACCATTACATAGAAGAACAATAGGTGAACTCTCTGAAGTCCTAGCTTGGGTACACACTACTCTACTCTGAACTCCACCCAATCAATAACCCATCAACTACCAGAGCCAATCTATCAAATGCCGAGACCGAGGTGCCCATGCACTGAAGTCTTTCTTCTAATGTATTGAATTGCCGATTGCTGCGGCCCACTTAATAAGTGCTAAGGCTACGTACCTACATGCCGAGTACTACTTACTTGGCCTAGAATCCTTTATTTGTCTTTGAAACTCTGAGTACCCTTTGTCAGCAGCATCCTTAACATTAGTACAACTCAACTCCAATGTCCCAAGACTCCAGAACATGTATTGAACAACACCATACCACTTGTCTTTTCTTTTTCTAACAATGTACTATATTCCTTCATTCTATTCGTCCTTTTTTACCCTTTTGGTAATGTACTATGATAATATTTTTGTATTACTTTTTATTGTAATTACATAGATTTCCTTGTTGCCTTAGGGATTTACTATAAATAGTCACTTTTCTTTGTAGTTGAAATCATCTAGCACCTTTCTGATATTGCATATACTTGTCCTTATGTTACATCCTTCTCTAAGTACATTTTTTTTACACTCTTATCTAATTGTGCTGAGTAGCTCAAGGTTAGTAGCAAGTAGGCCTTAACATTAGCTTGTGAGTCATATTAAGCAAAGTGTTAAGTTTTGTTGGGCTTGTTGGTGTGTAATATCCTTCGAGCAGCTTACAGAAGCTACTGTGGTTTCCAACTTCTTCACTTCATTTTCTTTGTTATTATGAGAGACCCATTTAGTAACTCTTCCCTACAATAAGCCCTAGTAATTATTGAGCTTTTAGGCACTCATATAATTTTTTGGTATCAAAGCTTGAGGTTGTGAGTAGAAGCTGTGTCTAAGTAGCTCCTACTAATGAATTTATTTTGTTATACTATGTTTCCTACATAAAACACCAAGTAAGTTCGTAGTTTTCTATTTCAATCATATTTTCTAATTTAATCATATTTTCTAAGTATGTGGAAATTTCATATGTGAATAAAGTAATTGCTAGAGCTTTGTACTAAGGATGTAGAATCTTAGTGTTTAAGGAGAGATTAATGATGCTAAGAGTGATACTCATGGTTATGGTTTGTATTACCTAACAAACCCCATGAACTACTAATGAGCTAATATAAGACTTTGCTACTAATGTAACTAATCTGGCTATTTCTATACAAAGGGCTACATAGACTAGGTTACAAGAAAGAGTTGTTGTTAAACGAGGTCAAGAAGTTAGAGAAAGTTTGAGAAGGCAGACGGGTGAGCAACAAGCACCAGAACTAATTATTATAAACCAAGCTCCATCTAGACATGCTGATAAGGTTGTTAGAAGGAGACTAAAGTTGGATAAAGTTAAGTAGCATAATGAAATTAAGGAGCATAAGCTTAGAGCTCCTAGAGGAATTGATCATCTTAAGGTACAGAATTTGAACTTTAATGAGTCTGGGAGTATTGATGACTACCTGGACTAGGAAGAGAAGATTGAAAAGGTATTCTACTTTTATGACTACGAAATGCTATTCGTATTTGAGTGGTTGCATTAGAATTTTCTAGGTATGCAGCAATGTGGTGGAAGAAGTTGAAGAATGTGCTAGAGAGCCTGATGTGATGTTCGAACATGGAATGAGATGAAAAGAGTCTTGAGATATAGGTTCATTCTCGAACAGTATGAACAAGATACCATGTAAAGTCTCCAAGACTTATGATAAGGTAACATATTAATGGATGGGTATGTTTGAGAAATCTAGTTATTGATGGTTAGGTGTGATGTCGATGAGCCTAAGACATGTACCATAGTACGATTCATCTCTAGGCTAAGGATTGAAATTAGTAATATAGTGGAGATATAGAGGCTTAGGACTCTAGACGAGACCATCCGAGTAGCATAAAGGGTTAAAAGGTAGAGGAGGAATTAAATAATCCAAATGCTAAGTAGCTAACCAAGCTTACAGAGTAGAAGTGGTATGTTGAGCTGACCTAGATTTGATCGAGCTCATCTCAATTTTGAGGTGCATCACCAAGGGCAAATGCTAAGCAGACTTGATCATGGTTGAGACAAAAGTAAGGTTAGTGATCTTGAGGTTAGGAAGGACCAAGGATAGAACTCTAGGGGGGAAACCAGTGAGATTAAGTGCTTAAAGTGTCTTGGTTTTAGATATACAACCAGTCTATGCCTTAGCAAACATGTCATGACCATCAAGGGAGATAAGCCTAGTTTGAGGTAGAAAGTGCTAGCGAAGGTGAAGAGGAGGTGGATGTTAGTCACTTATTGAGTGAATTTCAAGATGACTTTGTTACTGTAACCCTGCCTGAAATGGGAGCTGACAATAGTATGGTCTTATGCATATCTATCAATACCTTTGCATCTAACTAAAATAAGTAGAGGGAGAACCTCTTCCATTCGAATTGTTAGGCGAATGGCAAATTGTGTGCCTTGATCATAGATGGAGGAAGTTGTACCAACGTAATAGCTCAAGGAATGGTGAAGGCCTTGCAATCGCTGACTTACCTTCATCCTAAGTCATACAAGATTCATTATCTAAATAAAATGGGAGGTCTACTTGTTGTTGAGCAAGTTAAAGTGCTAATTACTATTAGTGACAAATAAAAGGACGAGGTGCTATGCAACATCTTACCCATGTGTGCCTCATACATCTTACGTAGTTGACCTTGGCTATTTGATTTGAGAGTGCTGGATGATGGATAAAGAAAGACTTATATGTTCCAAAAGGATGGGAAGAAGGTTATATTGACTCTAATGAGCCCTAAGGAAGTACATAAGTCTTAAGAGAAGATTACCGATCACTGCACTAGAAGTCTTTAGTGATTTCCTAAGACCAATTTTCTAGAGATGCCAAGATTGAAGGATGTGTGCTCTTGTTAGTTAAGAAGCTCTTAGAGTTAAGAGAAGCTGGAACTCTTCCTTTCGAGGTGTAAATATTACTTCATTAGTATGCCGACCTATTTCTTGCCAAGATGACCAAAAGAGTATGAGCCCTTATGCTGTACCAGCTGTTCTGGTGCTGAAAAAGGATGGCTCATGGAGAATGTGCATTGATAGCTGAGCATTCAACAAAATCACTATTAAATACTAATATATGATTCCTTAGTTAGATGATATGCTCAATGAGTTGCATGGTGTCTGATTTTTTTTAAAGATTGATCTTAAGAGTAGCTATCATCAAATATGAATGACACTTGGAGATGAATGGAAGATTGCTTTCAAAACAAAGGATGGTTTGTTTGAGTGGATGGTGATGTCATTTGGTCTAACAAGCGTACCAAGCACTTTTATGTGACTCATAAATCATGTCTTGAGACCATTGATTGACAAATGCTTTGTGGTGTACTTTAAAGATATTTTGCATAGAGTGTCGACCTTATGTCCCATGTTGTGCAATTAGGATTTGTATTTGATATCCTTTATATCAAGACATTATTTTGCAATTTGAAGAAGTGTATGTTTTGCTAGAGTGAGGTAGCATTCCTTGGATATGTTGTTTCTAGGGAGGTATTAAGGTTGACGACGAGAAAGTTCGAGTAGTTTTCAAACAGCCAATGCCAACTAATGCTGTCGAAGTAAAGAGTTACCATGGTTTAGCTTCATTTTATTGAATATTCACTTAGAACTTTAGTTCCATAGCTACCCCACTAACCGAGCTTACCAGAAAGAACTTTGAATTCAAGTGGATAGAGAAGGCTCAAAAGAGTTTTGATGAGATCAAGTCTAGGTTGACTTTTACCCTAGTACTCATCCTACCCAACTTCAAGAAAGTTTTTTGAACTAGAATGTGATGCATCTAGAGTTGGCATTGGAGTTGTTCTTATGTAGGAGTGTAGACCAGTTTCTTATTTTAGTGAGAGGCTTAGAGGAGCCACCCTGCATTACTTGGCATATGATAAGGAATTCTATGCTTATGTCTGAGTACTTTAGAATTATCAACATTACTTACTATTGAGAGAGCTCATCATCTACATAGACCATGAATCTCTTAAACATCTCAAAGGATAGTAAAAACTTTCACAACGACATGCTAAGTGGGTTCAGTTTTTGGGGACTTTTTACCATGTCATACAATACAAGAAGGGAAGCACAAATACTATTGCTAACATACTATCTTGTTAGATGTTCTCATTACAACATTGTAAGCTAGAATACTTAGATTTGGTACCTTGCTCGATCAGTATGAGCTTAATCTATATTTTGGTCCCTTAGTAGCTAAGTGCAATGTTAAAGGAGTTATGGATGGGTTCTATTTGAGCCAAGGGATTCTAATGAGGGGTAAGCAACTTTGTGTATTAAGTGGTTCTACTAAGGAATTACTTATTTGAAGGGCATATGCTAGAGGCTTAGCCAGCCACTTTGGTGAGAAGAAAATGGTTGAGATGCTAAAAGAACATTTCTATTGGCTTAGGATGATGAAGAATGTGCGCCGAATACTTGAACAACACGAGATGTGCAAATATGCTAAGGGATGAAATGAGTTATATGGAGAATACACACCTCTAATGATACCTAAAAAGCTATGGACCTATTTGAACATAGATTTCATGCTTGACCTACCCAGAACACCATGGAGGCATGATTCTATCATGGTTGTGGTTGATCGGTTTAATAAGATGAGCCACTTCACCCCTTACCACAAAACCAATTATGCTCTCTTTGTTGCTAACCTCTTTTTACAAGAGATTGTGCGATTGCGTGGAGGACCAAGGAGTATTGTATCTAATTGTGATTTGAGGTTTACGAGCTTCTTTTAGAGAAACTTATGGAAAAAGCTTAGCACTAAAATCATGCCCAATACTTTTTACTACCCCTAGATAGATGGCTAAATAAACGTTGTGAACCAAATTGTCAACAACCTCCTTTAAGAAACTATTGGAGAGAATCTTTATGATAGGGATCTTTGCCTGCCCATCATCAAATTTGCTTACCACTTCACTCATAACTTAATAGGAAGGTCACCTTATGAGGTCGTCTATGGACTTAACTTGAGCTTACCCTTGGACATGGTTATCTTCCCAGCCTCCTAAAGAGAAAGTCAAGCAAGCTTATAATGTGCTAAGGAGTTCCAGAAGTTGCATCAGAAGGTTGCTAAGCAATTAGCAAAGACTATTGCCCGATAGAAGGAATAGGGAAGTTGAAGGAGTAGGCAAGTCATTTATAACCCAAGAGACCTTATCTAGGTCTACCTTAGCAAGGAGCATTTTCTAGGGAAGAGGACAAATATGTTATCCCCCAAGTCAGATGGACCTTTTAAGATTCTTCAATATATCAATGATAATGCCTATGAGCTTAAGCTACGTGAAGGATATGGAGTGTCTCTTACTTTCAATGTTATTGACCTGACACTCTATGTGTCTAAAGAAAAAGAAGACTAAGATTTGAGGACAAATTTTCAACAACCCCAAGGAATTAATAGATTACTGACCTCTAAACCCCTTACTCTTACCTGTCTTCGAGGCTTACCGTCTTTTGCCTGAAGAACTCTTTCTTGCTAACCTATCGAAGATAAGTACCATTATATGAATGAATAGTGGGCGAACTCTTTGAAGTCCCAACTTAGCAACTTATCAACTACCGAGGCCATTCTGTTAAATGTTGAGACTGAGGTGCCTGTATACTGAACTCTTTCTTCCAACGTATTAAATTGTTGATTGCCAAGGCTAAGTGCCTACATGTCGAGTATTACTTAGTTAGCCTATTATGCTGTAGAATCCTCTATTCGACTCGATAACTCTAAATACCCTTTGTCAATGGCATCCCCAATGTTAGTACAACTCAACTTAAATGTCCCATGACTCTAGAACGTATGTCTAACTACAGCGTATCACCTGTCATTCCTTTTTTTGATATTGTACTATATTCCTTTATTTTAGTTGTCCCTTTTTATCCTTTTGATAATGTATTATGATAGTATTTTTGTATTACCATTTATTGTAATTACTTAGGTTTCCTTGTTGCCTTAGGGACTTACTGTATATAGTCTCTTTTCTTTGCAGTAGAAATCATCCAACACCTTTTTGATATTACATATACTTGTCCTTGTGAGATATCCTTTTCCAAGCATATTTTCTTTACACTCTTATCTAATCTTGTCGAGTAGCTTGAGGTTAGTGGTGAGTGGACCTTAACATTAGCTTACGAGTCATATTAAGCAATATATTAAGTCTTATTGTGTTCATTGGTTTGTAATATCCTTCGAGCAGCTCACGGAAGCTATTGTGGTTTCTAACTTCTTCACTTCATTTTCTTCGTTATTACGAAGGACCTATTTGGTAACTATTTCCTATGGTAAGCCCTAGTGATTACTGAGCTCCTCAGCACATCAAGCTAGGCTTGGAAAATTATTTAAGAGAGAATATGTCCACAAAAAATATAAGTAGGATAATAAATATAATGTTAAACGCATATGAAAAAGGAAGGAGTAGGGTTTAGTAGTAAACCTTTATAGAATCTTAGTTAGCACCTTATAGAAACTTATATTAATAAGGAGTAGCATATAATATTGAAGGACATAAGTATAATAAAATATTCGTAAGTGGTTTTCCTAAACTAAAGGCATCAAGTGGTTTTGTATAAAAGAAAACCAAGGGTGAGATATGGTTTTTGGTAGAAAACAAGAATAGCTTATGATATGAGAACATGATTTTCTTAAATATACTTGCTACATGGTAAGTTTTCCCGCACACTGCCCACTATATAAACACAAAACCAACTCACTTTATACTCTTTAGAGAGATTAAGAGCTTAGGAAAACTTTTGAGAAAATTATGGAATTTTTGAAAATTCGAGAAAATAATAAGAAAATTTAGAAATTTAGTGCAAAAATTCGGTTAAGTGGAGAACCACCATCACGTGACAACTTGACATTGCACTACCACCATACCCTAGCAATAGAGGTAGTAGTTTGGGTTGTTGATAAGCCTTCATCGCTGAATGGCCACAAGAGTAAGTTGTGCCAATGAGTCTCCTTTTTGTACCTATTTTTTGATAAAATTTTAAAAATAGTAAACTAACTTGGAAGATTATGAAAAATTTTATTCTTAAATTATTTTTAGTATACTTTCATGGAATAATGTTAGTTTTTAAAATATGCATGGGTCATATATCACTCTTAGGAAATAGGTCGTTTCAAACATATTTTTTATCTAATTTTCAAAAGGGCAAACGATGTTGTTTCATGCTAAAACTTTTTCTATAGGCTCCTCATAATATTTATTTTTAAACTATCTCAAAAGTTTTAACAAATTTTCTTGGTAGAATTTTGTTAATTTTCATCTACCAAAAACTGCCAAATTTGGAAATTTCAAAAAAATAGTTGATCTTCAAGTATCATTAGCAGAATCTGATTTCTTGTCACACTTTTTGTGATGAAATGATGTTTCATGAAGTTGCATGCGATTTTAAGTCAAAAGTGGCCAAGTGGGCAATTTATCATGATTAAAAATGAGT
This sequence comes from Lumnitzera littorea, assembly GCA_024138015.1. NCBI lineage: Eukaryota > Viridiplantae > Streptophyta > Magnoliopsida > Myrtales > Combretaceae > Lumnitzera > Lumnitzera littorea. The sequence goes on from JAMXBB010000002.1 coordinate 57,721,883, forward strand.
ATGCACGAGTTTTTAAAAAATTTTCCAAATTTAGAATTCATCTTTGGAATTGGTCATTTTGCTAGTTTGAGTTCAAAATCACTAAGTCCTAATGATTGTATGGAGGTTTAGTGAGTCTAGGCATTATTTATCCTAAGTAGAAGCTTTTGTAAACCATGAAGGCCTTAATGTGATGATCAGTAGAAGCTTTTATAAAAGGTTTCTTGTATGATATCAAATAAGTAAACTAAAAATGGGTCTAAGTAAAGGCTTGAGTAGAAGGTATGGCTAATGAGGTAAGAGAAGACTCCACCCTAGTAGAAGCTAAGGAACTTAATATAAGGATCATGTAGAAGGTTGTATAGAAGGTCCTAGGTACTATTGAAGTGTTATTATCTAAACACTTAAGGTGATTGATAGAGTCAAACCACATAGAGATTTCTTTAAATCTCTAGCAAAAAACAAGTTGAAGACTTTTGCTGAATTTAAGGATAAGGCTACATCTTAAATTTTATAGGAGGGTAGCATTAAAGCTTAGCATAAGGTTGGCCAAAGCAGAGAAGATTGAAAGAATGACAAGAAGAAGAACATAAAAGATTGACTTAGTGTATGTGAGGATCAATTTTCAGAAGGGAGTAGTGGAAAAGGGAAGATGCCACGCATCTCGACTTACTTTGTTCATACCCCACTCAATTGTCTGATCTCAGCTATATTAATGGAAGTTCTCAACAAAGGGGGTTGTTGTAGTAGCCAGAATGAATAAGAGGAAATCTGTTAAGTAGAAATTCTAACAAATATTGTGATTTTCATTATGATAGAGGCTACAATACTGTTAAGTATATTCAACTTAAAAAAACAATTGAGGATGCACTCTAACAAGGGTATTTGGGCAAGTTCCTTGCCCATGATGTTAAGAACATTGAACAGCCAACCCAAAGATGAAGAGATGAGTAAGAAAATCCAACATAGCCTCATCAGGTTGAAAGAGGTGCAAGAGACAAAGGTAATAATAGAGCATTGGATGGTGTGATAAACACTATTATTGAAGGACCTTCCACTTTAGAATGATCAAGCACTTTAAGCTTAACTAATACCATACAACATGTTTGTAATGTACAAGGCAAGAAGGTCAAGGTTAACAATTCCATCTCTTTTACTAAGGAGGATTTGAAAGGCTTACAAATGCCCTATAATAATGCACTAGTAATCAGTGTAGGAATTGCCAACTTAAAAGATCTTAGTTGATACTAGGAGTTCAGTAGATATTATTTTTTAATACACCTTCATCCAAATGAAGCCAAGGATCAAGGCATAGCTGAAATGTTACAATTATGATCTATATGCTTTTAATAATCAACTCATATAGTTAATCAAGTAATTTCTCTTCCTATTTAGATCGGTGATGATGAGCATATTATAGAAGACAGGGTGGACTTCTTTGTTGTTAAGTGTTGGTGCCCTTATAATATGTTCATTAGCCAATTATGCTAGCATCTGCTCGGCATAGACCCCTCAATTGTACATCTTAAGGCAATATTCCCTACTCCTACTAGAGACGGAGTATGTAAGGGAGACTAGCAATTGGCTATATCCTTATATGCAATACAGAAAAGTCTTTCAAACTGAGATTGGCCTGGAGAAGAAGTCTAATACCATTGAAACTACTGAAGAAGAAGTAAAGGAAGTCCTACTTAAGAATAACCTTGGAAAAACAATGAAGATAGGGAGGCCATTGCTAGTAAATATCTACCAAAGCTTGATTAAATTTCTTTAGGATAATATTGATGTCTTCGATTGGTCTCCCTTAGATATGCCAGCCATCCCTAGAGAAGTGATGACTTATAAGCTACAAATTGATTTGAATGTGAAGATAGTTCAACAAAAGAAGAGCCATTTTGACCTGAATGACAGGTAGCCAGAGAAGAAGAGGTTTAGAAGCTGTTAAAGGCAGGATTCATAAGGGAAGAGTCTTATCCAACTTGGTTAGCTAATTATTTGCTAGTCAAGAAGTCAAATGGCGAGTGGTCCATGCGCATAGACTTTACGGATTTGAGTAAGGCCTATCCTAAAGACTATTTTTCCTTGTCGAGAATTGATCATATGGTTGACTCAACTGTTGGGAACACCTTACTCTCTTTCATAGATGCATTTTCTAGATATAACCAAATTAAGATGAAGAGGGATGATGAAGTTCATAAGTCATTCGTTACAAATATTAGGGTGTATTGTTACACATTGATGCCCTTTGGGCTTAAAAATGCCAATGCAACCTATCAGAGGCATGTGACCAAGATGTTTAAATCCCAAATTTACTAAAATGTCGAAGTTTAATGTTGATGATTTGATAGTAAAGAGTAAGGTAGAAGGTTAGCACCTTGCTGATCTTAAGGAGAAGTTTGGGACATTGAGGAGGTGCAACATGAAACTTAACTTATAGAAGTGTGTTTTTGGGGCCACTTTGATAAGTTTTTAGGGTATATGGTCACTCAGTACGGAATTGAAGCAAATCTTAGGAAGATTGATGCAATGTGGAAGATGAAGTCCCCTAGGACTGTTAAAGAAATTCAAGAATTGATCTGGTGAATTGTTGTGCTCAATAGATTTGTATTGAAAAGCGTAGTGAAGTGTGCAAAATTTTTCGAAGTGTTGAAGAATCCAAAGGAATTTCAATGGATTGATAAGTGCGAGGAAGCGTTTAAAGAGTTGAAAGCATTTTTGGCATCACCGCTAGTACTCTCAATACCTATCCTCGAGGAAGACTTTTTTATACTTATCAATTAGTAGTTGAGCGCTTTCATTTGTCCTAGTACAAATAGAAGGCAGGGAGCATAGCTAATCTATTACGTGAGTCATATCTTATAAGGCCTAGAATAGAGGTATACAAAAGTTACGAAGTCATTTTAGCTTTGGTTCTTTCGGTAAGAAAATTAAGGTCGTACTTTAAGGCCCATCAAATAATTATTCTTACCAATTAGCCTTAACATTCAAGCCTTACAATGACAAGACTCTTCGAGGAGGATGATGAAGTATGCTTTGAAGCTAAGCACCTATAGTGTATAGTGCAAACCCAAAACGTCACTATAGAAACCTAATTTTTGCCCGCCTACCCCACCCCATCCCCTCTTATTTTTCAAATTAGGTTACAGGGTCTTAAATTAGAAAAATTTTTTAAAAAATAGAAAATTAAAAAAAGCCCAAAAAAAAAATGATGAAAGTTAGAAAAAATAGGAATTTTAGAAAAATATAAAAAAAAAGGAAAATAGGAAAAAACAAAAAAAATAAGAAATTTAGAAAAAAATACCAAAAAATAAGAAATTTGAAAAGTCATAAAATAAAATAGGGAATTTAGAAAATAATAAATTTTTAGGTTGTTTAAATGGAATATAATTTTAATTTAAATAGTTTTGAATAAAAAGCTGTTGAGTCTAAGCTTAGATTTAAATCTAGCTCAAGCTGACCTAATCCATATGTGTAATTAATTACATATATAAATAAGGAAAAACCAATAGCTTAGCTAGATAAGCACTTGGACTTGACATTACATATGACTTAGAGATCTTGGGTTCAATCTATGGAAGGTGCAAAATGTATCTTTTATTTTCTTTTCTCACTTTATTGTCATGTCATCGCCACATCATGGGCTATATCATCGCCATGTCATTTGCTAACTCACTTCTAAGTGTGGTAGACACACTCTGACACACTTCGACACACTCCGGCACCATATATTGTCTAGGTTCGTCCAATCCAAAAATAGAAGAAAATCATATTGTATTTAATTTTTTCTATCCTTAACACGACCATGACACCTAAAAATATGGGTCTACTCTTCATTTTCAAAACACAACGAAAACTTCGAAATACTTTAGAAAAATAAAAATCGAAGTTTCCTCTCTCTAGTACAGTTCTTCTCTCTCTAGGATAGCATCCCCTATGGTGTTTGTTGACGAAAACCACCATCATTGAAGTAAGCCGACTCGAGCCGAAGTGAGCCGACTCGAGCCAAAGTGAGTCGACTCAAGCCGAAGTGAGCTGACTCATGCCGAAGTGAGCTGACTGAGCCGATCCAAGCCGAAGTGAGTCGGTCCAAGCCGATCTGAGCTGAAGTGAGCTGACTCCAAGCCGACCTTTTTTTTTTCTTTTTAATTTTATTCATTTGTTTATTTGTAAATGTTATAAATGAGAGAAAGAAAAAAAATGGAGAAAAAAAAAAGAAAAAAAAGAAAGGAAGTAGTCTATTTATTTACTTTAATAGAAATAGATAGATTAAGTATAAAATAAATAAAATAATATAATAAAAATAAATAAATAGGTTAGTAAACAAAAATCATTCTCACACTTAGAAAAATTGAGTTTTCTAAAAATAAATGAACATAAATAAATCAATTTTCAAATTAGAATCATTTAGAATTTTTAAAAATAAAATCTAACTTAGAATCCCTTATAATCTTTTCTCAAATCAACTTAAAATGGGTAAAAATGTAAACCCGGCAATTTTTCCAAAGTTAAAATCAATCATCCTGCTATATTTTCATTAAACAAACTATGGAAGTCTGATCCTGAATAGTGGGTACGTAGGCACCCATACGCAAGTACAAGGCGACTTAAAATATGGAAATTTTGTATTTTTTCCATTTTTAGATATTTATGTAAATTAATCAATTTAGTCACATGTATCATAATTAGATTTTTTTAGAAATTAAAAAGGGTATATTTGAAAAGCGAAGTTAAATTCGGAAAGTTAAAAGTGGTACCCGTTTAGGGTTTAATAAATTAGCCCTCGGATCTAGATCTTTAGTTTTTAAAAAACCATATTTATAACTTGGTTTTTTAATCGATAGACCGGTAGCTAAGTTATAACCAATCCACTCAATTGGTCATAACTTAACCCCTTTTGCCGACTCCGGTTGGGTGGCGATTCCAAATCTTTTCAAATTGGAAAAAAAGGTCTTCTTTAAAGCCTAGTCAAGGGTCAATATTAAACGGGTAGGGTTTAGTATTGATTAGCTTAGAAAAGACCTAATTTTATAAAGAGAACCGAGAGGGTGAAAAACCAGGCTCAATAGCTTGGCGACTCCACTAGGGACTGTTAAGAGGGCTAACCACTTAAAAACATTTTGAAATTAAAATCGCTTTTTAAATTACCTGCATTGTTTATTTATTTAGTTATTTATTTATATCTTTGTATATTGATTTGTTTATTTATTGTTGGCTTCATGTATATATTTTTTTAATTAGTATATTTATTTTATAAATAGCATATATCGAGGCATAGGGTTTCATTTGTTGCATCAAAGATGCAGGGTAGATGCGATCATACCCAGACCTTCTTAAGACCCTAAGAGGGGGGCCATTGTGTAAGTTTCGGGTGTAGTGAGGCAATCACCGTTTGGAGCCGATTAGACTACCCCACTTAAGCTCCTGTGACCAATGAAAGTGTTTTCTAAAAACAAGTGAGATTACAGAGCTTAAGGACCTTTTAGAACCCACCCTGTTTGCATGTACTTCTCTTTAAACTCGAGCCAATACATTATCCTTAAGAAATTGCAGCCCTACTGATCATTTAAGAGTTTTTGCAAACAAGTTTTTGAAAATTGCAGTAAGGTTGTAACTTAAGGAGTAATATATTAACCCAAATGGCCATAACATCTACATATTTCCATGTTTTTTTTTTTTTTTCTATCATTGCATTGATGACTGATCCTTGTCTATAAAATGTGTAGACTTAGGATGGCAGATAAGTAAGCGAATGATCAGTCGAGTAATAGGCCGCTAGACGCCTCTAGGTTCTATGAGCAAGTGCTGAGAGATGAAATCGCTTATTTGAAAGTAAAGCTCGAGTGTTCTGAAGCTCATAACTAGGCCTTAATGTCCCTTTTGGCATAGGTCATTGGGGATACTTATGAGATGATAGAGGACCTTAAGGCCTGTTTACAAGATTTAATGTAGGGTCTTTCCAGTTCAAGTCTAAGGAGCTTAGAATAAAATTCCTGAATAAAGTTTAGGTTCTTTCCCTTTGTTTTTTCTATTCTCATCTTCCTTTTTCAAAAATAATAAAGCTCTCTTTAGTTTATCATTCGTTATTCTTTAAAATTCCCGTTTTTGTAAATAGTTTTCCATTTACCCACCATTCGATCTCATTTAGAAAAATGTAAACAAAATCCATAGACTTATAAATAGAAACTCAAAAAAAAAAAACATATATATATAAAAAAACCATTGTCCTTATTTGTATTTTTTTTTTTGAAAATAAGACCTTACCTTTCTCTCTCTAAAAAACAAAAAAAACAAAAAAATGAAAATAAAAGTTGCCAACAGTTGTAAATGCTTATGGGCTTAAGGAACCAACACCAGCTCAGGCCTCTAGCCTATTCAAGTAACCAAGCCAAATACTTGGTTTTCAAACCACACAAGGTCCCTCGACCTATTAAGGAAGCCAAATATGAGTCCCTTAGCCCATTTAAGCCAAGTACAAGCCCCTTGGCCCATTCAAGCCAAACACAAGTCCTTTAGCCCATTCAACCTTAAATACGAGCCCCTTGGGCCATTGAACAAACATGAGCCCTTTGACCCACTCAAGTAGTCAACCCAAACATTTAGCTTTCAACCCATACCAGACCTAGCCCTTTATCACCATCTAATCCAAACATAAGCTACTTGGCCAACACCAACCTTAGGCCCATTCAAGTAACCTACCCAAACACAGGTCACTTGGCTAAGCATTAACCTAAATACCGACTTACCTAAACATAAGCCATTAGGCTAGCTAGCCAATCTGAACATAAGACACAGCCCATCAAGGCTATCGACCTGAGTACAATCCTCAACTCTTAAAAGTAACCAAGCCAAGGCAAGCCAAAACCTTTTATCTATTTAGAAAGCTAGGCTCAATCATAAATCGAACTAGAATACAAAATCAAATACTAAGGCATGATTTGAGAAACTGGGGGGCAAAAACCTGATCCTAGGCAAATAAAAAAGCGGACTCCTCCTTAAGGAACCGGTAACTCACTTTTTTAAAAACAAGTTTAGGATGAGAAGAGGTAAGCTATATCCTGTACACCAACTTGAAACACTTTGAGAGTTAAGCAACATAATAGTGAGAATACTTTGAACTCTTTCCTTAAAGGAGGTTCACTTTGAATATGATTCATAGATTACAATGAAGTTAGACATTCATTTCTAAATCCTAAACACAATCATCTATTGTTCACCCTGTTGGACTTATTTGGAGAATTTCTAAATTCAAACCCTGTCAAGAACTACCCTATAGTGGGGCAATTTAAAGGTTATGGTGATTGATTAGAAGATAAGGGTAAAATTAGTTTATGCTTATTTAAGCAACATTAATTCAAAAATGACTTTTATTTCTAATAAATTATTTTTCTTTGAAATGAAGAAGAGCCAATTTCCTTTTTCAACCACCTCAAGTCCATACACTTGAAATCCATGGAATCAGGGCTTTGAATCATTTAAAAAAAAAAAAAAAAACTCAACAATGGAAACAATCACTCTTGGGGCTAAAAAGAGAGAATAGTAAGAGATGATGGAGAAAAGTAATTAAAAGAAAAATAAAGGAAGAAGAAGAAAAGAAGCCAAAGAATTGGGCCCGAAAGTATAGGAAAAGAAGCCCTAAGAAATGTTTTACATCCTAGTAGGGGCATCCAAACCAAATCAAAAGGGCTAAGAGTCGATGCCCAAACAGCCTTAGAAAACACAATGCCTTAAATCACACTCCTAAGCCTGGAAACCCAAATTTCCATATCTATACTGACACTTTGAAGCCTCTCCTATCTATACTGAATCACATAAGGCCTCCCCACCCACAATACTGCCCTTACACATGTAAAAGCTCTTTAGATCTTGAAAGATAATTTATCTTTAATAAAAATTGTTTATGAAACAAGGGCAAACATACTTCTAATTTTTCCCCAAGGTTCTTGATTTGTGTACTCGACGATTAATAAAAGTGTTTCTATCAAAATAAGCCTTTTCATTAATCCTTTTTAAAACCCTTAGACCAAAAGCCTAAATTCATAAGCGTAAATCGAAAAAGACCTAATGGATTAATTAGGGAGTATCACTTACAAAATGGACTATAATTTTTGGAACTGAAGTCGAGAGCAAGATCTAGACTGAGAGCTAATAAGGAAGACCTCTTTGACTAAACTAATTGTGAGTTACCCTCTCCTTAAGAAAGGAATGCCTTGAGATCACAAAAGCCCTAAGAGAAGCCCTAGGGTTATGGGCATTAAGAAATTCCATATGCTTACTAAGGATAGGGGTGGTTATAAGATTGTTCCTTGATAAGAATTTATACCTATTGGCAAAACTTTCAAAAACAAAAAAAAAAAAAAAAAAAAGAAAAAAAAAGAAGAGAGAGAAAGTAAAGGCTTGTCACAAAATCTTTTATTCAAATTCATGTCAGTTCGAATAGCCAAGCTTTTAATCTATGTCATCCATTTCCTTTCTAAGGTCGTCATTTTTCTAGTTTAAGCCATTCTTCCTTAATTGTGGTTTTTAACATCCTTCAAACTCTTTCTTCAAATCAAGGGGCCTATCCCTACTATTTACCTTGTTCATAAATGGTTTTTCAACAAATCTCTCTATAAATACTTTTCCCAGTTAAAGAGTCTTTCAAAACTAGTTGCTTACCTTACTTTAGTTCCTCATTCATTCATCTTTTTCCTCTTAGGGTTCAAGTTAGCTCTTAGAGCACTAACCTCTCTCATTCTTTTTAGGGTCTTAGCCAGCTCTAGGAGCGCTTTGCTTACCTTGGTTAGTCAGCTCATCAGGGTACGACCAAGTTTACTCATTCTTTTTAGGGTCTTAGCCAGCTCTATGAGCGCTTTGCCCACCTTAGTTAGTCAGCTCATCAGGGCACGACCAAGTTTGCTCATTCTTTTTAGGGTCTTAGCTAGCTCTCGAAGCGCTTTGCCCACCTTGGTTAGTCAGCTCATTAGGGCACGACCAAGTTTACTCATTCTTTTTAGGGTCTTAGTCGGCTTTAGAAGTGCTTTGCCCACCTTGGTCAGTTAGCTCATCAGGACACAACTAAGTTTACTCATTCTTTTTAGGGTCTTAGCTAACTCTAGGAGTGCTTTGTCTGGCTTGGTCAGTCAGCTCATCATGGCATGACTAAGTTTCCTCATTCTTTTTAAGATCTTAGCTAGCTCTAGGAGCGCTTTGCCTGCCTTGGTTAGTCAGCTTATCAGGGCACGACCAAGTTTGATCATTCTTTTTAGGATCTTAGCTAGCTCTAGGAGTGCTTTGTCTACCTTGGTTAATCAGCTCATCAGGATACAACCAAGTTTACTCATTCTTTTTAGGGTCTTAGCTAGCTCTAGGAGCGCTTTGCCTACCTTGGTTAGTTAGCTCATCAGGGCACAACTAAGTTTACTCATTCTTTTCAGGGTCTTAGCTAGCTCTAAGAGTACTTTGTTTGCCTTGGTCAGTTAGCTCATTAGGGCACGACCAAGTTTCCTCATTCCTTTTAGGGTCTTAGCCAGCTCTAGGAGCGCTTTGCCTGCCTTGGTTAGTCAGCTTATCAGGGCATAACCAAGTTTGATCATTCTTTTTAGGGTCTTAGCCAACTCTATGAACACTTTGCCCACCTGGGTTAGTCATCTAATCAGGGCATGATCAAGTTTACTCATTCTTTTTAAGGTCTTAGCTAGCTCTAGGAGTGCTTTGCCTACCTTGGTTAGTCAGCTCGTCAGGGCAAAACCAAGTTTACTCATTTTTCTTAGGGTCTTAGCCAACTCTAGGAGCACTTTGCCCACCTTGGTTAGTCAACTCATCAGGGCACGACCAAGTTTTCTTAACTCAATTTACGGTCTTAGCCAGCTCAAGGAGCGCTTAACCCATTTCACTTCATTTTGTTAATTCATAAGAGCTTGACTAAACTTCAATTCTTCTTTTCGTCTTTTGGCCATCTCTTAGAGCGCCACCCTTCTCTTCTCAAAATCCTCAATGGATTAGACTTAGGATAGCAAGCTAGCTATAGCGCTTCATAGCATAAAATCCATTCTTGGGGCAAAAATAGTGCTTATTTTATCTTTGTAGCAAAATTTTGCTCAAACTTTACCATAAAGAGGGGTAGTTGTAGAGACCTAATTTTTACCCTCACAAACCCCAACCCCCCCCCCCCCCCGCCCCCCCTCTTTTTATTTTTCAAATTAGGTTATAGGGTCTTAAATTAGAAAAATTTCCAAAAAAAAATTATGAAAGTTAGAAAAAATAAGAATTCTAGNTTTTTGCCCTCTTTTTATTTTTCAAATTAGGTTATAGGGTCTTAAATTAGAAAAATTTCCAAAAAAAAATTATGAAAGTTAGAAAAAATAAGAATTCTAGAAAAATATAAAAAAATAGGAAAATAGGAAAAAAAAATAAGAAATTCAGAAAAAAAATAAAAAAAATAAGAAATTTGAAAAGTGATAAAATAAAATAGGGAATTTAGAAAATAATAAATTTTTAGGTTGTTTAAATAGAATATAATTTTAATTTAAATAGTTTTGAATAAAATGCTGTTGAGTCTAAGCTTAGATTTAAATCTAGCTCAAGCTGACTTAGTCTATATGTGCAATTAATTACACCTATGAATAAGAAAAAACTAATAGCTTAGTTGGATAAGCACTTGTACTTGATATTACATATGACTTGGAGATCTTGGGTTCAATCCATGAAAGGTGCAAAATGTATCTTTATTTTCTTTTCTCACTTTATTACCATGTTATCGCCACATCACGGGCCACATCGTCGCCACGTCATTTACCAACTCACTTCTAAGTATGGTAGACATACTCCGGCACAATCATATACGCTCAACTATGTATTTGGCACCACATATTGTTCAGGTTCATCTAATCCAAAAATGGAAGAAAATCATATTGCATTTAATTTTTTCCATCCTTAACGCGACCATGACATCTAAAAATAGGGGTCTACTCTTCATTTTCAAAACATAAAGAAAACTTTGAAATACTTTAGAAAAATAAAAATCGAAGTTTCCTCTCTTTAGCACGGTTCCTCTCACTCTAGGGTAGCATCCCCTATAGTGTTTGTTGACGAAAACCACTACCATCGAAGTGAGCTAATCTAAGCCGAAGTGAGCTGACTCAAGCTGAAGTGAGCCGATCCAAGTCGAAGTGAGCCGACCGAGCCGATCTAAGCTGAAGTGAGCCGACTTTAAGCTGACCTTTTTTTTTTCTTTTTAATTTTATTCATTTGTTTATTTGTAAATGTTATAAATGAGAGAAAAAAAAAAGAAAAAAGAATGAAAAAAAAGAAAGAGAAGAAAAAAAAAAAAGAAAGAAAGAAAGGAAGTAGTCTATTTATTTACTTTAATAGAAATAGATAGATTAAGTATAAAATAAATAAGATAATATAATAAAAATAAATAAATAGGTTAGTAAACAAAAATTGTTCTCACACTTAGAAAAATTGAGTTTCTAAAAATAAATGAAAATAAATAAATCAATTTTCAAATTAGAATCATTTAGAATTTCCAAAAATAAAATCTAACTTAGCAGCCTTTATAATCTTTTCTCAAATCAACTCAAAATGGGTAAAAACGTAAACCCGGCAATTTGTCAAAAGTTAAAATCAATCAACCTGCTATATTTTCATTAAACGAACTACGGAAGTTTGATCCCGAATAGCGAGTACGTAGGCACCCGTATGCAAGTACGTAGTGACTTAAAATATGGAAATTTTGTATTTTTTTACATTTTTAGATATTTATGTAAATTAATCAATTTAGTCGCATATATCATAATTAGATGTTTTTAGAAATTAAAAACGATATATTTGAAAAGCGAAGTTAAATTATAAAAGTTAAAAGTGGTACTCATTTAGGGTTTAATAAATTAGCCTTTGGATCTAGATCTCTAGTTTTTAAAAAACCGTATTTATAACTTGGTATTTTAATCAATAAACCGGTAGCTAAGTTATAACTAATCTACCCAATTGGTCATAACTTAACCCTTTTTCCCGACTCTAGTTGGGTGGCGACTCTAAATCTTTTCAAGTTGGAAAAAATGGTCTTCTTTAAAGCCTAGTCGAGGGTTAATATTCAATGGGTAGAGTTTAGTATTGATCGGCTTAGAGAAGACCTAATTTTATAAAAAGAACCAAAAGGGTGAAAAACCAAGCTCTATAGTCACTAAAGGCTTAAGTTTTGACAGATTATGTAGCAAAGTTCACTAATGGTAGGGACATCATAGAAATTGCCGAAAAGCCGACATGAATTTATATGCAGACAATTCCTCCACTTAAGAAGGATGTAGGTAGGCCTCATTCTGTAAGGGCCTTACGACATGAAAATCTAATATATACTTAAGTTCGGATTCCTAGCTAGTAATAATGAGGACAAATATGATGCCCTTATTACTGGGCTAAAGTTAGCAAGGGAAGTTAGAGCCGAAAAAGGTTGAGGTTTTCTCTTATTCATAGTTGATAGTAAATTAAGCGAAAGGAAGCTATGTAGTGAAGGAAGGTGTGATGAATAAGTACTTAATGATAGTACGGATGCTCATAGAAGGATTACAATCTTTTACAATTGAAAAAATATCGAAGGTTAGGAACATTGCTGCTAACAAGCTCTCAAAATTGGCTAGTATGGTGGTTCCCAATTTGAGTGGCAAATTGTCTATTATATACCTTCTTGCCAAGAGTTTGGAGGCAATAGGGCAGAGTTATGAAGTAACTCCTTTCTTAAGGGAGAAATCTTAAAAGGATTCAATTATTGACTCTCTAAAGGATGGTGTCCTTCTCGGAGATAGGAAAGAATCTCAAAGATTGATGTATTAAGCTGTGAACTATACATTGATTGAAGACTAGTTATATAAGCATGGCCTTTTACAACCTTACCTTTGATGTCCTCTACCAATGGACGCTTAACAAGTGCTTTCCAAATTACATAGAGGTGTTTATAGTAATCATGTGAAAGGTTAGACTTTATATAATCATACATTAAAACTTGGCTATTATTGGCCAATTGATAAGGAACAAGGACCGATCATGCACTCTTGAACCTGAGGGCTTTCTTAGATGGTTTACCAAGCCGTCCGAGGTGAGATAGGCACTGAAGAGTAGTCTTTATCCTAGTTTGACTTGCCAAGCTACTTTACTCTCCACACTATCTAAGAGTCTGTCATGGTGATCAGCCGATGTGCTGAGCCAACCCTTCTACAATACACTAGTCCAAGTATCAAATTTGGATACAGCCATCTCCATAGTACCAAGGCTGAGCTAACAACTATCAAGAGCTAACCATTCGAGGCTGATCTTGAGTGTGAGTCATCCTTAAGCTAACCTTTGTCCAATCCTAACAATTAGAGCTACCGAATTGCTAATGCCAACTAAACTTAATTGAAGCCTACCCTTGCATAGCTCATAGCATTATTAAGACAATAGAATGAGTAGAATTACACTCACGCTATCTTTTCTAACGTCCATATTGTCCTTTTCTGATAGTGGATATTCTTTTTTGTACGATTACATGTTTCCCTTATAAATTATTCTCCTTTTGCTTAGCAAGTAGGGATCAATTTGTGTAATTTAGGACTTTCCCTAACTAGGTAATATAAATAATTGCATATTGTAATAGCCGTAAGAAGGTATACACACATAGAGAGAATACATTGAACTTTTACTCCCTCTTGAGCTAATGTCTTCTTACTTACTTTTAAGCTACTCTTATTTAGACCATTTGGGCATGGACAAGTGGTGAATGAATTCTAGCTATACTTATGCATCATATCAAGTGTAACCTGAACTCATGTGCAGTGTTGGTGTGTCATATCCATCGTCGGTATATGGGAACCCTTACTTAACATTCGACTATCATTACTTTTCTAGCCATCTCTTAGCTATGTTTAAAGCTAGATTCTGCTACTATATTCTTTGAATGGTTTGTTATTGTTCTCATGTGGTAATGGTTCTGTTGTTAACCTTAGAGTTTAGTAATTGAGAAGTGTAAAGTGCTCTACTTTCCTTTGCTTCAAATACGTAAAATAGAGTGTGGTTGGCTGTTCGTTTGTTATGTAATTTTCGTGGTGATTGGAGTATCAGTTATTGATCTTTAAGTGGTATTATTAGGCATCAATTTTTGTGAAGTAACCATCAATGTTAGACTCAAATGTTCAAGGAACTTTAAGAAACCAAGAAAGTGGTACTCAACATAGCTAATGGAAAGAAGGATGCTTCACACCTCAGTTAATGGGTGACCACTTAGATAAGCTTACCAACTTGATAGCTGGTTTGGTGATTGTTATCTAAGAAGATAAGTAGCGAGCTCGGAATAGCCATATTGGAGAATGTGAGCAGTAAGAGTAAGGCCATGGTCAGTTTGGTTGAGTTAATGCCCTAGCTTGACTGTCTTGAGTTAAAGGAATGGGTAAGGATGCTAGGTGAAGACTAGTACTTAAAGGAATTGATGAGGACGTAGAAGGAGATGACGAAGCAAAAGAGTACTACAAGCTTGAAGAAAGAAATGTACAAGCCCTTAGAGTTAAAGGGTTGAGGATGTACATTCTAAGCTTTTCTAGGAGTAGTGATGTTGAGGACTACCTAGATTGGGTGGATGGGGTTGAAAGGTAGTTTAAATGCTATGACGTACCTAACAATGCAAAGGTTAGACTTGCTGTGTTGAAGTTCATTAGTTATATTGTATTATAGTGGAAGAACTTGCAAGCCACCTAAAGAAGGGGAGGAGAACGAGAGATTTGGAGTTGGGATGAAATGAAGAGGGTTATACGGAGAAGTTTTATGCCAAGCTATTATTTGTAGGATGCCTTCAAAAGACTATAAGAGCTAAGAGAAGGAGGTTCCAGTAGAGACATTTATGTTAAGGAATTCCAAATGTTAATGATTTGATGTGAAGTCGTAGAGCTAGAGGACCAAACTATATCTCAATTCATTAGCGGATTGAAGTATGAGATTGAGGATGTCTTGAAAACCCTAGATATTGGAACACTTGATGATGTAATCCAAGCTGCCTAGTAGCAACTGATTTGTTTTGATCAGGCCTGTACAAACAGAACCAAATAAGATCACTAAGACCTGACTTACTTAGACTACTTAAGTAGAGGAGAAGGAACCCCCGAGGAAGTTTGAGAAGGGTTAAAGTTTAGGGCGGAAGATGAGTGAGATCAAGTGTTTCAAATGCCAAAGATTTGGACATATAGCCACTTAGTGTCCCAATAGGTAAACAATGGTAATCCGAGGCGAGGTGTTAGTTGTTGAGGTTGACAGTACTAATAAGGAAGTAGAGGAGTTGAAAGAGGATAGACAGACCGAACTATTTGAGAAAAAAGTTATCTATAGAGAGGAAGGCAACTTTATGTCGGCTACTCTAGTGTTGAAGAGGCCAATGAGCATTGGTTTCGTACCAAAAGATGAATAAAGGGAAAATTTCTTCCATATTAGATGCAAGGTGAATGAATCACTGTATGCATTGATTGTTGATAGTGGGAGCTGCACCAATGCAACCTTTGCATTTATGGTCTAGCAGTTGAAATTGCTAACCATGCCCCACCCAAAACCTTACAAGCTTCATTGGTTTAGTGATAAGGTAGCCCTATAGGTGAATAAACAAGTGTCTGTGCCAATATGCATTGGAAAATATTAAGACAAAGTACTTTGTGATGTGCTGCCCATGAGTGCGTCCTATATTTTACTTGGATGACCATGGATGTTTGATTGAGTAGTGATATATGATGGAAGGAGGAATACCTGTTCCCTGGAGTATGAAGGTAGGAGGGTGAAACTGAGTCCTATGACTATCGAGTAAGTAAAGGTCATGTAGTCCCAATTGAGCTGAACCCTGAAGAAAGAGACTTTGGTATTGACTCAAGCAGAACTAAAGAGAGAGATGGAGCTCGAAGAATTGACTTATCTACTTGTCCAAAGAATTCTAGAGATGAGACTTAAGGACGAGGAGCTGCTTACTAAGGTAAAAACCTTACTAGAGGAATTTACCGACCTATTTCCAAAAGAGTTGTTGAAAGGTCTGCCCCTAATCTCAGGCGTTGAGCATACAATCAACCTGCAGCCAAGTGTCACACTACTGAACAAGCTTGCCTATAGGCTGAATCCTGAATAGGCTATCGAACTATAAAAGCAAGTAGATGAGCTACTGAAGAAGGGGTATGTGTGCGAGTCGCTTAGCCCCTGTGTTATGTAAGCCTTGTTAATACCGAAGAAAGTGGTTCTTGGAGGATATGTGTAGATAGTCGAGTGATCAATCGAATTACCATCAAGTAAAAGTACCCCATACCTAAAATTGATGACATTGTAGATGAATTAAGTAAAGCAAGAGTGTTCTCCAAGATCGACACTTAAATCTGCATACCATCAAATTCGAATGCGTAAGGGCAATGAATGGAAGACCGCATTTAAGACACAACATGGTTTATATGAATGGCATGTAATGCCATTTGGATTATCTAATGTGTTGAGAACATTTATGCATCTGATGAACCATGTGCTACGAGAATTAATAGGAAAGTTTGTCATAGTTCATTTTTATGATATTTTGGTATATAGCCTAAACCTAAAGACTCTCTAAGAGCATCTTCAAAGAGTCTTTGTAAAACTCAAGGCTGAATAGCTTTACGCCAATGTGAAGAAATGCAAATTTTCCTAACCTAAGATGATTTTCTTGGGGTTTGTTGTGAATGGCGGTGGCATCCAAGTTAATGATGAGAAAGTAAGAGCGATCATAGAATGGCCTGAGTCAACCTATTCTATGGATGTGAGAAGTTTCCATGGCCTAGCATTGTTCTATTATTGATTTAAAAACAATTTCAATATGATTGCAGCCCCACTCATTGAACTCTTAAAGAAGAATGTTGAATTCAGGTGGGGAAGGAAGGAGTAGAGGATTTTTTAGAAAGTAGAGGATAGGATGACTATAGCCCTTGTCTTAGCTCTATCGAACATTGACAGTGTTTGAAGTAGAGTGTCATGCATCTAGATTAAGCATAAGTGCTTTGCTGATGCAAGAAGGCTGACCTATTACTTACTTCAGTGAGAAACTTCAAGGAGTTACACTCAACTATTCTATCTATGATAAGGAGTTCTATTCCTTAATCCGAGCCCTAACGGTATGGCAACACTATCTACTACCTAAGGAATTTGTGATCTACACCAATTATGAATCCTTGAGATATTTGAAGACCTAACCCAAGTTAACTCAGTGATAAGCCAAATGGGTCGAGTTCATAAAGGGTTTTTCCTATGTCATGAAATATAAGAATGGGAAGAACGACGTAATAGTTAACGCCTTATCGAGACAACATACTCTTCTGATCGAACTATAAACAAGGTTGCTTGGTTTTTCAACAATAAAGAATATGTATGCTAAGGATCCACATTTTGGTCCTATCTATGCCCGGTATAAGGAAGGACGGATACTGGATGACTATTACAGGGAGGACAGATACTTATTTAAGAAGAGAAGGCTATGTATCTTGACCTGTTCCATAAGAGAATTACTCATGTGCGAGATGCATAGAGGAGGATTGATAGGATACTTTGGCTAGCATAGCACCCATAAGGTACTATCCTCTATGTTGATAGTCAATTTTTGCCCATTTGACACTCGGCCTTTCATTTGCCAAAATGCTGTGAACCAACTCTCTTAGCATTCGTACTGGATAGATGACACACGGCATTTATGCCAAGTATAAGAAGTGCTCTTAGTTTGAATTCAAGTCTATAGCAAAAATAGTTATCATAAGTACGGTTATATTACACAACTGCCTGCTACCCCTACATATTAAAGGAGATGTCAAGTCTAGAAGCTTTCACATATCTTAACAGTTATCCTAACAACTGCCTTGGACACTACAACCATTTATAAATACCAAAAAGAAACTTTATAAGCTTTTCTGATACTTATTATTTACATACTTATTGTATTAAGTTACCTTACTGACTTAGGCATCGGAGTGGCTGCACTGGACTGGCCTCGGTACTAAGTATTTTACTTTCTCTTGTAGGATTTTTCCTCACCCCCAAAATTCACTAACAACATTTAGCACTGTCTATTTTTCTTTAAACATGACTACATGGTTAAAACTAAGATAACCAGAAGTATAGGTGCTGGTACTTCCTCCCAACACCTTAAAGGGGGGAGTTAGCATGCTAAAGAACAACGATTGGCTAGATTCGAGAAACTTTGTCTCGATTAGCCAAAGAAAATTCCCAGTTGAATAAAAAACATGAACAGATCCTTCACCTTCTTCATAAAAGTTTTCACTTAAATTAGGACAAAGAGCATGGTGATCATGATGCCAACAATGCCAATGATTTCATTTATTCACCTAAATTGCCAAAAGATCAAGTTCAGGTTCCAGCGAGACCTTTAGTTCCTTCTTCCAAGAAGATTGATAAGGGCAAGCGACCACAGTACGTGCATTATGCAGGACCTTTGCATGTCAACACCTCTATTGTAGCGACCAAATAGTTCCAAATTAAGAAAAGTCCTTTTATCCTAGAGATTTTAGAAGAAGTAATACCTCGATATGTTAAAATGGCTTAGTTTGAAACATATGATGGGACAAAGGACCTTGAAGATCATTTGGAGTACTACCGTACACTAGCCAAATTGCATAGTTTAAGCGATGTAGTGGCCTATCAAGCCTTTCCCTCAACCTTGATGAACGTAACCAGCACATGGTTCAAACACCTGAAACCAAATACCATTTCATGTTTTGATGAACTAGCTAAGGTGTTCCTTCAAAACTTTCTTGCTAGCAAACTTCCTGTTAAGAACTCTTCAATCTTTAACACCATCAAACAAAAGTCCAATGAGTCAATCAGGGACTATTTGGCCAGATTTATGGTTGAGATGATCCAAATCCCAGAACTGGATATGAGTGTAGCCCTCAACACCGTAGTCGACAAAGTCAAACCTTATAGAGACTTTTTCAATTCTCTCACAAAGAACAGTATATGCCCGGTATCTATCATACATCTGACAGGAAGACAACATAAAGGCACGACCAGAGGCTGATTAGAGAAGAGGAGATGCAAAGAATGAATAATGAAAAAATGTGTAGGATAAACTTGGCATGAATAACGACAACAGTTTAGATGCCAAGAGGAAGTGACTGAAGATCCTGACATTCTCATCCCATACGCTTGTCAATCATCCAATCTTGAACATTTTAATGGAAGTATGTGAGGAGAGAGGTATCCTCTAGTATCTAGAAAGAATGCGAGGGGACCCCTTAAGAAGAAATTTGAACAAGTACTATGATTTCCATCTTAACAAGGGTTACAATATAGATGAGTGCATTCATCTCAAGAATGCAATTGAAGATGCAATATAATACGAGCACCTATAAAAATTTTTAGCGCATGATGCCGAAAGAATCGAAAGACCATCTCAGAGGAGAAGAGAGGAAAAAGAGGATGACACTCGGCCAGCAATGGCTATGAGAGATGCAAGGGATGTTAATCCCACCAGAGTAACCAATGGAATAATTAATACCATTATCGGTGGAACTAGTATAGGCCAATCGAGTTCTTCGAACTCGATCAATGCTAAGAATTACGTTTGCAATATTCATGGAAAAAAGGTTAGGATTAACAATTCAACATGTTTCGGAAAAGAGGATTTTGAGGGTATCTAGAGGCTGCATGATGATGCACTTACCATCAATGTGAGAGTTGCCAGCTTGGAAGTTAAGAAGATTCTTGTTGACACAAGAAGTTCAACCAATATCATTTTCTAGCATGCCTTCAATCAAATGAGGCCTAAGATCAAAGCATAACTGTGGTCTTATAAGTACGGCCTATATGCCTTCAATAATCAACCTGTCTAAGTAGTCGAAGTTATCTCTTTGCTGATACAGATTGGGGATGATCAGCATGTTATAGAGAACAAAGTAGATTTTCTCATCGTCAAATGTTGGTCCCTTTACAACATGATAATGGGATGGCCATGCAAACATTTATTCGACATTGCCCCTATCAACGGCACATTTAGAGGCCAAGTTTTCTAGTCCTACAGGCATCGGTGTGTATAAAGGGGATTAGCAATTGGCATAATCCTTATATATAAGGGCCTTGAAGCGAGAGGAAGTATTTCAAGTAGAAACCTATTCAGAAGGCAAGTCAATTGGCATAGAGAATGCCGAGAATGATAGAGAGGAAATTCCTTTAGGAAATGATCTTAAGAAGACAACAAGGATAGGAGAACCTATGTCAGTAGATGTCCTGCAAAGTTTGATTAACTTCCTATAAGCCAATGCTGATCTATTTGCATGGTTACTTTCAGACATGTCGAGTATTCTGAGAGACGTTATGGTATACAAGCTCCAAATTGACTCAAATGTAAAAGTGGTCCAATTGAAAAAGAGACATTTTGCACCAGAGAGACAAGCAGCAATAGAAGAATAGGTTTAGAAATTATTGAAGGTAGGATTGATCTAGGAGGAGCCTTATCTAACTTAGCTAGTAAATTGTATGTTAGTCAAGAAATCTAATGGCAAGTGGCGAAGTGCGTAGACTTTACGTATCTCAACAAGGCCTGTTCTAAGAATTGTTTCCTACTACCAAAAATTGATCAGATGGTAGTCGCAATCGTAGGACATGTATTGCTTTCTTTTATGGATGCTTTCTCTAGTTACAATCAAATCAAGATGGACAATGTGGATGAAGTCCACACATCTTTCGTTACCAATTTTGGAATGTACTGTTATACGGTGATGCCCTTTAGGCTAAAGAATGTTGGTGCCATATACCAAAGATTAGTAACAAAGATGTTAAAATCTCAGATCCATAGGAATGTTGAAGTATATGTAAATGACATGATTATGAAGAGCATGAAGGAAGATCAACATCTTGCTAATTTGGAGGAAACGTTTACCACATTAAGGAGTTATAGAATGAAGCTCAACCTATAGAAATGCATCTTTGGTGCAAAATTAGGGAAATTCCTTAAGTATATGGTCATACGATGCGGCATCGAGGCCAATCCGAGAAAGATTGAAGCCATAAGGAATATGAAATCACCTTGTATGGTTAAGGAGGTGTAGGAACTCATTAGGCGAATTGCCGCCCTCAACAGATTTGTGTTGAGAAGTGTGGATAGGTGCATAGAATTCTTTAAAATTTTAAAGAATCTAAAGGAATTCAATTAGACCAATGATTGAGAAAGAGATTTTAATGAGCTCAAGGAATTTCTTACATCACCCCTGATACTCTCGACACCGATTCTGAGAGAAAATTTATACTTGTATCTATCAATTAGCTATCTAGCACTTTCCTCTATACTTATACAAATTGACAGTAAAGTGCATCGATTCATTTATTACGTAAGTTATGTTATATTAACAGTAGTTCTCTCGGCGAGAAAGTTGAAGCCATATTTTGAAGCTCACTAGATTATTATCCTCACCGGTCAACCATTGCGGTAAGGATTGCAGCGGCCTAACTCCTCGGGGAAGATGATGAAATATACCTTAGAGCTCAGTGCTCATGGTATACAATATAAACCTAGAACAACACTACAATATAAACCTAGAACAGCACTAAAGGCCTAAGTACTGGCAGATTTTGTAGCCGAGTTCATGGGAGAGGGAGTGGTGTATCTAGGAGTTCAGTTATCACTAGGACGTACCAAGGCAAATTTGAACTAAAATGGGTCCTTCGAGATATCAAAGAAAATTAGAGGGAAATGGTTCACAACAGAACAATAGTAGTTGACATAAAGCTACTCGAAGGATATGACTCACAACGAACACAATACAATTGACACCATACTTAATATGACACACAAGTTGATGTCCAGGTCCACCCGCCAGTAATCCAGAGCTACTTGTTAAGATTAGATAAAAGTGTATAAAATATGGACTTAGAGAGGGTTGTTTCACAATAGCAAAATATTCAATATTAAAATATAAGTTATCTCCAGCTTATAAAAGAAAAAAACTATTTATAGTAAGTCCCTGGGGCAGCATTACCAATAATGAAATTACAAGAAAGTATATACAAAAAGAAGAATCTTAGTACATACTAAAAAGGGTAAAAAGGATAAAAGACCAAAAAATGGAAAAGTAGTACAATGTCAGACAAGGTGAATAGGTGGTAGTGCAACATTAGTCCCATACAAATATTTACTGAGCATAGTAAGTGAGAGCGGTCAAAATGTTGCAGCAATAAAGAGGCTGGGACGAGAGAGATGGTGGCATGCAAAGAGAAAACTATTTAATCATTTAAGTGAGTCTCTCATCACTTGGTAGAAACTTCTCACTAGTGGTTAGTCGGATTACTTAGTACAGGGTCCTTGGCAAGGGAATGGTCGGCATCATCACTATCGAGTGTATAGATCAACGTATGACAATCAGAGGAGCTTAAGGAGTTTAGCCACATTCTTTTGGCGTAAACTTTCTCGTCATTAATAGGTTTCTGAGAGAGAATTCACCGAGTGAGGGATTGGAGTCCTTGGAGCCATGCGCGAGTAATGGGACTATTGGTCGGCAGTTCATCACTTCCCTGAGGTTGTTGAATATTTATGCTCAAATCTTGGTCTTTGTCATCTTTGGGAACATATAGAGTTAAGTCGGCAACATTGAATGTAGCAGACATGCTGAGACATTTTAGTAGCTTAATCTTATAGGCATTATCATTAATGTACCTCAAGATCCTGTAGGGGCCATCCGCTCTGGCAAATAGTTTGTTTGTCCTCTTACTAAGGAAGTGTTCATAGCTAAGATGGATTTAGACAAGGTCCCTAAGGGCATAAACAATTCATTTCCTTTTGCGGCTTCCCACTTCCTTTTGTCGGGCCATAGTTTTTGCCAGTTACTCAACAATTCTTTGATGCAACCTGTGAAATTCCTTAGCACGCTATAGGCTGGATTGACTCTCCCCTTATGCAGTCGGATTGTTAACTAAGTTTAAGGGTAGGTTCGCGTTAAGTACATAAATAACCTCAAATGGTGATGTTCCAATGGAGGAATTGTAGGCAAATTCAATGATAGGCAGGCATAAATCCCAATTATGAGAGTTCTTTCTAATAGTGGTGTATAGGAGATTACAAATGGTTCTGTTAACTACTTCAGTTTGGCTATTTGTCTAAGGGTGGCAAGAGGTATTGAACAGGAGCATAGTGTCGAGTTTCCTCCATAAGGTCTTTCAAAAGAAGCTCATGAATTTGAAATCACAGTCTAACACAATACAGCTTGGCACTCCATGTAGTCGTATAATTTCCTGCAAAAAGAGGTTAGCGATAAATAAAGCATCATTAGTTCTGTGGCATGGGATGAAGTAGACTATCTTGCTAAACTAATCGACCATCGCCATGATCGAATCATGTCTTCTTAGCGTACAGAGAAAGCCGAGCATGAAATCCATGCTTAGATCGGTCTACAGCTAATGCACTCTCTCGCCATCATACCCTCATTACGATGTTGCAAGCTAAAGGTCAGCATGAATGAGAAGGTCGGCACAGTAGACCCGAATATTGTTAAAATAAACCACAATGCATTTTCCTATCAATGTTTTGAGCACATGATTCATGAGCCTCATGAATGTACTTAGTGCATTAGTTAAACCAAATGGCATGACCATCTACTCAAATGGACCATCCTGAGTCTTAAAGACTATTTTCCATTCATCTCCTGGTCTCATTCATATTTGATGATGGCTACTCTTTAGATCTATCTTCGAAAAGATACGTGCACTATGTAACTCATCGAGCATGTCATCCAATCGAGGGATCAGGTATCAGTACTTAACAGTAATCTTATTAATGGCATAGCTATCAATGCACATCCTCCATGATCCATCTTTCTTTGGCACTAGCATGGCTGGGATAGCACATAAGCTTATGCTCTCATGGACATATTCACGATCTACTAACTCATTAACTTACCTTTTCAACTTGATTGCTTATTCAGGATTGAGTCTATAGGCGGGTTGATTTGGTAGGGCTACTCCAGGTTGAAGATTAATGCAATGCTCAATTCCTCTTAAGGGAGGTAATCCTTTTAGTATCTCGATAGGGAAGAGGTCAGCAAATTCCTAAAGTAACTGCTGCACTTCAGTAGGTAAGTTCTCGGCCTCCTTAACCTCTAAGAGTCTCCTGACCAAGAAGAGTACATAGTCTTTCACCTTGACCTCTTACGCAAACTGAGCTCGAGAAATCACCATGGACTTCCATTGTAGAGATCTAGCAACCTTTTCATGGGCTTCTTGCACTTCCTTAGGACTCATAAGTGTTAATATAACTTTCTTCCCATTCTTTTGAAACATGTAGGTATTTCTATACCCATCGTATAACACTCTTAAGTCAAATAGCTACGGTTGGCCGAGTAATATGTGAGATGTACACATGGAGAGGACATCACACATCACCTCGTCTCTGTACCTATCACCAATAGTAATCGGCACTCTGACTTGCTCAGAAACGTATAATCCTCCTTTCTCGTTCATTTAGTGAATCTTATATGGCTTAGGGTGTAGAATAGTTAGCAATTTCATGGCTTTAACTACCCCTTGTGTGATGACATTGATATGGCTCCCTCCATCATTGATCTCGGCACATAGCTTACCATTCACCTAGCAATTCGTATCAAAGAGGTTCTCTCTTTACTCATTTTCATTAGCCACAAAAGTACTAAGGAATTGTCGAATAATAAAGCAATACTCGGCTCCACCGTCAAGGGGTATCTCAGCCTCCTAATCTTCCTCAAATTCTTTTAGCATCTGATTGATTGCCACTTCTTCCTCTCCTTCACTCTCACTTTCTACTTCAAATTAGGGCTTGTCTCCCTTTGTGGTTATGACTCAGTGGTTTGGACATTGACTAGCCACGTATCCCTAGCTAAGGCATTTAAACATTTAATTTCTTAGGTTTTCCTCCTTGAACTTTGACCTTAGTCTCTTTGGATCCCAAGTTCCTCAGTCTTGCTCTTACCTTAACCCTTGTCTAATTGACTTAGCATATGACCTCGGTGTTCCACCCTAGAACTATTTGATGCCCAGTCATTCCCTAGTCTACTCGGCAAGCCAGTCCTATTCGAAATCATGGTTTGGTTACTTAGCATTTGGCTAACCTGGTTTCACTACTGCCTCTTAACTCTCTAGGATACATGGATGGTTCCATCTAAAGTTATGAGGCTTTGCAATTCTACGGTATGACCAATCTTAGCTTGGAGTCCTAAGATGAATCGTGCTATAGTTCGAGTCTCAAGCTCAACAACATCACATTGTATCATGAGCAACCAAAACTCTCAGACATAATTGTCTATGGATCTGTTACCTTACTTCAAGTCTTGGAGTTGTCAAAAAGTGTCCTATTCATAGTGTTCGGGAACGAACCTATTCCTTAAAACTCTATTCATCTCGTTCCATATTCGGATCTCACGTCGGGTCCTCAAGTGAACATTCTGTAGCTTCTTCCACCACATTGCTGCATACCATCGAAATTCTAATGCCGCCACTCTAATGCGAATAGCATCTTCATAATCATAAAAGTCAAATATCTTTTCAATCTTCTCTTCCCAGTCTAGGTAGTCATCAGCACTACCAAACCCATTAAAGTTCGGAATCTGTACCTTAAGATGTTCGGCACCTCTTAACGCTCTATACTCTCACTCATCAATCCCAACATACTGGTCTTCTACTTCTTCGTACTCTTCTACTTCGTCCAGCTCTAACCTTCTCCTCGCGACTCTATTGGAATGTTGCGGTGGTACATAGTTCACTGGAAAGGCTTTTAGAGCTTGCTTATCCATTTGCCTCCTCAGCCTATCTCTCATTTCTTGGCCCTGCTTAGCAACTCTCTCATGCGGTCCACTCTCTAAGACCCTATTTACTGAGATAGCTAAATTGGCCACAATAGCAATAAGATCTTATATCTGCTCATTAGTAGAATGTAGTGTTTATTGGGTAACTTGAACACGACCATAAGCATCATTTTCAACATTGTGAATCTCTCCCTGTATACTAGGGTTCAACATTCCTAACACAAAATTTCAGTAACTAAATTTCACTTAGATAGCTACAATCATATGCCGTATCTTAAACAACAGACTGATTATTGCTACACAACTCTTGGTCTCAACCTCAACCTTAAGCTCCGATACTAGGAATATATGGTATGCCTAAGAGCTCAATTATTACTAGGACTTACCGAAGCAAATTTGAACTGAAATGGGTCCTTCGAGATATCGAAGAAAATTAAAGGGAAATAGTCCACAACCGAACAACAGTAGTTGACGTGAAGTTGCTCAAAGGATGTAACTCACTAACAAACACAACACGACTTGACACCATATTTGATGTGATGCATAAGTTGATGTCATAGTCCACCCGCCACTAATCTTGAGCTACTCGGCAATAATAGATAAGAGTGTGTGAAATATGGACTTGGAGAGGGTTGTCTCACAAGAACAAAATACTTAGTATTAAAATGTAAGTTATCTCCAGCTTACAAAAGAAAAGGACTATTTATAGTAAGTCCCTAGGGTAGCATTACCAATAATGAAATTACAAGAAAGTATATACAAAAAGGGGATTCCTAGCACATACCAAAAAGGGTAAAAAGGACAAAAGACCAAAAAATGGAAAAGTAGTACAATGTCAGATGAGGTGGATAGGTAGCAGTGCAACATTGGTCCAATACAAATATTCTTTGAGCAATATAGGCGAGAGGGGTCAAAATGTTGCGGCAATAAAGGAGTCGAGACAAAAGAGATGGTGGCATGCAATGAGAAAACTATTCAACCATTTAAGTGAGTCTCTCGTCACTTGGTAGGAACTTCTTAGCAGTGATTGGTCGGATTACTCAGCACAAGGTCCTTTGCAAGAGAATGGTCAGCATCATCACTACTGAGTGTATAGATCAACGTATGACAATTAGGGGAGCTCAAGAAGTTCAACTACTTTATTTCGGCATAAACTATCTTGTCATCAGTAGGTTGTCGAGAGAAAATTTGCCGAGTGGGGGATTTGAGTCCTCAGAGCCGTACGTAAGTAATGGGACCGTTGGTCAGTAGTTCATCAATAATACTGTATGGAGATCATCGAGAAACTTATCTGGTTTCTTTATGTCTATGGTTCTTTAATGCGAGAAGGAAGTGGTGCAGGCTTAGTCCTTCAAGGCCCCTATAATGTCAAAGCCCATTATGCTTTGAAATTTGGATTCACAACCAGTAATAATGAAGCAAAGTACGAAAATCTAATCGCTAAATTGAAACTGGCAAAAGAAATTAGTGCCGAGAAACTCAAAGTGTTCTTTGATTCCCAACTAGTGGTAAATCAGGTCACCGGAAGTTACGCACTAAGAGAAGAAGAGATGAGTAAGTACCTATTGGTGATACAAACGCTCGTAGAAGAATTCTTATCATTCTCCATTCATAAAATTTCAAGAAGCAAGAATATCACTATCGACAAGCTATTAAAGTTAGCCGATATGGCATTCCCTAAGATAAACAAGAAACTTTTCGTAAAGTATCTCCCATACAAAATTTCATCCAATCTCTCGTAGAGCTATGAGTTTGCTCCTTACCTAAGAGAAGAATCATGGATGGATTCCCTAGTGAATTATCTAAGAGATGGTATTGTCCTTGATGACAAAAAGGAGGCATGAAGATTGGCTTACCAGGCTGTGAACTATACACTGATTGATGGTAAGCTATATAAGTACGGCATATCTTAACCTTACCTTCAATGCCTTTTACCGAGGAATGCCTAGAGGGTGTTATCTGAACTACATGGTAGCATATGCAGTAATCATGTAAAGGTACAAACACTATAAATTTGAGCACTGTGACTTGACTATTATTGGCCGACTATGAGAGAAGATACAAAGGACGTTCTTTGATAGTGTCCTCAATGTTAGAAGCATGAGTCACCGAGTAACGCACTTGTAAGTGAGATATGTAGCCTAACTAACGCTTGGCCTTTTACTTAATGGAGGCTAAATATTCTCGAACCCTTTCTAAAGTCTATCACCCAACAACAATTCATCATTGTCGTTCTAGACTAATTTACCAAATGGGTTGAGGCTAAGGCTATGGCAAAAATCACCAAGCAAAAAGTAGAAGCTTTCATCTTCAACTCCATCATATCAATATCTAGAGTTCCCTACATGATAGTTATAGATAACGGCCCATAGATTGACAACAATAAGTTCTGGACATTTTGTGAGGGGCATGGCATTCGGCTCAACTATACGTCTGTAGCATACCCTTAGACAAATGGACAAGTCAAAGCCGTAAACAAGATCATACTACACAACTTGAAACGGAAAGTGGATCAAGTCAAAGGGAAGTAGGTCGATGAACTACTAAATGTCCTATGGGGATATAGAACCACTCACAGAACTGTAACAAGAGAGACACCATTTAAGTTAGACTATGGCAATGAAGCTATGTTGCCAATTGAGTTAGACTTGCCTAATCTATGGATGCATAATTTTGATGTTATGCTTAATCAAGCTGGATTGATAGCGAATCTGGAAACTATTGAGGAAATTTAAGACATTGCGAGAGTTAGGGTCACGACATACCAACATAGAGCAGCAAGATACTACAATTAGAAAGTGAAGCACAAGGTTTTCCAACCCGAAGATCTGGTTTGCTATAAGATGGAAGCAATTGGTGCATAAGCAACTCAAGGAAAGCTTGGTGCGAATTGGGAGGATCCTATCAGGATTTCAAAAGTCGTTGGCAAAGGGTCCTATCGACTATAAAGGTTGGATGGATCCATCATCCCTCGAGCTTAAAGTGCTAAGAATTTAAAATTTTATTTCAATTAATGCGGGATGATTTCTGCCGTCTCTCATTTGGCAGCAACCAACATGTTTGTAAGATTGGTACTTATTTATGACAATTATATATTTGAAGTCTCATTGTGTTTTGTTTACAATTGTCGAATTAATGAGTTCCACATTGTATGGTAAACAAACTGATTTAGGTTCTAGCTTAACTCGATTAACAACCTATACAAATTAACCTTACGGTCGAGTAATGCAGCTAGTCTATACTTCAAACGTTTAACGAATAGTATAAAACAATGGGCATGTGAAATAAAACATGTTAAGAAAAAATGGGCATGTGAAATAAAACATGCCCAGAAACAAATGGGGTATGAAATAAAACATGCCGAGAGATAGTTGGGAGTGTGAAATAAAACATGCCAAGAAACAAATGGTGTGTGAAATAAAACATGTCAAGAAACAAATAGCATATAAAATAAAACATGCCAATGAATGAGAGCGTGAAGCAACATATATATTCCATACAAGTCGAGAAAGTGCAATATATGAAATCAAATGTCACAAGAACTCAGCATTGCCTTGACTATATTTTAATTAATAATTATACGAGAATGCAATGTGCCAATACAATAAATCCTATGGCCTATCTTTAGATTCAGCAAAAGTGATTTTTAAATCATTAGTTGGGGCTTCCTTTGCAGTTGGGTTCTTACAACAAGCAACTTCTTCAATAGGAGCTTCATTGTCACTTTGATTCATACTCTTGGCACTTGTCTTATCACTATAAACCCTTAAATTTTTTCGACCTAACATCTAAAGTAGACTCGAGTATGTTAGATGTTCCTAAGAGTTAACAATGTTAGAGAAAGTAAAAGCCATAAAATAACTAATCAATCACATATAAAATTTTTATAACCTAAGCATCTATAAACACTAAAGATTTCATCTAAAAGTGGTAAAAACCTTAAAACTATACCTTTAATGGTATAAAAGTACTAATTTACCATAATTTACTCTTAAACCTTAATTGATAATATAACCTTAGTGTTATACCAAATCACTGGTAAAAGATTAAAGATAACTTTCAATTATTCATAAATACATATAATACTAAAGTAATCCTTTAGAAACTAAAATATTGCATCATAGATCACATTCATCTTCTAATTATATAACTAGGTTAGTGTTACATAGAGTTAAGAGTTTAGTTTATACTTATGTCACATATAGTAAGTATTAATACCCTAACCTAAATGAAACTTTTCATAATAATTACATTAAGTGGACTCTCGAATGATTTATATAGGATATAAATACCTAAAGGAAGATCTCATTATCTATTTTTACTAATCAATTGACTAAACTTCTTATTTCCTTTCATTTCCTTAATTTTCTTCCTAATTTTTCTTAATCACTTTATGATGTACATTTAGATTACATGTAATTGTGAAATGTTGACCAAGTTAAAGGTTGACTAAGTCAACATATTGAAAAGTCAACATATGTGTCATTATCACACTAGAATCTTCTCTTTCTTTCTATTAATTTCTTTTCTTTGCTTTTTTACATTTTTTTCCCCTTTTCTTTTCCTTGTTGCCATCCACTCCCTTCCCCACTTAGGAGCCCACTTGTTTTCATTTTTAAAGCACAAAAACAACACAAAACAATTCCTTTTCTCCCTCACCAAAATTGTAATCCCCTTTCCCTTTCACGCTTTCTCAAATTTCAAACTTGACATCCATATTTCAAGAAGAAAAAGGTATGTTATTATGTATTATTCCATCTTATTTAATAGTTAGATGAATAAGTTAGGTTAGTATAGGAAGTTTATGTGATATGTACATATATGTTGTTAAAGGAGTAAAGTTCCAATTTTTATACTTAGAAGTGTAAGATAGCCTTAGTAAATGGAAGAAGAACATGTGTACATAATGTTAAGTATGTGTATATAAGAGTACACTTGGTAAATACATGTAGGAAGACCATTGTACATAAGTATCCATTATGTACATAACTAAAAAAGAGGTATATACTAACTATACATACATATATCTTGCTAAATTCACCCTTAAAATGCAAAAATATGAAATTTATGAAGCTTTCTTAAGAAGGAACATTAGGCATACGAAAATACGTACAAAAATATGTATGTCACCGTAAGTGTATATGGGTATGTGTATTAGTATACATATAAGTACATAAATATACATACTAGTATGTTAGAAGTATAAGTATAAATATAACATATGTACAAAGTGTATGCATACATATAGATAAGAGTACATATGTAATAGATGATGATGTAAGCAATGACATAATTAAATAATGATGTAAGCCATAATGTAATCAATTGATGACATAAGCAATAACATAAACCTCTAAGATAATAAACCATAAGATTATTTAAGTGTAAGAATTAATGGCTAATGAAACTACTAACTACTAAAATGGAACATAAAACTAGCCAATAGGAATAATTAAGCTTCAATAGTTAAAATTTCAATAAATTTAGTCTATATCATAAAACACGGGTTTTAACATCCAAAATGGACATTACCATGTGAATGTACGTCCGAAAACAATAAAAAATGACTATAAATTCATAAAAATAAAAAATAAAATGACGAAGTTACATACGATTAATGATAAAGTCTAATCGGATAAAATAAATTTGATAGTAATCTAAGTAGAATTAGGTAAATAGATATCTAAAATTACTAGTTAATTCAATCTCTTATTATCGTTATTATATCATAATGATCAAGTGATCCTAACGCGGGTGAGAATCTCCTAATTGATTACTACAACTAGAGCGAATTGTCATGACTGGGTAGGTATTTACCTTATGATTCCATGCTTGTATGTGATTGCAGATAAAGGACTTAAATGATATTGTTAATTGATTGTTGTGTGGGGTCAGGAAATGCTTTTGTATGTTATTATGTGTTGAGTTGTAAATTTACCTTAAATATAAATAATACTTTATTGTTGCATGGTAGTATATAGATAATGCTTATATGTACTATTGGATGGTCATATCATAAATGGACTTAACTATACTCAACTCATAAGAAGAAATTGGTACATGCATCAACATGTATTGCATAGACATAATTTTGACTGTCACATCATACGGAGATAGAGATAGGTCATTTGGGGGTTGAAATGATAAATTTATTGGTTCTATACAATTCACTTGTACAAAATGACCTTACCCTAGCCCGCGAGAATACTAGGCGTTGGAGGTGCCAACCACCTGGTTGAGGGTCAAGTTTATAGGCCTCTGTTTAAGGGTGAGTGTAGATTACGAGGGGCCTACTCACAATTATACTAGAACTTGGTTTTTATGAAAATAAAAGACTTGTTTGATTTAAGTACGAAATGTAGAGTTCCGTAGTAAAGTAAGTTTTAGTATAATAGCCAGATTTGATTGGTGCCGTATATATTCCAACCCCAACTTCGGAGGGCGTTAAATTTGAGTTAAGTATATGGACTAGTTAACTATATGTAATGTTTGGCATTCTATTTGTTCATTCATTTATGTACATGAATATAGTGTATTTATAACTTCCTTGTGGTGTGGTTGAGGGTTATATTCACTAAGCTTAGGCTTATACCCCCTTAGACTTTTACTGCAAGATGGTTTATTTGTTGAGGCTGGTTGGGGGATGTCACAGGTTAGCTTAGGGACCTAGGCAAGACCGAGCCATCCAATGTGTTAAGAGAACTGATTATATAGACTTTTACTTATGTACTTTTGTTTTATTAGTAATATAGCCCTAAATGTACTAAATTACTATTTACTGTAAACTTTGTAGTTCAAATTTTATATAAATATGTTTGTGTGATGATAACCTATAGATATGTATGTTCTTACGAAGCTAGTGATTGTAGAGCCTTATATATTGTGTGAAGAGTTGATGATTGGAAAGGTAGCTAATCAAGGGTTCTTCATACAGTATATGGCGTCTACCATGACTAGACCGTCCTCAATTCATGACAGTCACCTTCATCTTCATCAGCATTATTAACTTTGTTGTCGACATCAGTAAAGTTGAGACACGATAGATTGTAATCAGGATAAAGCTTCAAGACCTCTTCTCTTGCCGCTTAAACCCCCTCTAACAACTTTTTGCGTAGAAGCTTCTTGTATTGCTGATTGGGAGTGACTATATCGAGAGCCTCTTCAATAGATGGTCCCGTACTCATAGTCTCCTCTAACTTGGCCACATGATTCTATAAGTTCGAGTTGTTAATCTCCAACTCCTTTATCTATACCTTAAGCTTATCTTCATCGTCGCTCATCGTGCAAATAGTTCAGCCTAAGCCTCAACACTCTTTCTTTTTCTTCTGCAGCTCTTCTTTTAGGCTTTTAGACTTTTTCTATTGTTCTTCTATTTTATCCTTCAAGCTAGAGATTTCATTAGTGGAGAGGTCATGTGCCAATTTCTCAGCAGCAAGCTCCTCCTTAAGCTTTCTCACCTCCATTTCAACCCTAATCATTGCATTCTCTACATCAATAGTTTAGGCCTTTGATGCATTGTATGCATCCTCAACTTTCTGCAGCAAATTCATTTATTACAATAAAAAATGGTTGGGTGTTACATAGATGCAATTGAAGATATTACCTTCTTTCTCTCTTTGTTGGCCTCATCCAAAGCTGTTAGAATGTGGCTACTCATCTAGAAAAGGAAATGTGTTAGTTACCTGAACAAATTCAATAATAAAAAGCAATGGTCATGGATACTCACATTATACAATTTGGTTGCGATATGGGCCTTATTACAACTACCAACCCTGTCGACATCATTCTTGGCGATATCTTTGTCTCTAGGAAGAACGATCCCTTCCATTAGAGCTAAAGATTTCATCCTGTCTCCTAAGGCTGAGTTGATGTCTAAAATTTGGGGGCTCTAGCAAGGGACGAAATACTCACTGACCTCCTTGTTGGGGACGAATTCGGTGCTACTAATGCCAAGAGCTTTAGAATGCATTGCCTCCTTTGCCCTTTTATCTAAGCCCTTGGACTTCTTGATAAGTGGTTAGCTGGTGAGTTCCTTCCTTGGTCTTTCGTCACCACTTGGAGCCACCGTAATTGCCAATGATGAGCGTTCTATAGCAATGGCATTTTCATCCTCCTCACCGAGATGTGACTCTCGATGCTCGCCATCCTTCGGCTCGATAAAAGTTTGAATAATAACGATTGGAGGCTCCTCCAAATGAACAACCTCAATTAGTTGTGTTTTCTCATTCTCCTTTAGCCTCTCAATAGGACGAAAGATCTTCTATATAGCCATTTGCTTCGCTACGACTTCTTTTACTAGTTTCTTTGCAATAGCTGGCTGAGTGGTAGCTGCTGAGGTGGTCGCCCTCTTATTAACCTTAGATTTTTTAGCTTTTGCTTGAGCTAGTAGTTTTGCCAAATTCACCTCTCTAGCACCCATATCTATGACATAAGTAAACCAATTAATATAAACATGGAAAAAATGTGAAGTTACATTTTCCGCATCGAGCAAGGCTCGAAGTTTACTATTCTCCCCTTAAGTCCTGAGAACAGCTGTCCTCGTAGCTATACTTGACACGGTGATAACACATTGGTGTACCTTCTTTTCTAAAAAATATTGGTTCTCCATTTTCATAACGTCATATAATTCTCTCGGCATCCCAAGAGAACATTTTGTTTCTCCTTCTCTCTTGAATTTTCTTTGCTATTCCTGCATCATTTGGCATCAGATCTATGTCTTTTGTATGTATCGACTCAGTTCATTAGGTCTAGAAGTCTAAGTCCCCGTCAAACACTATTGACATGAACTTATCATACCACTTGTGAATCTTAGATTCTAACCCGTCCATGAACTTACTCCTATGTCTCAGAACAGCAAAGTACCATCCGTTAGGTTTCCTCCATAGCCCTGACTTTAACTTCTTCATAGACTATCTTAAAGGTTACCAAAAGCCAATATGTGTTAGGTGAGAACATACTTGATGCAACTTTGAAATAGTTAAAAAAGCCCTTAACAAAAGCTGAAAAAGGGAAGTGTAACCCAAAATCTAAATATTTCAAGTATATATAGAACTCGTGCTCCTTAAGGAAGCATACCCTCTCCCTATCTCTCGACCTCCTTAAGTTCCATGTTTCGAGAAAATCTCGCTAGTATTGATTATATTTTATGACGAGAATGCTGTAGACGGAACTGGCAGTTCCATCTGGAGAATCATAAAAATAGGCTATCATATTGAACAAATATCTTGCTGAGGACCTCCCTTCTTTATCCTCAAGATAATTATCTATAGAGAGCTTGTTGATCCGAGCAAGTTTATCTTACCTTTTCTCTATGTTGTCGATCGAACTGCCCAAAGAACAAGCCACCTCGTTCCTTATTTGGAGGGGAAAAGTGGCCTTAGTCTCCGTTGCCTTGGAATCGGAAAGCATAAGTCTTCGTACTGTGCTTTTTTGACAAACGATATTTGTTTTTGCATGATTATATGTTTCCTTTGTAAATTATTCTTCTTTTTCTTAGCAAGTAGTGATCCATTTTTGTAATTTTCTATAATTTAGGACTTACCTTAACTGAGAACTATAACTACTTACATATTGTAATAGTCGTAAGAAGGGATACACACATAGAGAGAATACACTAAACTTTTACTCTCTCTTAAGTTAAGTGTTTTCTTGCTTACTCTTGAGCTACTATTATTTAGACCATCTAGGTGTGGACTAGTGGCGTATGACCTTTGGCCATACTTGTGCATCATATTAAGTGTGAGCTGTCAACCTTCGATTATCATTTACGTTTTATGCCATCAGATGGCTCAAACCCACTCCTTTAGTTACGTGTGATATTGGGTTCGTGTATTCACCTAAGAATCTGTATCAACCTGCTATGAAGGAGGACATAAGAACTGTTGATTAGTAATGTCTATAATGTCAAAAACATAAGGCTTTAAGCCATATGCCTTCTATTGAATTACATAGCTTAGCTAGGCCCTGGCTCTTTACCTAGTAGGGGTTGGACATACTTGAAGCATTTCTAAAGTCTATGGCATAGCGTCAATTCATAATTGTTACAATAGACTATTTCACTAAATGGGTATAGGTCAAAGTAGTAGTGAAGATCATCAAATAGAAAGTTGAGTCTTTTGTCTTTAACTTTATCATATCAAGGTTTAAGGTTCCTTTGATGATAATTGTCGAGCCTGGTTTTTCACCTCTTGGTTTTTATAAATAAGTCCTCTTAAACCAACTAGTATTAAACCCTTACCCATTTAATACTGATGTTACAAACTAAAGACAATTTAGTCATGGCAGACACCGTATACTGTATAAAGAACCCCTGATTAGTTACCCTTCCAATCATGAACTCTTCACATAATATACAAGGCTCTACAACCACTAACTTTCCAAGAACATACAGATCCACATGATATCATCCCATAAGCGTATTTATATAAAATTTAAACTACAAAGTTTACAGTAAGTAGTAATTTAGTATATTTAAGTCTATATTACTGATAAAACAAAATTACATAAGTAAAAGTCTACGTAATCAGTTCTCTTAACACATTAGATGGCTTTCTCTTGCCCAAGTCCCCAAGCTAACCTGTGGCATCCCCTAGTTAGCCTCAACGAATAAGCTATCCTACAGCAAAAGTCTAAGGGGGTGTAAGCCTAAGTTTAATGAGCAAAACCCTCAGCCACACCACAAGCAAGTTATAAATACATTATATTCATGCATATGAATGAATGAACAAATAGAATGCTAAACAATACGTATAGTTAACTAGTCCATATACGTAACTTAGATTTAACGCCCTCTAAAGTCAGGGTTGGAGTATATACAACACCAATCAGATCTGGGTGTTATACTAAAACTTACTTTACTACGGAACGCTACATTCCATACTTAAATCAAACGAGTCTTTTATTTTCATAAAAACCAAGTTCTAGTATAATCATAAGTGGGCCCCCGCAGTCCACACTTACCCCTAAATGGAGGCCTCTAGACTTGACCCTTAGCCAGGCTATTGGCGCTTCCAACGCTTAGTATTCCTACGGGCTAAGGTAAGGTTATTTTGTATGAGTGCACTGTACAGAACCAATAAATTTATAATAACGACCCCGAATGGCCTCTCTCTCTCCTTTGTGTGATGTGACGATTGGAATTATGTCTATGCAATACATGTCGATGTATGTACCAGTTTCTTCTTATAAGCCAAGTATAGTTAAGTCCAATTATGATGTGACCATCCAAAATTACACACAATCATTGTCTATGCTACCATGCAACAAACAAAGTATTATTCGTACTTAAGGTATATTCACAACTTAGCACATTATAAGATACACAAGCATTTCCCGACTCCACACAACAATCAATTAACAACATCATTTAAGTCCATTATCTACAATCACATACAAGCATGGAATCATAAGGTAAGTACTCACTCGGCCATGATGACTCCACTAGTCATAGTAATCAATTTGGAGATCCTTGCTTGCGTTGGGATCACTTAATCATTACGATATAATAACGATAGTAAGCAAATGAATTAACTAGTAATTCTAGATGTCTATTTACCTAATTCTACTTAAATTACTATTAATTTTAGTCCGATTAGACTTTATCACTAATTGTATGTAACTTTTTTATTCTATTTCTGATATTTACGAATTTATAATCATTTTCCTTAGTTTTCAGACGTATATTCACACAGTGATGTCCATTTTGGACGTTAAGACCTGTGTTTTATGATGTAGACTAAATTTATTGAAATTCTAACCATTGAAGCTTAATTATTCCTATTGGCTAGTTTTATGTTCTATTTTAGTAGTTAGTAGTTTCATTAGCCATTAATTCTTACACTTTAATGATCTTATGGTTTATTATTTTAGAGGCTTATATCATCGCTTATGTCATCAATTGCTTATGTCTTCATTTGTTTATATCGTGGCTTATGTCATCATTTAATTACATCATTAGTCAATTATGTTATTGCTTACATCATCAGCCATTATTATCCTTATGTATTCATACACTTTATACATATGTTATATATATATTTATACTTCTAACATACAAGTATGTATACTTATGTGCTTATACATATACCCATATATACATATGGTGACATACGTATTTTTACACATATTTTGGTATGCCTAAAGTTCCTTCTTAAGAAAGTTTCACAATTTTCATATTTTTGTACTTTAAGGGTGTATTTAGCATAGTATATCTATGTATAGTTAGTATATGCCTCATTTTAGGTTATGTACATAATGGATACTTATGTATAAAGGTCTTTATACATGTATTTATCAAATATACTATTATATACACATACTTAGTTATGTGTACATGTGTTCTTCTTCTAATTATCTAAGGATTCCTACTCTTTTATACATTGATATGAAGCTTCCACTTCTAACAACACATATGTACATATTATACCAACTTTCTACACTAACCTAACTTACACAACTAACTACTACATAAAATAGAAAATCATATGATAACATACCTCTTTTTGCTTGATTTATGTTAGTAGAAAGTGTGAAAGTGAAGTAAGAAAGTGTTTAGAATTATGGAAGCAAAAGGGAATCACGGTTTGGAAGAGGAAGAAAAGGACTTTATTTTGTATTGTTTTATGCTTTGAAAATGAAAACAAGTGGGGTCCTATGTAGGAAAGGAGTGGATGGCAACAAGGAAGAGAGAAGGGGAAAAAAAAATCTAAAAGAAAAGGAAAGAAATCAATAGAAAGGAAGAGAAGATTCCAGTGATAATAACACATATGTTAACTTTTTATTATGTTAACTTAGTCAACCTTTGACTTGGTCAACATTGGACTTGGTTAACATTTCACAATTAAATATAATCTAAGTGTACATAACGAAGTGATTAAGAAAAATTAGGAAGAAAATTAAGGAAATGAAAGGAAATAAGAAGTTTAGTGAATTGATTAGTAAAAATAGGTAATGAGATCTTCTTTTAGGTATTTATATCCTATATATATCATTTGGTAGGCCACTTAATGTAATCATTATGAAAAGTTTCATTTAGGATATTAATATATACTATATGTGACATAAGCATTAACTAAATTCTTAACTCTATATAATACTAATCTATTTATATATTTAAAAGATGAATGTGATCTATGATGCAATATCTTAGTTTCTAAAGGATTACTTCAGTATTATATGTATTTATGAATGAATAAAAGTTATTTTTAATCTTTTACCAATGATTTGGTATGATACTAAGGTTATATTATTAATTAGGGTTTAAGGGTAAATTATGATGAATTTGTGCTCTTATACCCTTAAAGTTATAGTTTTAGGGTTTTTATCGCTTTTAAATGAATTCATTAGTGTTTACATATGTTTAAGGTAGAAAAATTTTATACGTGATTAATTAGTTATTTTAGGGTTTTTACTTTTACTAATCTTGTCAACTCCTAGAAATATCTAACACACTTAAGTCTACTTTAGATATTAGGTCGATAAATTTAAGGGTTTACAACTAACCCTCAACTAAGGTTTAAAGAAAACTGGCTCATTTATATTTTGAAAACATGTTGGAGTGGCCACCCAATCGAAGTCGGGAAAAAGAGTTAAGTTATAATCAATTGAGTGGATTTGTTATAACTTAGCTATTAGTTTATCGATTAAGCCATTTTATAAAATGGTTTTTGAAGCCAGAGATCTAGATTCGGGGGTTAGAAATTTCAAACCCTTACGGCTATCATTGACTTTCCAAATTTAACCCTAACCTAAAAAATAACCTTTCTATTCCGTAACAATAGAACTCAATTGTCTACATAAATTGGATAACTTGAATAATCTAAAAAAAGGAAAATTAGGTTTTTAGATTTTTTACTAACGCTTAGTAGATGCTTATATTTCAAGATCAGATGTATATAGTTCTTTTTTTATAAAACTTTAGTAGGTCGATTGACTTTAGTTCCGAAAGAGGTCAAGTTTACGTTTTTACCCGATTCTATTTATTTAAGGAAATTTTCCTAAATGGTCTTAATTAGTGTTTTATTTTTGGAAACTCTAAAATAGTCCTAATTTGGGAAAGGTCCATTTATTTTTATTTTTGGAAAACCTGATTTTTCTAAGTGGCAAAACGATTTTTACTAACTTATTTACTTATTTTTATTATCTTGTCTATTTATTTCTTATTTATCTATTTCTATTAAACTAAATAAGTAAATAAACCCCCCTACCCACCCCCCTTTTCTTTTTGTTTTTTTTTTCTTTTTTTTATTCTTCTTCCTTCTTTCTCTTTTTTGTTTTTAATTTTTACAAGTACATGGACAAAAGGATAAAAAAAATAAAAAATTCAAAATGAAAAAACAAAAACAAATTAATTAATTAATTAAAAAAATTTTGTAAATCGAGTCGGGCTCGGGTTGACTTAGTTGGCTTGGGGTCAACTTGGGTCAGCTCGAGTTGGCTATGTAGGCTTCGGTCGGCTTGTACGGATCGAATAAGCTCAAAAAGTTGAAAGAAGTATCTTTCCTGGGGTTCTTGGGTATAAGGATTCAAATGGTGGTGGTGGTTTTCACGGACAATCACCATGGAGATGGCTATCCTAGAGAGAGAGAGGGATTAGGTTAGAGAGAGAAAGCTTTGATTTGCTTACCTAGAGCATTTCTAAGCTTGTATAGTGTGTCCCTATGTATTTTCTAACCCCAATTTATACTAAACACAACTTGAACAAGCATAGAAATGAATATAGATGCTGGATTTTTTTTTCTTTTTTGGAGCCATTTTAGTACCAAATCTTAACTAGACTTGGAATAGTTTTAGGGTGGATTCAAAAGTAAGCCATGTGTATTGCATGCTTTCACCATTAATTTGGTTATATCATGTAATAAATGAGGTAAAAAATGCCTCAAACAGAGCACCCGAGAAATGGAAAATAAGAGCTAGAAAAAAGAAATAGGAGCAAAATCTAAAAGAAGGAGATGGGGTGCTGGTTATGTGGAGGGGACGTACCACATGCCTCCATGTGCGCGAGCATTGCATGCGTATGTTTGAAAAAAAGCATACCCCTATCTTGTAATCGCATGTAAGGCCTTAGGCCCTACTCGGTCCAAGAAAATGGATCAGGTTAATAAAACCTAGTTTGACCCACTTCTTTCCCTTTTTTTATATATAAAAATTTATTTACTTAAATAAAAATAAATAAATAAATAAAGTAAGAATCCTGGTATTGCTCTAAAAAACTTTACTTCGCTTTTGCTTTTTCTCTTTTTAATTATTATTATTATAATTTTTCTAATCATTATTTTTATTTCTTAGGTTTTTCCTTATTTTTTTTATTTTCCTGTATTTTCTCTAAATTTCTTATTTTTTGGGTGTTTCTAACCTTTTTATTTTTTAGTATTTTTCTAAGATTCTTATTTTTTTTTCTAAATTTCCTTTTTATTATTATTCATTTTTTTTTTCAGTTTTCTCTTATTTTTTATTTTTTTATATTTTTGCTGATTTAAGACCCCTTATCCTATTGAAATAAAATAGAGAGGGAAAAAATTGGGTATCTACAACTATCTCTCTTTGTGATAAAGCTTGAGCAAAACTCTACTAAAAAGACAAAAGAGACACTATTTTTATCTTATAGGTAGATTTTATCCAAAGAAGTGCTATAGCTATCTTAGGCCTAATCTTTTAGGGATTCAGTGAGGAGAGAGATGACGCTCTAAGAGCTGGCCAAAAGACTGAAAGATGAATTGAAGTCTAGTTATGCTCTTATGAGCTTGACGAACTAAGGTGAAACAGGCGAAGCACTACTCGAGCTAAGGCCTTAAAAGAAAGAGAAAACTTAGTTGTGTCCCAATGAGCTGACTAACCAAGGTAGTCAAAGCACTCCTAGAGCTAGCTAAGACCCGAAATTGAATGAGAAAACTTGGTCATACCTCAATGAGTTGACTAACCAAGGTAGGCAAAGCACTCTTAGACCTAGCTAAGACCCTAAATTGAATGAGAAAACTTAGTTGTGCCCCAATGAGCTGACTAACCAAGGTAGGTAAAGCGCTCCTAGACCTGGCTAAGACTCTAAAGTGAATGAGAAAACTTAGTAATGCCCTAATGAGCTGACTAACCAAGATAGGCAAAGAGCTCCTAAACTTCGTTAAGACCCTAAACTAAATGAGAAAACTTAGTCATACCCCAATGCGTTGACTAACTAAGGTAGGCAAAGTGTTTCTAGAGTTGGCTAAGACCTTAAATTGAATGAGAAAACTTGGTCGTACCCCAATGAGTTGACTAATTAACGTAGGTAAAGCATTCCTAGAGCTAGCTAAGACCTAAAACTGAACAAGAAAACTTGGTTGTGCCTTAATGAACTGACTAACCAAAGTGGGAAAAGTGCTCCTAAAGCTGGTTAAGACCTTAAACTGAATGAGAAAACTTGGTTGTGCCCTAATGAGATGACTAACCAGGGTAGGTAAAGTGGTCCTAAACTTAGTTAAGACCCTAAACTGAATGAGAAAACATGATCGTGCCCTAATGAGCTGATTAACCAAGGTGGGTAAAGTGCTTCTAGAGTTGGCTAAGACCCTAAATTGAATGAGAAAACTTGGTCGTGTCCTAATGAGTTTACTAACCAAGGTAGGCAAAGCACTCCTAAAGTTGGCTAAGACCTTAAATTGAATAAGAAAACTTGGTTGTACCTTAATGAACTAACTGACCAAGGTAGGCAAAGCACTCCTAAAGCTGTTTAAGATCCTAAATTGAATGAGAAAACTTAGTCGTGTCCTAATGAGTTAACTAACTAAGGTAAGCAAAGCGCTACTAGAGCTAACTATGACCCTAAATTGAATGAGAAAACTTTGTCATGCCCTAATAAGTTGACTAATCAAGGTAGGCAAAGCACTCTTAGATTTAGCTAAGACCTTAAATTGAAATGTGCCTTATGGGTTGGCTCAAAAGACTATTATGGATAGAGTCGTAGAAATATTAGTCATATAACTTAAATGCAAATGCAATGTTCAA
Organism: Lumnitzera littorea; assembly: GCA_024138015.1. Classification (NCBI taxonomy): domain Eukaryota; kingdom Viridiplantae; phylum Streptophyta; class Magnoliopsida; order Myrtales; family Combretaceae; genus Lumnitzera; species Lumnitzera littorea. The sequence goes on from JAMXBB010000002.1 coordinate 57,764,605, forward strand.
AAACCAATGTGCTAACATCGTATGGAAGTACTTACCTAGTCTTGTTAATAGTGCCCAAAATTATCAAACCTTTTTTGAAAAGCCCCATCAGATTTGACTAGCTTACACTTTGATCCTTTGTTGTCAACTCAAATGATGTTGATGTAGAATGTTTGATGGAAATTAACTCGATGCAGAATGCCACCCACTATTTTTGTCTTTTTAGAACTTTTATGAATTGAAGCCCTTATTCCCAACTAATAAATATCTGCTGTGAGGTGATTGCTTACTTGCATTTCACACTTCCCTAAAAAATAGACAATAAACTCCTTATCGAAGGGGATCAATCTATAATAAAGTATTTTAAAGAGTTTTGTCAATTACCAATGTCCTATATCTCATTTCTCACCTTCACTTGTGTTTTTAGTGTTTGGGTTTGATTAAATGAAGTAAGGGGAGATAGACCTTTCAATGGAGAGGGTGATTATTCCAACGTTGACAACAGCTAAGGATACCAACTTTGCTTACAGATAATGAAAATCATATCACAATGACATTAAAAATGACTAGCATTTTTGTGTTCTGAGTAAAAAATTTCCACTGACTTCTCATGGGCAGTACAACTTTATAGCATTAGTATTTACAAGGTCTCTCAATTTTGAACGATCTATTTGAGACAAAATTAAAGCCCCTATTGGAAATACTCACTTTACGACATAAGGGCCTCCATAATTGGGAGCAAATTTCTCTTTAGAGTCTTGTGCATTAGGGAGAACCTTTCTTAACACTAGATCATCCTCTTTGAAGTTTCAGGGTCGTACCCTCTTATTGAAAGCCCGAGCAATTCTTTGTTAATAACACTGATTATGACATAAGGCTTTCAATCTCCTCTCATCAATCAAATTCAACTGCTCAATGCGTTTCTTTACCCCATCATCTTTGTCCAACTGAGTTTCTGATAGTAACTTGAGTGATAGGATCTGAACCTTTACTAGCAACATTACTTCAGTACCGTATACGAAAGAATAAGGTATTTCCCCAATCGATGTTTTAATGGAAGTTTGATAGCCATAAGCGTGAATGGTAACATCTCATGCCAATCCTTATATATAATAGTCATTTTTTCAATGATTCTTTTGAGGTTTTTGTTGGTTGCTTCAATGTCTCCATTCATTTAAGGTCAATAAGGAGTAGAGTTCCTATGGATGATCTTAAATAATCGGCACAATTCTGACATAAGCTTGTTGTTGAGATTGGTGCCATTGTCAATGATGATCATTATTGAAGTCTCATATTGGACCAAGATATCTCTTTTGATGAACTTAACTACGACCCCTTTAGTAACACTTGAGTGAGATCAGGCCTCAACCTATTTGCTGAAGTAGTCGGTGGTGGCTAGTATAAATTGATGCCCCTTAGAATATATAGAGTAATCAGGCCAATGATCCTACATTGAAGAAGGCAACAATGCTGAGAGTGTATGTAGTTCTTGAGGTGGGGTGTTCATTTTATTTGCATAAATTTGGCATAAGTGACAATGCCTAATGTGTTTGTTGCAATCGCCTTCCATTATTGACCAATAGTACCTTAGCCTCATAATTCTCTTAGCCAACATGTAACCATTCATGTGAGGGCCACATACTCTTTCATGTACTTCTTTCATTGACATCTTAGCCTCCTTATCATCTACATGCCTTAAAAGTGTACTGTTAAAAGAGCACTGGTATAAAGTGGACTTGCTTATTAAGAATTGAGTGGCCAACTCCTAATCATCCTTTTGTCCCTTTTTTTGGCCTCTTCAAGGTATGTGCCTTGTTATAGGAATATCTTAACATCATGGTACCACGGCTTTTGGTCATTTGTATCCTCAATTGTTAGACAAAAGGTAAGCTTTTCCTCGATTTTAATAGTGAGGGGCTAAATCTTGACTCTACCGGATATCTGGATCATAGACACTAGAGTGGTTAAGGCATCAGTAAACTAATTCTAAGTCCTCGGTATGTGATTGAAGGCGATTTCTTTGAATTTCTCCATCAATTCTGTCAAGTGCTGGTAATAAGGTAATAGTTTAGGGTCCTTTGTCTTGTATTCTCCCCGAGCTTGGTTGATAATGAGTGAAGAGTCCTCATACACTTCTAATTCTTGAATATCTTTATCTAGGGCCATTTTGTTGCCTATGATGCATGCTTTATATTCAATGATATTATTAGTATATGAGAAAATGAGTCTTATAGCCATAGGGTATTAAGTACCTTTAGGGGATATTTGTATTGCTCCAATTCCATACCTAGACACATTGGTTGCCCTATCGAAGAACATCTTTCATTTTAGTAGCTCTTCATTTTCTCCTTTATCAAAGCTTCCCTCAACTACTAAGATATTCTCATCAGGAAAATTGACTTGTACCTCTTAGGGGGTACTATCTAAGGGATTTTTTGTTAACTGATCTACTGGAGCTTGCCCCTTGATTGAATTCCAATTTACATACATAATGTTGAACTTTGATAGTAACATTTGCCACTTTGAGATTCTGCTAATTGGGGCTAGCTTGTTTACTAAGTACTTCAGGGGATTGTGCTAATTTAGTAATTCAACCCAGTAATAGAGTGTACATTGTCTGAGTCAATGCATTACCTAGACCAAAGCATCGCTAGTTCTTTCTATTTCTGAACATTTATGTTCCCCTTTCATGAATTTCTTGCTTAAGTAGAACATAGCCCGTTCTACTCCTTCCTCATCTTTTTGGCCAAGCATGTACCCCGTGGACTCCGGTAATATTGTCAGGTATAGAAATAAAGGCTTCCTAGGTTTTGGAGCTACTAAAATTGGAGGGTTCATGAGGTATTTTTTGATCGTTGCAAAGGATTACTCGTACTCTTCATCACAATTGATCTTAGCGTTCTTTTTTGACAACTTAAACAAGGGACGGCACTTGTCTATGAGTTGAGATATAAACTGAGCTATATAGTTTAAATGACTAAAGAAGCATCTAATTTCTTTGAGTGTGTATAGAGGGGACAAGTCAACTATTTCTTTGACTTTATCAGGGTCCACTTCAATGCCCCTTTGGCTGATCATAAAACCTAATAATTTCCCTAAAGTTATTCCAAAGGTACATTTCTCTAGGTTGAGCATCAATTAGAATTTTCTTAACCTATCAAACAATCTCCTCAAATTATCCACATGATTTTCTCTTTCCTTAGACTTAGCAATCATATCATCAACATATACTTCAACTTTTTTGTGCATCATGTCTTGAAAGATTGCTCATTTTGAGTCTATAAGGCATTACTTTGTAGCAAAATATGCCTTAAGTTGTGATAAATGTTATCTTAGCTTTATCTTCTTCGAACATTTGAATTTGATTATATCCAAAGATTCCATTCATGAAGGAGAAAAGTTGTTTTCTGGCTGTGTCATCGACTAAGACATCAATATGGGGCAAGGGGAAATTATCTTTAGGGGTTGCTTAATTAAGGTCTCCAAAATTCATACACAATATAACTTTTCCATTCTTCTTTGTTACTGGCACTATGTTAGCTACCCATTCGGGATAATCAAATACCTCAATGAAATCGACCTCCAGTAATTTTCTAACTTCTTCCTTGATCTTCAATAGGACATTCGGTTAGAAGCTTCTTAACTTCTACTTCTCAGGTTTAATATCCTCTTGTGTAGTTACGCGATGGAATACGAAGAAAAAAGAGACTGATTCTTATTTAGAGGAAGCTTCTTTCGAGTACAATTTTTTGTAGAACGAAGGTAATTTATTACAAAACTTTATAAAATACTAGACTGTGATTCATCTTTTACCTTAGGGAAGATTTATTACTATTTGTAGGGATGGAGAATCAATTATTCAAGTGTTGAGACTTATTGGATGGGCCAACTACTTTATTTCTGTTGGAGGTGTCCTCTTTAGCAAGCTGTGAATTCTCGACATCGACCTCGGATAAAAGTTTCTAGCAATGGTGGGAAGGTCATCGGGCCATGATATAACCTGTCAGCTTTTTTGTCCTTAGGTTGCATTCTTTACAACTTTTCCAACGAGGCTAAGATGTAGCCTAGCTCGTGGGTTCCAAACTGGCCTTCTTTAAACTTTAGTTGCTTGTCTTTCTCCCAATCATTAATCATGCATACCTCTTCAAACATTTGGAGCCTAAAGTCTTCTTGCTCTTCAGTGCTAATATAGGGTATAGCTGTTTCTTTATATATTTCCTAATCCTGGTCACCTATAATCATTATAATCGAGCCATTGGAGATGAACTTAACCTTCTGATGAAGACTTAAACGTATGGCCCCTGCTGAATTTATCCATGGTCTACCCAATAACAGGTTGAAGGTCCTTGGAATGTCTAAAACTTATAGTTGGATGTTGAATGTCTATGGGTCAATGTCAACTAGTAAGTCGATCTCCCCTATAATTTCCCTTTTAGATCCATCAAAAGCCTTGACTATTGTCAAACTTAGCTTAATAGCAATTGTATTAATGTTCAATAGATACAGGGTGGTTCGAGGGCAGACATTTAAGGATGACCCGTTGTCAATTAGGACTCTTGTCGTAATGATGTTGTTTACCCTCACTATTATGAATAGAGGCTTAGTATGCTAGTTACGTTCTTTGCCCAATTCCTCGGTAGAGAAAGAAATCTGATCCATAGTAAGGATAGAGTTGGTGGTAGGCCCTATTCTTTCAAATGGTATTTCATGAAGGACTTTGACTTCCCTCAATGTTTTGAACAAAGCTTCCCGATGCAATTTTAACACCATTAATAAAATCATGAGCGATAATTGTGTTGGAGTCTTAGCGAGCTGATCCATTACTTTATACTCATTAGACTTGATTATCTAGGTGAAGGCACACAATCCGTCTTCATGTTTAACTGGTTCATTGTTTGGTCTTTCCAATATGGCCTTCTTTTTCAAGTCTTCCCTTAGATCATAGATTCTACCAAAGTGGGTAATCCCTCCGATAAGTGAGTTCGATTGCCCTTGATTTATTGCTTGGTAGTTAAGAGGGGTAGTTTTATAACTTTCAGGAGCTAAAGGCACATAGAAGGTGTTCCTTTTAGTATGTGGAACTTATTTCTCCTCTTTCTTATAGAATCTATAGACCCAAGGCTCTTGGTTAGAACCAATTGTGTTGATAGCAAGATTTGAATTGTCAAATATCATATTGATGAGGGGCCTATAGTTAAGCAAGGGGTTATTGTTGATGTTTAGAGAAGGAACCTCCACAAAATCCAGTTGGATTGTACTTTCGTCGATTAAATCTTGAAATTTATTTCTTAATCTCTAGCATGAGTCAGTTGAATGGCTTACTTACCCCAAATGATATTGACAATTAACATTAGGATAAAAGAACTTTGGTCTATATCTTTCACTAGGAGACTCAAAATGGATCAAATTATCTTTTCTCAATTTTTCAAGGACTTAGCTAAGGGGACTCACTATCTTAGTGATCTGTCTTAGAAACCTGTTGACTTGTAGCTGACTTTAGAATTGTTTCTACATTGATGGGGGATTTGTCCTAATGGAGACCCAAGTATTGGGCCTAGTGTTTAAATTCACCATGCCAATAGTTGCTTCTTTAGTCTTGCTAATAATAGGTTTTAAAGAAGGTAGTCTTCTATTTGATGACTTCTATAATTTACTGGAAGCAACAACACTTTCTATCTGACATCCTGTGGCTACTACCTCTACGAAATTAGAGGAGGCTTCCCAATCAACTAAGAAAAGTAAGGTCTTTCAAGAGTATTAATAAAAGCCGGGTATGCAGTTTGGGGCATCCAATCCTATTGTAGTTTTCGAAGTCAGGTACTTTGAACTTTTCTAGAAAACTTCCATAGTTATAGGGAGAAAAGTTTGTTAAACTAGCTTGCTCAAATCCATAATAGCCTTCGAGCATTTTCATCTTTTTAGTGATTTGTTAGGTTAATCACTTTTCAAGCTCTTTCAGTCTATCTTGGTCAGCTTCAGGTTTTGAATTGAACAGAAATGAGAAAGTATTCGGCTTGAAAGTTGCGTTAACCTTTGGAAAGACCCCTTTTGTGATACAAATTTGTAGATGAACACATGAACCCGGTATCACATAAAAACCAATGGATGGATTTGGACTACGAGATGGCTTGGAAAAATAAATGGAAGTCGATGGTTCAACAAATCCCGTACACTAAATCTACAGATATGACGCAACATAGAACCACATATAGACCTAAGACTCGCCAGATATGACGCACCAATTCGAGTGATAGGGTTGCTCACCATAATCCTTGCTAGAGGGATTGATAAGAGTAGATAGAGGGGAGTTTTCCAAGAGAAAAGTCTCAAGGGTTTTTCATTAAAATGTCAAGTATGCCTTAAAACCCTATACAAGCGATCTATTTATACAAAAGGGGTAAAGTTGTAAATAAATGACTAAAGGATGCCATAGTAGCATTCCAGTAATTACAAATGGAACATGAATGTTAACTAAAGGAAAATGCAAGAAAAGGGAAATCCAAATAACATAAGTAAAATGGGTAGCTGTATAAGATTTTCCAATGAGGGGATGACGTTTGATTCCAAAGAGTTGTTGGAGATTTGAAGCTATGATCTTAGCAGACTTGACTCTAGATTATTTGCTTTTGTCTTAAGTCGATCTGATATGATAGAGGGTGACCTGACATAATTGATGCCGACCTTGAATTGCTAGACTAACCTAATATGGTAATGACCGAGTTGGCATGACAGGGGTTGGCCTTATATTGCTAGGCCAATCTAGCGTAGATGTAGCCGACCTGTTTAATATGACCCGGTACAGTTGAGCTAATATGGAATAGCTGAGTAGCCTCGTCACGATAGGGCGGACCTTAGTCGAACAAACTCAGTCGAGCAAATCAACCTTGATAAGGTAAGACAAATAGGCAAGATAAGTCAGTCCTATATAATTTATCAGAGTAGACCTGGTAAAATAGAATAGAGCCGACCATAATAAGGCAGAATGGACTAAGTATAGCAAGGAAGACCTAGCAATATAGGGCATAAGTAGTAGCCTATAACAGAACTTGTAGAGTACGTCAAATCTTCTAATATTGCCATAGTTCATGGATAAATCTATAGGAGGGCTCGGTTAGGGTAGAGTGGAGCATACTCTAGCTAACAAGGCAAACCTAATAGAGCAAGGTAGGTCGTCTAATGTTGACATAGCTTATAAATAGGTCATCCACTCATGCGAAGCTTGTTAGCAAGCTTCTTATGTGATTTGAAACCTGGTGTGGCGTCGAGTCGGTACTTGGAATCCTATCATCCCTTCCCTCTTAGAAGAGTTTCGACTTGAAACCTGGCAGTTGGCAATTCCAGATCCCTCCAGGGTCAAACACTAATCGGTAAAATTAAAATTTAAACATAGGAATACACTCTAGCTCTTGTGACAAGGGCATTACTAACCAATGCTCCCTTCACTCATCATAGGCTCTATCAATCAAATCTTTTATCTTGACTCTTTCCCTCCACTCATCATGGATCCAATCAACTACACCTTAGTAATCCCAACAACTATCAATTATGGGAAGTAACATGATCTTAGGGTCATACAAAAGATTAGGGGCTCCTAGATCTTGTGTTGGCAGGATGTAAAAGGGCTCATCAATTGCTAGTGCTCCTACCTCTTCAAGCTCGGCTAGCTTAGACATCATGATCTCTTCATAAGTTTTAATTAACATTCCCTTTGCTTCCTCATAAATTGATTCTTCCCTCTCCTTCCATCTATACACCTCAAATCTTTCCAATACGAGAGTCCTAAGGGTTAACATGATGCATCCCCAATATATGTATCCATTACCTCGGCATTGATAAACTCCAACCTACAACTAATAACAGCTCATGGGTGCGATGCTATATTTGCTCATATTAGTGCCATGTAAACTTATCAGATGACTAGGATGCAAGATTCCGATAAGAGGAAGGCAAACATAGTAATTCCTAGAGCTACCATCTATAGCATTTATAGTAGGTAATCGTACTAATTTAGGAACATATGGTTTCAACCACAATTCAACTTGGTCTTCCTCGCTTCTACTATTCGTCTCTCCAGTAACCTTCAACCCTTCTTCTCCTAATTCCTTTTCTCGGGCTTCCTTCTAGTCGGCTTTCTTTATTTAAGTATCCCTTTGCTGCCCCATTTCTACTTTGAGCTCCTCAAGTTGATCAAGTATAACCTCTAATTATTCTTGCACATCATAATGGTCAGTACTAATGGTAGATTCTTCTCTTAAGGCTAATTAGATAGCTTCATTTAAGCTCCTTGCTCCCGAGGGTTTAACACATCAGGTAATCTCCAACCTCAATCCTCTTATGAATCACAAGATAGTAATTGAAAGAGATTCATACAATTCACATCGTTGTAAGAGCACCTTATACTCTTGGGCAAATTCTTGGGCACTTATTTGTCCTTGCCTCAAGGTAGATAGCTCCTCATACTACGTATCTTAATATGATGGGGGTATAAATTTTTCTCTCATTGAACTCCTTGTAGTAGTTGCCCCTCTTAAGATCCTTTGCCTTAATACATTCTTCCACTAAGTTTTAGCAAGGCCATGAAGTTGATCCTCTATGATATATTCCTTATCATGTTCAGGGCATGGATACTTTTCAAAGACTTTATTGACCCAGAATTCCTAATCCAAGTATTCGTCTAGGGGTCCATAGCCATCGAACATAGGTATTCTTGACCTTATATCTTCATAGTCATAATCATAACCATATCTTCCTTGATTGTTGTTAGCCATGTTAAATGGGGTTATCACTTCAGCAAACTAGCTTAGCTCACAAAAGTCTCATCAGCAATGATTGAAACATACAGCAACTTGGATGCTTATACAACTTAGATCTTCCACACAACTTCGGCACTTCGACTCAGCTTAGATACTAGAATTAGCTTGACAAGTTGAATAGGCAAATAACTTCACTTAGATAGCTTCTCCCAAGTTTAATAGCTCAGTACCTAATGGTTTCACTTTATTAGCTCAGTTCAAACATTTACACTTTGAGCACTAAGCACTATGCCAATCCCCAAGACAATAGCACAACCTACTAGTATAATCGTAACCACCACTAGCACCAAATTGTCCAACATAACACCTAAGAAAGTCTACCACCTGTTACTACGGTAACAACAAAGCTTCCGCAGCTAACAACCACTAAGCACTACAAATTAATGTTGAAAAGTCTAGCTTCAACTCGAGTAGCCACAACATATTCCACTAATGGTTGTTGTGATAACATGAAAGAGTCCTATTAAACGTCCCTCCATTTAAATTTACTGACCTAAACCACAAAATTTGAGCATTGTTATTAGAAAATTGAACACCCACCTTCAATTTAAGGCACCCAATTCAAATCCCTTATAATTCCTATAGCTATGGTTACATGACACAAAAGCTCTACATACTCTCTATCCGAACACACGTAACCCAATCATGCTCTTCACCAATACAATAATAGACTCGCACAACTCTAATGTCTAAACACCACCACTACAATAGTACAACATTACTCCAACCTACGGCCAATACGACTCGAACTTACAAGCACACTTCCAACTTAAATCCGGTAACCAATACACTCAAATGCTTTGACATACACATAAATGAACCTCCTCTATTTTCACAATGGAGAACAGAGTATAATAGAGCATAATAGGAACCAATCTTATTGACTTACAAATTTCCACTTTGTAGCTCAAGATCTCCAAACCTACTTCAATTGAGCCAACTCCAATATCTATGAAAGGAACACAACCACTAATTAGCAAACACAAACAAATCTTTACAGCAACTTCGCACAATCTCTTATGGAATCGTGCTTTGATATCAAGATGATACAAATTCGTAGATGAACACACAAACCCGATATCATATGAAGACCAATAGATGGGTGTAGATCATAAGATGGCCCAGAAAAATAAATAGAAGTCAATGGTTTAGCAAATCCCGTGCACTAACTCTATGTATATGATGCATTTTAGAACAACACATGGAGCTAAGACTCGCTGGATGTGATGCATTAGTTCGAGTGATATGGTTGCTTGCCACAATCCTTACTAAAGGGATTGATAAGAGTAGATAGAGGAGAGTTTTCATTAAAATGTCAAGTCTACCTTAAAACCTTATACAAGTGCTCTATTTATACAAAAAGGGTAAAGCTATAAATAAATGACTAAAGGATGCCTTAGTGGCATTCCAATAATTACATATGGAACATGAATGATAACTAAAGGAAAATGTAAGAAAAGGGAAATCCAAATAACATAAGTAAAATGGGTAGCTACACAAGATTTTCAAGCAAGGGGTTGACGTTTGATTCTGAAGAGCTATTGGAGACTTAGAGTTGTGATTTGGGCAGACTTGATTCTAGACGACTTGCTTTTTTCCTAGGGCAATCCGATATGACCGGAGGCAACCTGATATGATCAGTGCCAACTTGCATAGCTAGATTGACTTGATATGGTAGTGATCGAGTTGGCATGATAGGGGCCGACCTTAGATAGCCGGGCCGATTTGGTGTAGATGTGGTTGACTTATTTAATATGACCCGGTACGACTAAGCTAATATGTAATAGCCAAGTGCCCTCATTATGAAAAAGTAGACCTCGGCATAACAAACTTAGTCAAGCAAATCGACATTAGTAAGGTAAGATGGATAAGCAGGACAGGATATCTTATATAGTTCATCAGAGTAGACCCGATAGAATAGAATAGAGCTGACCATAGTAAGGCAGAATGGACTAAGTATAGTAAGGAAGACTTAGCAAAGCAGGGCACAAGTAGTAGCCTAGAACAGAACTTGTAGAGCATGTCGAAGCTTCTAATATTGCCATAGTTCATGGATAAGTTTGTAGGAGGGCTTGGTCAGGGTAGAGTAGGGCATACTCTACTTAACAAGGTTGACCCAATAGAGCAGGGTAGGCCGTCCAATGCTGACATAGCTTATAAATAGGTCATCTACTCATACGGAGCTCGTGAGCAAGCCTCCCATGTGATCTGAAACCTAGCATGGAGTCAGGTCGATACTTGAAATCCTATCATTCTGTTTCAAAGGATTCGAAGGCTTGGTTCACTTTGGGGTAAGCTTCTTCTATTTTAAAGAGTAGGGCTTTAGCATTCTTTCTATATCGAGTTTTAGAACTTTCTTCATTTGATGGAGCCATAGACCTAAGCAAGGCGATACTGTTAGGAAGAAAGCTCAATTAATCTACAATCTTCCCCATTGTTTATTCCAATGATTAGAACCTCATCTCAATGGGATCAATAACCTCAAGATTGATATTGCCGTTGTTAGTGTTGTCATTTTCTTGGTTAGCCGTTCTTCCTTGAGAGTGAGTTATAATAGGACTTCTCTAGAAGGTTTGGCATTTGAGAGCTATCTTAGCAACCTATTTAAGATCTTTTTTCAATAAGTTAATAAATAAATATTTTTAAAAGAGATAAATGAGAAACTAAGAAATGCATGGTATATGGATGCAAAGAGACAAAATCGACTAATAACTAGCAAGATGGTAACTTTTATTATTTTTGTAGCTTTTTAGAGTTGCCCTTTACATTAAAAGAAAATACATTTGTTTCCTAAATGTTCTTTTAGTGCTTGGCAGGTGTTTCCCTTTTCTACTTACTAAACCTTACTGATGCTTCCTTCCTCTTTCCTGAGTTAGGCTCTTCTATTTCTTTAAGTTCTTTGAGCCTCTTCTAAGTCATCCTCGATTGATGGTCTAAGGTTCAGGAACGTTATTTAAATTCTTGAAAGAGATCCTCCCATATGTCCTACTCTTCATAGATTATTTCTATTCGGGTTTGTACTTAGTCTATATAGGTCTTGATTTTAGGATCTAGTTCAACTAGTATGGGTTAGGTGAACTCTGGTGCTCGATACTAAATCACCCTACCTTATGGAGCTGATCATACAAATATTCTTTAGTAACTTGGTGCTTGTCCACTTCTCTTAACTATTCTCCTAAATTGATATTTGGGCTGACAGTCCTTGTTTCCCATAACTATTTGATTACCCTGAGTTTAGACAACTTTTGTGGTAGTAGAATCTGAAGCTCCTCATATTCCAAGGTCATGATATCCAATGAAGGCCTATAAACTATATCTTGGATACCTTCGAATTATTTGATCACATTGCTAGGGTAATAGCTTGTGCATAATTTCTTCCCAATTAGGGGTATTGCTTGATAATTTTTGCAAACTAGGATTATCCTTTTAAAGTTACTCTATCTTGCTGTCCATAAGATATCAGTAACTTAAAAATTTCTTAGCACTTCTACCCAGTAGTAAGTGGATTTTCCTTTTGCGAGACAGACCTTATTGACAAATGAATCCATCAGATCAATGTTATGAGAAAACTCTCCTCGGATTAGATCAAGCCCATAACATTTCATTTGGCTCATGAACCATATTATCAGTAATGCCATCTTGGTCTTTAGTGAGCCATCCTTCTTTTTTTTCAAAATACTAAGGCTTCCGATCTATTTTGCGAAGAAGGTAGAGACATATGATTTACCTTCAAGAAATTAGCTCACTAACTTAGCAACCCTCAAATAGATGAGGAACTTTCCATTATGGAATAGAAGGGTCCTAAATGCAGCCAAGATAAAGGCATTTATTCTATTCTGTCCCTAATCTTTGAGATCGCCACAAAAGATGCGCCGTTGGTTGGATTTAGGCTTAATGATGAACCAAGCTTCTAAGTCTTCCAGTTTGATGCAGTTACCGTTACAACTTCCGAGGGCTTTGTTTACATCAACTTTTCTAACACCCAAGAATCTTAAAGAGGCATTCACAAGGTCCACTTCCAAATTTGGGGTGTATATATTTTCCAAAGAAAGGGCTTGAAGTAATTGGGTGTAATCTTCAAGTGTTGGGCTAATCAGGTGAGGCATAACTTGAAAAGCCACTCCTTCAAGTTCCTAAAATTTAGTTAGAGCCCTAATCAAATTAATCTCTATTTTTTACTTTATGAAGTGATGGAATGGGCGTAATCTTACTTACAATAGTCTCTTGTTCCCATGGATTGAAGCTTTTAAACCATTGGTCCAGGATAGGCTTGAGGCAAATGGGCTTGCTTACAAACTTTTCCATGAAGTAGATGGAGTTAGATGAATAAGCCACTTCCTAATCTGAATTACAAAAGAAAAAATATGTTACAAGATTGACCGACCTTTATTTACAATAGCAAAAACCTATTTACAACAATTCTGTGTTTACAATACGTTAAAATTACAAGGGAAATCAAGGAAACTCTAAGCCATTCTACATTTTTATTTCCATCTTACTTGATTATTCGATGATTCCGGATGTCTTGAATGCATAAAGGGTGAGTTCTAAATGTTCTTAAGTTTGTAAAACCGTTTTGACGTCTCTGGTGAAGTCACTAAGCTATCGGACTTAGTTTTTCACCTCCTGGTGTTTTTAAATAAGTCTTCTTAAATCAACCAGTATTAAACCCTTGCCTATTTAATACTGACCTTTGACTAAGGTTTGAAGAAAATTGGCTCTTTTATATTTTGAAAACATATTGGAGTCACTACCTAACCAAAGTTAGGAAAAAGAGTTAAGTTATAATCAATTGGATGAATTAGTTATAACTTAGCCATCAGTTTATCGATTAAGCCATTTTATAAAATGGTTTTTAAAACTAAAGATCTAGATCTAGGGATTAGAAATTTTAAACCCTTATGGATACCATTAACTTTCTAAATTTAACCTTAACCTAAAAAATCACTTTTCAATTTTATAAAAACAAAACTCAATTATTTACCTAAATTGATAACTTGAATAATCTAAAAAAAGGAAAATTAGGTTTTTATAATTTTTTATCGTCGCTCCGCAGGTGCTTACATCCTGCTATTCAGGATCAAACGTACGTAGTTCTTTTTTTATAAAACTTTAATGGGTTGATTAACTTTAGTTCTAAATAAGGTTAAGGTTATGTTTTTACCCAATTTTATTTATTTAAGGAAATTTTCCTAAACGGTCTTAATTAGTGTTTTATTTTTGAAAACTCTAAAATGGTCCTAATTTAGAAAAGGTTCATTTAGTTTTATTTTTGGAAAACCCAATTTTTCTGAGTGTCAAAACAATTTTTACTAACTTATATACTTATTTTTATTAACTTGTTTATTTATTTCTTATTTATCTATTTCTATTAAATTAAATAAGTAAATAAAAGACCCCCCTTTTTCTCTTCTTTTGTCTTTTTCTTGTTTTTCTTCTCTTTTTTTCTACAAGTACATAGATAAAAGGATAAAAAATAAATAAATAATGAAAAAATAAAAATAAATAAATTAAAAAATATATATTTTTGCAAACTGGGTCAGGCTTAGGTTGGCATAAGTCAACTTGGTCAACTCCGGTCAGCTCATACTGCTCAAATCAGTTTGAAAAGTCGAATCGAAGTATCTTACCTAGGGTTTTTGGGTGTGAGGATTTCAATGGTGGTGGTGATTTTCATTGAAAATCGTCATGGAGATAGCTATCCTAAAGAGAGAAAGGGATTAGGTTAGAGAGAGAAAGTTTTGATTTACTTACCTAAAGCGTTTCTAAGCTTATGTTGTGTGTCTTTATGTATTTCCCGACCTCTATTTATACAAAACGCAGTTTGACCAAGCTTAGAAATGTCATTAATGGAGAAAATCGACCATGAATGGAGATGCTAGAATTTTAGTTTTTTTTTTTTCATTTTTAGAGCCATTTTACTACCAAATCTTACCTAGACTTGGATGAGTTTTAGGATGGATTCAAAAGTAGGCCATGTGTATTACATGATTTCACCATTAATGGTGAAATCATGCAATAAATGGGGTAAAAAATGACCCTAAACAAACCACCCGAGAAATGGAAAATAAGAGCTAGAAAAAAGGAACAGGAGTGAAATTTGGAAGAAAGAGATGGGGCGTTGGTCATGTGTAGGGCATGTGCCACGCACATATATGTATGCATTGGAAAAAAATGTGTACCCACCTCTTACAATCGCATGTAGGGCCTTAGGCGCTGCTCGGTCTAGGAAAATGGACTAAGTTAATAAAACTTGGTTCAACCCACTTCTCTACCTTTTTTTTATATATAAAAATTTATATGCTTAAATAAAAATAAATAATAAAGTAAGAATCCTAGCACTTCTCTAAAAAAAAAACTTTACTTTGCTTTTGCTTTTTCTTTTTCTTTTTTTTTTTAATTATTATTATTATATTTTTTCTTATGATTATTTTTATTTCTTTTTTTTTCTCAACTTCTTCTTTCTTAGGTTTTTTCTTATTTTTTTGTATTTTTTCTAAATTTCTTATTTTTTGGCTTTTTCTAAATTTTCTATTTTTTTTGTATTTTTCTAAGCTTCTTATTTTTTTTTCTAAATTTATTTATCTTGGATTTTCTATTTTTTGTATTTTTGTTGATTTAAGACTCCTTATCTTAGTGAAATAAAATAGAGAGGGCAAAAATTAGGTATCTACAATTTGACAATGATAAGTTCCGAGCTTTCTATGGAAAACATGACATTTGATTGAATTGCACCTCAATAGCTCACCCTTAAACCAATGGACAAGTGGAAGCTATTGACAAAACCATCCCATACAGTTTGAAAAGAAGAGTTGATCAAGCCAAAGCTAAATGGGTTGATGAATTACCCAATTTTTTATGGGGGTATAAGACTACCCATGACTTTGATAGGAAGGACAACTTTTAGGCTTGCATTTGGATCGAAAGCAGTTTTGTTGATTAAGTTGGATTTACCTAATTTAGGAATGTAGAAATTTGACATTATGGTGAATCAAGTTGACCTAATGGCCAATTTAGATACAATTGAGGAAGTAAAAGACATTATAAGAGTAAAGGTTACTTCCTATCAACAAAAGGTGGCAAGGTACTACAATCAGAAAGTGAAGCACAAAGTATTTCAACCTAAAGACATGGTTTATAGGAAATTGGAGGCAATGAGCATGCCAGCCAGTTAAGGGAAGCTTAGCATAAATTAGGAAGACTTAGTAAGGATTCAAAAAGTCATAAATGATAGGGCCTACCGAGAACCTGAAGTTATATTTTGAATAGCTATCCTGGATTGTTAGCACCATTTTATGTTTCCATTTACTTTTTCTTTTCAAATAAGGCAATGGCCTACACTATATTCAATATGAAGTATTTGTTCCAATTTTATGAGCTTATCTCTTTACCATTGCTTTTATTCCTGATCTATGCACAATTAACAAATTAATGTAGATCTAGTTATACGGCAAATGAATTAATGACTAATAAGTTTAGATTGACATTAATGAACAAGCTTATTATTAATTAGCAAATAAAACTAAATAGTCCTTGAAAAGAGTTTCGACCTACTAGGGATAGCGAACTTTAAGTGGCCTCAAACAAGCAATTTTGCAATTTAGAAAATGAACCTTAATTCCTATTTCAAGTCTTATACAACTAATGAATTTCCTTCATGTCTACAAAAAGATACTAAGTACGAATTGCTTGTGAAATAAAATGTGCCATGAATTAAAAGTGTCAAACGTAAAATAAAGGTTAATTATAACCAAAAGTTTAGCAGCTCGACCATAAGTAAAGTCTAGAAAAATATCATTTAGGACAACAAAACATAAATTAATTGACTCCTTAGGAGTCTGATACATTTTTTCTTTAAGACCGAGCATAATTATGGTCTTGGTCCATAGAATTATGGGGACCTTTTTGGTGCTAATTTCTTTATCAACACTAAGGGTTTTGTTCGAGGAGTTGGAGGTCTCCTTGCAAATATAGGGTTTTTTTTTTTTTATGATAGTTCTTCGACATCTATAGGGACTTCATTGTTGGCTTGCTCATTATCATGTTGCTCTAGACGATCAACCACCTCTTCCTCACGCTAAGTGTCATCGCCACTGCCGGCATCATCATCATCATCAAATTAGCAAAGTCAAGGGATGACAACTCGTAGTCAGGATGAACTTTCAAAATCTCTACTCTTTCTAGTTGAACCCCTTACAAGAACATTTTTTTTGGAGTAATTTCTCTTATTGGAGACTAGGGGTTACCATTGATAAAGCTTCCTCAATGGAAGGTTTCTTTTTCGTTGCCTCCTCCAGTTTGGCAATATGATCTTTGAGTATAGAGCCCTCAGTCTCTAATTTCTTTATCTGGACCCTTAATTTGTCCTCCTCCTCACTCATTAACGTATGTATCCTTCCTAACCCCCAATACTCCTCTCTCTTCTTGTGAAGTTCTTCTTTCAAGTCATCAATCTCCTTATAAAGTTCCTCATTTTTAGTCTTAAAGCTTGAAACTTCATCGACAACAAAGGAATGTGCTAGCTTCTCAACTTAGAGCTCTTACTATATGATTAGGAACAAATTGGGTAGACCTAATGTTGGGAGCTTTATTCCTTAAAACCTCCTTTATCTTCTTTTCTATGCCCTTATTTCTCTTGGATGGATGTTGCTTAGTTAGTTCTTTCTCGTTCATCTTCTTGGGGCTCAGCATCGGATTTGGTTGGTCTACTAAGCTGTCAATAACCTTTTGAGGGACAACCTTAGCATTGTTATCTATAGCAAGATCATGGCTAGCTTCTCCTAGCAGCACTTCCCAAGTAGTATCTCTAACTATGGGAAGTACCTTAAGTTATGTAGTCCTAACAACCTTTATTTAATCGGTCAACTAACATCCATCAACACAAGGGGTTTCTTTCTTCTTCTTCTAAGTGACCAGTTCTTTGACGACCTGTTCCTTAGCTACTTTCTTTGGTGCTAGTGGCTGACTAATGGCAACTTTGGTAGCTATATGCTTATCTAACTTTTTTTCTTAGCTTTGGCATGAGCCGACAACTTGTTAGGATCTACACAAAAGAGAAACTATTATAAAAGAAGGAAGAATAATTAAAGACTTACAAATCCATTTTGGGCAAAGCTCAAAGACAACAAGTCTCCCCTCATGAGTCAAAAGAACGGCTTTCCTCTTATGGCTTTGCTTGGCAACGAAGGTAAATCAAATCCTACCTTTGTCATTCGAAAATATAGGCTCCCCCTTTTCATATCTAGATATAATCCTTTTGGAATCCTATAAGAATATTTTATCTCCTTGCCTATCTTTGATTTTCTTACTAGTAACCGCATCATTCGGCAATTGTAAGCCCTAAAAATCGCATTTAAGACAACTAAACTCAAATTTAGGGTTTTCGGAGAAAGTTATCCAATTAAACCTAAACATTACAACTTAGATAGAAAAGTTAGTCAAAGTGACTCAATGAAATTACATTTCAAAAATAATAATCCAATATTCTAATTTTACCCTTAAAAGTGTCATTATTTAATATAGTGTAAAAATGATCAAAACTTCTAAAAACGAGCTTAAAATGCAACAAAGACTTAGAGATAAGTTATTTAGACTATAAAATCAAATAATATAGTGTAATATACTATAAAAGTATATACATATTTTTATGAGTATACTCAGTATATATAATAATTATACCAGTAAAATAATTCAAAATTTTATAATTATACATAATATGTAATGAATTCATAAAAATAAATAAGAAAATATACCTTAAAAATAAAATATATGCTAGAAATATAATTATATGTGTATAATTGCACATTATGTGTAATGTATATATAGCAACTATGCCTGTATATTAATAAAACTAACTAAATATCCTATAAATCACATAAAATAATCCTAATTACTCCATTAAAGCCTATCTAATTTGCATGGCAAAATAAAAAACTAGGCATGGTACATCACAACAACATCAGCATGATGAATCAAGACCTCTTTTATTTCGAAGGAGACACCTCCACCTTAGAAGTTAAGAAGAAAAAAAAAAGAAAAAAAATGTATTTAATCATGGGAAATTATCTAGATAACCCAACATGTATAAAAAGCCCCTAATACTTCAAGTCAAACTTTAGACAACCAAAACATTCAAGGGAAAAATTTAGATAAATTACCAAAAAATAGGAAAAATAAAGAAAGAAACAAAACACCGCATGCCCCACTCCAATTCCTTAGCCCCTTTACAATCTGTTGTTAAATACTTTTGGCCACAACGAGTCTATGCTACATCTAGCCACTCCAAACACCGCTTAATATAGATGATCGCTGAACCTATAACAAATGATAAGCACTAAATCTTCCCTATTGTTCTATTATTTTCTAAAAATACTAAATCAACTCAAATTTTTTTTAAGAAAATGTATTATTAGGTTATTTCTAGGATGCTATCATGTTATGAATTTATTTTTGTAAACTATTAAATATTTAATATACTTCTTTAACAAATCAATACAGTAATCTGAAATTTGTAACAAAAAAAAAAAAATTGCCCAAATGATGTTGTTTTATGCCTAATAATTTTCCATAGGATCCTTATTAGATGTAGTTTAATTATATATAAGCCATTTTTTACTATGTATGTAAAACTCACAAATCTAGTCATCTAAGTATAACTATAGATGATTTCCTAAAGTAAATAGAGCTAATGAGATTTAAAACCGACTAAAATTTCAATTTGAAATCTAAAGCGAATATGTAAAACCTTAAATTATTAATAGAAACTCTAGTCACATACAAAAACCTTAAACTCTAAATATATGTAACTTTAAGAGTTTATATCCTAAATGTATATATATAAGTACTAGAAATTGTACCAAAAAGTGATAAAACCCTAAAATTATAACTTTAAGGATATAAAAGTACTAATTCACCATAACTTACTCTAAAACCCTATTTGATAATATATCCTTATTATCTTACCAAATTATTAATAAAAGATCAAATATAACTTTCAGTCATTCATAAATACATATAATACTAAAGTAATTCATTAAAAACTAGGATATTGTATTATAGATCATATTCATCTTCTAATCACCTAACTAGGTTAGTATTATATAGAGTTAAGTGTTTAGTTTATGCTTATACCATATGTAGTCAATATTAACATATTAAATGACACTTTTCATGATAGTTACACTAAGTAGCATATTAAATGATGCATATAGGATAGAAATACTTAGAGTAAGAACCCATTAACTATTTTTACTATTTATTTTAATAAACTCCACATTTTCTTTTATTTCCTTAATTTTTCTCCCAATTATCCCTAATTACCCCATTATGTACACAAAAATTACATGTAATTTTAAGAGAGTTGACTAAGTCAACATTTGACCAAGTCAACAAATTTTATTATCATCTAGAGTTTGCTTTCACTTTCCTTAGATTTCTACATATTTTTCACATGATTTCTTCTTCCATTTTGCTTCCTTTTACCATCCACTTTTTCCCCCATCTAGACCCCACTTATCTTCATTATAAAACACAAAATTACACAAAAACAAACCTTTTTTCTTCCCCATCCCCAAACTATCACCCTCTTCCCTTTTATCCCTTTCCACTTTTCAAAATTTACCTACATATTTTAACAACTTTTTCTACACTATGTACTAGCACTTCCCTTACATGATATAAAGGACAAAATGTATGTTTTTATATGGTTTTTCATCTTAATTAGCAATTAGTTGTATATGTTAGGTTAGTTTTAGAATTCATATGTCATATGTACATGTATGTTGAGACAAATAAGATTCTTATATACATGTAGCTAAGTGTAGGAATACTTGTGTATAAGAGTAGAATACATGAGTACATATACCATATGGATACATATGAGATACTTTTGTGTGAATTTTAGTAAAATACATGGCATAAGTATAGGTATATATATAGATGAGGATAGAAGAACACATGTACATATGTTGGAAGATTCTTATATAAGAGTATTTTTTATGTACATAAACAAAAATAAAGAGCATACTAAGTATACATACACATAACTTACTAATTAAGCCCATAAGATACAAAAATATGAATTTTATGAAGATTTCTCAAGGGAGCATAGAAGGCATACGAAAATACGTATAAAAATATGTATACCACTATATGTATATACGGGTATATGTATGGGTATATGTATAAGTATACTACTATACATACAAGTGTATTAGAAGTATATATACACATAATATACATATAGAATATATAAGTACATAAGTATAAAAGTTATACATAGGTAAATTACAACATAATTACTTAAATCACTAAAAGATAGTATAGTAAAATAATAAATATACAATATGTACAAATGTATAAATATATAGGTCGAACCTACGTTAAGCCCATAACATACATCTCAATTTAAGTTAGCCTTTTTGAGGTACATATAATAGTAATAATAATGTAAAATCATCTAAATATAAGAATCTAAGGGTTAATTAAATCATTAAGTATTAAAATAAGATATAAAAATAGATAATAAGAATATACAAGCTTTAGCTCTTAAAATTTCAATAAATTTAGTTCATATCGTAAAACACAAGTCTTAACATCCAAAATGGACCTTACCATGTAAACGTATGTCCAAAAATGATAACAAATGACTATAAGATTGTAAAAATAGGAGTTAAGATGAAAATGCTACACGCAACTAAAGATGTAAGTATCATGACCCTAAAGGGGGCTTAGTAGGATTACCTAAAATTTCCATAACATGTATGCACCCATGATATGAAAACCACCTTGTAAGTCAAAGATTGCAAGACTCTAAATGATTAATTACTAAGGTTACTGATTTTTAAGTAATTAATTTACTGTAAAATTCAAATATAAATAACTATGGGTATCCAATATCTCACAGTTCCTCAGAATTGTAGAGAATCGGTATCCTCTACCAAATAATAAGATAGGATATATCAATATTATAAAAGAAATACAAGAAAAATTAAATTATCAACAAAGGTTGCTTATGTATCATCTAAAGAGTACTCAAGCTATTCTTAATACTAAGATACTTATCTTCATCTCATACTCAACACTCAAGACTTATCCCAATCCCAATGTAAGTAAACCTGCAAAAGAAACTATGAGGAAGTGAGCATATAATAGCTCAGTGAGTTCATTCCTCACCACCACCATTCAAGTAAGTTATCACACATTATTATCACATATGCAAGCAAGCTATGTACATACAAAATGAATGCAGGCACGATGAATGCAAGCAACACATCTATAGGAGTTCGAAACTATGGAAGGTGTAGAATTACGTCATCTATACTTCGATTATCCCCTATACTTACCTGCACAGGGCACCTCAGCTTACCCGTATGAGGTTACCTAGGGGCCTTACCCCTTAGGCTTTACTCGACTATTACCCTAGCCAAGAAAGAAAATTTCAATTCAAATGGGGGAATTCCATTCTAGGACTATCCATCCTCCAAGGCCCTTCGGGCATAACTTACAAGTCCATCTCGTAAGCCAAAATTAACCAAATTTGTGAGTCCATCTTGCAAGCCAAAATTAACCAAGGCCTTATAGGCACAATAAAGCGAGTTTTCTCGTTATCAAGTGGAGAACCCATGTTAGCTTTATCTTAACGATAAAATACCATTTCTGGCACTACGACCCTTATCAAATTCGTACAAAATATGTTTAAGACTAAGAAAACCTTTTTCCAAAAATACCCTTTTCAACATTTTGCAAGGCTAGCACTCTCCATCCATACATTTACTGGGTCATAGACATGCGACGAATAGAACCGGTTATTTGGATTAGATATTTATACTTATCAATTAAAAAAAAAGTGATCACACAGATGATGACATATAAGCAAAACATTCATTCAAACATACAAGCAACAGTAAGCAACAAAACATCATACAAGTAACATGCATAAGCAAGTAGCAAGTCATTAGAACTCTCTTACCTGAATTATTGCTCATTCTCCAAGCCTTTGGGTTTCCAGAACTCAATATTGAACACCTAAAATATAGTAATACTTATAAGTATTTTGTAAAGTCAAACTTCTTAGTCAACTAAAAGTCTATTGTAGTTTATCTAGTTCATCTAGTTCCCCAATATACTCCAAGTCTTATATTTATAGAGTTTATCATACTCAATGGGATTAATAGTAACTATTTTTTTATATTTACGAGACTTCCTTTATGTATTTTGTAACTTTTTCATTTTAGCTCAGATCGTTATGAACTTATAGTCCATTTTGATCGCTTTCAAGTGTATTTTCTCGTAACGAGGTCCGTTTTGGACATTGTGACTTCTAATTTAAGTTGTGACATAAAAATATCGTAAAATTTATTATTTTAGTTTAAAAATTATAAAATACTAATTTTAGCTTTTCTAAATATATTTATGATTTAATAATTACTTAAACCATATAATTGATATTTTTATTATTTTAAGCATATTTTTCTTATTTTTAAGATTTTTAGCTTTATTATGATTATATTATTAGTATGACCTTTATTATTTTTATTATTTCTCATTTTCTTATTAATTATGTATTTCACGATTTATACATACATATATATATATCTATATATATTTTCGGTATACTACATATATCTAATATATGTTATATGCTATATGTATGTATATACTTATTTTATGAAAATAAACATACTCTTATGTACATATATATATTCATGTATTTGTGTTTATACTTATAAATATACTTATTGAATTCCGAATACTTAGAGATATATAAATAATTTACAAATACCTATTCTTGTATTATATATTTGGTATATATATATTTACATAGTATTTATTATAAAATATGTATACTATATATTATACATATATTTTATAATATATGCGGTGTACCACAATATATATATTCTATATTATATATGTCTTATATACATATTTATAAAAATACACCGCTACATATATACTATATGACTATACATATATATATATATATACAAAAATAATTATATAGGTATATACATATATATATATATGGTTTACGGTACATACATATATATATATACTATAGTTTATTTAATGAAAATACTTAATACTAATTATATGTTTTCTAAAAAAAAATACCTAATAAATACTCTTTCCATATAATACACTCATGTACATACATGTATACATACATAGCCCAATACATGCATGTATTATTCAATTTATGTATTTATGCAAATATACATGTATTAGTAATGTTATATGTAGAAAAATAAATACTATATTTATACATGTACATACTACATATTATATATCTATACTACTAAAATAATTACTTATCTATTTATTTAATTTCTCTTCTTCTTTTCCTTCTTCTTTTCTTCTTCTTTTTCTTCTTTCTTTCTCTCTTTTTTTTCTCACAGTTTTGTTTCCAGCTTTTCTAATTTGTGCAGAATTTTTTTTTTCTCAGATTTTCTTCCTTTTATTCACATAAAGTTAGCTTAGAATTTAAGTTAAGATTTATCCAAATCTTTATTTTCATTTTTCTTTTATTTTCCACTCAACATGTGGCATTTCTTTTCTCTCACATGGGCGGCTAAATTTGGTTTTCATTTTGCTGATTTTGCTTACGTTTTGTGCAGGATGAAGAATTGAAATGGAAAAGGGAAGAAAGAAAAGAGATAAATTGGAAATAAAATAGAAGGAAAATGAAAATTATTAACAAATATATGTAATTTTTCGAATCATATAAATTATAACGATTCTTCTCGTAAATTAAATTTCAAATTTTCATGAAATTTTATCAATTTAATTGGTACCTGTTATAATTATAATTTTTACAAGTTATTATAGAGATTTTATTATAATTTCGCGCGAATAGGCGTTTTAGTCGAAAATTACAATCGACTATAATTTTATCATCATTGAGTAATATTTAATTATTTTATAGGTTTATATTTATAATTTTAGGGTTTCGATTAAATTCGGGTTCAATTTTGGTTAATGGTGTGTAAGTCAGTTTTAGGGTTTTAGTATGCAATATAGGGTTTCGATCAATTCCTAGGGTTTTTACTAGTTATAATATATTTAAATTTAGATTTATTAAATTTTTCTCTTACTCGGCTCTAATAACTTATTAAGTCATCCATAGTATTAGAGCTCATTTCTACTCTTAAATAGCTAAATTTGCGGTGTTTACAGTAAGATAAAACTGAAAGGAATAAATAAGATAACTAAGTAATAGAATAGACCTTGTAAATTGATAATGAGAAGACATAAGTAATTAAATACATAAAGTACCATAACTTACAAATATACAAATTTAGTTACAATTGATCCCACTAAAGTATGATAAACCTTGTATAAGCCATACTTAGGTCATATTAGGAAAGTAAACAAACTACAATAGACTTTTAGTTAACTAAGGAGTTTGTTTCTCAGGATACTTATAAGTTTTATTATCTTTTAGGCAATTCGATATCAAATTCTGGAAACCCCAAAGGCTTAGAGAATGAGTAATAATCTAGGTGAGGGAGTTCTAATGACCTGCTACTTGTTTGTGTGTGTTACTTGTATGATGCTTTATTGTATATCTAATGTATTTTGTATGATTTTGATAAGGGTTTGCAATGTTGGAAATGATATTTTATCGTTAAGGTAAAGCTAGTATGAGATCTTCAATTAATAGCGAGAGGACTCATTTTATTGTGCTTGTGAGGTCTTAATTTTGATTACAAGAGGACTCTCATGTTTGTACCTGAAGGGCCTTAAATAGTGGATAGTCCTAGTTTGGGATCTACCTATTTGGATTGGAACTCTTTTCTCGACTAGGGTAATAGTCGAGTGTCGTCTAAAGGAGTAGTACCCTTAGGTAGCCTCATGCGGATAAGTTGATGTACCTTGTACAATTAAGTATAGGGGATAATCAAAGTATAGATGACATAATTCTACACCTTCCATAGTTCTAGACTCTTATGGATATGTTGCTTATGTTCATTGTGCTTGTATTCATTTTGTATGTAGATAGCCTGCATATGTGTTAATAATATGTGATAACTTGCTTAAATAGCAGTGGTGAGGAATGAACTTACTGAGTTGTTTTATGCTCGTTCACCCTTAGTTCCTTTTGTAGGTTTACTTACGTTAGGATTGAGATAAGTCTCGAGTGCTGAGTGTAAGGTGAGGATAAGTATGTTAGTATTAGAATTAGTTAAGATCTTTATAGGTGATACATAACATCCTTTACAGGAAATATTTGCCTGTTAAAATTCTAGGTAATTAAATTTTATTGTAATTTTATAAAGTTGGTATATCTTGTCTTATTATTTGATAGGTAATATCGATTCTTTGTAGTTCTGAGGAACTATAGGCTATCGGATATTCATAATTAACTATATTTTACAATAAATTAATTATTTAAAAATCAATAACTTTAGTGATAAATTATTTAGAGTCTTGCAATCCTTGACTTACAAGGTGATTTTCATATCATGGGTGTATACATGTTATGAAAATTTTAGGCAATCCTACTAGACTTCCTTTAGGGTCTTAATAATGTACATGTGTAATATTTATTTTATTTTTAGACCCAAATATTGTAAAAATTGAAATTGTTGAAATAATGGGTTTTATACAAATATATGATGAAAAGGATAGATACTGATTTCTATTATTTATAAGGACATTAGGATATATTGGAACTAATCCTATAAAAAAAGAATAATATTTGGATAATTAAGTGCAATTTAGGGGTAAAATTATAATTTCGAGTATATAGATGACAAACCAATGGCATGAAACCAAGTGATGACTGAATTCTCCATATTTTTAGAAGTTTATAGGAATTTTCAGGAAATTATTTGACGCCTTTAGTTATTTATTTCAAATTTATGTAGTAAATAGTTTAAATTACGAACCAAGGCTTGTTTTTAGTAATAATAAGTTAAAATATGATAAATATTGAAATAAAAACTATACAAATACATATTGGTTAGATTTGGAGAAAATGGGTTTTTAATATATTTAATGATAATTTTCTTTACTAGGGTATGTTATATAAATATCAGGGTTAGATAATATCTACATTATCGAGCTATGTTAACAAATTATATAAAATATAGTTTAGTTACATAAAATAAGTATAATATGATAATATTTATTATAGACATGTATAAGTATATTAGAAATTTGAAGTACTCTTCAAAAGTCATCTCTTGATATAAATCCCGTAATGTATATCATTAGGTATATATGAACCCAATCATATTACTTTTATTAAAAGCGGACAACCTTAAATAATATAACCTATATCTCCATAATATTATGAGAATTTACATATAACGATAACCTTACTATAATTGGAACATGATTTAACTGATTAAAAGTATGTTTCAATATGATCAAAATGATATATTAATATAATAGTATAACTACGTATATTATTAAAATTTATTAACTTAACTTATATAATAAGACTATATTTTATTATATAAGGAAAATAATAATGTACTTTAGATATATATTTATATATATAACTGTTTAATAGAATACTTGTAAATAGAACCTTAACGTTTTCATAAATTCTTATGAAAACTAAATATAAGTTTTGTATATATATAGGGTCTCCCCGTGATTAGAGTGTTGAGGACAAGCATCTTTCGCAGTGAGCATCTAGATAGGTAAGGTGGGATCGCGGCTTTATTACTTGTTGGGATACTTTATTAAAGTATTTAGGAGCTTAGGAGTACTTTGTTTGTGATTGTAATTAGTTGTTTGTGTACATGCCATGCGTGTGATTGGTATTTTATTGTGATATGAGTTGAACTTTTTGCTATGCTATTCTACATGATTACATCATTTTTGTATTGTGTAAACTTGTTTGATCACCCTTAAATGAAACTAATAGTGATTTGACCACTAATGAAACAGGACATGCATAGTACCCATTAAGGGGATAATTAGGTGTGTTAGATCAAATATTAACTCCCTTCGATGAAGATAGTTGAAATAGTCCTTTCCTTATCCTTAGTCGAACTAAGTGACAAGTAAGGAGGTTAAGACAACGGTAGAGGTCGTAGTATGAAGGTAGTCATAGGAAGAGGGTATTCTCTGTTGCACAAACTTGGGTTTGATCTGATTTGAGTTGTAATAAAACTCCTTAGTCTAAGTTAGAGCGAATGTAATTTCTCTGAACTCACAATGGTCTAGATAACATTGTGCAATGTTTCAAGTGATTGATTGCATTATATTTCATCATAATTAAAAACCTCATTTATGATTGTATGGTATTCTTCTTACTTCTTTTCACTTATTAAGCTAGTTTTGCTCACATCCTTATAGACTCTTTTGCAAGTGACGAGTGAAGGTTAAGATGTTTAGATATCACCATCCTTAAGTTAGTGTGCAGTTGGTTGGGAAAGTAAGAAAGGAGAAATCTACTGAATCTAGGCTTTTGACTTTTCTTTTGAGTTTTATGAAAACTAACTAGGAATTCCATAGGACGCCTACTAGTTTCCTATCTTAATGTAAATAGACTTTAAACTTGTTGCCTTTGGTAAACTGTAATTGTAAATTATAACTCTAAATGAGAATTGTTTATGTGAATACTATTGTGTTTGAGACAACAGGTTATACAGAACAAGTATTTTGTAAAGCTATACCATAGGCTTGATTATTCACATGTATCAAAATGAATGCTTCAAGTTAGTTGAGTTTATATGTCTTATGTGGACTATATATATGATAGCAGCTGTGAAGTTAGCTTCTATCTTAGGTTAGTTTATATGGTAAGACTGTTACGACTTCTCTTATTTAGGGCATGACAATTTTGAGTTAGTATCAAAGCCAGGTTCTAAAAGAACCAAGCTTTGAAGTGCCTAATTAAAATGAGTAGACAATAAGATCATTGTGAGTGGAGTTAACAATCAACATAAAAGACTCAGATTCATAGGATTATATATATAGCTTATATATGTAAAATGGGTTATAAACTAACTTTGACTTAATTATTTCAAATTCGTAGGAATGGTTAATTATATGCATTGTGAAATTTTGAATGGGAAGGGAATGAGACACTTATCAAGTATAGGATTCAGATGTAGAAGTTGTTATTAGATATGACTAACTAGAGCATGTTTTATGTTATCGATGAGATTATTGAAAACTATAAGCGCAGGTTATCCTTTAGTATGCAAGATAATTAGAGGATAATGAAGGTTGAATTAGGACTTGCATATAATGAATATACTACCATAGTTGCCCATGAGAAGAAGTACTTTCGGGAAAATGGGATTTTATTTGCAATGATTTCTATATTGCACTTTCCTACTATTGTAGAAGCGAATAGGAATTACCCTTTAGGTTTTGATTAAGTACCCCTAAGTGTTTCACATATCCTGAGAAACTATCCCCTTAGTGTAGTTGACTAGTTTCCCTAGTATCTTATAGACGATACTGTAGGAATAGAAGTATCGTTACAATCCTAAGAACTTAAACCCCCTATGGTACCAACTAAGAATCTACCTTAAGATGCTTAGCCAAATGTAGGGTTAGATGATAATAAAGATCCTAAATAGGATCTAGAGGAAGTAGAGGCTGAAGTAGAAGTTGGTTTTGAAAATAGAGCATAGGATAGTGGAAGTGAGGTGCTTGAAGTGGTTATTATACTAGACACCCCTATCATAGTAGAGATAAGTTCAGATTTTGAAAGGAATAGAGAGGATGACTGGTTTGGTTTTGAAAATGCAACAACTTCAGCAAGCCCAAGTAACTGAAAATACGAGAAGATGGTAAGAAGACTTGTTAGTGCTTTTGATATCATTTGACCTAGTTGTTTTGATGTACCTTGGTCCCCTTAGTGACTTTTGATGTACTTTTGTCCTTTTGAATATAACTTTTGTACTTTTGATGTTTTACTTACTAAATATGTAAATGATGTAAATAAACTCTTACATAGATGAAAGTGATGTAAATAAGTGATCAAATATGTAATCTGATGTAAATAAGCCGATGTAATCTTTTGAATGTAAAGTCTAGCTATCTTATGTACTAATATAAACATGCTAGAGTATAACAAATCTTTATTGTTCAACATTTGTATGAGATACAAATATGAGTAGTGATTTCAGGGAATGAAGTAGATAGATGATATAATGTTACAGGTGAAATTTATATGAGCTCATGATATACATGTGTGTTTGGGCACATAATGGAATATGAATATCATTGTT
Source organism: Lumnitzera littorea (assembly GCA_024138015.1). NCBI lineage: Eukaryota > Viridiplantae > Streptophyta > Magnoliopsida > Myrtales > Combretaceae > Lumnitzera > Lumnitzera littorea. The sequence goes on from JAMXBB010000002.1 coordinate 57,794,600, forward strand.
TTATATACGAGAATGAAATATTACAAGTTTTATGTTGATTGAAATCCTTGTTGAAGAATTTATAACTATGTATTACATATATAGAGAATCATTTATTTATAGGTGAATATGAGTCACTTAGATCAAGTATTAACTTCTAGTACGCTGATAGTTAGTGAGTTATGAATCTGAATATGGCAGAGGAAGCAAATAAAAATAGAAATGGAAACAATCAACTTGAAGGAGTAGTATCGCCTCCTAATCCTTCTAATCTACCATAACCACCTAGAAACGATGTATCACCACCTGCTTAGATTATGATGGACCGTGCTCAGTTTGGGCAAATGTTGGCTAATATAAATACCATAATCCAGTAGCAACGAGCTTTAATTCAACATTTAATCATAGGTGAAAATGTAGTGAACCAAAGGCCACCTAAGGCTAAACCATGAGGAATATGACCCTAAGATGCAAGTCGACTTCTTGAGTTTATGAAATTGAATTAGTATTTCAAAGGAGAAATGGGTGAACCTAACTTGGCCGATGATTGGTTAGCTCAGATCGAGTATAGTTTTAAGGCATCTAAGATTCCTAAAAATTAAAAGTCTCTTATGATACTTTCTTACTAAAGATGGGAGCATGAGTCTGGTAAGACTTAATAGCATGGACAATTACTGACCCCATTACTTGGTAAGTATTTCGAGAGGCATTTAAGAGAGAATATTTCCCTCTATGTATAGAATTAGATGACCTAACAGTTAATGGAAATAAACAAAGGAACTATGAGTGTAGGTTAATACAAAAATGAATTTAATATGTCATTGTAATATGTACCTAAGTCATGTAAGGATAATCAAGAGCTGAAGAAGGATGTTTTCCTTAGCGAATTAGATGTAATAATGCGATGCAAATTGATGGATTATGGATTCACCACTTATCATCAAACTATGGATAAAGTACATCAATTGGAGAATAATCGATTGGCTATGTCACGAACTAAGGACGGTTTAGTCATAGCAGACGTCATATACTATATGAAGAACCCCTAATTGGTTACCCTTTCAATCATGAACTCTTCACATAATATATAAGGCTCTATAACCACTAGCTTCCCAAGAACATACAGATCCACTTGATATCATCACATAAGCATTTTTATATAAGATTTAAACTACAAAGTTTACAGTAAGCAGTAATTTAGTACTTCTAGGTTATATTACTAACAAAACAACAGTATTTAAGTAAAAGTCTGCATAGTTAATTTTCTCATCATACCGAATGGCCCGCTCTTACCCAGTTCCCCAAGCTAACTTATGGCATTCCTAAGCTAGTCTCAACAAATAAGTTATCTTACAGCAAAAGTCTAAGGGGCTGTAAGCCTAAGCTTAGTAAGCAAAACCTTTAGCCACACCACAAGTAAGTTATAAATACATTATATTCACGCATATGAATAAATAGACAAATAGGATGGCAAACAATACGTATAGTTAACTAGTCAGTATATGCAACTCAGATTTAATGCCCTTCGAAGTCAGGGTTAGAGTATACATGACACCAATCAGATCCGGGTATTATACTAGGACTTACTTTACTACGGAACTCTACGTTCTGTACAAATATCAAACAAGTCCTTTATTTTCATAAAAACCAAGTTCTAGTATAATCATGAGTAGGCCCCCTAGTCTACACTCACCCTTAAACGGAGGCCTTTAGACTAGACCCTTAGCCAAGTGGTTGGCACCTCCAACGCTTAGTATTCTTGCGAGCTAGGATAAGGTCATTTTGTATGAGTACATTGTATAGAACCAATAAATTTATAATAACCCCCAAATGGCCTCTCTCTACCTCCATGTGATGTGATAGTTGGAATTATATTTATGTACTGCATGTTGATACATGTACTAGTTTCTTTTTACAAGCCGAGTATAGTTAAGTCCGATTATGATATGACCATCCAAAAGTACACATAATCATTGTCTATAATACCATGCAACAAGCAAAGTATTATTCATACCTAAGGTAAATTCATAACTTAGCACATTATAACATACACAAGCATTTCCCGACCCCACATAACAATCAATTAATAATATCATTTAAGTCCACTATCTACAATCACATACAAGCATGGAATCATAGGATAAGTACTCACTTAGCCATGATGACTCGCTCTAGTCGTAGTAATCAATCGGGAGATCCTCGCCCACATTGAGATCACCTAATCATTATGATATAATAACGATAGTAAGTAATTGAATTAACTAGTAATTCTAGATATCTATTTACCTAATTCTGCTTAGATTACTATCAATTTTAATCTGATTAGACTTTATCACTAATTGTATATAACTTTTTTATTCTATTTCCGATATTTACGAATTTATAGTTTTTTTTCATCGTTTTCAAATGCACATTCATACAGTGATGTCCGTTTTAGACATTAAAGCCCGTGTTTTACAATATAGACTAAATTTATTGAAATTCTAACTATTGAAGCTTAATTATTCTTATTGGTTAGTTTTATGTTCTATTTTAGTAGTTAATAGTTTCATTTGCCATTAATTCTTACACTTAAATGATCTTATGGTTTATTATTTTAGAGGTTTATGTTATCGCTTATGTCATCAATTACTTATGTCATCATCACTTATATCATCATTTGCTTATGTCAGGGCTTATGTTATCATTTGATTACATCATTGCTTACACTATTATTTAATTATGTCATTGCTTACATCATCACCCATTACATATATACTCTTATCTATATGTATGCATATACTTTGTACATATATTATATTTATACTTATACTACTAACATACTAGTATGTATACTTATGTACTTATATATATACTAGTACATATACCCATATATACATACAGTGACATATTTTTATACGTATTTGTGTATGGCTAAAGTTCCCTCTTAAGAAAGCTTCACAAATTTTATATTTTTGTACTTTAAAAGTGTATTTAGCATGGTATATGTATGTATAGTTAGTATATGCCTCATTTTAGGTTATGTACATAATGGATACTTATGTATAAAAGTCTCCTTACATGTATTTATCGAGTATACTCTTATATACGCATATTTAAGCATATGTACACATGTTCTTCTTTCATTTGCTAAGGCTATGCTACACTTCTAAGCATAAAAATTGGAACTTTATTCCTTCAACAACATATATGTACATAACACATAAACTTCCTACACTAACCTAACCTATACATCTAACTATTAAATAAGATGGAACAATATATAATAACATACCTTTTTCTTCTTGAAATATGGATGTAAAGTTTGAATTTGAGAAAGGGTGAAAGGGAAAGGGAAAGGGAATCATGGTTTTGGTGAGGAAGAAAAGGACTTTGTTTTGTATTGTTTTGTGCTTTGAAAATAAAAACAAGTTGGGTCCTAAGTGAGGAGAGGAGTGGACAGCAACAAGGAAAAGAAAAGGGGAAAAAATCTAAAAGAAAAGAAATCAATAAAAAGGAAGAGAATATTCTTGTTAATAATGACATATATGTTGACTTTTCAATATATTGACTTAGTCAACCTTTGACTTGGTCAACATTTCACAATTACATGTAATCTAAGAGTACATAATGAAGTGATTAAGAAAAATTAGGAAGAAAATTAAGGAAATAAGAAGTTTAGTGAATTGATTAGTAAAAATAGATAATGAGATCTTCTTTTAGGTATTTATATCCTATATAAATTATTTGGTAGTCCACTTAATGTAATTATTATGAAAAGTTTCGTTTAAGGTATTAATACTTACTACATGTGACATAAGCATTAGCTAAACTCTTAACTCTATGTAATACTAACCTAGTTATATAATTAGAAGATGAATATGATCTATGTTGCAGTATCTTAGTTTCTAAAGAATTACTTTAGTATTATATGTATTTATGAATGATTGAAATTTATCTTTAATCTTTTACCAATGATTTGGTATAATACTAAGGTTATATTATCAATTAGGGTTTGAGGGTAAATTATGGTGAATTAGTGCTTTTATACTCTTAAAGTTATAGTTTTAGGGTTTTTATCACTTTCAGATGAAATCTTTAGTATAAACCCCACAAATCTAGCTTTTTAAGTATAGAATCAAACACCTAAATTGTAGATGATTTCTTGAAGTTAATAGAGCCAGTGAGATTTTAAACCGATTAAATCTCAATTCAAAACCTAAAGTGAATATGAGAAAAAAAAACCTTATATTATCAATTGAACATCTAATTGTATACGAAGACTCTAAAACCTCAAGTATATGTAACTACAAAAGTTAATCTCGAACCTTATCAAAACTCTAAGATAACAATTGAAGACTTAATCGCATATGAATATATTAAACCCTAAATATGTAAAAGTACTAGAGATTGTGCCCTAAAGTAATAAAAACCCTAAAACTATAACTTTAAGGATATAAAAGCACTAATTCACCATAATTTACCCTAAAACCCTAAGTGATAATATATCATCCATATTTTACCATTTCATTAGTAAACGACTAAAGATAACATTCAATCATGCATAAATATTTAAAATACTTAAGTGATCCCTTAGAAACTAAGATATTGCATCCTAGATCACATTCATCTTCTAAGTATATAACTAGGTTAATATTACATAGAGTTAGGAGTTTAGTTGATGCTTAGGTTATATATAGTAAACTTTAATACCCTAATTGATATTTTTCATACTAGTTATGCTAAGTAGCCTACCAAATGATGTATATAGGATATAAATACCTAAAGTAAGATCTCATCATCTATTTTTACTAATCAATTCACCAAATGTCTCATTTCCTTTCATTTCCTCTCATTTCTTTAATTTTTCTCTTAATTTTCCTTAATTACTACATTATGTATACTAAATGGCTTATGCTTTTGGAAAGTTGACTAAGGTCAAAAGGTTGACTAAGTCAACATTTAGAAAAGTCAACAAAAGTCACTTTCACTTAAGAAAATATCTAAGTCATCTAACAATTTCTTTTCTTTTCTTTTCTTTTAGATTTTTCTTCCTTCTTCCTACTTCTTTACCGTCCATTCTTCTCCCTCTTCTAGACTTTACTTTTCTCATTTATAAAACACAATTTGAGACAAAAACAACTCCTTTTCCTCTTCTATTTCAAACCAAGAACTCCCCTTTGCTTTCACTTTTCCAAAATTTTACTTTCACAATCTTAAATACCACCACACACCAATCTACTATATCTACTTGCTTTCCTTTTCAAATTATAAAGGAGAAAAAGGTATGTTTTATATGATTTCTTATCTTAATTAGTGAGTTCGTTATTTATCTAAGATTAGTATAAGAACTTTATGTAATTTGTGCTTTTGTGTTATCAAAGGAAAGGAATCCTTATACTTATGTTTAGAGCGTAGAAATACCCATGTACATACATCAAGTGAGTATATATGGAGTGTACATATTAGGGTTTTAGTGAAACCCATAGTATAAGTGTATAAATCCTTATCTAAATGGAAAGAAGAACACTTGTACATATGCTTAAATATGTGTATATAAGAGTATACTTAATAAATACATGTATGAGAACTTTTGTGCATGAATAACCATTATGTGCATAACCTAAAAGGAGGTTTATACTAGTTATACATACATATGCCATGCCAAATACACCCTTAAAGTACAAAAATATAAAAATTGTGAAGATTTCTTAAGAGTGGACTTTAGGCATACGAAAATATGTATAAAAATACGTATGCCACTATATGTGTATATGGGTATATGTACTAATATATGTATAAGTACATAAGTATACATATTAGTACGTTAGAAGTGTAGATAGGTATATAACATATGTATATGTATGAGTACATAAAGATATACATACATAAGGATATATATATATTTATATTTATATGTAAAGAATGATTACATAAGCCATGACATCATCAAATGATTACATAAGCCATGACATAAGTAAATGATGACATAAGTAATGACACAAGCGATTGATAACCTAAGCGATAACATAAGCATAAGCTTGTAAAATAATAAATTATAAGATCACATAAGAATGTAACATATATATATATATATATACATGTACTTAGGAGTTGAAGATCCTTTAAACTCTAATACACTTCCTAAATTGAATTAAACTTAATTAAGTACATAAATTAGTAATACTAATGTAAAATATCCTAAGTGTAAGAATCTAATAGCTAATTAAATCATTAAGTACTAAAATATGATATAAACATAAGCAATAAGAATAATTAAACTTCAATAAGATAAAATTTCAATAAATTCAGCCCATATTGTAAAACACAGGTCTTAATGTCCAAAACGGACATCACCGTGTGAACGTGCGTCCGAAAACGATAAAAAACGATTATAAGTTCGCAAATATTGAAATTAGAATGAAAAATTTACTAAATACAAAAAGGAAGTCTCATAACTTACAAATATAAGAAAATAGTTAGTATTAACCCCATTGAGTATGATAAACCCTATACACATTATACTTGGGTTATATTGGGGGAACTAGATAAACTAAAATAGGCTTTTAGTTAACTAAGGAGTCTGACTTCTCAGAATACTTATAAGTTTTACTATTTTGATTTAGGTGTTCAATATTGAGTTTTGGAAACCCCAAAGGTTTGAAGAATGGGCAATAATCCAAGTGAGGGAGTTTTAATGACTTGCTACTTGCTTGTGTGTATTACTAATGCCTTTAGGTTTGACCAATGTACTAGCTATGTTTATGGATTCGATGAATTGGATCTATCAACCTTACTTCGATAAATTTTTTGTGATATTCATTGATGATCTTTTAATTTATTCTAAGACTAAAAAGGATCATATTGATCATCTACGTTTGGCCTTATAGAAGTGGAGAGATAATCAACTATATGCTAAGTTGAATAAGTGTGAATTTTGGTTAGATAGATTCTCATTTTTATGACATATCATGTTAGGTGAAAGAATTTCAGTAGATCCTAAAAAAGTCGTAAGAAGTTTTCTTGGAATAGCAGGATATTACGTGTGATTTATAAAAGATTTTTCCAAAATCATTAAGCCTTCAACTCAATTGATATAGAAAGATGCTAAATTTGAATGGAGTGATGAATGTGAACATTGTTTCTAAGAATTGAAAAAACATTTGATTTCAACACCAACACTTATTTTGCCAGATCTAAGTAAATCTTATTGTGTATATAGTGATACTTCTAAAAATAGACCGGAATGTGTGTTGATGCAGGATAGAAAGGTAGTAGCATATGCATCTAAGCAATTGAGGACTCATGAAATGAATTATCCAACTCATGATTTAGAGTTAGTGGCTATAGTATTTGCTTAAAAAATTTGGAGACATTATTTTTATGAACAACATTGTGAGATATACACAAATTATAAAAGCTTAAAGTATTTCTTTACTTAGAAGGAATTGAACTTGAGACAAAGACACTGGTTGGAGTTAATTAAGGATTATGACTTGACCGTAAACTAACATCCTGTTAAAGCCAATGTTACAATAGATGCATTTAGTCAAAAAAACTATGAATAAGTGGCCTTGCTACTTACTACTTAATGTGAATTTATTAAGGAATTTGAAAAGTTGTAGATTGAATTCAGATGGCATGACACCGATGGACAATTGATGAATTTAGTAGTATAACCAACCTTGATAGAGATAATTAGGCTTCAACAACATGAGGATCAAACATTGAAAGAAATCAAGGATAAGTTGAATATAGGTGATGTACTTGACTTCAAAATTGATACTAAAGGTTTGTTAAAATATAAGAGTAGAGTTTGTGTGCTTAGTGACTCAAAGCTGAGGAATGAAATAATGACTAAAGCGCATGACATTAGTTATACCTTGCAATGTGGTGGGAAAAAGATATACTACGATTTGAAATTATATGGATGACCCAATACGTATAAAGAGCCCTTAATACTTCAAATCAAACTTTAGACAACCAAAACATTTAAGGGAAAAATTGAGATAAATTACTAGAATATAGGAAAAATAAAGAAAGAAATAGAGCACAACACACCTTACTCCAATTCCCTAACTCCTTGACAATTTGCTGTTAAATCTTTTTGGCCACAAGGATTCTATGCCTCATCTAGCCACTCCGACCACCACTTGACCGCTGATGACTACTGGAGCTTTGAGGAACTGTAAGCTCTTGAATCTACCCTATTTTCCTAATATTTTCTATAAATACTAAATCAACCTAGAAATTTTTTAAATAATGTATTTCTAGGTTATTTCTAAGATGCTATCATGTCATGAATTTATTTTTCTAAAATATTAAATATTTAATATACTTCCTTAACAAATTGATATAGTAATCCAAATTTTGTAAGGAAAAATAAACAGCCTCAATGATGTTGTTTTATGCCCAATAATTTTCTATAGGATCTATATTAGATGTAGTTTAATTGTATGTAGGTTGTTTTTAACAATGTACATGTGTAACATTTATTATATTTTAGGACCCTAATATTGTAAAAGGAAAAATTGTTGAAATAAATGGGTTTTATACAAATAAACAACGAAAAGGATGGATACTGATTTTTGGTGATTTATAAGGATATTAGGATATATTGGAAATAATCTTGTATAAAAAGAATAATATTTAGGTAATTAAATACAATTTAGGGGTAAAATTATAATTTTGAGTATATAGGCGATAAACCGATAGCATAAAACCAAGTAATGACTGAATTCCTCATATTTTTAGGAGTCTATAGGAATTTTCAAGAAATTATTTGGTATCCTAAGCTATTTATTTCGAATTTACATAGTAAATAACGTAAATTACAATTTGAGGCTCATTTTTAGTAATAATATTGAAATAAAAAATATACAAATATGTACTGGTTGGATTTGGTGAAAATGAGTTTTTAATATATTTAGTGATAATTTTATGATTAGAGTATACTATCTACATATTAAGGTTAGAAAATGCCCATATTATCAAGCTATATTGATAAATTATATAAAATATAGTTTAATTACATAAAATAAGTATAATACAATGATATTTATTATAGACACGTATAAGTATATTAGAAATTCGAACAACACTTTAGAAGTAATTTCTTAATATAGAACTTGTAATACATATCATTAAGTATGTACGACCTTAATGACACTACTTTTACTAAAAATAAACAATCTTAGGTAATATAACCTATAACTCTATAATATTATGAGAATTTACATATGATGATAACCTTATTGTAATTAAAACATGATTTAATTGAATAAAAGTACGTTTTGATATAATTGAAATGATATATTTTATGTAATAGTATAACTACATATATTATTAATATTGAATAACTTAACTTAACTTATATAATAAGATTGTATTTTATTATATAAGGAAAATAATAATGTGCTTTAGATTTATATTTATATATATAATCATTTAATGGAATACTTTTAAATAGTACCTTAACATTTTTGTAAATTCTTACGAAAACTAAATATAGGTTTTATATATATATGGGGTCTCCTAATGACTAAAGTGTTGAAGAAATGAGTCTCCTATAGTAATCATTTGGATAGGAAAGTTAGGATTATGGTTTTGCTACTTGTTTGGATACTGTATTAAAGTATTTCGGAGCTTAAGAGTACGTAACTAGTTGTTTATGCATATGTTATGCGTATGATTGGTATTCTATTGTAATTGGAGTTGAACTTTTTAGCGTACTGTTCTATAGGACTGCATCATTTTTGTAATGTGTAAACTTGATTGATCAATCCTAAATGAAACTAATAGTGATTTGACCACTAACAAAACTGGACATGCATAGCATGCGTTACAGGAACAATTAAGAGTGGTAAACCAAATACCATATCCCTTTGATGTAGATAACTGAAATGATTTTCCCCATCCTTAGTCAAACTAAGTGATAGGTGAGGAGGTTGTGACAAGGGTAAGGGCCATAGTTCGAAGGTGGTTATGGGAGGAGGGTGTTCTCCATTACACAAGCTCAGGTTTAGTTTGATTTGAGTTGTAATAAAACTTCTCAGTTTAGGTTGGAGTAAATATAATTTTTTTGACCTTATAATGTGCCAGATGACATTATGTGATGTTTCAAGTGATTGATAGCATTACATTTCATCATAAATGAAAACCTCATTTGTGATTGTATGGTACTCTTCTGACTCCATCCCACTTACTGAGTTAGTTTCGCTCACATCCCCATACTCTTTTGTAGGTGATGAGTGAAGGTCATGATGTTTAAATATCACTACCCTTAGGTTAGTGCGTAGTTGGTTAGGAAAGTGAGGATCGAGAAATCCATTGAATCTAGGCTTTTAACTCTTCTATTTAGTTTTGAGAAAACTAATTAAGAATTCCCTAAGATGCCCACTAATTTCCTATCTTATTGTAAATAGACTTAAACCTATAGCCTTTCGTAAACTCTAATTTTAAATGACAACTCTAGATGAGAATTGTTTATGTAAATATTGTTGTGTTATAAGACAATAAGTTATATAAAATAGGCATTTTGTAAAGCTATACCATAGGTTTGATTATTCATAGGTATCAGAATGGATACTTCAAGCTAGTCGAGTTATGTATGCCTTATATGGACTATATCTACGATAGTAGCTATGAGATTAGCTTTTATCTTAAATTATTTTATACGGTGGGATTGTTACGACTTCTCCCATTCGGGGCATGACAACAACAACTCAATATCCCTAGTTTGGATGGGCTCGATCCATTTATTCCAAAAATTTAACTCCTTATCCCACCTAATTGAAACGTACTCATTGTGCCATTTGTGAATTTTGAACTCTAACTCGTCCATAAACTTATGCTCATGCCTAACTGCCATGTAAAACTAGCCATTTGGCTGCCTCTTTATTAGGAAAAGATGCCTAAAAAACTGAGGCGTGGCTCTAACTTCAATCTCCTCACGTATTATTTCAAACACGATGAGGGGCCTATAAGTGTTGGGAGAGAACATACTCGGAGTAACACGAATGTAATTGAAGAATTGTTTTTGAAAAGTAGAGAATAGAGGATGCAATTTAAAATCAAGATATTTCAAATACAAGTAGGACTTATGGTCAATAGGAAAACAAACTCTTTCATCCTCTCTCGGCCTACACAAGTGCCATGCATTAAGAAGATCTTGCAAGTACTTGTTATACTTCGTGACAAGCGGCCTAATTATATCATTCACTACCCCATTTTGAGAATAAACATTATGGACAACGTTGTTATATAAATACCTAACAACTGATCTATCTTCTTTATCATTTAGATAATTATCAACAGAAAGGGCATTAATATGGGCAAGTTTTTCCTGGCTTTCCATTGTGCTCTCTATTAAACTACCAAATGAGGAAGCTGAACCAATCCTTCTTTAGGGGGCAAAAAGTAGCCTTAGGAAGATTTGCTTTAGTTACTATAGAAATAAGAGGACGGATGACACTTTAAACCATACGTGTTGAAGTTAAAGTGATGAAGATTCGCTATACATGTAAGAAAGCTACTCATAGTTTGAATAAGAATTCGTAGGAGAAAGTCTCAAAAGAGAGAGATGCAAAGAGTAAAGAGTAGAAAATGAAAATCAAAATGAGAAAAGGCTTTTACACATGTATACTAATGATTTTCCTTCTTGAAAGTCTAACGCACGACTAATTGGGATATAGGTACTGATTTGATGGCCTAATATGGATGGTTGATACGTGTCTAACACTAGATATTTAAGGGATATTATACTGCCTATAGTTCATAAACCCTACAATGCAATGATGATAGATGTGACAGCTATCCTATGTGTCTGTGCAGAAAAAGAACCAGTAGGAAAATTAAAAGGTTCCACTTGAAATTTGATACGATACATTTCAAATATTAGATTGAAGGACATCAACAACTATATGGTGAATTAGTTTAGAAGGAATTTTATCACTTGCAAAAGAGTATAGGCTCGAAGCCCTTAGTGCTTGACTAATCGAGTTGAATGTCGATTCTTATTATCAACTCCTATAGTCGAATTCTTAACCATAGGAGCTAGGGGGAAAATGTTGATAGCAAAATTTTACCTAACAATCTTACTATGCACCTCAATTGTCGAGCAACCGATCTATACTATATTCAACGTAGGCCTTCGATTTATCTCCACCTAACAAATTACTACATTAGGCTCAACTCATCTAATAGGCCTAAAGGCTCGACTTGCTTATATACTTGATTAAAATTAAAAAAGTGGTATAGATAGCTATGGCTGATCACCCCTAATTAGAGCTTTCGAGTTTTAAAATTTATAAACTATATTTTATCCTTAACTTAGTTCAATAGGTAAGTATATCTATCGTTTTATAGTACGAATGAGTATAGGATTGTCTTCACTAGGAAAAAAAGATTCAAACACTACTACTAATTACTCTTCTTGTTAACTAACAACCTAATTTATCAAATGATGAAAAGATTAAAATATCTAATTTACTAGTTATACTATACTAATCCATCATAATTGTTACAAATACAATTAATACTACAATGATTAACACACATACTTGCTTCACCACTTAGTACGATATTACCAATATACTTTTTATCCTAATACTTATTATCTATGGGAAATTACTGGTATGTAAGCATTCTTCTTAGAACTACTTACTTCTAATCCTAATTGTATCTATTAGAATCTCTTCTGAATTAACAACTAATTTGGATCGCATTAATGTCATGTTTATTTATCATTCTCCATAAGAATCAACAACTTTCCTAATAATATCTCTATTATCAAGAATAAATTGTTCCAATGAATCAAATCTATTAAATAGAATCATCTATCAACATATTCTAATGAAATCATGGCCTAAGACAATGTCATCCACTACATTGTACTTAGATTGATTAAGTTCAATTCACTAAAACTAACAATTATTAGGAATCATGTACTTAGTCATACCAAGTTGATGTAGCAAGTCCTAAGTACTACTCATACAAGATGAAATAACAAAATGTATCAACAAAATGCAGGAATAACAAAGAAATTAATTTAAGACAAGTAAGAAATACAACCTAGTTCTTAATTCCACTATAGAAATCTTTACAACAAATGAATGCTAAATTCCCGTTGGCTCTCTTAAGTAATTCTAAGGAAAGTACGGTACAACACTATATTTAAATGGGAATTACAATTTATACAAAGATGAATGACTTGGTGTGATGTTGGTTCGTGAATTGATGTTCATAATGATGTTTTATTCTTTCCTCTTTATTCCAAAAATTGTGGTATATTTATACTTTTCCAGTCAAAGGACTTAAATCTACCTCTTTAAGGCACCACCTGACGTTTTCCACATATTAATTTGTGTGAAAAAGTTGAAGAAGAACAGTTGTACCCCTCCCATTATGCCTATGACTTGGGGCGTGATCGTTTTAAAAAATAAGATTCTTCCCCAATCACGACCGTGATAATAGACGTGAACTCCTTGTTGCTTCATTATAACTCATTACACCTGTAACTAAGGGTATGATCACTCTCCAACTATGCAATCACAACCGTAATTGATATGGGGATCATCGATGCTTCCTTAATCATGCCTGTGATAAAAGGCGTGATTAGTGCTATTCAATGCAATCATTTTTTATTACACCTGTAATTGAATAATTCATATTTCTACTTCAAAATTTTCTTCTCTTTACGGTTGTAATTGACTTAAAATTCATTGTTCTTTTGTAAATGTCATCCTATTGCTCGTGATTCATTTGAAATCAATACATTATACATGTTAATGATCAGTTTTTATCTACCCCGCTTGACAAGCATTAACTTTGCTTACTCATCCATTCAGCTATTGACAAGCTAGGTAATCGACATACTAGGCATTCTACCTACTAACATAGATCTACTCTTCATTTGAATTCAAGTTCATGGTTCAAATAGTTATCACAAGCACAGTTATATTACAAAACTGCCGGCTCTCCCTACATTTCAAGAAAGATGTCTAATAAAAAAGTTTCTACGTGTTTCGACAGTTATTTCGATAACTACTCCTTTAGACATGACAATCTCCTATCAATACAGGAAAAAACTTTATAAGAGACACCTGATAACTCTCAACCTCTTTACTTTAATTTTCTCATTCCTACTTATTGACATAGGCATCAAAGTGGCCGCATTGGACTGGCTATGGTACTAAGCTTTCTTCCTTTCTTTTGTAGGACATTTCCAACTCTTAAAATTCACTAACAATATTTGGCGCCATCTGTTTTTTCCTAAACACACCCACATGGCTAAAGCTAGATTGACCAAGAGTATAGGTGATGGCACTTCCTCCCAACACCTTGAGGGGGGGGGGAGTCGGTATACTAATGAGTAAGAATTGGCTAAACTCAAGTAACTTTGCCTTGATTTGGCTAAGGAAAACTCAGAGTTAAACAAAAAACATGAACGGATCCTTAACCTCATTCATAATAGTATTCATCCAAATCAAAATAAAGAGCATAGCGATCATGATGTTGAAAATAGTGATGATTCAATTTATTCACCTGAGTTATAGAAAAAGCAAGCTGAGGCTATGGTAGGACCTTTGAATCCTACATTAAAAAAGAAAGACAAGGCAAGTAACCACAACAGGTGCACTATGCTGAACCTTTGCATGTTAGCACTCCTGTTGTAATGAGCAAGCAATTCCAAATCAAGAAAAGTCCCTTTGTTCTTGAGATTTTAGAGGAAGTGATACCTCGGCACATCAAGCTAGTATAGTTTGAAACTTATAACTGGTCAAAGGACCCTAAAGACCACTTGGAGTACTACCATACGTTAGCTAAGTTGCATGGTTTGAGTAATGTTGTGGCTTATCAAGCTTTTCCCTCAACTTTAAGGAATGCAGCCAACAAATGGTTTAAACACTTAAAACCAAACACCATTTCTTGTTTTGATGAACTATCATAAGTGTTTCTTCAACACTTCCTTGTAATCAATCTTCCCATTAAGGATTCCTCAATCCTTAACATAATCAAACAAAAATTATATGAGTCAATTAGAGACATCTTGACAACGTTTATGGCCGAAATGGTTTAAATCTTAAAATTGGATATGAGTGTGGCCCTCAATGCCATAATTGATAGAGTTAAGCCTATGGAGACTTTTTTAAGTCTCTTGCAAAGAATAAGTTGAAAACTTTCACCGAGTTTAAGGTTAAAGCCACTTCATACATCCATTAAGAAGATAACATAAAGGCCTAGCAAAAGGCTAATCATAGTAGAAGAGATAGAAAAAATGACAAGAGAAAAAGTGCGAAGGACAGACTCGGCATAGATGATCATCAAAGTTTGAATGCTAAGAGAAAGAGACTATGGATTCCAACATTTTCATCCTACATGCCCGTTAATAGTACAATTTTGGACGTATTGATGGAGGTACGTAAGCAAAGAGGCGTTTGCAATGGTCGAAAAGAATGAGAGGAAATCCCTCAAGGAGAAATTCCAATAAGCACTATGACTTCCATAGGGACAAAGGTCATAACACAGATGAGTGCATCTAGCTTAAGAATGCAATTGAAGATGTAATTTAATATGGGCATTTGCAAAAATTCCTAGCATATGATGCTGAAAATATCAAGAGACTGTCCCAAAGGAGACGTAAGGAATAAGAGAATGAAACTTGGCTAACTGTGATTGGGAGAGATGCAAGGGATGCGAATTCCAATAGAGTACCTAATGGAGTGATTGACACCATTATCGGTATACCTACTATTGGCTAGTTAAGCTCTTCGAGCTGAATTAATGCGAAAAATTATGTCTGCAACATCAAAGGTAAGAAGATTAGGATCAGCAACACAATTTCTTTTGTAGAGGAAGACTTTGAGGGCATCTAGAGGCCGCATGATGATGCACTTGTTATAAGTGCAAGAGTCTCCAACTTCATGGTTAAGAAAATTCTTGTTGACATAGGAAGTTTGGTAGATATCATTTTTCAGCATGCATTCGACCATATGAGACCCAAGATCAAGGCACAACTAAGATCTTATAAGTATGATTTGTATGCCTTCAACAATCAACCAGTCCAAGTAATCGGGGTAATTTCTTTGCTAATATAGATCGGCAATGACAAGCATGTTGCAGAGGATAAAGTGGACTTCCTCATTGTCAAATGTTAGTCCTCATATAACATGATAATGGGATGGTCGTGTTAGCTTCTATTCAGCATTATCCCTTCAACTGCATATCTTAAAGCTAAGTTCCCTACTTCTACGAGAGTCTATGCGTGCAAAAAGGATTAACAACTGGCAAGGTCCTTGTATATGATGGCCATAAGACGAGAAGAAGTATTTCAGGTGGAAACCTGTTCGGAAGGCAAGTCGGTCGACATAGAGAATGCTGAGAGTGATACTGAGGAAATTTCTTTAAGAGGTAACCTTAGGAAAACAATGAGGATAAGGAAACCCTTGTTAGTAGATATTTGCCAAAGTTTGATTAACTTCTTGCAAGCCAATGTTAACGTGTTTGCATGGTCCCCTTCGGATATGCTGGGTATCTCGAGAGAAGTTATTGTACATAAGCTTCAGATTGATTTAAGTATGAAGGTGGTCTAACAAAAGAAAAGGCATTTTGCGCTAAAGAGATAAGTAATAATAGAAGAAGAAGTTCGGAAGTTATTAAAGGCAGGATTTATCTAGGAAAAGCCTTATCTAACTGGCTAGCCAATTGTGTGCTAGTCAAGAAGTCTAACGGCAAGTGGTGAATGTACATAGACTTCATGGATCTCAACAAAGCTTGCCCTAAGGATTGTTTTCCATTGCTGAAAATTGATTAGATGGTACATACAACTGTTAGACATGCGTTACTTTCTTTTATGAATGCTTTCTCTAGATACAACCAAATTAAGATGGACAAGGAGGATGAAATCCATACGTCTTTTGTTAACTATTTTGGAATGTATTGTTAAACGATGATGCCCTTTAGGTTGAAAAACATTGATGCAACCTACTAGAGACTTGTTACCAAGATGTTCAAACCTTAGATTCATAGAAACGTCAAAGTATATGTCAACGACATAATTGTGAAGAGTGTAAAGGAGGATTGACATCTTACTGACCTTGAGGAGACATTTGCCACACTAAGAAGATACAACATGAAACTTAACCTATAGAAGTGCATCTTTGGTGCAATATTAGGAAAATTTTTAGGAGACATGGTTACTCAATGTGACATTAAGGCCTACTCGAGAAAGATTGAGGTGATAAGGAACATGAAATCTCCTTGCATGGTCAAGGAAGTATAAGAACTCATCGAGCGAATAACCGCCCTCAATAGATTTGTGTCAAGAAGTGTGGATAGGTGCACAAAATTCTTTAAAATCTTAAAGAATTTGAAAGAATTCAAATGGTTTGACAATTACGAAAGAGCTTTCAACAATCTCAAAGAATTCCTTACATCACCACCAATACTCTCGACACCTATCTCAGGATAGAGTTTATATTTATGTTTATTGGTCAGCTATTGAGCTCTTTCTTCTATATTAGATCAAATTGACAGCAAAGAGTATTAACTAATTTATTACATGAGTCATGTTTTGCAAAGGCCAAAGCTTCGATACATGAAAATTGAGAAAATTGTTTTAGCAATAGTTCTCTCAACAAGGAAGTTGAAGCCGTATTTTAAGATTCACCAAATCATAGTGCTCATTGATCAACCATTGTGGCAAGCATTGCAACAACTTGACTCCTTTGGGAGGATGATGAAATATGCCCTAGAGTTGAGTGCCCATGGAGTACAATATAAACCCAGAATGGTACTAAAGGCCTAAGTGCTGGCAGATTTTGTAGCTGAATTCACTGGTGAGGAAGATTGTATGGAGGTTGCTGAGAAACCTATCTAATTCCTTTATGCGGATGGTTCTTCGACAAAAGAAGGAAGTGGTGTAGGCCTTGTTCTTCAAGGCCCTAACAATGTTAAGTTTATTATGCTTTAAAATTTAGATTCTTGGCCAGCAACAATGAAGCAGAGTATGAAGCTTTGATTG
Organism: Lumnitzera littorea; assembly: GCA_024138015.1. Classification (NCBI taxonomy): domain Eukaryota; kingdom Viridiplantae; phylum Streptophyta; class Magnoliopsida; order Myrtales; family Combretaceae; genus Lumnitzera; species Lumnitzera littorea. Next base: position 57,812,580 of record JAMXBB010000002.1, read on the forward strand.
TCGAACTAAAACTAGCAAAAGAGATTGGCGTTGAGAAACTTAAAGTGTTCTTTGATTCACAATTGGTGGTGAATCACATTACACGAAGTTATACGGTAAGGGAAGAAGAGATGAGCAAGTACCAATTGGCAATACGAATGCTCGCAAAAGAATTTCAATCTTTTTCCATATATAAGATTCCAAGAAGTAAGAATATTGTTGCCAAAAAGTTGTCAAAATTAGTAAGTATAGCATTCCCTAATTTGAATGACAAACCTTTTATCCAATTTCTTCCATAGAAAAGTTTATCCACTCTTTAGCAAAGCTGTGGGTTAACTCCTTACCTGAAAAAGGATTTTGGATGGATCTTTTAGTGGATTATTTGAGAGATGGTACTCTCCCTAATGATAAGAAAGGAGCGTGAAGATTGGCTTACAAAGCTACAAACTACATGCTAATTGATGGTTAGTTATACAAAAGTGGCATGTCATAACCATATCTTCAATGCCTTTCTTTTAGAGATGCCTAAAGGGTATTATCCGAGCTGCATAGTGGTATATGCAGTAACCACATAAAAGCGCAGACACTGTATGTTCAAGCACTGCGACTTGGCTATTATTGACCTACCATGAGAGAAGATGCAAAGAAAGTTGTCTGGTATTGTCCTTAGTGCTGGAAGTACAAGTCACCAAGTCGTACGCTTACAATTAATTTATGTAGCCTATCCAGCCCTTGGCCTTTTGCCCAGTGAGGGTTAGGGCAACGAAGTGGTAAAGATCACTAAGCAGAAAGTAGAAGCATTTGTTTTCCATTCTATCATATCAAGATTCGGAGTTCCTTGCATGATAATCACGGATAACGGCTTGTAGTTTGACAATAATAAGTTTCAAGCATTTTGCGATAAGTATGGTATTTGCCTCAACTACATGTCTACAGTATACCCTTAGACGAATGGATAAGTTGAAGCCGTAAACAAGATCATCTTGCATGGCCTAAGAAGGAAAGTAGATCAAGTTACAGGGAAATGGGCTGAAGAACTGTTGAATGTCTTATAAGGGTACAGAACTACCTACAAAACTGCGACTGGGGAGATGTCCTTCAGGTTAGCATATGGCACGGAAGTTGTGCTGCTAATTAAGTTAGATTTGCTTAATTTATAGATGCAAAACTTCGATGTTATGGTTAATCAAGTTGGACAAACAACAAATTTAGACACCATTAATGAAATCAGAGATATTTTAAGAGCTAGAGTTATGGCTTACCAGCATAGAGTGGCAAGGTATTACAATCGGAAAGTAAAGCATAAGGTTTTTCAACCTGGAGATCTAGTTTGCCTAAAGACAGAAGTTACTAGTGCGTGAGTGAGTCAAAGGAAGCTTGACGCGAATTGGGAAGATCTTATCAGGATCTAAGAAGTCGTTGGTCAAGGGGCCTACCAACTTTGCCAAAAGGCGAAAGTTACTAGTGCGTGAGTGAGTCAAAGGAAGCTTGACGTGAATTGGGAAGATCTTATCAGGATCTAAAAAGTCGTTGGTCAAGGGGCTTACCAACTAGAAAGATTAGATTGATTTATCATCCCTTAAGCACAGAATACTAAGAATTTGAAATTATATTTCAATTGATTATTCGGATGATGTTCATCTCCACTTGTTTATAAGGAAATAGCTTACATGCTTATAAGACTACTTTTTTATGAGAATTGTTTGAAGTCTTATGTCTCTTTATCTTTTTATGATTGCTGAGTTAAGGAGTTCTAGATTGTACGACAAATGAACTGATGTAAGTTATGGCTTATCGTAGTTAACAAACTGCATAATTAACCTTATAGTCGAGTAATGCAGCTAGTCCACATCATAAATAGCTAACATACATTGTTTATAAAGATTCATGAATTGGGCTTGTGAAATAAAACATGGCAAGAAACAATTAGGTGTGTGAAATAAAACATCCCGAGAAATACTTAGTGTGTGAAATAAAACACGTATATTATACATGCTAGGAAAACATTGTGCGTAAAATAAAATGTATTGGAAACAATTATATGAAAGATATTTCATTCAACAATGTAATTATAAATACTTGGCCTATTATATGAAAGATATTTCATTCAATAGTTACATGAGATAGCACAATGTATAAAGAATACAAAGAAAATCATATAGCTTACTCCTAGAGTCAGTAGAAGTAATTTTTAGATTAGAAGCTAGGGCTTTCTCCGAGCAAGATTCTTTCTTGGCACCTGGGGTCTTAGAGCCAATAGATTTCTCTTTCTACTCATAGGGGATAATTTTGATAGACATTCTTTGTCTTCCCTTAAATCTTTAGCATGAGCTTTATTATCACCCTTATTAACAATCTTAGCACTTACCTCATTGTCATCATCCTCGTTAGCATTACTAACTTTGCTGTTGATGTTGGTGAAGTCAAGGCAAGAGAGATTGTAATTAGGGTCCTCTCTTACTGCTTGGACCCCTTCCAACAACTTCTTCTGTAGAAGTCTCTCATATTGCCAATTAGGAGTGACTATATCGAGAGCCTCTTCAACTGATGGTCTTCTCATCACAATCTCCTCCAACTCAACATTATGGCTTTGTAAGTTTGAGTTGTTGGTCTCCAACTCTTTAATCTATAGTCTGAGCTTATCCTCCTCATCGCTCATCTTGCAAAGAGTTCGGCCTAACATCCAGTACTCTTCTTTCTTCTTTTGCATCTCCTCCTTTAAGCCTCTGGACTACTTATATTGCTCTTCAATCTTAGCCTTCAGGTTCAAGACTTCATCAACAGTTAAGGTATGTGCCAACTTTTTGGTAGCAAGGTCTTTTTAGAGCTTTCTTGCCTCTATCTTAGCCCTTATCCTTGCATTCTTAGCAATAGTAGTCTAGGCTTTGGATGCATTGTATGCATCCTTAATTTTCTACAATAATTTCATTTAGTATGATGAGTACTAGAAGTAACTCCACATAATACATAAAGACTATTATGGATCTTACCTTTTTAGTTTCTTTATTGGCTTCATCCAAAGCCATTAGAATGTGGTTGCCTATCTGAAAAAGAAAAGGAATATCAACAACAGAGTAAATTTAATAGTTAAAAGATGGATACGGATACCTACGTCATACAACTTAGCTGCGATATGGGCCTTATTGCAACCGCCAACCCTGTTGACATCCTTCTTGGTAATATCTTTATCCTTTGGAAGAATAATTCCTTTTATTAAGGCTAAAGATTTTATCTTGTCTCTCAAGGCCAAATTAATATCCAAAACATTGTGGCCCTTGTAAACCCCTAAAATTATCAACCTAGCTTTTGTAATAGACTCGACTATGTTAGACAATTTAGGAGTCGACAAGGCTAATGAAAGTGAAAACCCTAAAAGAATTACTCAATCGCGTAAGAAACTTTTCTACCCTGAATGTTTCTAAATGCTAAAGATTTTATTCAAAAGTGATAGAAACCCTAAAAATGATTATCTTAAAGACATATGTGCACTAATCCAACATGATATACCCTAAAACCCTAATTGATAAAATAATGCTTATATTTTACCAAACTATTAGTAAAGGGTTAGAGATGACCCTCATTCATGCTTATATGATTCAAATCCTTAGGTAATCCATTAGAAATTAACATAATGAGTCATAGATTATATTTACTTCTTAAGTAAGTGATTAAGATAGTCTCACTTAGAATTAGGATTATAGTTGAAGATTAGGTTACATGTAGTGAACTTTAATACTCAAATTAGTACTTTTTGCATTTGTTATTCAAAGTGGTTTATCAAATGAGATATATGAGAAGTAAGACTTCATCAACTATGTTTACTAATCAATTCATCAAATATCTCATTTCCCCTCATTTCGTTCATTTTTCCCCTAATTTCCCTTAATTACTACATTATGTGCATAAAATTGCACATACTTAAGGAATGTTGACTAAGATAATGCATGTTGACCAAAGTCAAAGGGTTGACCAAGTCAACACTTTGAAAAGTCAAAGATCTTAAGAGATAAGGAAAATATCTTAACTTCATAATGATGGCTTTCTTTTCTTTTCCTTTTGATTTTTCTTTTCCCTTTCCTCACAATTGTTGCCGTCCACATTTGGTCCTTCTAGACCCCACCATTTGTTGTCTTCCATAATTAAAAACAAGACAAAAGAAACAAACCAAAATTCTTCATTCCATGCCATGAGCTTTCCCCTTCCCTTTCACTTTCATTTCTTCACTTTTGCTTCCTTTAATCCAACACATCTAAAGGTATGTACTTAACTTACTTTATGTTGGTTTATGTTATTCATTAGTTAGTTAATTATGTAGATTAGATAAGTAGTTAAGTGTTTAGTGTTGTCTTGAAAAAGAGGAAACAAAGTTTCCATCTTTAAGTGTAGAAAGTGAAGATTCATGAAGGAGATGGAAGAAATACATGTGTATGTACTCTTAGATATGTGTACATAAAGAAATACCAAAAGAGTACCAGTATGTGAAGCTTTGTACATGAGTAATTATCATGTACATAACCTAACTTAAGACCATATCTAACTATATATGTGTATACTATACTAAATACATACATAGAAATACAAAAGGATGAAATTGAGAGGATTTTCTTAAGAGAAAATTTGGCATACGAATTTTTAGTATAAAAATACGTATCTAACCGTATAGGTATATGAGTAGGAATACATGTATAAATACGGTATAAATATATGTAGATGTATAAGTATATGTATGTATAAGGCATATGTACATAAGTATAAAGTAAGGAACAAATGTACATAAGACATGTACATATGACATAAGCATAAGGTAATGCTTATGTAATTAAATGATGAGGTGAGTGATGACATAAGCACATGATGACATAAGCCATGACATAAGCAAGTGATGACATAAGCAATGACATAAAGAAAAGATGATGTAAGCAATGACATAAGCATAGGTTTAGAAAATGAGAAAAATAAGAAAAATGTAGGTAATTAGGTACTAAAATCAGTAAGTCCTAATACACCTTCTAAATTAGATTATACCTAATTCAGTACACGAATTAGTAATAACAAAGTAAATCCCTTAATTATAAGAATTTATGGAATAAAGGCTATAAATATAAGTAATAGCAATACTTAAATGTTATAGTAAAAAAAAATTTCTATAAATTTAGTTCATAATGTAAAATAGGGGTCTTAACTTCCAAAACAGACATTACCGTATGAATATACGTCTGAAAACGATGAAAAACGACTATAAATTCATAAATATCAGAAATAAAACGAAAAAGTTATATACGATTAATAATAAAATCTAACTGGGTAAAAGTTGATAGTAGTCTAAGTAGAATTAGGTAATTAATTATTTGGAATTATTAGTTAATTCAAGTACTTACTAGCCTTATCAAATCGTAATGATCAGGTGACCCTGAGGAGCGTAAGGACCTCCCGATTGACTACTACGATTAGGACAAATCACTATGGCCGAGTGAGTATTTACCCAATGACTCCATGCTTGTTTTGTGATTGTAGATAGTGGACTTGATTACTATTGCCAATTGATTATTGTGTGGGGTTTGGGAAATGCCTGTATATGCTGGTATGTCTTGAGTTGTGAACTTATCTTAACTATTGATAATGCTATGTTTGTTGCATGGTAGGATAGAAAATGAATGTGCGTACAATTAGATGGTCATAGCATAATTTGAACCTAATTATACTCAGCCTATAAAAAGAAATTGGGACATGCATTAACATGCATAGCATGGATACTATTCCGGCCGTCACATCACATGGAGGTAAAGAGAGGCCATTCGGGGGTTGATATTATTTATTTATTTGGTTCTATACGGTGCACTCGTACAAAATGACCTTACCTTGGCCCGCGGGAACACTAGGCGTTGGAGGCGCCAACCGCCTGGCTAAGGGTCGAGTCTAGAGGCCTCCGTTTAGGGATGAGTGTGGACTGCGGGGGCCCACTCACAATTATACTAGAACTTGGGTTTTTTGAAAATAGAAGAATTATTTGATATAAGTACGAAACGTAGAGTTCCGTAGTAAAATAAGTTCTAGTATAATACCCGGATCTGATTGGTGCCGTATAAACTCCAACCCTGACTTCGGAGGGCGTTAAATCTGAGTTACGTATATGAACTAGTTAATTATACGTATTGTTTGGCATTCTGGTTGATCATTCATTCATATGCTTGAATATAATGTACTTATAACTTGCTTGTGGTGTGGCTGAAGGTTTTGCTCACTAAGCTTAGGCTTACACCCCTTTAGACTTTTGTTGCAGGATAGCCTGTTCGTAGAGGCAGGATGAGGGATGCCACAGGTTAGCCTGGGGACTTGGGTAAGAGCGAGCTATCCTGTGTACTGAGAGAGAATAGTTTAAGTGGACTATTACTCATGTACTTTTGTTATCTTATCACTATAGACCTAGATATACTTAAACGCTGTGTATTGTAAGCTTTATAACTTAAATTTTATATAAATATGTTTGTGTAATGATATCATGTGAGTCTGGATGTCCTTTAGAAACTAGTGGTTGTAAAGCCTTGTATATTGTGTAAAGAGTTCTTGATTGGAAGGGTAACCAATCAGGGGTTCTTTGTACAGTATACGGCATCTGCCACGACTAGGCCGTCCTCAGTTCGTGATAGCCCTAATACAGGACAAAGTACTCGCTCACCTCCTTATTGGGGATAGATTCAGTACTGTTGATGCCGAGAGCTTTAGATCGCATTGCCTCCTTCATCCTCTCATCCAAACCCTTGGACCTTTGGCAAGTGGTTGGCTAGCAAGTTCCTTCTATAGTCTCTCATCAACACTCGGTATTGCCTCCAACACCAATGACAACCCTTTAACAATAGTAGCTTCTTTAGCCTCAATACGAGGGTAGGGTCTCTTGGTAACCCTTCCTCGGTTCAACAATAGGTTGAATACTTCTGACCAGAGGCTCCTTAGAATGAGCGACCTCTGCCAGTAGAGTCTTTTCACCTTCTTTCTACTTCATGGCTAAGTAGGAGGTCTTCAACAGTAGGTTAAATATTGCTGACCAGAGGCTCTTTAGAATGAGCGACCTCTGCCAGTAGAGTCTTTTCACCCTCTTTCTACTTCTTAGCCAGGCGGGAGGTCTTCTTTTGTATTGCTGCTTGCTTAGATGTATCCTTTGTCATTTTCTTCATGATAGTAGGTCAAGTGGTAGTAGATATTGTGGCCACCCTCTTATTAGCTTTTGATTTTTTAGCTTTAGCCTAGGCCAACAACTTAGTAGGATTTACCTCACTAGAACCTATATTTGCAATATGAGCATACACATTAATAATAACGTAAGGGAAAAGAATAAACTTACATTTTCTATGTTGAACAAGGCTTAAAGGTAATAATTCTCCCCCTAAGTCACAAGAACGACTTTCCTCTTATAGCTATACTCAGCACGTGATAGCTCATTAGCGTATCTTCTTTTTCAAAAAACATTGGCTCTCCATTTTCATAACATCGTATAATTCTCTTAGCTTCCTAAAAAAACATTTTGTTCTTCCTCCTCTCTTGAATTTTCTTCACTACTATAGTATCATTACACATCAGTTCTATGTCTTTTTTGCGAATTGACTCAATCCATTGAGTCCAGAAGTCCAACTACTCATCATACACTATCGATACAAATTTGTCATGCCACTTATGGATCTTGGACTCTAACCCATCTGTGAACTTACACTCATGCCTTATAGTAGCAAAGTACCATCTGTCAAGTTACCTCTTAATGGTGTAGAAATACCGAAATAGTTGAGGTATAGCCTTGATTTCAACCTCTTCACAAACTATCTTGCAAGCTACTAAATGCTGGTATGTGTTTGGTGAGAACATACTCAACATGAATCGAAAGTCATAGAAGAAGCCCTTCACAAAAGCCGAGAAAGGGAAGTGCAACCCAAAATCTAAATATTGCAAGTATATATGGAATTTGCACTCTCTTGGGAAACATACTCTCTCATCCTCTCTTGGCCTCCTCAAATTCTGTGTTCTAGGAAGGTCTAGCCAATACTAGTTATATTTCATGACAAGAACTTTGTTAGTAGAACTGGCAGTTCCATTTGGAGAGTTGTGAAACTAAGCTATGTTATTGTACAGATATCTCATTGAGCATCTCCTTTCTTTGTCCTCAGGATAATTATCCACAATAAGAGCAATTATTCAAGTGAGTTTATCCTACCTTTCCTCAATATTGTTGGCCAAGCTATTAGAAGAACATACCATCTTGCTCCTTATTTAGGGGGGAGAAGTGGACTCAATTTTCGTTACTTCAAAATTAGAGAGGATAAGTTGACGGACTATGTTGCGAACCATACCTAAAAGGTTAAAAGTAATGATATCATAAGAGTTGAAGAATATGAGATTGAAGACGAGAAAGCAAACAAAAGTTTATGATGCAACTAGAGAAATGTATTTTAATTGTAAATAGTCCATTAAATACTGACAACTCACCATTGTAATTGCAAATTTGTTTTTTACAGTAATGATGTACTAATTTGATAGTAGCGCAAATTGTTGATTTGTGTTTTGAGATAGAAATCTAACAATTGACAACTTTTTGATAGTTATTAGGCCTGTGGTGTAATGATGACTGAGGTGACAAGTGTCATGCCTCTAAACTATTTAATGGCAAGTGATCAACAATTCCCAAAGATCAACTAAACTGCCATGTGAACCTAACTATTTAATGGGCATGTGATTCAACTAAGAGTACTTCTTGATCATTCCCAAAGATCAACTAAACTAAGAATTTAAGTTTACATTTAAAAATGAACTTAGTTTTTCAATTCAAAAGTTCGCTACTGATAAAAACTTGAATACAAGAACAAAGGGCCTAAAGTCACCTAAAACCCTAAACCCTAAAATAATTAAGAACTTGTAACCTTAAGCGACTAAATGGGAATTTAATTTCAATAATTTTGTTCGACTCTAGAAATTTTCATAAGTTGATGAGTAATAAATCAAAACTCAAAAGTAGATTTAAGAACCAAACTCTAAAAGAATTACAAATAAGATAATCCCCTTATTTTCATGCATAAGCTTGTACATATGGATAAGTAAGCCAACCAATCACCTTAATTAACTTATCAATTGAGAGTTGGAATCAATTATCAATTGATAACTTATCAAAAGCTAGTGATAAGACACTTTCCATATATCACCATAACCTATACTACATAAGGATAAGTTATCACATTATTTTATCAATTCAATTTCAAACAAGTGACAAGACAACACACTACCCTAAAAAGAAGCCATTATGGCCAGTTGTAAGAAGTAGAATAGGGGAGGCCATGCCTTGTCAACTTTCGATATCTCCATTGTCTTACACATCCACTATTCATCCCTTAATGCTTATATTATCTAGTTATGTCAAAGTGTAGCTTTTGTACATGATAAAAGACAACTAAGTGAAGCTTCTTGGACACACTTTTTTCCCTTTCAAAACAAGCACTTTCTCTCACTCCTTACCCTCATCTTTCACTTTCTTTTTTCTCACTTCAAACGCAAACTAAAAGAGGAAACCCAACCCTACAAAATCTTACATTACTGCCACTTCTTTTGCTTCCACATTCATGGCACAAAGCTTGATTTTGTTGCCATCTTTTGTCAACTCCAAAAGGCTATTTTTAGAAGCTTTATAATATCCTCAAAACCCATCTCAACCCTCAAGACCATAATCATTAAAAGAACTTGCAAGAAGAAGAAGGAAAAACAAAGAGCTAAGAGGATTCTTAGTTGTACAATCACTATTTTTACACTTTGAGGATGAGTAAGTTTATTTCTTTGTTAAAGTGAGTTGGTATACCATGTTAGGAGACCATACTTTCATGAAGACATTGGCATGAACATTAGGTGATAAAATAGTTAGATCATTTTAAGAAATAAGCTTATGAACCTCTTACATGAAAGTTGGATTATGAGCATATTAAGTTAGTATCTTGTAAAAGACATATCTAGCACTTAGAATAAGAGTTTGTAAGTTGAGAAAATAATGAAATATGTGTATGGATATGGAGATAACATGCTGGAGGTGAGGAGTATGTGTAGTACTTGGATGTTATTTTTTACTTCATGTGGTCACATATGCTTAAAACTAGCCTTAGGTAAAGGAAAATCTATTACATAAAACTTTTATGAAAAAACCAACTTTTTGAGATGTGAACTATGGCACAGAAGTTATGACAAATATGAGATCTTTTATTCTCGTTTAGTATACAAGCTAAATAATCACCTCATGGAAGAGAAGATGAGTTGGAGTTGCAATATGAGTAGCATAGGTTCATGATCTAACCCCTAAACTTAAGGAAATGATAAAACAAGTTAGAATACTAAGTGTGCAACCCTTGAATCATCATGACCAGATCTAGAACCATAAGAAAAGTCACTTAAAAGTATGATAAAACCAAGTAAGCAAGGTGAAAAGACCAACCAAAGCAAGTATAACAAGTGTACAAAACCTAAAACTCTCAAAATGAGCTTAAAACTCTAAGTTAGGCCTCCACAAATTTTCTAAATAGTACCTAAAACAATCAAGAAAATTTGTTTTGAAATCCATAAAAAGCCTACATAACACTGCTTAAGCCCAACAAAGTGACTATCTTTAGTTTAGACCAAAAACAAGCCCATTTAACTACTTAAACCCACATAAAAGTTCAAAAAGATGTTAATAACGCCAAGGCCATAAGACAAGGATGGAAATTTGACCTTAAAGAGCATTTTAAGCTTACACTAAAATCCTAAGCCCAAGCCCAAAAGATTTCCTAAGAAAACAAAAAGCCCAATGACCAAACTAAGACCAAAAGAGCACCAAAGCATAAAGACTGCTACTGTTCTGAATAGTAAACAAATTTATGTGCCTCATCTCAAAAATCTAACCACACCACATTAAAGTGTACTAAAAAATGATGAAAATTGAGTACAAGATCATCAAAATCAGATTTAAAATGAGAAAGTTGTATGTGATTGAAGTTTTAAGTAAAATTAGGATAAATACAAAACTAAGTTAATAAGTGTAACTTAAGGAATTTTAGGTTAGCCTTCTAACTTTATCTCAAACTCTTAACTTTGTCATATTTGCATTGTTTAGGTGACCTGACTGTTGGAGAAGATTTACCCTTAGATTACTATGACTAATCTACTATGGTTAAGTGAGTGATTCTCGATGACTTCAAGATTGGTTTTGCTCGTAGTATAGTCGCACTTAAATTTATAAACTAAACTTGAATGCTTGTGGAATATAGGGAATGCATGTGTATTGTACTATGATTGAATGCCAAGACTTACTAATGAGATAATAGTTGGAATCATTATGATAATAGTAAGCATGAATTATATGGAATCATATTTCTTGATCACAATGGAAATTGAACTAATTAAGTATCCGACTAAGAAAATCAATGAGTCATGCATTTCTCGTGAGTGCATAATAACTATACTGACTGCCAGCTTATGTGAAAGATGGGAAGGGGATCATAGGAGCAGGGTCTCCAACTGAGATTAGGCAAATGTGTCATTTATATTATTGAGTCTCTGTCTTGAGCTATTGGGCTTATTAGGTTCTAAGGGATGCTAACCATTAGTGAATGACTATATCTTATGGCTTTCGCTTAGGGCATGTGATGTGGATTGTGAAGGCCACTACATCATTAAACTTAGGAAATTTTGGCTTAAAAATGTGAATTTTTGAAAAAGAAAGTATATTTTCCATATAAGTAGTAAAGTTGTACATATTATATAATTGTTTGAGCTGATTTGAGCATGATGGTGCAATTGGTATAAAAACCCAGGTGCTAGGACTTAGTTGATGGTTTGTGTTGGTTGATTATCTCTAACCCTGACTATAAGGGGCGTAATTTTGAGTTGCATATAGCTCCTAAGTCACTGCATGTGTTGTTTGGCATTCTGATTGTGTATTCATTCATATGTTATGCATATAAATGATAATGTTTTTATGGCATGACGAAGGGATTTACTTACTAAGCATAAGCTTACACCCCAATAGATTTCTTTTGATACAAGGCCATCTTTTTGTTCATCTAAGCTACAGAATGCTTGAGGTGAGTCTCACACTAAGACAGGGTGTGGGTTTAGGATGAGAAGTGAGAACTTTTTGTGTGAATAATGAATTGCAAATGTATTTGCTTAGTTAAATTTTCTTAATTTAGTTTCTCTTATAGTTTTGATCACGTTGTAATATTCTTTTGTTGTGGAATTCGAAAATTCCACCCCTTAGCTTTGGTACTTTTGTTATTAAATGTTAATTTTGGCCATCTTACTTGATATCGCTTATCTATGGGCCTATTGCTGACATAGAGTTGAAGGAGCCTTATGTGTCATATAGAGGCCTATAATAAATGATAGGGTTGATTGTAGATCATTGTATGGTACATGGAAATCTACCACAACAATGATAATCTAAGTGGTATTAGAGCATTAAGTTTAAAATAGCAATAAGGAAAGTAAAAACTTGACCCTAGACATTAGGATTCCTTACCAAGTAAGGCAAAGACAGGTAAAACCGGGTTAGGATCTCTAAGTAATCAAGTGGACAACTTAACTTTTTCTTAAGGAATGTGTGACACTTAACAAATTTTTATGTTGATTAGGGAAACGCGAATAGGGTTCGTATGAACCTTATACTCTTAATGATGTACAAGGGAGAGACCCTTATCGAATACCATCACAGACTAAGAATTCTTGCTATGATATGGCATTAATAGGAATGCCATGTAAGCTTCGATACGTATGGACTTCTTAGAGGTCAAGATTAAACCCCCATTAGAGAGCCCGTTACTGAGACATTTTGATCTGAACACTTAGATTAATCATGTCTTATCTAGAGCTAGCTTATGTGATGGAGCGAGACTAAGGAGCTGACATAGAGGCCGAGATGGTTTTTCTAGTGCAAGATGGCCGAAGGATGGCTGCGCCCAACTTTGCGCACTAGTGTTAGTTAAGGTATGGCTATGCCCTTGTACGAAACTTGAGGGCTGATCACCTTAGAGTGGTTCAACTGGATGCACAGCATAGGGCTCCTCCATTAGTTGCTCCTATGAACATTTACTTCCCTTATGTAGAGCCTAATGTTATAGATATACGCTCGAATACCCTTAAGTGGGAGGATGACATCAACATCCTACCTATCTTCCCAAGAGAATATCGAAGGGAAGTGAAACTCGAACCAAATCCTTGTGAGTTCCTACTGCCTCATGAACTATACCAAGTAATTTATTGTCCAAGGTCACCACCCAGCCCAAATGTGGATGCCTCATTACTATTCCTAAGGAAGTGGTCTCGACAAGCAAGCTGGTTGAATGATGATGAAACCAGACCTTTGATGAGGCAAAGTTCGTCATGGAAATTCTAACTTTCGAAGTGTTTCAATTGTTGTTGTTTAATTTGAGTGAAATTTATAGTGAGGTTCTTATGTATTATGTTATGTACACTTTTAATTCATGGTTTTATTAAGTACTGTTGTCGTAATCATAGGAAGTAAGTGTAACTTCGGAAGGGTATGTACTTGAACTTTATTTGTATTAGGAGATTCTATGAAAGAACTCATTTTTTGTTTTCTATGATTTGATTCCTATTTCAATAGTGCAATTAAAAAGGAGTGCTTTATAATGGGTGATTTGAGTAAGGACATTATGATTCCCAAGCAATAAAGTTGTTTCATCTAAGTAAAGGATTGGATGGAGTAAATTGTGATTTGAATTAACCATTTAAACCTAATCCTAGAAATTTTATTTTTAGTGAATAAAGGCATGGGAGACGACCTCTAAGAGATAGAGCACCACTAGAACAAAATTTGGACCCAAATGTACCTATTGACCGTACTGGGGAAATATTAATGGCCATACAATCAAATAACGCTCTGTTAAGGGCTTTCTTAGAAAGAACTTAGGCAACTCCACCACTAGCATGCCAAGAGCATGTTCCACAAATGCTAGTACTACCTATGGCCATGGTAGGGCAATATATAGTAGCATCACCGCCTCTACCACTATCGGTAGGGCCAACTAGAGACCCTTACCAACTTCCTCATAAGCCTCAACAGTAAAGGAACTTGTTACCTAAATTATTGAAATGCAATAGATACTTTGATTAAAATGCAAGCCGGCTCAATGAGGCCGAGGATTGGTTAATGTAGGTGGAAAGATTGTTTAAGGCCTTTGAAGTACCGCATCACTTGAGATTAACCTATTGTATTTATTTGCTCCATCTGAGAGCCAGGACATGGTGGGAAACGAAGAGAGGAAACTTAAGGCACCCCATTATATAGGAAGATTTTAAAGGAGAATTCTTGAGGCATTACTTCCCAAAGAGCTTGTAGGTAAAATACAATGATGAATTGTTTGGAATTAGAAGAAGAAATCACACTCTTGAGCAGTATAAGGCAGACTTTACATGCTTACTTCAGTTTATTCCACTTGAATATCATAATAGTGACTAAATGAAAAAGTAGATTCTTGTGAGCGAAATAGACCTCAAATTAAAAAGGAAGGTTTTAGAATTTCTACCATAGACTTACAATGAGGCTATAGAGAAAGCAAAAGTGTTGGAGACTGCTAAGAGACAAGGAGAAGAAGTATTGAAGCCAAAAGTGATTGTTTTTGGCAAGAGGCCTTTTGAAGGACCAGGAAACTCAAGTTCCAAGGTAAGGAAGTTTCTAAGACCCCATAAAGTGATACATAAGAAGAATGGAAATGGGAATGGGAAGGTTACTTGTTGGAAATGCAAGGGGAACCACTATCCTTAACATTGTGCTCAACTTAGAAACAAGTGTTACTTCTATGGAAAGGGAGGTCACTTGGTAGTAAACTGTCCGAAGAAGATCACTATGACTTGTTATATCTGCAAACAAGTAGGACATTTTGCTAACACCTACCCTTAATGTCAAAATGCCATTGTACAAACTACAGGATGCCCCCTAAGATAGGAACGATTGTTGGAGGAAATGGCCAAAGAGTAGTAGATGTGAATGCTACCCTAGTCTATAATTTGGAGGGAGGATGGGATTATGAGGAGTATCCCGAGGAGGAGATAGTCTACTATGAAGAAGTAGAAGATGTTATAGATACCGAGTGGATTGTAGGTATGTTTCTTAAACTCTCTTTTAAGTTGAGTTATGTTATTAAGTATATTTTGGTAATAAGAAGCTAAAACGGTTAACTTAATAACGAGAATTATAAAGTTCAATAATTGTACCTTGTGAAAACTCAACTTTAATTTGTTCCAGGGAATGTCAATATAAAGGAACATTTTGTGTATACCTTATTCAACACTGGAGCGACTCATTCCTTTGTTGCCTTTGAACTAGTGAAAAGAGCTAAGTTACCTGTAATTGTTGCCAAATCAAATTTCAGTATGTGAACCCCTATAGGAAGTACGGTTACTATTAAAGAGATGGTGAAGAAGTGCCCACTTAGCATATAAGGCCACAATAATATAACGAATCTCATCATTCTCGACTTGGGAAAATATAAGATGATTTTGGGCATGAATTGGAAGACATCATGTTGAGCTACAATTGACTACAAAATGAAGAATGTGCAATTTAAGGATGTAAAAGGAATCGAAGTGGAGTTCTAAGGAGAATCAACGTTAGTAAGAACATACGAACTAAGCTCCTTTGAGATAATGTTGGAGATGAGTTGGAAGAAAACCACTGAAGTTGAGTCGAAAGATCTAAGAATAGAAGATATTTAAGTGGTGAATGAATTCCTGAATGTGTTTTCGGATGAGCTACCAAGGTTACCACCAAAAAGGGAGATTAATTTCACCATTGATTTAATGCCTAGAATTGAGCTAATTTCTAAGGCACCTTATAGGATGGCTCCCATAGAATTGAAGGAGCTAAAGAAACAACAATAAGAGTTATTGGACTAAGGTTTCATTCGGCCAAGTGTCTCACCTTAGGGAGCACCTATTTTGTTTGTTAAGAAGAAAGACGGTTCTTTCAAACTCTGTATCAACTATAGGGAACTAAACTGAGTTATCATAAATAATAAGTATCCTTTACCTCATATTGATGACTTGTTTGACTAACTGTAAGGTGTAGGTGTATTCTCCAATATTGATCTGAGATCGAGATATCACTAATTGAGGATCAAATCAAAAGTTGTAACTAAGATAGCATTCAGGACAAGATATGGACATTACAAGTTTCTGTTAATGTCATTTGGATTGACCATATGTTTGCGGTGTTCACGGATTTGATGAATAAAGTGTTCAGAGCATATTTAGATAAGTACATAATTATGTTTATCGATGATATCTTGGTATATTCAATAACCCCGAAACAACATCAGGAACACTTGAAGCTAGTATTTGTAGACCTTGAGGGAACATAAGCTATATGCCAAGTTATCTAAGTAAGACTTCTAGTTGAAGGAGATATCCTTTTTTGGACATATCGTTTCAAGGGAGGGAATAAAAGTAGACCTTGAAAAGATAATAGCTATCATTGATTGGAAAAGGCTTGAAAATATTACTGAAGTGTGAAGTCTTCTTGATTTGGTTAGATATTATCAAAAGTTTTGAAGGACTTTTCAAGAATTGCTAAACCACTTACTCAACTGACTTAGAAGAATGAAAGGTTTGAATGGAATGAAGAAAGAGAAGAAAGCTTCCAAGATTTGAAGAAGAGGTTAATTTCAACCCCAGTTCTAGTTTTACCCAACAATGAAGAACCCTTTTCAATTTACAGTGATGCTTCTAAGAATAGTCTAGAGTGTATATTGATGCAAAATGGAAAAGTAATCACTTATTCTTCACGATAGTTGTTATTGCATGAGTGAAATTACCCTGCTCATGACCTAGAGTTAGTAACTATAGTATTTGCACTAAAGATATGGAGGCACTATTTGTGTGGTGTTAAGTGTGAAATTTATACTTACCATAAGAGCTTAAAACATTTGTTCACTCAGAAGGAGTTGAACATGTGGCAACAACGCTGGCTAGAGTTGATAAAAGACTATGATCTCAACATTAATTATTACCCTAGGAGAGTGGATGCAATAGTTGATGCCTTAAGTTAGAAGAACTATGCAAAAGTTGCATCCCTCCTCACAAACCAAAAAGAGTTGATCAAGGAATTTGAAAGGATGAATTTAGAATTTTTGTAGCATGAAGCAGATGTTGAATTATCCAACTTAGTTCTTGAGCCAACATTGTAAGAGAGAATTCGAAAAGCACAACAAGAGGACCTTGCTCTACAACATGAAAGAGAACAAATGATACTTAGAAGATACATGAATTTTAGTCAAGATGAAGATGGAATGATTTGAATGAAGGGACATGTGTGCATACCTAACAGCCTTGAACTTAGGAAGAAGATCTTGAAGGAAGCCCTACTATTCTAAGTATACAGTACATCGTAGAGGAACTAAAATGTATGAAGACCTCAAGAAGAATTTTTGGTAGAGTGGAATAAAGCAAGATGTTGTAAGCTATGTGCTCAAATGTGACACATGCCAAAGGGTTAAGGTAGAGCACTAACGACCAGGAGGATTGTTGCAGCCATTATCAGTCCTTGAGTGGAAATGGGACTAAATCACCATGGATCCTGGGTTTATATCCAAATTTTAGGGAAGTTCGCAAAAAGTAATGGGAATGAACTTGAAGTTTAGCACAACATATCACCCCCAAGTAGATTGACAATCAAAGAGGAAAATTTAAAAACTGGAGGATTTGCTTCAAGCTTGTGTCATAGAGTTCAAGGGAAATTAAGATTCTCAGTTACCATTGGTTGAGTTCGCATACAATAACAACTACCATTCATCCATTCAGATGCCATTGTATGAAGCTTTATATGGGAGAAGATGCCAATCTCCATTATTTTAGGATGATATAGAAAAGGCAACTTTGGGACTAGACTTGGTTTAGGAAGCAACTGAAAAAGTAGCCACCATTAGAAAAAGGATGATGGAAGCCCAAGACAAGTAAAAGAGTTGGGCCAACTTGAAAAGAAGAAAATTGGAGTTTAATGCGGAAGAGCATGTATATTTGAAGGTAAGTCTAATCAAGAGCATACATCGAGTAAGGACTTAAGGGAAACTAAGCCTTAGGTATATTAGGCTATTTGAGATTCTTGAAAGAATAGGAAACCTTATGTACCGCTTAGCATTACCCCATAATAAGATAGGACTACAAAATGTATTTCATGTGTCAGTACTAAGGAAACATGTGCCTAACCCTAACAATGTCATTAAGTTAGAGGAGAATCTAATGTATGAGGAGCAACTAGTCTAGATCATAGACAACAAAGTTCAGAAGTTGAGGAGCAAGGAAATTAGGTATATAAAATTGCTCAGGAGAAACCATGAAAGAGAAGAGGCCACATGGGAAGCTGAGGAAGAAGTGAGATGAAAGTACCTTCAGTTATTTAAAGCTTTAGGTATGTTTCTAAGTTTTGAGGACAAAACTTATTTTAAGGAGGGGGGATGTAAACCATAGAATTTAATGAGTATGTGATTTAACTAAGAGTACTTTTTGATCATTCCTAAGGATTAACTAAACTAAGAATTTAAGTTTACATTTAAAAATGAACTTAGTTTTTCAATTCAAAAGTTCGCTACTAATAAAAACTTGAATACGATAACAAAGAGCCTAAAGTCACCTAAAACCCTAAACCCTAAAATAATTAAGAACTTGTAACCCTAAGCGACTAAATGGGAATTTAATTTGAATAATTTTGTTTGACTCTAGAAATTTTCATAATTTTATGAGTAATAAATCATAACTTATAAGTAGATTTAAGAACCAAACTCTAAAAGAATTACAAATAAGATAATCTACTTATTTTCTTACATAAGCCTTATACATATGGATAAGTAAGCCAACCAATCACCTTAATTAACTTATCAATTGAGAGTTGGAATCAATTATGAATTGATAACTTACCAAGAGCTAGTGATAAGACACTTTCCATATATCACCATAACCTATAGTACATAAGGACAAGTTATCACATTATTTTATCAATTCAATTTCAAACAAATGACAAGACAATACACTACCCTATGGCCGATTATAAGAAGTAGAATAGGGGAGGCCATGCCTTGTCAACTTTCAATATCTCTATTGTCTTACACATCTACTATTCATCCTTTAATGCTTATATCATCTAGTCATGTCAAAGTGTAGCTTTTGTACATGATAAAAGATAACCAGGTGAAGCTTCTTGGACTAAAAGGATTTGTAAGATGAATCTTCCTATTCCAACTAACTCGTATGGAGGTCGAGTATCTCCTTGTCGACCCATTCTGCTTGCCATGTTGACTGACTGCCTATTTCTCACATATTGTGTGCCAAGAAGCAGAAGTTCGAGATAACAGCCTATCTTCATTGTCATACATGCTTAGTCAATTGCTTACTCGGCTTTACCCTTACCGAGATGTTGAGAGAAAGAGACTGAATTGACTAAGCCACCCTTGCTTGAATAAGTAAGTTGTCCATACCTTTTTATCCACATCTTTCAATAACATTACCAATATAACATCGCTAAATATACAGAATCACATGTAGAATTCATTGAACCAATGATTGTTTTCCTTGTATATTCATTTTTACCCTTTCGTATCTTGTATATTACTCCCTTAGGAAATGCCTTTTTTGTCTTTCCCTTTTAGGGAAGTTGCCTTAACTTATGGGTATAAATATCCCTTTACTTATAGCTATAAAGACAATCAGAATCAGATTACCATTAATATACTTTGTATTTTCTTCCTTGCATAAACAATGTTTGTTTACTCTCTCCTCACTCTTATCCTAACTCTTAAGCAAGGCTAGGTGGTGAGTAACTTCACCGAATCGATTCATGCATCATATTAGATTGTGCCGTGAGACCTTGGAAGTTCCATTAGTGCGTCATATCCTCTAGGGTTGTTCGTAGGTTTTTGCTTACCCTTCATTTGCATTTGTCCTTTCACATATACTCCATCACTTTCTTTAGAGCTTTTTATAACCTCGGACTCATCCAGTGATCGGCCTTGTTTGTTCTTAGTCATAACTCGCACTAAGTACGGTATTACAAAATTTTCATCATGGATTTCTCCACTATAGCTAACCCACTTACTCAAGTCACTCTGAAAGATGTGAAGTATAAACGGACTAAATGAAAGAGCAAAGTTTGAAGGAGTAAAGTTGCCAAATACCAATGAGCTATTTATTGTATACAACGATGCATTAAGAAATGGGCTTAGTTGTGTGTTGATGTAAGGTAGGTAGGTCATAGCATATGCTTTGCACTAGTTGAGACCTCATGAGTTGAATTAAAATTATCCCATGCATGACCTAAAGTTGGCAATAGTAACCTTTGCCTTGAAGATTTAGGGACACTATTTGTATGGCTAATGATACAAATCACCAAGAAAAGAGTAACACATAGCTATCAATATCATATGAACCAAGGTAGGTCTGAACCTCAAGATAGTTTGAAAGCTAAATGGAAGTTGAAGTTTGAGAAGGAGCCTTCATGTACTAATGGTAGATATGATGCACTAAAACCTCATACAAGCTCAGCTCGTAGTTGATATTATGCATAAGTGTGGTCGAAGGACACTTACTACTAATCTACACTTACTATATACTAGATAAGAGTAAATGAGAGTAAGCAAAGGATACTTACCTTATGAAGGAAAGTATATTTGAAATTCAATGTCATTAACTATGGCAGCTATTACATATTATAAGTATTTATATGGCCTAATTAGGGCATGTCCTAGGTATACGTAAATTACAAGAAAAGATTCTTACTAGAAAAGAAAAGGGGAATAGATTATAAGGGTAAAGTCGTAAATAGACAAAAAGATATTCGATTACAAAAAGGACAATATAATTGTCATAAAAATGGGACCCATGTTTACTGTTCATTATGTAGTCTATCGAGTAAAGTTGATTCTAAATAGAGCAAAGTAGGTCAAGTTGACGGCTCATGAGATTAGTAGTCCTCCTTTTAAGGGCTTAGGAAGGGTTAGCCCAATGGGTGCCCATTCTCCTAATAGGCCTCGATTGGTTAGTACAAAAGTAAGCAACTTGACCTTAAATGTATGTTAACTTGGTAAAGGGCAGATTCAATGCTTGGCTTAGGATTAGTGCGGCAATAAGAGGTTAGCTCGATAATCAAGTTAGGTGCCGTAGAAGTCTTCTCAATGGGACAAAGTGGTTGGAATAGAGATCCTAAGCATATCTCGATGGAAAATACATTGTTCCTCAAAGTTCAACTCCCTTTAGATAGCTTAGCAGACCATATGGGCAAGTCTTTGAGCTTGAGTGTAAGTGATTAGTCAATGATCCCTATCATCTCCTTCAGGCTATTTGAGATTTAAGATCAGATCTGGCTCAACTACTTGTAGCTCTTCTTTAGAAACATACAGGTGGAGGTAAAAAATGTTAAAGGAGTTTGAGACTCTGTAATCTTTAAGTGAATCACTTATGTAGGCATTAGGATTGATCATTTCAAGCACCTTAAATGGTCTATTGGCTCTAGGAGATAACTTGTTCTTCATAAGACTTTAGAAATAGTTCTTTGCTAGGGTAGTTTCATATTAAATCACCAGGCTAAAATTCTTTGCCCTTTTATCCTTTACCTCACCTCTTGACCTTAGTGGTAGCTTAGCTTAGTTGTTCTATGACCTTTTAGTGCATTTCCTTGATAGTCTCAAATCTCTTTATTGCTGATAGATCCTCATTCAGGCTAGGAAATGAAGTTTGGTCCAGTTGAAGCTTAAGGTTGAACCCATAGGTGATTTCAAATGGCGACATGCTCGTGACAATGTAGGTGGCCTAATTGTAGGCAAGTTCAATTATGGGTAAGCATAGATCCCAAATTAGTCATGTTTTGGCAAACAACAACACAAAGAAAAATCCCCAAGGTTCTATTAACAACTTCTATATATCTGTCTATCTGTAGATGGAAAGATGTGTTGAATAACAATTTGGTTCCTATTCGCTCCTATAATGTCCTCTAGAAGTGGCTCATAAACTTTAGGTTTCGATTTGAAACAATGGTCCTAGGCACTCCATGAAGCTTGATGATCTCTTGTAAGAAAGGATAGAGATAGTCGATGTACCATTAGTTTTGGAATAGGACACAAAGTGTGTCATCTTGCTAAATCGGTCCATGACTACCATGATGGAGTCCTTCCCTCGGGACATCCTTGGTAATCCTAACATAAAGTCCATGCTTAGCTTGGACCATCATTTGTTCAGGATTAGCAAGGGTAATATTTACCCTTGCTTGACTCGACTCTTAGCCCTATAGTAGGTAGCACATCTTTTTAGTACGAGTTGGACATCTCTCATCATCTTGGGCCAAAAGAATCTAGAGCATAATACCTCATGAGTTTGGTGCTTAGCAAAATGCCTAGATAATCCTCTACCATATTCCTCACGCACTAGTAATTCTCACATAGAACATGTTAGGATACATGGCCTCCTCTTCTTGAATAGGTATCTGTCCTCCTTGTAATGATCATCAAGTGTTCGGCCATCTTCACATCTGTTATAGATCGGGCCAAAATGTGAATCCTCAACATATAAATCCTTAATCACAGAAAATCTAAGTAATTTGGTCTACCATTCTATCAACAGGGAATGTCGTCTTGATAAGGCATCAGCCACCATATTGTTCTTGCCGTTCTTATACTTAACAACATAGAAAAATCCTTCCATAAACTCAACCCACTTAGCTTGCCTTCAAGAAAACTTAGGCTAGCTCTTTAGATATCTCATGATTAATGTAGATCACAAATTCTTTGGGTAACAAATAATGTTACCAAATAGTGAGTGATCGGATTAAGGAGTAGAATTCCTTATCATGTACAGAGTAGTTGAGAGTGGCTCTTCTAAGCTTCTCACTAAAATAGGCAATATGTCTGCCCTATTGCTTCAGTACGGCTCCTATGTCAAGTTTGGATGCATCACACTTCACTTTAAATACTTTGCCAAAGCTTAGTAGAGCTAAGATAGGGGCAGTAATTAGCTTCTCCTTCACCTCTTCAAAACTCTTCTATTCCTTCTCTCTCCATTTGAACTCAACATTTTTCTTTGACAATTCAGTGAGTCGGGCCACAACAATACTGAAATTTCTTATAAATTAGTAAAAAGAAGATGCCAAGCTATAGAAGCTTTGTACATTAGTTGAATTGGTCTATACAAGCCACTTAGTAATCACCTTTACTCTCCCCATTCACTAGTATACCTTCGTTACTCACAACAAATCCCAAGAAGATTACCTTAGGTCAGTAGAGGTCACATTTCTTCAGATTAGCTTAAAGTTTCTCAAATCGGAGTTTTGAGAAGATAGCTCAGAGGTGCTCAAAGTGAGCCTCCAAGTTAGGGCTATAGACTAGAATGTCATCAAAATATACAACAAGAAATTTTCCCATCAGTTCTAGAAGCACATGGTTCATTAGTCTCATGAGTGTGCTTGGGGCATTTAACAGGCCAAATGGCATCACAAGCCATTCATATAAACCATGGCGTGCCTTAAATGCAGTCTTATACTCGTTTCCCTCTCATATTCTAATTTGATGGTACCTAGATTTAAGATCAATCTTTGAGAATACTCTTGCTCCATTTAACTCGTTGATCATGTCATTAAGGCTAGGTATGGGGTACCTATACTTGATGGTAATTCAATTAATAGCTCGATTATCCATACACATCCTACAAGATCCATCTTTCTTTATCACTAGTAGAGTTGGCACAATACATGGGCTTAGGATTCTTGGACATACCCTATCCTTATCAGTTCATCTACCTATCTTTGTAGCTTGGCAACTTGTTTTAGATTTAGTTTATAGGTAAGCTTATTTGGTAATACAACTCTTGATTACAAGTCTATTGCATGTTTAATGCCTTAGATCAGGGCAAACCTTCTGGCAATTCATCTAAGAGTAGGTTAGCAAACTCATTCAATAAGGTCTTTACCTTAGTAGGTAATAGTTGCTTGTCTATTCCTCTCATCTCAAGTAACCTTCTGACCAGCAGATAGGTCGACACTTAAAGCTTCATCTCTCTCTTCAGCTCAACTCGAGTCATCATCAAAGCCTCTTTCTTCAAAACTCAACTTAGTTGAGTCTGCATGCTTTTAACTTGTTCGACAATCATAGGGTTTTAGCTTTACCTTCTTGCCCTCATGCTTTAAGGAACATATGTTCTTCCTTCCATTGTATATTACATTCTAATCAAACATCCATGGTTGTCCAAGAAGAACATAAGATGCAGTCATGGGTAACATGTCATAGAGCACTTCATCTCAATAGTTTCCAATGTTGATCGGCACAATCACATGCTCATTCACTTGCAGGGTTCCCTTATCATTGAGCTAATGTAGTTTATAAGGCATAATGTAAGGCTTACTTAGCACCTTCAGTTGTTGGACCATTAATGCAGATGTTGCATTGGTGCAACTACCACTCTTAACAATTAACGCATACAATGACCTATTCACCTTACAACTAATGTGGAACAAATTCTCCTATTGCTTGTCTTCTAGCATA
Source organism: Lumnitzera littorea (assembly GCA_024138015.1). Classification (NCBI taxonomy): domain Eukaryota; kingdom Viridiplantae; phylum Streptophyta; class Magnoliopsida; order Myrtales; family Combretaceae; genus Lumnitzera; species Lumnitzera littorea. The sequence goes on from JAMXBB010000002.1 coordinate 57,837,089, forward strand.
GGACTCACATTCATTACTCTTCTCAATACAATGGTTGTAAGCATAAAATTACCTTCCTTACTATAAATGGTCTCCTCCTCCTTGTATAACTCGCTTTGTCTGTTTTTTTTTAGTTCTTCTACCTCCTCATCAATACTATCTACTTCATTGGTTGGTGCTCCTTCTCAAAATACTATGGCTCTTCAATTTAGACATTGAGTGATTGCATTTCTAAACTTATGAAACTTGAAGCACTTGATCTCACTCATCTTTGTTCCTGAGCTCTAGCCATTCTTAAACTTCTATGAAATCCCTTTCTCCTCTGCTCGGGTAGTTTGAGCAAGTCTAACCTTAGCAACTTTACTTGATTTCGATCACACAAGTCCGTTTGAAATAGGTTGGCTAGTGGTAGATCGATTGATATGAGCTAAGAATCTTCTAACTCAACACCTCTTAATTCTTTGGGCAGCTTAGATTGCCTCATCATGTGTACCAATATCCCTAGTCTCTAGAATATCTCCAATCTCATACTTTAACCCACTAATGAATCAGGATATAGTTCAGTCTTCAAGCTCAATAACTTTGCAACGGATCATTAACATCTAGAATTCCTTCACATATGCATCAACACTTGATCTTCCTTATCTTGACTCTTGTAACTTCTTGAATGTGTCCTACAAATAATAGATCGAGACAAATCTTCTCCTCATGACTCTTTTCATTTCATCTTAATTTTTGACTTTATGTTCTCCTTCTCCTCTTCGGGTGGTGTTGATAGTCAATTTTTGTCTACCTGTCTTACTCGTCTATTCGACTGCCGATAGGCCGCGTAATCTATATTCTCGGTAGATCGCCAAGTAATCAACATTCTCAACACTACAACAAGTGATACAGATCCATTACTAATTTGAATTCAAGTTCATGGTGCGAATAGTTATCACAAGCACAGTTATATTATATAAGTACCTACTCTCCCTATATTAGAGGGAAGGTATCTAATCAACATGTCTTAATAGTTATTCCGATAACTATTCCTTCAGACATGATAATCTCCTATAAATATAAGAATGAAACTTGGTATGAGACATTTGATAACTCTTTACTTATTTACCTTCTCATTCTTGCTTATTGACTTAGGCATCGGAGTGGCCACATCAAACTGGCCTTAATACTAAGTATTTTCCTTATCTTTGTAAGATATTTCCAACCCTTAAAATTCACCAACAACATTTGGCGCCGTTTGTTTTTCCTAAACATAGCTACATGGCTAAAACTAGAATGACTAATAGTGCAGGTGCTGGTACTTTCTCTAACACCATAAAAGGGGGAGTTAGTATACTGATGACCAACAACTGGCTAAACTCAAGCAATTATGCCGTAATTTGGCTAAGGAAAACTTAGAGTTGAACAAAAAACATGAATAGATCCTTAACCTCCCTCATAATAATATTCATCTAAATAAAAATAATGAGCATGGCAATCATAATGTTGATAATAGTGATGAATCAATTTATTCACTCAAGTTATAGAAAATGCAAGCCAAGGTTACGATTAGACCCTTAGCTCCTGCTTTTAAAGAGAATGACAAAGGCAAGCAACCAAAATAGGTGTACCATACGTAATATGGGATCAAGATAAGAAAGAAACGGTAGCAGATTTGGAATGAAAGAACAAGAATGGGCATTCAAAAGGAAGATGAGTATAAAGAACAGGAAGGGTTTTGATGGTGAATGTGAATGGATATAACTCACCAACACATAAACACGATCATGGGTTTGAGCTCGAAATAGAGTTCGATATGACTTACGAACACTAAATGTTGCTCGAGGTTTCAAATGAAGGTTAGATGCAACTCACTAACCAGTTCAAATGAAGGGGTTCACCACAATCTAAGGACAAGATTGATAAGAATGCGGGGATAATTAAGGAGTATGATTAACACTCGATAATTTGAAAAATGCTAACTCAAGTATAGCTTTGCTCGAAAAGAGGAAAGTTCCACTCTTTGTATATATCTTTGTATATCTATCTATTTGTATCTATCTATCTATCTCTGTAAGTATAAATGTTGCTATTTATAACAAGTCCTAATCCCTACTAGCAAAACTGTAAATAAAGTAAAAGGCCTTAAACCCTAAAGAATTGGGCCCATAAATAAAATAAAGCGGAAAACATGTACAAGAATACAAAATTGTACATTTTATAGAACTCGACATGTAGTCACTTGGCATGTCCTAGGAGGAGTAGTATCCGAATTGAATGGGGCTGGCAATTGGATGTCCGAGTCCGAGAAGGGGTCCATAACGTCTCGCGTGTCTTCCTTAAGACACTGAGAGGTCAGCCCACAATTGCCAAGTCATAAAATTAATCGGTATGAGTCCTCTAATGTGTTGAGTGGTTCTTTAGTTCCGATTACTCAACACTTCGACTGATGACAAACCTGATGCCAAGTGTTCATTTTCCTTCCTTTTGTCCTTCTGGCTATAGTTCGGCCTTGGCAAGCATTGATAGGCTTCGGCTTGGGTATGGTCAGAGGTTGATTCCCATCATTACTGCGGGTTTGAAAGGAAGTCGTCCTTGATGTTAAGTGTTGAGCACGAGCCAAGATGTCAAATAAACTTCTCTTCCCTTTTCTATTCACCATAGGTGACGAGTGTCTCTAGATTTCCTCAACATTCATAGGGGTTAAGTAATAGCTCTTCCCATCCTTTCGAACGGTGTAAGTGTTGAGGAAGCCATCATAGATCACTTTTCAATCATACTCCTAAGGTCGGCCAAGAAGTAGATTTGCAGCATTCATAGGTACGATGTCAAAATCAATATCATCTTCGTATTGTCCAGCCTTGACTGCCATCCATACTCTTTTATGCACATGGACCATACCCTTGTCATTAAACCATTTTAATCCATAGGGTCGGGGATATAGGTAGATCGGTAACATCATCTTTTCTATCAACTTAGTAGAAATGATGTTGGTGCAGCTACCTCCATCAATAACCAAGGAACAAGTCTTCCTATTCACTAGGCATTACATGTGAAATAAATTTTCCCATTGTTTGGGATTTGCCTTTAGGTCAACTTGTTGACTCGTCAAAGATAAGAGTTTATCCAAATTTTTAGCATAGACATCTTCTTTGATCAATCCTTCTTCCGAGCTCTTATCACTTTGACTCTTGATTTGAGCCTTAGGCCCTTCTCCCTTTAAGACCATGACCCTTTTATTCAAGTATTGGGACGCAATGTGTTCTTAACCTAAGCACTTGAAGCACTTCACTTGTTAAGCCTTGTTTCCAAGTGCCTTTTCTTTCTCGGTAATTCATTTCTCTGCATGGATTGGTCGGTTAGGCTCTCCTTTCTCTATCTTCTTTTCTTACCTTCTCTCGGCATACCTCTTAAGCTTAGGGCTACCTTATTAAGGTTGGTTACTCGGCCTCTAATGCCTTCTTCTCTTCTACCTCTCTACTTTTAATGCCAAATTAATTAGCTCATCTAGAGAGTTCAACGACTGCAATTTAACTATATTGGCAATGTTGTCTTAGAGTCCACTTAGGAATCTGGTAATGGTGTAGTCCTGTAGCTCGACAATCTTACATCTCGTCATCAAGTTCTTAAACTCTTGTAAATACTCTTTAATAGTATTTTGACCTTATCTCAAGTGTTGGAAAGCATGGAGCATCTCTTGCTTGAAATAAGTCGACACAAAGCATTGGTTCATCAACCTTTTCTTAAGCCTCTAAGTTCTGATTAGCTCTTCTCCTTCAACTTCTTGCTTGGTAACTAGCTTATCCTACCAAAGACTTGCATATTCAACAAGGGATAGTGAAGCTAGCTTAACCTTTGTTTGTTCATCACACTTATGGAACTCAGACAATTTCTCAACTTTGGTAACCCAGTCAAGGAACTCTTTATGTCGGCTACTTCTACAGAAGGTCAGCAACTTAAGCTTTATATTGTCAAGTCCTCGGCCAAGTGCTTGGGGTTCATCCCTTGCATTCCTAGTAAGTCAGTTTACCTTAGATTGGCCACTTCTGTTCGAGCTCTGCTTAGCCATATCTCTCCTTGGCCTCGGCTTTCTTCTCTGGGCTCTATGGTTTAACTTGGAGTTAATACTCTTATCATTGCCTCTTCTCGGCATTAGTGGGGTTTCTCTTCTTCTCAGCTTAGCAACTCCTCTTGGCTATCTCGCATCATTACAAAGTTCATTAGAACCACTCTTACTTGTAGGTATCCGTTCCCTCCTTTCTTCTTGGCCATTATGTCTGCGGCCTCTAATTAACTCAATAAGCTCCTAAATAGAGTTGGTTAGATTCTAAATTTGGTATTCCAAGTTGTCAACATGTCTCCTCAAGCTTCCATGAGGACTGTCTCCAATGTTGTTGACATTATCCTTTGACATTCTTGTTCGTATGGTAATTTACTAGAAAATTGAAGAAACAACAAAACAGAATTATAGCAACTCAAAAACAACCACTATTCGGCTTCTGCAGCTACTTACTACTACAAATAGCACACTACACTATAGAACAATGATTGACAGAAATGTTAGAACCACAAATCTTCTTTGAAGAACACTAGTATGCGTGTCTCCCCAAAGCTTTAACACTAATATGATACAAGAACAAGATAAGAAAGAAACGGCAGCAGATCTAGAACGAAAGAACAAGAATGGGTATTCAAAAGGAAGATGGGTACAAAGAATAAGAAGGGTTTTGATGGTGAATGTGAATGGATATAACTCACCAACACAAAAACATGATCATAGGTTTAAGCTCGAAATAGAGTTCGATATGAATCACGAACACTAAATGTTGCTCGAGGTTTCAAATGAAGATTAGATGCAACTCACTAACCGGTTCAAATGAAGAGGTTCACCACAATCTGAGGACAAGATTGATAAGAATGCGGGGATAATTAAGAAGTATGATCAACACTTGATAATCCGACAAATGCTAACTTAAGTATAGCTTTGCTCGAAAAGAGGAAAGTTTCACTCTCTGCATATATCTCTATATATCTATCTGTCTATATCTATCTATCTCTATAAGTATAAATGTTGCTATTTATAGCAAGTTTCAAACCCTAGTGGCAAAACTGTAAATAAAGTAAAAGGCCTTAAACCTTAAAGAATCAAGCTCATAAATAAAATAAAGGGGAAAACATGTACAAGAATACAAAACTATGCCTTTTATAGAAGTCAATATCCAGTCACTTGGCATGAAGTCACTTAGCATATCCTAGTAGGAGGAGTATCTAAATCAAATGGGGTTAGTAGTTAGATATCCGGGTCCAAGAAGGGGTCCCTGACATCTCACGTATCTTCCTCGAGACATTAGAGAGGTCGGCCCACAATTGTTGAGTCATATAATCAATCGGCACATGTCCCTCTCTAATGTGCCAAGTGGTACTTTGGTTCCAATTACTTAGCTGTATGATCTCTCGGCACTTCGGCTGATGACAAACCTAATGTCGAGTGTTCATCTTCCTTCCTTTCATCTTTCTAAGTGTAGTTTGGCCTTAGGAAGCATTGATAGGCCTTAGCTTGGGTATGGTCGGAGGTTGATTCCCATCAATGTGGGCCCTTTACATGTCAACACCCTTACTGTGTCAAGCAAGCAATGCCAAATCAAGAAGAGACCTTTTGTTCCAAAGATTTTGTAGGAAGTGGTACCTCAGCACATCAAGCTGCTATAATTTGAAACTTATGACAAAACAATGGACCTCAAAGACCACTTGGAGTACTATCGTACGTTAGCCAAATTGCATGGTTTAAGTGATGTAGTGGCCTGCTAAGCTTTTCCCTCAACCCTAAGGAATGTAGTCAGTACATGGTTCAAACACTATTTCTTGTTTCAATGAATGAGCAAAAGTGTTTCTTCAACACTTCCTTGTAAGTAAACTTCTTGTTAAGGATTCCTTAATCCTTAAAACAATCAAACAGAAATCAGATGAGTCAATCAGAGACTACCTAGTTAAGTTTATGGCCGATATGGTTCAAATGCCAGAATTAGATATGAGTATGGCCATCAATGCTGTGATTGATGGAGTTAAGCCTCATGGAGACTTTTTAAGTCTCTTGCAAAGAACAAGTCGAAAACTTTTGTTGAGTTCAAGGCTAAAGCCACCTCCTACATCCGTCAAGAAGATAATATAAAGGCTTAATGAGAGGCTAATCAGAATAGAGGAGATAGAAAAAATGACAAGAGAAAAAGTGCGAAGGATAAACTCATCTTAGATGATGATCAAATTCCAAACACTGAGAGAAAGAGAGCAAGAATTTTGACGTTTTCATCCTACACACTCGTCAATTGTCTAATTTCGGACATATTGATGGAGGTACATGGGTAGTGAGGCATTTTATAGTGGCCAGAAAGAATGAGATGAAATCCCTCGAAGAGAAATATCAACAAGTACTGTGACTTCCACTACAACAAGGGTCACAACACAGATGAGTGCATACAACTCAAGAAGGCGATTGAAGATGCGATTCAACATAGGCATTTGCAAAAATTCCTAACGCATGACACCAAAAATATTGAGAGACCATCCTAAAGGAGATGTATGGAATAAGAGAATGTCACTCGATTAACTATGGCCAAGAGAAATACAAGGGATGCAAATCCCAGTAGAGCACCTAACGAAGTGATCAACACCATTTTCAAGGGACCTACTTGTAGACAACTCATTTTTACTATTTTTCATTTTTGAGCTAAGTTGAGAAATAAATAAAAATAAGCAAAAAAATCAAGAAAATAATTAAAAAATGAAAATTAAGAAAAGAAAATTAAAAAATATAATAATAATAATAAAAAAGAGTCGAGTCGTATTGCATTAAGTTAAGTTGTATCGTATCAAGTTAAGTCAAGTTGAGCCGAGTCGCGTCAGATCATTTAAAATCAAATTGAATAACAGTGTATGATTAATTTAATAAATTTCAAGTCATTAGAGAGTTGCATTTTATTAAAATAATTTTGGTTTAGTCCGATATAAAATATATTTTTTTATCTAAATTATATTGGGTTGGATTAAATTTATAATTTATTAAGTGAAGTCTTGGATTAAATCAAATTAAATTAGATCGGGCCCGATAAATAGAAAGCTCAAATAGGGTTTCTAAAAGTTAGGGAAAATCTTCATCATATATTTTGTTTGTTAAAAATCAAATCCATAATTAAAAGTTACGAAAGATTTAGTTTTTGGTTTCTAAATAAGGATTTACTAGTAAAGTTAAGGAGGTTTTTTATTCCAACTTTCCAAATTTCTGCCATCGTCCAAATTCTAACTTTTTGATTCCTTAAGGAATCTAAATTTCCAAAGTTGAAAAGCAAGTCCAGACGAAATCCAATTCCTTGAGAAATTAAAATATCTGAAGTTAAAAAGCAAATCCCTTAACGACTAACTTTCCAATTCCTTAAGAAATCCAAATTTCCAAAGCTCCTTTACGTCTACCGAAATCTAAAGTTGATCTAACATCCAGTGAAGCTACAAGCTGAAGCCAATTTTCATTGTCAATTTCGAAGCCAATCTAAAACCAAATTTCTGAAGGTTGATGTCGAATGCCTACAGCAATCCATGATCTAAACAACTGAAGCCCCAACGTCCTCAATCCATGCGTACATCCTTAAACCAACGCTCTACACTCAATAACAATTCCTTAGCTAACAAACACTAGTTATCAAATCTTTAGTTATTGCCACGTTTACACTGAAGCCAATTCCCTAACCGAACATAATTTGAAGCTAACGCAACAACTACAATCTCCTGATGAACTCTAATTTCACAAACATGAAGTCTATGCTTAACGCCAAATTGCCATTGACATGTATTTCCTCCAATTCTGATAGACCCCCAACGATACATACGAAATCTCACTTCACACATGCAAGATCCACCATATGTGATCACAAGCATATGATTACATTTGACTCGGTTTAGTAAAACTTTGTTCTATTTTATTTATTTTATTAGTTAATTCAATTATTTTTACTAATTAATTTTTTTTTTTGTTTCAGTGTAGGTTTTCTATTATTATTATTGTTTGCTTGATTTTTTTAAATAGTCTCGATTTTTAATAAAATTTAGTTTAACCACTTTTTTTAAAAAAATAACGTTTTTTTTTTTTAAAAATAAGCATATCTATGAGATACATATTTTGCGGTTAGGATTTATAAAAGATATGTATCGAGATACGTATCTAATCGTATCTTAGTTGATCTTATAATTAGAATTTAAAAAAGATATTTTTGATACTTAGCAGTTTTAAAAATAAAAAAATAATTAATCGGGGTTTCCAAAAAGATTTAGTTAAGGTTTTAATTCAAAAAAATTAGATTTCTTAAGTTTCTTTTAAGAAAATAATAAACTGATAAATGAATATAAACCTGACTCGGTTTTCAAAATAAAAATAATTCACCACTAAATATTTTATAAAAAGAGAACTATGACTAGTTTGATCTTGATTAGTGAGTATGTATGCACCTAGGAACAACCGCATAAATAAAAAAGAAAACTTCTTCCTGTTTTTCTTAGAAATTCGTAATAAAAAAATAATAAAAAATTAGTTTAGTTATCTTTTACTTATTTAGGTATATTTTTAACATTTTTTGAGAATTATAAAAATAAAAGCTCATCAAATTTTCTTTACTTTTCACATGGTAAGTTAGTCTTAATAAGTTAGCCTTCGAATTTAGTTTTTCTAGTTTAATTTTCTAAAAATAAAATTTCTTTTAAAATATCCGTAGACTAATGACCAAATTAAAGTTTTCCCACTCAAAAACCCTAATTTCATTTTTTATCAGTTGAATTGGTTGGCAACTCCAATTTTTTTAAATTTTTTGAGAAAAGTATTTCCTTAGTTTAATATCGAGTAATTTATATTAAGCAGGCTAAACTTAATATAGGTTATATTAAGGAAATCAAAATAGGGCTAGATATTACTATCGACTAATTAAGCTCTTCAAGTTTGATGAACGCTAAAAATTATGTCTACAACATCTACGGCAAGAAGGTCAAGATCAATAATACAATTTCTTTCATGAAGGATGACTTTGATGGCATCCAATGACCACGTGATATCATTTTTCAGTATGTGTTCAACTAGATGAGACCCAATATCAAGGCATAGTTAAGATCTTACAAGTGTGATCTGTATGCCCTCAATAAGCAACCAGTTCAAGTAGCTAGAGTAATTTCTTTACTGATACATATTAGCAATGACGTGCATGTCATAAAGGATAAAGTGGACTTCTTTATCATTAAATATTGGTCCCCATACAACATGATAATGGGACGGCCATATCAGCATCTATTCAACATGAGGACCGTAAGATAAGAAGAGGTATTTGAGGTGGAAACCTATCCTAAAGGCAAGTCGGTCTACATAAAGAATTGCAAAAGTGACACTGAAAAAATTTCTTTAGGTGATGACCTTAGGAAAACTATGAGGATTGGGAAACCCTTGTTAGCAAATATTTGGAAAAGTTTAATCAACTTCTTGCAAGCCAACATTGACATGTTTGCATAGTCCCCTTTAGACATGCTGGGTATCCGAGAGAAGTTATGGTACACAAGCTCCAGATTGATTTGAATGTGAAGGTGGTCCAACAAAAGAAGAGGCATTTTGCACTAAAGAGATAAGCAGCAATAGAGGAAGAAGTCCAGAAGTTATTGAAGGCAAGATTTATTTAGGAAGAACCCTATCTAACTTGGCTAGCCAATTGTGTACTAGTCAAGAAGTTTAATGGCAAGTGGCAAATGTGCATAGACTTTAGGAATCTCAATAAGGCATGTCCCAAGAATTGTTTCCCATCGCTGAAAATTGATTAGATGGTAGATGCAACCATTAAACACATATTACTTTCTTTTATGGATGTTTTCTCTAATTACAACCAAATTAAGATGGACAAGGAAGATGAAGTTCATACATTTTTTGTTACCAATTTTAGAACGTATTGTTACATAGTAATGCCCTTTAGGCTAAAAAATGTTGGTGCAGCATACTAAAGACTTGTTATCAAGATATTCAAACCCTAAATTCATAAAAACGTTGAAGTATATGTCAACGACATGGTTGTGAAGAGTGTAAAGGAGGATTAGCATCTTATTGACCTTTAGGAGACATTTACTACATTGAGGAGATATAGCATGAAACTCAACCTACAGAAATGCATCTTTGGCACAACATCAAGAAAATTTTTAAGATACATGGTTACTTAGCATGGCATTAAGGCCAATTCGTGAAGGATTAAGGCGATAAGGAACATGAAATCCATTTGCACGGTTATGGAGGTGCAGGAACTCACAAGGCATATAGCTACCCTCAATAGATTTGTGTCGAGAAGTGTTAATAGGTATGTGGAATTCTTTAAATTTTTAAAGAATTCAAATGGTCTAATGATTGTGAGAAAGCTTTCAGCAATCTTAAACAATTCCTTGCGTTGCCACTAATACTCTCAACACCTATTTCAGGAGAGAATTTATATTTATATTTATCGATCAATTGCCAACCTCATTCTTTTTTATTGGTCCAAATTGATGGTAGAGAGCATCTACCCATTTATTACATGATTCATGTTTTGCAAGGGTTAAAGCTTCAATACATGAAGATTGAAAAACTTGTTTTAGCAATTGTTCTCTCAGTAAGGAAGTTAAAGCCATATTTTAAAGCTCACTAAATCAGAGTGCTCACTGATCAACAATTGTGGCAAGCATTGCAATGACCTAACTCCTATAAGAGAATGATGAAATATGCCTTAAAGCTAAGTGCTCATGGCATACAATAGAAAACGACACTAGAGGCTCAAGTGTTACCAAATTTTGTAGCTAAGTTCACTAGTGAGTTAGTTAATGTGGAGTTTGTCGAGAAACCTATTTGGTTCCTTTATGTGGATGGTTCTTCAATGAATGAAGGAAGTAGGGTAGGCCTTGTTCTTCAAGGCCCCCACAATGTTAAGTTCATTACACTTTAAAATTCGGATTTCCAGCTAACAACAATAAAGTAGAGTATGAAGATTTGATTGCTAGACTGAAATTAACAAAAGTGATTGGTGCTAAGAAACTTGAAGTGTTCTTTGATTTGCAATTGGTGGTGAATCAGGTCACGAGAAGTTATGTAGTAAGGGAAGAGAAGATAACTAAGTACCTATTGGTGGTACGAAGGCTCGCAGAAGAATTTCAATCTTTCGCCATCCACAAAATTCTAAGAAGTAAGAATATTGCTGCCTACAAGTTGTCAAAATTAGCTAGTATGGCATTCCTTGAATTGAGTGATAAACTTTTTGTCGAATTTCTTTCACATAAAAGTTTGTCCACTCTTTCATAAACCTATGAGTTAGCTCCTTGCCCAGGAGAAGAATCTTGGATTGATCCCCTAATGGATTATTTGAGAGATGGTATTCTCCTAAATGACAAGAGAGCATGAAGATTGGCTTACCAAGCTATGAACTACATGTTGATTAATGGATAGTTGTACAAATGCGGCATATCTAAACACTATCTTCGATGCCTTACTTTAAGAGATTCCTAGAGGGTGTTATCCGAGCTACATGGTGGCGTATGTAGTAACCATGTAAAAGTGCGAACATTGTATGTTCGAGTACTATGACTTGGCTATTATTGGCTGACCATGAGAGAAGATGCGAAGTAAGTTGTTTATGTCACATCCTGGTATAGCACATGATGTACTATCATATAAGAATACCTAATGAAAACTTAACTCTACCTACTCATTCATCAAAAAACAACTTTGTTTACATAATAAAGGGGTCGTTACATCGGAGTTCAATTGGATATTTTATTACAACTTATGTATACAACATAATATTTACATCAAAATATGAACCAACTTTTTCCTTTATTGTCTTCACAGTAATAAAATCTCTGACCTAATACATGTTCCATACAATAATTGTTGACTCTGACTCACGCTCTCAGTATACATATCCCCCCTGAGTATTGGGCCCTTCACGATATAGTTAGCCTGAGAATAAAACATTTTATCCCCTTAGCTACTGAAGTTGAGCGAGAGTGGATAACAAACAACAGAATATAGACAATATGATAAACAATCTTGCATATCACAACTGAAACATTTCAATCATAACTCGCAAGTTCAACTTCACATATGCATTTGCCCAACCGGGCCCTTATTGCTAATGATGCAGCATGCTATGCCTATGTACGTAGCATGCATTGGTACCGATATCTTATGCCCTCCAATTCCTCATCCGGTTAATTAACATAGCCGGTCATCTGGATACAACGTCTAGGAACCTAGAGCAATAAGGAGCTGCTTGGATACAACGTCTAGGAACTTACATACTATAGTGTATCATTTCTAAAAAGGGCAACAAGAAGTTGCCTGGGAGTAGGACCCCCAACTTTACAAAATTAGACTACACACTATAGTTCACCAAATCAAAGTGATAATATTGCCAAATGAGACCACATATTGTAGTCTACCAAATTTGACTATCAAAATAGTCACAATGTTCAGACAATGCAATCTATATGCTTCCAAAAACTGAGTTCATAAAGCTATGCTTTTTCAATGATCATTTGGAAGCCTCATTCTGAAATTTCTGACTTGTAGGTCCCTTTTTGTCCCATGCCATGCCGCGCCCTGCTATGATATGCAATAGTAACTCAAGAATATCAATCAGTACAATCAATCTTTAAGTTTTATTCAACCTAGTGATCTGATTTTGGTTTTCGAACTCTCCCTAACAGAATTATAACATCTTACTTAGGGTTCACTTAGGTGAACGCCTAGAAGATTAGGTTAGATCACTCAACTTCCCTTATTAACATGATCAATTGTAAGCACAAATCATCACCCAACATAGCCATATAACAGTTTAACTAAAATACAGTTATTGTCATTCAAAATCACTATACCAACACCCATTATAGTAGCTTATCAATTCACCCAAGATATATCCATATATAACCAACATAGCATTAAACAATACATAGTGTTATGAGTAACGATATATCTACTCCAAGCATGGGTTAGATCCACTTACTAGGCTTAGTAATAGCGCAATATCTTAAACATTGTGACATGGTCCTTCATTACTTATTACACTTATGAAAATATGACACATTCTTCAAATGAAGTGTAGGTTAAACTCGAACTATTATAAGCTTTCATTTCCCCATTTTAAACTTTATTTGATCGTATCTTACTCATTTATTATCCGATTTCAGTAAAATTTATATTATCATAATCGTTATTTTGAGTACTATTGATATATATTAAGAGTCAAGACTAATCAATATTGCTAAATATCTAAAAATACCCTTTTCTATTACGACTCGACCGTATGCTACCTTAACTTCATAATTAACTCGAGTAAGCTTTAGTATTAAACTAAAAAGCTGAAAAATTATGTTTTCCAAACTTGTCTAGCAAAACTTATTATACCCTAAAGTGTTTATTTGATACAGATTTAATAAACTAGTTACGATATTACATATTAAGCTAATATATAAGTTTATACTAGGAAAATACATAATAAATAGTATATGAGCCCGATTAATTTCACAAAAAATTACATAGACTTAAAAAAATATGTAATTTAATTATTGGTCATCAATTACAGTAAATTGGTTATTATCGTTTTTTACAACAATAGTAGTTTTTGCTCGAAATTATAGAAAATTAAGGAAAATAAATAAATTTTTGAGTGAGATAAAAATTAAATATTCCAAATATCATTATAAACATCTAGAAGTCTAAACATGCATAGCTCATTCATTAATTTCATAAAAAACTAATTATTTCAATAATTCGGTAAAATTGGCTATTTTATTCAAAATAATTATAAAAAATAGTAAACATGGAGATTTTCAAAATTTATTGTTATTGAAATTTAATACATTATATAAGTGTGTTATACAAAATTTGTCAGGCCAAAGTAACATCATTTAATATTTTGAAAAGTTTATTTAAAATTCGTCCAAACGGGGCACGTTCTTAAGCAAGTACCATAAATTAATGTTATTTTAATAAAAAAAATTATCACATGAAAGTACATGTAAAATAAGTTAGGGAAACCAAATTGCATAATTTTCTAAGCTGATTTAATACTTTTAGCGAATTAATAAAAATCAAGCAATAAAATTTGACTCACCAGCATACGGTGCTCAAGCCACCGTTCGGCCACCACCCTATGTTGGCGCACCTTCTCTCTCTACCACAACTTTAGGTCTCAAGTTGCTCCTTGTCAAGTTGCCTATAACCTTAAGAACCATAATTCACCATATTTTCTCAATATTTTCTTTTATTTTTTCTAAATTTTTTTCGAATTTTCTAAAGTTATTTCTTGTGTTTTCAGGTTCACAAAATATTATAAATGTTTTTTGGAGCCCTATTTATAGGTTTTAGGATTTTTGCATGTAAAAAAGTAAAATTACACATGTTAATTTCACATTTTCCTAGGCGCTATGTGTCATTTTCTAGTTAATTAGGTGTTGACTCATCATTTCCAATTAATATCAGCTTTACACATCATTTGATGGCTTATCCCTGTAATTTTTTAATAATTTTCCAATATTTTACCTTATTTTAATAATAATTTATTATTACATATATGTATTTAATACATATAATGCATATCACATGTAAATACATGTATATTATGTATAATTCAACTTCATTTATTTTTTTTGCAAGTTAATTAACTTATCTCTAATATTTCGTTATATCTAAAGTCTCGAATTTCTCGTTTTCGATAATTATCAGCTTTTAGCAATAAATTGATGTTTTTTTCAAATTAATATTTTTATATAACTTATTTTGAGAAATTGACTTTACTTATATTACTTTATCTAACTTTTCTAACCTTATTGTGCAATTTAAAATAAAATAGATATTATAGCCCGGTGCCCTAAATTTAAGGGCTAAGATCCTAGAGTTATTGAACTAGTTGGAAAATCCTAGGGTATTACAGTTTAGCACTGTCCTCAATGCCAAAAGCACGAGTAGCCAAGTCATGTGCCTGCAACTGAGTTATGTAGCCTAATCAACTCTTAGCCCTTAGCCTAGTGGGGGCTAGACATTCTCAAACCCTTTCTAAAGTCTATTGTGTAATGACAATTCATCATTGTTGCAGTGGATTACTTTACTAAATGGGCAAAGGCCGATGTAGTGGCAAAGATCACTAAGCAGAAAGTGGAAGCATTTGTTTTCAATTCCATCATATCAAGACTCGGAGTTCCTTACATAATAATCACAAATAACGGCCTACAGTTTGACAACAACAAGTTCCGAGCATTTTGCATAAGGTACGGCATTCACCTCAACTATACATTTGTAGCATACCCTTAGATGAATGGACAAGTTGAAGCCGTAAACAAGATTATTCTGTATGGCCTAAGATGAAAAGTAGATCAAGTTAGAGGGAAATGGGTCGATGAACTACCTAATGTTTTATGGGGTACCAAACCACCTATAAAATTGTAACTAGGGAGATACCCTTTAGGTTAGCATATGGCACGGAAGCCGTGTTGCAAATTGAGTTGGATTTGCCAAATTTGTGAACATAGAATTTCGATGTCATGGTTAATCAAGTCGGATTAATAGTGAATTTGGTCACTATTAATGAAATTCGGGATATTGCAAGAGCTAAGGTCATAACATACCAACATAGAGCAACAAGGTATTACAATTAGAAAGTGAAGCACAAGGTTTTCAACCTAGAGATCTAGTTTATCGAAAGATGGAGGCTACTGGCGTGCGAGTAAGTTAAGGGGAGCTCAGCATGAATTAGGAGGATCTTGTCAGGATCCATGGAAGTCGTTGGAAAGGGAGCCTATTAAATAGAAAGGTTGGATATATCTATCGTCCCTCGAGCATGGAATGCTGAGAATTTGAAATTATATTTCAATTGATTGTTCAGATGATGTTCATCTCCACTTATTTGTAAGGTAATAGTCTTCATGCTTGTAAGATTAGAGTATTTTTTTTATGAGAATTATGTTGGAGGTCTCATTATGTTCCTTACTCTTTTTATAATTGTCGAGTTAATGAGTTTTAGGCTACAAGGCAAACGAACTGACCTAAGTTCTAACCTATCACGATTAATGAACTGCATAAATTAATCTTACAGCTGAGTAATATGGCTAGTCCACGCCTCAAAGATCTATGGGATAATGTCTATAAAAAACTCACAAATTGGGCATGTGAAATAAAACATGCTAAGAATAATTAGGCATGTGAAATAAAACATGTCGAACATTAATTGGGCATGTGAAATAAAATATGCTGAGAATTAATTGGGTGTGTGAAATAAAACTTGCAGAGAAATAATTGGGCATGTGAAATAAAACATGCCAAGAATTAATTAGGTATGTAAAATAAAACATGCCGAGAATTAGTTAGGTGTGTGAAATAAAACATGCCAAAAGACACTTAGTGTGTGAAATGAAACATGTTAACGAATAAGAAAGTATGAAATAGAACACAAAGAACTCACAGTGCATGAAATAAAATGTACTAAAAACAGTTAAATGAGAGATATTTCATTCAACAAATGCAGTTACAAACGTGTAGCCTATTATATGAAAGATATCTCGTTCGAATAGTTACATGAAAGAACGAAAGATACAAAGAATATGAAGAAAATCCTATGGCCTACTCTTGAAATCAACATAAGTAATTTTTAGATCGGAGGCTGGGGTTTTCTTTGACCAAGCTTCTTTCTCGGCACCTAGGGTCTTCGAGCTGATAGATTTCTCTTTTCATACATAGGGGATTTATTTTGATTGAGGCTCTTCGTGTTCCTTTAGATCCTTTACATGAGTTTCGTCATTACCTTCATTAATAATCACGGCAGCTGCCTCATCGTCATCCTCCTTGTCAACACTACTGACTTTGTCGTTGATGTCCATAAAGTTGAGGTAAGAGAGATCGTAATTAGTGTGAAGCTTCAAGATCTTCTCTTTTGCTACTTGGACCCCCTTTAACAACTTCTTTTGTTTATGTCTCTTATACTATCAACTAAGAGTGACAATATTGAGGACCTCTTCAACTAATGGTCCTCTCCTTAGAGTCTCCTCCAATTTCGCAACATGGCTCTATAAGTTTGAGTTGTCGCTCTCAAACTCTTTAATTTGCATTATGAGCTTGTCTTCCTCATCCCTCATCATGCAAAGAGTTTAGCCTAAACCTTAGTACTCTTCTTTCTTCTTCTATAGCTCCTCCTTTAGGCCTTCAGACTCTTTGTATTGCTTTTCCATTTTGGCCTTCAAGCTCAAGACTTCATCAATAGCAAGGGTATGTGCCAACTTCTCAGTAGCAAGGTCTTCTTAGAGCTTTTTCACCTCCATCTCGGCCCTTATCCTCGCATTCTCAACAGCAACAGTTTAGGCTTTGGATACATTATATGCATCCTCAATTTTCTATAACAATTTCATTTAATATGATAAGTACTCGAAGTGACTCAACGGAATACATGAAGACTACCATGGATCTTACCTTTTTAGTCTCTTTATTAGCCTCATCTAAAGTAGTCAAAATGTGGCTGCTCATTTGAAAAGGAAATCAAATATTAGTAATTGAGTAAATTCAACAATTATAAAGATGGATATAGATACTTATGTCATATAATTTGGCCGCAATATGAGCCTTATTAGAATTGCTGACCCTATCAACATCCTTCTTAGCGATATCTTTATCCTTTAGAAGAATAATTCCTTTCATCAAGGCCAAAGATTTTGTCCTATCGCCTAGGGTGGAGTCAATATCAAAAATATTTTGGCTCCAACACGAGACGAAGTACTCACTGACCTCCTTATTGGGGAAGAATTAGGTGCTAGTGATGCTGAGAGCTTTGGAGTGCATTGCCTCCTTCGTCCTCTTATCCAAACCCTTGGACCTTTTAGCAAGGGGTTAGCCATCGAGTTCCTTTCCTAGTCTCTTATTAGCACTAGGCGCTGCCTCCAACACCAACGATGACCCTTCAATAGAAGTAGCATCCTCGACCTCCTTATGGGGTTAGCTCTCTTGGCCTACCTTTCTCGGCTCGATAGAAGGTTGAATATTTTAAATCAGAGGCTCTACAAAATGAAGGACCTTAGTTAGCACTTTTTTCTCGCCCTCCTTACACCTATCTGATGGCCATGAAGTCTTCTTCTATACGGCTACCTACTTAGATGTGTCTTCTTTTACCTTTTTCTTCAAGGCAGCAGGCTAAGTGGTTGTTGCTACTGTAGCTACCTTCTTGTCAGCTTTTGATTTTTTGGCATTTGCCTGGGCCGGTAACTTTGTAGGGTTTTCCTTGCCAGTACCCATATCTGTAACATAAGCAAACAAGTTAATATTAACATAGGAAAAGAATAAACTTACATTCTTCATGTTGAGCAAGGCTCAAAGGCGACAATTCTCCCCCTCAAGTCACAAGAATAGTTTTCCTCTTGTGGCTATACTCCACACAGTGGTAACTCATTAGCATACCTTCATTTTTAGAAAAGATAAGGTCCTTACTTTCATAACAACGTATAATTCTCTCGACATCCTAGAAAAACATTTTGTTCTTCCTCCTTTCTTGAATTTTCTTTGTGGCTACTACATCATTCGAGATCAAATCTATATCTTTAGTGCGGATTGGGTCAGTCCATTAAATCTAGAAGTCCAGCTCTTCATCAGATACTATCGATACTAATTTATCAAGCCATTTGTAGATCTTAAACTCTAACCTATCCATGAACTTCCGCCTATGCCTCATAGTGGCAAAGTACCACCCATTAGGCTGCCTCCTAATCTTGAAGAAAAACCGAAATAGTTGAGGCATAACCCTAACTTTAACTTCTTTGTAAACTATCTCAAAAGCCACCAAAAGCCGATATGTGTTAGGTGAGAACATACGTGGTATGACTTTAAAGTAATTGAAGAAGCACTTAACAAAAGCCAAGAAAGGGAAGCGCAACCCAAAATCTAAAAGTTTTAGGTATATATGGAACTCATGTTCCCTTGGGAAGCATACCCTCTCCTCCTCTCTTGGCCTCCTCAAATTCTATGTTCCAAGAAGATCTTACCAGTACTAGTTATATTTCATGACAAGACCTTTATTAGTAGAACTGATAGTCCCATCTAGAGAGTTGTGGTAGTAGGCTATGTTGTTATATAAATATCTCGCTAAGGATTTCCCTTCTTTGTCCTTAAGATAATTATCCACAGCAAAGGCTTTTATCCAAGTGAGTTTATCCCACCTTTCCTCAATACTATTGACTGCACTATTAGAAGAGTATGTTGACTTGGTCCTTATTTGAGGGAGGAGTAGTGGCCTCAGTTTCTGTTGCTTTGGAATAAGAGAGAACAAGTCAACGGATGACATTGTAGACCATATTTGAATGTTTATGAAGAATGGTATCATAGAAGTTGAAGAGCTTAAGAGTGAAGACAAGAAAGCAAGAAAATTTGTTTGTGATTTTGAGCAGAAATGAATTCTAATTTTGAAAAGTCCTTTAAATATAGATAGCTTATCCTTGTAACTACAAATTTATTTCTAATGGTAATGATGTGCTGATTTGATAGTGGTGCAGATTGTTGACATGTGTTTCAAGATTGAAATCCAATGGTTAACAACCCCCCAATATTTATTAGGCCTGTGGTGTAATGATGATTAAAGTGATAAGTATCATACCACATACTTTTTGGTTTGTTGAATAGGTAGGAATTTAAAAGTTGCAACTTCTCCATTAGGATGCGAACCGTTTTGCTGCCTATCTCGCTTAACATCTAAAGAACTATACCCCACTCGGCCTCTAGAGCATTATATATTACTCCCTTTGTCAAATTCTTGGATACGGGAGTTGGGGGGCAAATGTTGATAGTCAATTTTTGTCCAATCGTCTTATTCATCTATTCAGCTGCTAATAGGCTGCGTAATCTATATTCTTAATTGATCGTTAAGTAATCGACATTCTCAACACTACGCCGAGTGACCTAGATCTGTTGCTAATTTAAATTTAAGTTCATGGAGTGAACAGTTATCACAAGCATGGTTATATTACATAACTGCCTACTCTTCCTACAGTTGAGGGAAGGTGTCTAATCAACCAGCAACTTCCATGTGTCTTAATAGTTATTCTGATAATTGGTCCTTCAAACATGATAATCTCCTATAAATATGGGAATGAAACTTGGTAAGAGACATCTGATAGCTCTTTACTTCTTTACTTTACCTTTTTCATTCTTGCTTACTAACTTAAGCATTAGAGTAGCCAAACAGAACTGGCCTCGGTACTAAGTATTTTTCTTATCTTTGCAGGATATTTTCAAATCCTAAAATTCACCAACAATAGGTGGCTTGCAGGTTCTTCCACCTTAAGGTAGCATAGTTAGTAAACTTCAATACAGTAAGTCTGACCTTAAATTATTAAGCTCTTCATGGCACTCAATCTGCTTCTCAATCTTATCTACTTAATCTAGGTAATCCTTAGCATCACCACTCCTTGAAAAACTAGGAATATACATCCTTAATCCTTCTACTCTACGAGGTTAGATATTCCTCTCCTTAGGTTTGTAATATTCTTCCTCCTCATCACTTACCTTCTCATCTTCTTTTTTGATCTCATCTAATGTTAGTCTATGTTGAGCAACTCTGTTTACTCCATTAGGTTGAGGCGGTTGAACTAAGGCGTTGGCTTACCTTATTGACCATGGCCTCTCTTGAGTAGCTCATTGACTAGGCCTTTGTAGGAGTCATTTCGAGCTCGTTGCTTATCTTTGTTTATGGTAGTCACCAGACTAGTCACCATATCAGTAAGTTTATACAGTCGTTTATCCGCAAATTGAGGCATGAAACTTTCTTGATGACCCTAGCCATTATGAGCACCATTCTCTTGGTTGCCTAGGGTTCCTTAGACACTAGAGTCAGAAATTATGGTCTAGTACAATAGATTAACAACTAAAGCAAAACTCAAAATTCTTTCCACAAACAATAATAAGAAAACAACACTCAACATACCAACAACTATTACAACCAACACACGATCAACCAATCGAACACCCATACTTTGTTTCGCGAACAAGAAACAAGGGAAAACAGAGCACTAAATTTCATTAATACTAAACACTCTTCGAACACTCACAATAATAACAAACAGCTTTTACAACACGCTATAACAAGTTACTTAGGGTACAAAGTAATCGAAACTTGCTTAAGCATAGCTAAGCTTTGATATCAAGATAATACAGATCACTAGGAAAGGAGTGACACTTAGCTACCGATATCACTTGAACCAGGGGTAGGTTTGAACCTTAAGATGGTTTAAAAGTTAAATGGAAGTCAAAGGTTAAGCAAGGGGGCTTCGTGCACAGATGGTAGAAACAAAGCACCAATACCTCATACAAGCTCAGGTCATACTTAATATTACATATAAGTGTGATAAAGGGGCACTCACCACCAATCCATGCTCATAATAGACTAGAAAAGAGTAAACAAGAGTAAGCAAATGATACTTAGCTCATGAAGGAAAGTATATCTAAAATTCAATGTCACTAACTATGGCGACTATTATATATTATAAGTATTTATATAGCCTAGTTAGGGTAAGTCCTAGGTATACATAAATTACAAAAAAGGATTCTTACTAGAAAAGGAAAGGGGAATATATTACAAGGGTAAAGTCATAAATAGACAAAAAGATATTCGTTTACAAAAGGACAGTACGGATGCTAGAACAATGGGATGTAAGTTTACTATCCATTCTATGGTTCAGATGATGATGTATGCATAGTAAAGCTGATTCTAAATAGAAAGAGTAGATCAAGTTGGTGGTTCATGATATTGACAGTTTTACTTTTAAGGGCTTGGGAAGGGTTGGTTTAATGGGTAGCCATTCTCTCAATTAGCCTTGACTAGTTGGCTTGGAAGTACGTAGCTCGGCTTCGGATGTGTGTCAACTTAGTGTATGGTAGATTTAGCGCTTGGCTTAGGATTAGTACAGCAATAAGAGGTCAATTCAATAATCAAGTCAAGGCCTTAGGAATCTTCTTAACGAGACAAAGAGAGGTTAAAACAGAGACCTTTATCAGATCATGATGGAAAATACATTGTTCGTCAAAGTTCAACTACCCTTAGATAACTCGGCAGATCGTATGGGCAAGTCTTAGAGCTCGAAAGCGAGCGATTGGTCTGTGATCCCTATCATCCAAAAATGTGAAATATATACTAACCACAAGAGTCTCAAGTATGTTCTATATAGAAGGAGTTGAATATAAGATAGAGAAGTTGGCTAGAATTAATCATAGACTATTATCTTAGCAGTAAGTATTACATTAGTAGAGTAAATGTAGTTGCTAATGCTCTTACTCACAAGTATTATTCAAAAGTTGCTTCTCTCCTAAGATACCAGTAAGTACTAATTAAAGAGTTTGAAAATCTCAATTTAGAATTTGCTTGGCATGAAGCTAACATGTAATTGTTTAACATGGTGTAATTATTAATGGCAAACTCGACCATTAATAGGCAAATGTCCTAATCAACCAAGTTCTTACCTACTGTAGCTCGGAGCAATAAACCCAAAGTATGATTAGCCACCTTTGTTTGGCCGCCAGTTTAGGGGTGATATGAGGTGCTGAAGAGTAACTTGGTTCCTAGCCGATGCTATAGGGTTCTCTAAACATGGCTCAAGAACTTTGGGTCTCTGTTAGAGACCACACTTCTCAGCATGCCGTATATTTGCACAACCTCCTATAAGAAAAAAAGAAGCAAAAGCCGAAGAGCCATTAGTTTTGGTGCAAGGCACGAAGTGTTCCATTTTACTGAAATGATCTACGATAACTATTATAAAATCTTTTCCCTAAGCAGTTCTTGATAGCCTGAGAACAAAGTCCATGCTTAGTTCAGTCCACAGCCTCGTTGGGACAAGTAAGGGCATTGCTTTCCCTTGTTCGGCTCGACACTTAGCCTTTTTGAACATAGCACAGCTTGCGACCACTCGATGTACATCTCTTCACATTCTCGACCAAAAGAATCGGCCATTCAATAACTCACAAGTCCTCCTTTCTCCAAAGTGTTCGGAGAGTCCGCCGTTATAGGCTTCTCTAATTAATAATTCTCGTAGGGAACAAGTTGGCATACACAGTTTCCCCCATCAGAACAGATAGCCATCCTCCACATAATACTCATCCCCTATCTTCCCATCCATGCATCGCAAAATTATTGGTCCAAAGTGTTGATCCTCAAAGTACTGTTCTTTGATACTCGCAAAACCAAAGAGTTTGGTCTACAGTTTTGATAAGAGTGCATGCCTCCTCAAGAGAGAATCTACAACTATGTTGCTCTTTCCTTACTTATATTAGATCACAAAATTGAATCCCTTAAGGAATTCAACCCATCTCGCCTACCACTTAGATAGTTTAGTCTGACTTCGAAGGTATGGTAATGACTCGTGGTTAGTATATATGAAAAATTCTCTCAGTAGTAGATAGTGTTGCCACACTTACAGTGCTCAGATTAGTGCCAAGAGCTCTTTATCATACATGGAGTAGTTTAACTGGGGCCCTTGGAGCTTCTCACTGTAAAAGGCAATTGGTTAACCTTCCTACATCAAGATAACACCTATTCTAGTGCTTAACGCATCACACTCTAGCTAAAAAATTTTGTCGAAGTCGAGGAGCATTAACACCGAGCTAAAGGTCAACTTCTTCTTTATCTCAATGAAACTCCTCTCCTCCCTTTCTCCCCATCAAAAGTCGATGATTTTCTTCATTAATTCAGTAAGGGGTGTAGTGAGGGTAATGAAGTTCCCGATGAAACTTCGGTAAAATGAAACCAATCCATAGAAACTTCTTATGTCGGTACAAGTAGTAGGGATCGGCCATTTAACAATTGCTTAGATCTTCTCATCATCAACTCACAAGCCTCCTCCACTGACTACATATCCCAAGAATACCACTTCCTCCTGGCAAAAGGAACATTTCTTTAAGTTGCTAAATAATCTCTCGACACGAAGAATATTCAAGACTGCTTAGATGTGTTCATAGTAACTCAACATGTCAACACTATAGAGAAGGATGTCATCGAAGTACATTATGATACACTTCTCGATGAGATGTCTCAAGGCGTGGTTCATAAGCCTCATGAAGGTGCTCGAGGCATTGGACAAGCCGAAGGGTGTGACCATCCACTTGTAAAGCCCATGTCGATTCTTAAACGCAATCTTCCACTCATCTCTTGGCCTCACGCAAATTTGATTATAGCTAGACTTTAGATCAATCTCACTAAAAATTTAGGCTCCACTCAATTCATCCAACATGTCTTCTAGCCTCTGGATCGAATACCTATATTTGATTGTGATTTTATTTATGGCTCGGCTGTCAACACACATCTACTAAGTTCCATCTTTCTTCGACACTAGAAGTGTAGGCACAGTACAAGGGCTGAGACTCTCTCTCACGTATCCTCTTTCTGGCAACTCATTGACTTGATGTTGAAGCTCAGAAGCTTGCTTAGGATTCATGCGATAAGCTGGCTTGTTCGGCAGTATAGCGCCGAGTACTAAGTCAATGATGTGCTCTATACCTTAAGTCGAGGGCAACCCTTCAAGCAACTATTCCGGAATAGGTCAGCTTATTCATCTAATAGTTCCCTCACTTCTTGGGGTAAATCGTCCTGCTCCTTCATTTCCAATAGTCGCTTGACCAACAAGAGGGTTGACTCATTGGCATTGATGGCCTCTCGAAGCTCGGTTCTACTCATCACCAGAGCCTTCTTCAATTCGTAAGTAAGTTTCACCTGTAACTTGTGAACTTCTCTCGACTACATCGAATTTAGTGTGATCTTTCGATCATCCTTCTTGAGCATATAGGTATTCTTGTAACTGTCATGGATGACTCTCATATCAAATAGCCACAGTCTTCTTAACAACATGTGGGAAGCGCATATGAGTAATATGTCATAAAGAATTTGATCGAAGTAATTGCCGATAATGATCGGTAGCAATATTTGCCAATTGGCATGTAATGCTACCTTCTCACTCCACCAATGCAACTTATACGGCTTCGGATGTGTAATACTGGGCAACCTCAGCTTTGAGACTAGGTTGGCTGACACCACATTGGTGCAGCTTCAATTGTTTGTGATGAGGGCACACATATGTTCATTCACCTTGTAGGTGATATGAAATAAGTTCTCTCTCTACTCTTCCTCTCGTGAAGGTTTCACGCTCATACTGTATCGGAAAACCATGAGTAGCTAGTCCAAGTCCTTAGTATACATATCTTCCTCAATTAACTCTTTCTCAGTATTCTCCTCCTCGGTAGGAGTCTCCTCCTCCTCAGGTTCCTCATCCCTACTCTCTACATCTAACTTCGGGGTGTCTCCCTTGATGACCATCGTCATTCAGTTCAGGCACTAAGCAGCCATATGTCTGAACCCCTAGTACTTGAAGCATTTGATATAGTTAGTCTTCTTGCCAAACCCTTGCCCCTTCTCATATGTTTGGGTTGGCCCTACATCTTCAAGTTAGCTTTTCTACTCAGCTCTGATATTAACCCTTCTGCTTGGCTTAGCACTGGCAAAGTCCTATTACTTGCCTGTCCTGGTCGGCTAGTCAGCATTCGAGTTGTTGCTCGGCTTCCTCTTTGCCTCTCTACACGCTGGGAAATCCTAACAGCTTCATCCATCATGTCAAATCATTCGAGTTCCACAATGTCTCGAATGCCTCCTCTTAACCCACTAACAAATCTTGAGACTAGTCGGGCTAGTAGTTCCTCCACTTTGCATCATATCATAAGCATTTAGAATTCCTAAATATACTTATCAATAGTTTAGCCTACTTGTCTTAGCTCCTGAAGTCGAGTGAAAGTATCTTAGAGATACGTTTTTGGCAAGAATCTGTTTCTGGGCACTCTCTTCATCTCAGGTCAAGTGTTAATCTCTCAGTACCTCTCTCTCCTTCTCATAGCCTGAAAGTTCTTCCACTACATGGTAGCATATCCGAAAAATTCAACAGCAATAGTCCTCACTTTCTTATAATCCTCATATGAGTAATAATCAATCATATGCTCCACCTTCTCTTCCTAATCCAAATACTCGTCAATATTCCCAGATCCATCAAAACTCGAAATTCGAAGCTTTACATGGTCGGATGCTTAGGGCAATCGTACACACTTTTCCTCAAAATACTCTTCTTCTTCCTTAATAAGCTCTCTTATGTCTATCCTTTGCCTTACTCATCTGCCAACTCCTCTACCTCAAAATGGTCAAGTTGGGTTCTGACCTCTAACAGGTTGAGCAGCTTATGGAGTGTTGTATGCAGCCTCAGTGGATCAGTAAGACAGTGCATGTACAGCTCAGGTTAGATCTACTAAGAGGTTGGTTACCTCATCAAACCTCTCATTAGTTCTTCTAGGAGTCCCGTAAGATTGATGCCTATGGTAGATAACTCCACTATCATCACCAATGCCAACATTCATATTTAGGTCTGTCGTTTTTTCTCACAGATTCAAAATTTAAACAAATACTTTAGAAAGTAAACAGATAATAACACAGTAGTCAAATGAAGTCAATAATTAACTCTATTTCATATAGGCAAAATAGAGCACAATAGAAATTCAAGAAGAACTAATTTTAGTTCACACAAAACCTCTACTCTGATACCAAGATGGTGCAAACTGTAATCAAGAATAGACAAGGCCGATTGTTGGATAGGTATAAGCTTATAGAAAGCTCAAAAAGGGGCTAATGGGGAAAGGTACAAAAAGAGTGACAAAGATGAATGGAGTAGTAAGCAAAGACCTATGAACAGTTCTAGAGGATATGACATACCAAAAGAACTTCCAAGGACTTATGGCACTGTTATAAACTGAGGACGGTTTAGTCGTGGCAAATGCTATATACTATACGAAGAACCCCTGATTGGTTATCTTTCCAATCATGAACTCTTCACATAATATACAAGGTTCTATAACCACTAGTTTCCTAAGAACATATAGATCCATATGATATCATCACACAAACATATTTATATAAAATTTAAACTACAAAGTTTACAATACACAGTAATTTAGTATATCTAAGTCTATATAATCTATTCTCTCTCAATATATTAGATGGCTTGCTCTTACCCAAGTCTCTAAGCTAACCTGTGGTATCCCCTGGCCAGCCTCAACGAACAAGCTATCCTACAACAAAAGTTTAAGGCGGTATAAGCCTAAGCTTAATGAGCAAAACCCTTAACCACACTACAGGCAAGTTATAAATACATTATATTCATGCATATGAATGAATGGTCAAATAGAATGCCAAACAATATGTATAATTAACTAATCCATATACATAACTCAGATTTAATGCCCTTTGAAGTCAAGGTTAGAGTATACACGGCATCAATCAGATTCGAGTATTATACTAGAACTTACTTTACTACGAAACTCCATGTTCCATACTTAAATCAAACAAGTCTTTTATTTTCGTAAAAACTAAGTTCTAGTATAATCATGAGTAGGTCCCCGCAGTCCACACTTACCTCTAAATAGAGGCCTCTAGATTCAACCATTAACCAGGTGATTGGTGCCTCTAATGCCTAGTATTCTCGCGAGCCAAGGTCAGGTCATTTGTACAAGTACACTGTATAGAACCAATAAATTTATAATAATAACCCCTAAATGGCCTCTCTTTATCTCTGTATGATGTGATGGTTGGAATTATTTCTATGCAATGCATGTTAATGCATGTACTAGTTTCTTCTTATGAGCTAAGTATAATTAAGTCCAATTATGATGTGACCATCCAATAGTACACAATCATTTTCTATACTACCATGCAGCAAACAAAGTATTATTCGTACTTAAGGTAAATTCACAACTCAACACATAACATCATATACAAGCATTTCCTGACCCTACACAACAATCAATTAACAATATCATTTAAGTCCACTATCTACAATCACATACAAGCATGGAATCATAGGATAAATACTCACTCAGCCATGACTACTCGCTCTAGTCATAGTAATCAATTGGGAGATCCTCACCCACCTCAGGATCACCTGATCATTATGATATCAATTTACCTAATTCTACTTAAATTACTATCAATTTTTATCCGGTTAAACTTTATCACTAATCGAATGTAACTTTTTCGTTCAATTTCTGATAGTTATGAATTTATAATTGTTTTTCATTATTTTCGAATGTATATTCACACGATAATGTCTGTTTTAAATGTTAAAACCCATGTTTTACGATATGTGCTAAATTTATTGAAATTTTAATTATGGAAGCTTAATTATTCTTATTACTTATATTTATATCCTATTTTAGGACTTAATGATTTAATTAGCTATTAGATTCTTACACTTAGGGAATTTTATATTGGTATTACTAACTCATGTACTTAATAAAGTTTAATTCAATTTAGGAAGTCTATTAGGGTTTAAAAGATTTTGGACTCTAAGTACATGTACATACTTATGTTATACTCTTATGTAATCTTATAAGTTATTATTTTATAAGCTTATACTTATGTCATTGCTTATATCATCAATCGCTTGTGTTATCGCTTATGTCATCATTTACTTATGTCATGACTTATGTCATCTTTTAATTGCATCATTGCTTAAATCATTATTTGATTACATAAGCTCTTACCTCATGCTTAAGTGTCTTATGTACACTTATACATATGTTAAGTATATACCTATACCTTTACTATACTTGTATATATACTAGTATACTCATACATATACCTTATTTATACTTGTACATATACTCGTATACACATAAGGTGACATACGTATTTTTATATGTATTTTCGTATGGCTAAAATTCCTCTTAAGAAAGCTTTTCAAATTTTATCTTTTTGTATTTTAAGGGTGTATTTAGTATGGTATACGTATGTATAGTTGGTATATGCCTTATTTTGGGTTATGTATATATTGAATTCTTATGTAAAAAGGTCTTTATATATGTATTTATCTAGTATACTCTTATATACACATACTTAAATACATATACATATGCTCTTATTCCATTTACTAAGGCTATCCTACACTTCTAAACATAAAAGTTGAATCTTTAAGCCTTCAACAACATATATGTAAATAACACATAAACTTCTTAAACTAACCTACCTATTCATCTAGCTATTAGATAATATGGAACAATACATAATAATATCCCTTTGTTTTCTCCTTGAAATATGGTTGCAAAGTTTGAAAATTAAGAAAAGTGAAAGGGAAAGAGGAATCGCAATTTGGGAAGAAGAAGAAAGGGACTTGATTTTATATTGTTTTGTGTTTTTGAAAGTGAACGCAAGTGGATCTTAAAGGATAAGGGAGTAGACAGCAAGGAAGAAGGAAAAAAAGGAAGAAAAATCTAAAAGAAAAGAAAAGAAATCATTAGAAAGGAAGAGATATTTCTAAAGTGAAAAAGACATTTTATTGACTTTTCCATATGTTGACTTAGTCAACCCTTTAACTTTGGTCAATATGTGTTAACTTGGTCAACTTTCCAAAATTATATACCATTTAGTGTACATAATGAAGTAATTAGGGAAAATTAGAAGAAAGATTAAGGAAATGAAAGAAAATAAGAAGTTTAGTGAATTGATTAGTAAAAATAGATAATGAGATCATCCATTAGATATTTATATCCTATATACACCATTTGGTATGCTACTTAGTATAATTATTATGAAAAGTGTCATTTACGGTATTAATGTTTACTACATGCAACCTAAGCATCAATTAAACTCTTAACTCTATGTAATACTAACCTAATTATATACTTAGAAGATAAATGTGATCTATGATACAATATCTTAGTTTTTAAAGGATTACTTTAGTATTATATGTATTTATGAATGATTGAAAGTTATCTTTAATCTTTTACCAATGATTTGGTATAATACTAAGGTTATATTATCAATTAGGGTTTAAGGGTAAATTATCATGATTTAGTGCTTTTCTATCCTTAAAGTTATAGTTTTAGGGTTTTTATCACTTTCGAATAAAATCTTTAGTATTTACATACATTTAGGGTAGAAAAATTTTTTACACAATTGACTAGTTATTTTAGAGTTTTCACTTTCATTAGCCTCATTAACTCCTTGTTTATCTAACATACTTAAGTCTACTTCAGATGCTAGATCGAAAAATTTAGGGGTTTACAAGCACAATTCGATATGACGTACGAATTGGTCTGATATGGTTACTTACTACCTAACCTTATTTAATGGAAAGGATAAGAGTAGTGTCGAAAGTAAAAGAGTAGTGCCGAAAGTAAACAAGCAGTACTTACGTAAGGAAGAAAATACTCAAGTGTATTTAGGGTAATCCGATCTCTTACAACTGCAAGTGTAGGGGTATTTATACCCACAAACTGGGACAACTTGCCTAAAAGGGAAAAGATGAAAAGGGCATTTCTTAATGGGGCAATGTACATGTTACAAAGGGGAAAAATGAATATAAAAGGAAAATAATCATTGGTGCTATAGATTCTACATGTGATACTGTATATGTAATGGTGTGGCATTGGTGAGGTTGTTAGGAGATGTAAACAAAAAGGTACCGATAGATGGGCTTATTTAAGTAGGGATTAATTAGTCCGAATTGACTCTCTTAGCTTTTCGGTAAGTATGATGCCGAATGATTAGGCAACTCGACAATAAAGAGTAATCATCAACTCAACATGCCATAGAATAAAAGGTGGTCATATGGCATGGCATTAGAGGTGACTCGACAAGTAAGTACTCAACCTCTGTAGGGGTTGGTTAGAACATGAGGATTTGTCGTACCAGCTTCTCTAATCCTTAGGCTCAGTTGCGGGTCAAAGGTCCCGTAGCTTGATTCCCATCAATAGACCATAGCCATGGTCTTCAATCGCATTCTTCACTGGACTTTGTTTCTTGCTTAAAATCCTTTCGTTCCAAATCCTCGATCAATGCCTTTATTCTAATATGCTCCATGACTTAAGAAAATCTCTCAAAACTTCATCAAATGCCTCTAAAGTCGTTGGAAAAAAGAAAATTAAACAAATCAAGCTCCAAAATACCATAGAATCAACTAAATTAATATATAGAATTGTACAAAATTATTTTAGAATATTATCCTAATTTCGTATTATCAATTATAGCTAAGTTGATAAGTTTCATTTGCCTTGTAAAGCCCTTTTTGAAACATTGGTCAATTTACTCTAAGATGAAGAGTAGATAAAGGACTTAGAGAAATTTTTTGTTGTATATGATTCTCTAGGGGATAGGAAGGTACGCTATGCAGTTTTTTGATTGAAAGGTGCTATAGTTGATTAGTGGAAACTAGCACAAACACTTATATAGTCTTTTAGGTAAGGTTATGACTTAGATAGTTACTTGGAAGGTGATTTATATGCCCTTTTTAAGAGAATTTTCATCGGTAGTCTATAGAAAAACATGGTTATTATCATGACCCAATAGTATCGTTGTCGTAGTAGATCACTGTATACTGTATAAAGGTCTACTATTAACTCCCTTATTAATCGTAAGCCTTTCATATGACACACAATGCTCTTTCCACTTCACGTTACTACTAGGCCTATATATAAGTAATATAGAGCAATTTAACTAAAATTGACTTCTATGATGAAAATTAATTAAATAAATGTATGGACTCGTTAAATTCTACACCAAAAGAATATTACAAGCAAATGCAATTCATAAAGGAAACTGCATCATAAACTTCAAACTATATTATGAACAAAAATAAAGGTAAATAGTTATATACAAAAACTATTACGAAATCTCTTCTTCGCTCTCTGATCACTCCAACCCATCTCTACACGAGACTCACCTTTGGCATTCCTCGGCTCGGATGAATGAAGAGGTTTCCTTGCAACAAAAGAAATATGTTAGGGTGTAAGCTTACGCTTAGTGAGATAAATACCCTCGTTAATACCGTATGGCAGAAATTTATTAAATGCATAAACACATCAATGCATGAACAATCAGTATGCCAAATAACGTATGCGGTGTCCTAGGAACTACATAAGGCTCAGAATTATGCCCCCTATAGTCGAAGTTGGACATAATTAACCATCCTAAACCAAAATCCAGGTTCTAGCCCTTAGGTTTTATATCAATTGCACTATTGTACTTAAATTAAAACAAAACCATATATAGTATACTTTCTTTCTTGAACAACAAATTATATTTTCAAAATCCCAAGTCTAGTGATGTGGTAGCCCTCACAGTCTACAAACATACGCCTTAAGCAGAAGCTATAAGATACAGCCCCTCACCGATGGTTAGTATCTCCCGACACCTAGTAAGCCCGTCAGCTTAGGATAGAGACTCAATAAAAATAATGACATAACTAGTGCCCAATCCTTTAGGAGACCCTCCTCCCGTAAGTCCCTTCCCATTTTCTATGTGAAGTAGTAGTCAGTGTTATCTAAATGCAATTATGTGAAATGCATGATTCATTAAATTTTTTAATCATATAAGTGATTAATCTAGTTTTTTCATGGTGATTAGACAATTTCATTCCATATAATCGCACATATGAGTTATCACAAACAATTTCCATTATTACGTGATTAATAAGCCATAGTATTAAATCACAAATTCATACACATGCATTTCCTACATCTCACAAGCATCCAATTTCCATATATAAGTTTAGGTACATCTATTCTATAAGCGAAATCAAGTAAAGAGTCATCAAGAATTCACTCACTTAGCTATGTAGGTCAATTGAAGTAGTTTGGAGGTAGGTCATCTCCGATTTTTATGATCTTATAGTCAATCTTCATCATTTTTTAGTGTACTTTAATGTGGTGAGGTTATATTTTTGAGATGAGGTATACAAATCTGTCCGTAGGTCAAAACAGTAGCGGTCCTCATGATTTGGAGTGCTTTTGGGCTTTGTTTGGTTAATGGGATTTTGGTAACTTGGGAAATCCTTTAGGCTTAGGCTTAAGATCTTATTCTAGGCTCAAAATACTCCTTAAGATTAGATTCACAACTTTGATTTACACTCCTAAGGCTACCAACCACTTCTTGGAGTCTTTAGTAGGCTTAAGTTGTCAAATGGGCTTATTTTTTATCCAAATCCAAAATAGTCACTTTCTTGGGCTTAGGAAGTGTCTTGTGGGATTCTTGAGAGTCTTAAAACAACTTTTATTGTTGTGCTAAGTTGCTGGTCAAAAACTTAAGGTGGGTTCAACTTGGAGTTTTAGGCTAGTTTTGGAAGTTTTAAGCTCGGTTTTGAATTTTAGGCTTAATACACTTATCGTACTTACCTTAGTTAGTCTTTTCACTTTGTTTACTTACTTTTATTATATTTTTAAGTGTCTTTTAGCAAGATTCTAGATCTGGTCAATTTAGGTGTGAGGGCTTCCAACTTGGTTTTCCAACTTGTTTCATCATTTTCTTAAGTTTAGGTGCTTGATCATAAACTTAAGCTACTCGTATTCAAATCTTAACTTGACTTCTTTTCCATGAGATGATTATTTAGCTCATACTTTATATGAAAGTAGAAGATCTCATACTTATCGTAACTCTCATATCATAGTTCATGTCTTACAAATTTGGTTTCCTTATAAAACTTCATGTGATAGATTTTTCCTTTACCTAAGTCTAGATTTGAGCATATTTAACTTAATAGAACTAAAAACAACATCCAAGTGACATTTAGTTCCTCACGTCCAGCATGCTCTTCATTTAAGTTCTCATTTCAAGTTTTTCTCAACTTAAAATCTTCCATTCAAAGTGTTAAACAAATATCTTTACAAAACACCAACTTTACATGTTCATAGTTCAACTTTCATGCTAGGGTTTTATGAGTTTGCTTCTTAGGGTAGTCTTAGATGTTTTATCAACTTATGATTATACTCATATCTTTGACAATTCATGTTCTCCTAACATGAAAACTAAACTACTAACACAAGATACACTTACTCATCCACAAAACAAAGATATGGTAGTGGTGCACTAAGTTTCCACTTAAGCTTTTGTCTTACTTCCTCATTCTTACCACCTTCTTGGAAACTTTGAGTTTTGGTCCTTTAAAGTGGGGTTTGAAGAATGTTCTAAGGATCCTAAAGGAATTTTGAATGTTGGCAAATGGAGTACACAAAGCGAAGATTTTATGCCATGAGAATTGGAGCTATAAGTGGCAACAATGTTGATTTTGTGAGGTTTTTGTGTTTCCTCTTTTGGGTTGATTTTCAAGTGAGAGAAATGAAAGTAAGAATTAAAGTGAAAGTGAGGGATATGAGAGAGAGAGTGGCCGGTTATATGTAGGAAAGTGTGTTTAAGAAGCTTTATTTATTGTCTTATAGTATGCACAAAAGTCAACAATTGTAACTCTTAATAATATAAGCATTAAGGGGTGAATAGTAGAGTATAAGATAAAGTAATTGATGGATGATAGACAAAAGCATGGCCCCACTATTCTTGCTTGCAAAAACCAGCCATTAGGGTCTCTTTATGGCATAAAGTTGTCTTGTCTCATTTATTAAAGTTAAGCATATGAAATCTTGTGATAATTTGTCTATATGTAGTATAAGTTAATGGGTGATAAGAAAATTGTCTTATCACTAGTTTTTGATAAGTTATCAATTGATAAATAACTCCAACTCTCAATTGATAAGTCATTTAGGATGATTAGTTGGTCCATTTATTCATACGTAAGGCTTAGGCATAAAGATAAGAGAATTGTCTTATAGGAAATGGTTTTAGGATTTACTTCTTGAATTGTTTTGTAGATTATGATTCAATTCTTATAAAATTATGAAATTTTCTAAAGTTGAATGAAATTATTCAAATTAAATTATCAATGAGTTGCTTAAGGTTAAAAGTCCTTAATTATTTTAGGTTTAAGGTCTTAAGTGATTTTAGAGTTCGCAATTCTTCATGTTCGGGTTTTATCGATAATAGTTTTCAAATTGGGAAAATTAAGTTCGTTTTTTAATTATCAACTTGAGTTCTTAGTTTAGTTGGTCCTTGAAAATGTTCAGGAAGTACTCTTAGTCGAATCATAGGCTTACTTAAAAGTAGGGTTTACAGTTATAAAATTCTTTAAGATGAAACAACGTAGTAGAACAATTAAGAAAATGTGAGACTAAGTTGGATTGGTTGATTAACTTCACTAGAGACTTTCAAAGTAGAGAAGAAGACTTAGATTGATATTTTTTTTTATCAAGTTAGAACCAAAGTTGCAGCATGAATTTAGGTTTTCTACCCTCTATACTTATGTAAAATTGTTGAAAAAAGGAAAAGTTACTAGAATAGGGACATCGATGAATTAAGAACCACGATAGGCATAAACATAGGTAGCTTTAGGAAAGGGGCCTTCACACAATTTAATAGCCTAAAATAGTGGAAAGAGACCTCAATTAGGATAACCACCTATCGAGATAGAAGAAAAGGATAAATTAGAAACAAATTGCTTTAAAATGGGTAAGACTATGAATATGATGCTCTAGGCTTAGGACAAAAAAGAATATGGATAGATTTTGAGGGAATATTTCTCTTAAAGTCAATAAGGCCATAGTGTTAGGCCTTGTCTCCATGCAATAATACCACCAACATTTTGCTTTAATTGTAGGTAGAGAGATACTAAAGGAAAAATACACAAAGAGTGAATGAAAGAAAAAAAAACAGCCCATTTTTGACAAGTAGATAAAATGATGGAAGATAAAAGCCAAACAATCAAACTAAGATATTTGTAATGGAGCAAGAAAATACAACCAACGTAAACATTATGGTAAGTGTGCTACCTACCATTTCTCAAAGTGCTTTGTACTTCTTGACATTCATGCATCTCATTTATGTAGGAAAATCAAACCAAAAAAAAAAAATGAAGGCACAAATTGAAGTTCATCTAGTTATGATTAGTTATGGATAATTCTCAATGTAAGGTTCTAAAGCCCTTTCACGTATGCTCTTGCACTCGAGCCTATATCTTGGTGACAACAAGAAGTTAACATACATTTTATATACTTATTTTGTATTATTTTGAATGTTGATTTAGTAAATTTTATGATATTTTAAGCTTAATCCATTTAATTTTTGTTTTTAGGGACTAGGAACATTTTAAGAAGTTTTGATGGCTTTGATTACATTTTGAGCTTAATTTGGATATGAGCATTGATCATGAATTAAAGTAGACAAGAATCGAATGAAGAATAGAGTCTAGTAAAGACTACAGTCGTAGTCTATGCATGTGTTTCTTTTGTCAATCAATTTATATTAGATTTGAAGATTTCGGATGAAGTGCAAGTACATGCCTCAACTCCATAGCTGTGTACCTAGCCCATAGACATGCAATGATTTTAGAATTTTCTATTTTTGTTAGGTTTTTTTTGTAAACTTAGGTCCACTCCTTATATATAGATGCTTAAGCCGAGGGTTATGAAGAGAACCCTTTTGGTAGAGTTATAGGTGATAGTTATAATGGGCATCTCTCAAATTACTTCTTATTTTAATTTCATTATGTTGTTTCCTTGAACATTTCTTTATAAATTGTTATTGAAATCTAATACTTCTTGCAATAACTTCTATTTCAATATATGATTTTGTTCTTCGATGATCTAATTACACAGATCTTAGTGTTATCAATTAGTATTTATGTAGGTTGCTAAATTAATGTATGAGTTTGCTGTAAAGATGTGAATCCTGCAATTGAATAGATAAATGTAATTAGAAGGAATTGACTACGCGAAGAGATTAGCTACTAATTTCTCTAGATTAGGGTATGCTAGGTAGCCAACATAATAGTAGGATTTAAGTTCTTAATGTAATCCTATAACGCTCTATTTAGAAGCAATTTGGATAAAGAGGGTTTTAGGATAAGGAAGAGGCTAGAGACTTGGGTCTGATCAATTCAGTTTAGGCATTTCTACAGTCCATAAAGTAATTGATATTGAATGGTTGCATAGAATTAGGGAGTATATAACAACAATTTACTAATGATCATGTGTTATTTCTCTCAATTGATTTATGTTTGATTATTTTAATTAGTTTTGTTTAATCTAGTTTAGTTTATTTTATTGTTCTTGTTTTGTCCATTGTTCTTTATTCAACATGCCTATTTAATCACAATTATATTCATTTTTGTAAGTTAGACAATTAGATCTAAGGTGAATTGCTAGTAAGTGCATTCTTATACAAATGGTTCTATGTGGGATCGACACTTAAGCTCACGTTCATTTTAACTATACTATAACTTCATCCGGTGCACTTCCCTAACACATGTCGATCACTTGGTTCCCATCATCTTCTTAGAGCTGTTGTTGATTTGCCTTTAAATTAGATGGGTCTTCAATCTAATCTTGTCCTTTAGATTGAAAGGGGAGAAATTTGCAACATTGAACATAGTGGATACTCCATGATTGCCTGACAGGTCAATCTTTAAGCATTATCATTTCTTTTCTACAAAACTTTAAAAGGTCCATTAGCTTAAGGTGCTACCTCCTAAGATCTCTACTTTGGGATTAGACTTTCCTTAAGTGAATTTGAACCAGATCTTCTAGTTCAAAGTTCATGGGTCTTTTACCTTAATGAACTCGCTACTTATGCTTCTCTACCATCCTCGTTTGTTGCTTAATAACTCTTTAGTAGACCTTTTGTATATGTTTTTCCTTGCTGACTGCACTAAGGCTGATGGGAATCAACCCACGACTATCTCCCAACCGAAGATGATGTGTCCTAAGTTGATGCCAACCCTCCAAAAGAAGATGCTGACCAACTCGAGGCTTAAGGTCGAGGTCGAATAGCTCAAGGTTGAAGCCAAACAGCTTTTGCTGAGGCCAAGCAAATGATAGAAGATTGAGGGGAAGAAAAGGAGCTACTCGGCATCAAGTCTATTATCTACTAAGAAGTCAAGAGATCACACAGTTGAGCACTTAGGACCAAAGAACCACTCGGTATGGCCTTGAGAGACTAGTGCTGACTAATTCTAGTACTTGGTAATTATGGGCCTACCTTTCTAGTGTCTCGGCTAAGTACTACAAGACTCCAAGAGCTCCTTCTCGGACCCAAACATCCAACTATAGACCCCACCGAGTTCGGATCCTACTCCTTTCAAGACAAGCTGAATGACTGCATGCCCACTTCTATTAAACGTATAGTTTTGTATTCTTATGTATGCTTTTCTTTATTTTATTTATGGGCCCAATTCTTTAGGATTTAAGGCCTTGTACATTATTTACAATTTTGCTACTAGGGTTTAGGACTTGCTATGAATAGCAACATTTGTAAATATTAGATAGGAGGTCAATAGATAGAAAAGGTATATTCCTGCATTTTAGAATCTTTCCCTTTTTGAGTAAGGCTACTCTTGAGCTAGCATTTGTTGGATTATCGAATGTAAATCAAACTCTTTAATCTCACCCGCGTTCTTATTGATCCTAACCCTAAGATTGTGGTGAACCCCTCATTTGAACCTATTAGTGAGTTGCATCTAACCATCATTTGTATCTCGATCGATATTTAGTGTTCGTGAGTTGTATTGAACTCTATTTTGAGCTCAAACCCCCAATAGTGCTTATGTCTTGGTATGTGATATCCATTCACATTTACCATCGAAACCAACCATTTCACTTCCTATTTGTCATACCCATTCGACCCATTTTAGGTTTTCTAGATCCGTAGCTGTTGATCCTTATCATCATTGGTACTATGGGTCTAAAAGGAAGTCATCCTTGACGTTAAGTGTTAAGCATGAGCAGGGGTAGGTGCTGAGTATCTTTAGATTTCCTCAACGCTCATGGGGGTTAAGCAATAGCTCTTCCCATCCTTCTGAACAGTGTAAGTATTGAGGAAGCAGTCATAGATCACTTTCCAATCATACTCCTATGGTCGACCAAGAAGTAAATTTGTCGTATTCATTGGGACCACATCAAAATCAAGCTCGACCTCATACTATCCTACCTTTAATACAATCCGAGCTCACTTATGGACATGGACCATACCCTTGTCATTAAACCACTTCAATCCCTAAGGTCGGGGATATGGGTAGGTCGGCAATTTCATCTTTTCTACTAACTCAGCAAAGATGATATTAGTGCAGCTACCTCCATCAACAACTAGTGAATAGGTCTTCCCATTCACAAGGGACTACATATGAAATAAATTTTCCCTTTATCCAAGATCAGCCTTTAGGTTAGCTCGTATTACCATAGCTAAGGGTTTATCTAGGTCCTCAACATAGACATCTTCTTTTCTCAATTGGTCATCTAAACTCTCGTTACTTTGACTCTCGATTTGAGGATCGAGCCCTTCGCCTTTCAAGACCATAACCCTCTTATTCGAGCATTAGGATGCAATGTGTCCATAGCCTAAGCATTTGAAGCATTTCACATCCCAAGCCTTGTTGCTGGGTGCCTTTCCTTTCTTGCAATCTTCTTCTCAACATGGACTGGTCGGCTAGGCTCACCTCTCTCCATCTTCTCTAACCCTTTTCTCTCTACATACCTCTCAAGCTTAAGGTTGCCTTATTGAGGTTGGCTACTCGGCCTCTAATTCTTCCTTCTCCTCTATCTTTTTAATCTTAATGCCAAATTGATTAGCTCATCTAAAGAGTTGAATGGTTGCAATTTAATTATATTAGCAATATCATCTCGAAGTCCACTTAAGAACATAGCAATGGTACAATCTAGTGGCTTGGAAATCTCACATCTCATCATTAAGGTCTCAAACTCTCGCAAATACTCTTCAATAGTATTTCAACCTTATCTTAGGTACTGGAACATATGGAGCATCTCTTGCTTAAAGTAGGTCAGCATAAAGCGTTGATTCATCAATCGCTTCATAAGCCTCCAAGTTCTGATCAGCTCTTCTCCTTCAACATCTCGCTTAGCAACCAACTTATCCCACTAAAGGCTTGCATACTCAATAAAGGATAATGAAGCTAGCTTAACCTTTGTTCAATCATCACATTCATAACACTCGAACAACTTCTCGACCGGGGAACCCAGTCAAAGAACTCTTTAAGTCGACTACTTCCACTGAAGGTCGGTAACTTAAGCTTTATATTATCAAGTCCTCAGCCAGGTGCTCGGGGTTCATCCCTTACATTCCTAGCAAGTCGGTTCACCTCTAATCGGCCACTTTTATCGAGGCTCTACTTAGCCATGTCCCTTCTCAACCTCAACTCCCTTCTTCGAGCTTCTTGATTTGCTTTGGAGTCAACACTCCTTTCATTTCTTCTTCTTGGCACAAGTTAGTTTTGTCTCCTTCTCAGCTCGACAGCTCTTCTTGGTTGTTACTTATCATGATCAAGTTCATTAGAGCCACCCCTACTAGTGGGTGTCCATTCACTTCTTTCTTCTTGGCCATCACGTTTGTAGCTCCTGACTAAACCAGTATGTTCTTAGGTAGAGTTAGTGAGATTCTAAATCTGATACTCCAAGTTGTTAACATGTCTCCTCAAGCTTCTATAGGGACTATCATTACTATTGTTGACACTATCTTTTGACATTCTTGTACGCACAATAATTTTCTAGAAAATTAAACAAATACGTTTTACAACAAAAACACTACAACAACTAGAATCAATTGCTAATATTACTATTACTCGACTTAATCAGCACAATACTACATCCACTAAAACACAAACATACTACAGTATAGAATGACAACTAATAGAAATGTCTAAACCATGAATCAAACTTTGAAGAATCACTAGCATGTTATCTCCCTAAAGCTTTGATACCAATGATGATAAGGATCAACGGTAACAAATCTCGAAAACCCAAAATGGGTCAAATGGGTATGACAAACAAGAAATGAAATGGTTAGTATCAACAATGAAATGAATGGATATCACGCACTAAGACATAAACACTATCGAGGATTTGAGCTTGAAATAGGGTTTGATGCAACTCACAAACACTAAATGTTGCTCGGGTTTCAAATGAGGGTTAAATGCAACTCACTAACCGGTTCAAATGAAGGGGTTCACCATAATCACAGGGTTAAGAATGATAAGAACACGAAAGAGATTAAAGAGTTTGATCTACTCTTGATAATCTGGCAAATGCTAGCTCAAGGGTAGCCTTACTAAAAAGGGGAAAGATTCCAAAATGCAAGAATATACATTTTCTATCTATTAACCTTTGTAGCATGTCTTAAACCCTAGTAGCAAAACTATAAATAATGTATAAGGCCTTAAACCCTAAAGAATTGGCCCCATAAATAAAATAAAGTAAAACATACAAAAGAATATAAAACTATGCATTTAATAGAAGTCGGCATGTAGTCACTCAACATTTCTTAGATAGAGCAGGATCCAAACTAGGTGGGGTCTGTAGTTCAATGTCTAGGTCCAAGGAGGAGCTCTTGGAGTCTCATAGTGCTTAGCTGAGACACTAGAAAGGTCTGCCCATAATTGCCGAATGCTAGAATTAGTCGATACTAGTCTCTCAAGGCCACGCTAAGTGGTTCTTTAGTCCCGAGTACTCGACTGTGAGATCTCTCAGCTTCTTAGCAGACGACAAACTTGATGCCGAGTGGCTCCTTTTCTTCCCTTCAGTCTTCTATCATTTGCTCGGCCTTAACAAAAGTTGTTCAACCTCAACCTTGACCTGTTTGACCTCGACCTTGAACTATTCGGCCTTGAGTTAGAACAGGTCGACATCTTCTTCTAAAAGGTTGGCATCAGCTTAGGATAGGTCGCCTCGACTAGGAGATAGTTATAGGTTTATTCCTATCAAAAGCTTTCCTCTTTTGATGACAATATAAGTAGCAAATCCAATAGAATAGTTCTTGTACCCATACATGACATTAAAAGGGGATTGACCAATAGGCATACATAAGTCCTAGTTGGTAAGAATCTTACCATTTGTAGCTTTAAGCAATTATAATTTGGTTAATGACTTTAGTTTAACCATCTATATGAGGGTGACAAACCATGTTGAACATGAGTTTCATGCCCTACCTCCTCTATGATGTCTTCCAAAGGAAAGAAACATACCTCTACGGTGTCTTATAGAAGAAAGAAACAAAGTGCCATTGCACAACACAATAGTATGAGGAATAGTATACAACTATAGAATTTTCTATAGAAAAAGGTTAGCAATAAATAGGGCATCTTGGTTGTTGGTATGAAGCAAAATGGCACACCTCACTAAATCAACCAAGTATGACAATTTTTAAATCTTTCCCTCTCCTCATCCTAAGTAAACTTAAGATGAAGTCCATAGTTACATCTCTTCATGGCTATGACAATATAGGTAAAATTATATACTCCTCAAAAGCCTCTCACTTGCCCTTTAGCCTATTTACAAATTACAAACCTTACTAGCACTCAGTGTACATCCTTCATAATGCTCGACTAAAAGTAATGCTTTTTCAACATCTTTAGGTCATTTGTTCCCCAAAGTGACTTAATATACTCCTAAATGGCCCTCCTTAACCAATAAATCTCTTATAGAACAATGGATAGGTATAATTCCCCCTTCACCCCTCCCATACCCATAAGAAAAAAGACAAAGAACCCATCAACCATACAAAACCCATCTACAACTACTCCATCAATACACTTAGCTACACTAAGCCTAAAATAAGCATCATCAACATATAGCTTAGTAATCAACACGAAACCTAAGAACTTTGATTGTAATGCAAAAATGATCACATACTTGTAAGATATTGCATCAACCACTACATTAGAGCTATCTTGCGTATAATAAATGATGTAAGTAAACCCTATAAGGAATTTCACCCACTTAGCTTATTAGCATAGGGGTTTTTGTTGAACTTTCAAGTGTTTGAGAGATTCATAGTCTGTGTAGATTATGAACTCATGGAGCAGAAGGTAGTGTTGCCATATAGTCAAGGCATGAATCAAAGGAGTGAAACTCCATATTGTAAATTGAATTGTTGAGTACTATATTACTTAACTTCTCATTGAAATAGGTGATAGACCACCTTTCCTTTACAGGTATAGCACCAATCCATACTCTTAAGATGTCAAACTCAAGCTCAAGTGCCTTCTTAGAGTTAGGCGATGCTAAAATAGGAGCTTATGTGAGTTTTGCTTAAATCTCATTAAAGCTCTACTAGGCTTTTTCAATCCACTCAAAGGTAGCATTCTTATTTCTAAGTTTAATTAGTAGAGTTACAATATTGCTGAAGTTTTGCAGAAACTACCTATAAAGTTAAAGTCCTTAGAAGCTTAGTTGCATTCTATGTAGCACAGACCACTTGACAATTGCCTTTACATTTTTATCATCTACCTTAACTCCTCTTCTTGAAACCACAAACCCCAAAAGTACCACTTCATCTTTGAAAAATATACAATTCAATATCCTCATAATTTTCTTATCCTTCAACATGACCCTTAAGGGAGCAACACATTTAAAAAAGCTCCTATAATACACCAATATGTCATCAAAATAGACAATTTTAAATTTTTATATGAGTTCTCATAAGATGTAATGCATGAGCCTCATGAAGGTGCTAGGGGCATTGGTTAAATTCAATGACATAACCAACATTTGTAAAGTTCATATTGAGTCATGAAAGTAGTTTTCCACTCATCACCTAGTTGTATTTAGATATGATGATATTTGCATTCTAAGTAAACCCTTGAAAAGATTTAAGTGCCATAAAGTTCATCTAGCTTGTTAAAGTTTCGATATGAGGTATCAATAGTTGATGGTGATTTTATTGATTGCCCAATTATCTATATGCATATACCAACAACCAATTTTCTTAGGCATAAATAGCATTGGGACTATGTAAACCCTAGGAAAATTAGTAGTTGAAACTTAACTCAAATCCGAGTGTCCTAAACTGTACAACAAGTCGAGAAGGCTAATAATAATAAAAGAATATGAAGTTTCATAAATCAAATATAACATCGATAACAAAACCCTAGGAATTGATCGAAACCCTAAAATCATAAACATAAACCTATAAAATAGTTAAATATTACACAATAGCGATAAAATTATAGTCGAATGTAATTTTCAACTAAATCGCCTATTTGTACGAAATTGTAATGAAATTACCACAATAACTTGTAAAAATTATAATTGTAATGGGTACCAGTTAAATTGATAAAATTTCATAAAATTTTGAAAACTAATCTACGAGGATATCCGTTATAATTTATATGATTTGAAAAATTACATATAATTATTATTAATTTTCATTTTTCCTCTCTTTTAATTTCAATTTATCTCTTTTCTCACTTCCTTTTCTTTCTTTAAGTTCCACGTCCAGAAATTTGAATCCCCATTTACGCAGCCACGTGAATAAGCAAATCACCATGTGTTGATATTATTTTGTCTTATTTATATTAATGTAAAAGTTACCTTAGCTTACAAATTAAGCCAACCTCACGTGAGCAAAGGAAGCCATATAAATATGGAAAAAGAAAAAAAAAAATCTACACAAACACACACACACAATCTGCAAACCGTGAGAAAGAAAAGAGAGAAAGAAGGAAGAAAAAGAAGGAGAAAAATACAAATTAATAAGTAAGTGATTTATTTTAGAAAGTATATATATATATTATATTATACACATATAGAATTATAGTATTTGTATGGTATTTTTATGGTATTTTTACATATAATACTAATAGTATATGGTTATGTATATGACTACCTAAATTTCAGTATATGTGTAAATGTAAGATTAGGTATGTCTACATGTATGTACCGAGGTATATAGTCTGTATTATGTATTTTTTTTTTTATACATCTAATTAGTAATTTACATAATTATATTATAAATATATATCTATGTACCGTAACTTTATATATATATGAGTATACATATATGATTATATATATATGTGTAGTTGTATAGTATATAGTGGGGTAT
This sequence comes from Lumnitzera littorea, assembly GCA_024138015.1. Taxonomy (NCBI): domain Eukaryota; kingdom Viridiplantae; phylum Streptophyta; class Magnoliopsida; order Myrtales; family Combretaceae; genus Lumnitzera; species Lumnitzera littorea. The sequence continues at coordinate 57,881,833 of JAMXBB010000002.1, forward strand.
TTTTATAAGTATGTATATAAGATATATGAATATATATATATATATAATAGTATACAGAATATTATGTATGTAATATATAGTATACATATTTTATGATAAATATTATATATTTTATGATAAATAATAAATACTATATAAGCATAAATATACCGAACATATATATATGTATTTATATGAATGTATGCCGAATATATATATTTATATATATAAATAT
>JAMXBB010000002.1:57884093-57909821 GCA_024138015.1 Lumnitzera littorea
TATACATGTAAGACATATAAATAAATAAATACAAAATATATATATAAATATATGAATATGTGTATAAGAGTATGTTTTAAATAAATACATACACATATATAATACGTGTAATATATAGTATATATATGTATATATGATACCGTAATTTAAGAATTTACAATAACATAAACTATAAATTATATATTATAAATATAGGAATATATATATATATGTATAATCGTGAGGTACATAAGAAAAATAAGAAAATGAGAAAAATAGGAAAATATACCCAAAATAATAAAAATAACAAACATATGATTTAAATAATTATTAAATTATAAATATGTTATGAAAAAGAAAAATCAATATTTTATAATTTTTCAATTTAAATAATAATTTTTGTGATATTTTTGTATCATAATTTAAGTTACGAGTCACAACATCTAAAATGGATCTCGTTACGAGAAAATATGCTCGAAAACGATCAAAATGGACTATAAGTTCATAATGATCCGAGCTAAAGCGAAAAAGTTACATGCGATTCTATAAAAAGCTCAAATCAACAATTTCACGTAACTAAGTGAAATAAACCTTACACATTATAACTCTAGTTAGTTTTAAGTTCCCTATCTTACAAATTTTCCTTATTCTCAGGTGATCTTGATATTGACCCTGAGCTACCCACTGACTATTATGATCCCTGAGCTAGCCATGGCCGAGTGAGTTTTTCCTTATGATTCTATACTTGTTTGTGCTTGTAGTTAGTGAACATAAATTATGAATTATAAATGAATGTGTATGGGGTTGGGTAATGCTTGTGCATGATAATTGTTGTTGATGATGAATCTACTTTAAATTTCAATAATATAATGTTTGTTGCATAGTAGATTCAATAGGTTGATTGTTTATGACTTGGAATGATCACTGATTAAATATGACTTAACTTTTATTCGACTGGAAAAGTTAACTTGGATCATGCATAAATCATGCGCTACATAATTAATTCCAGGCAATCACATTACACGGAGGTAGCGAGAGGCCATACTTGGGTTGATTATTGATTGTTATTGATTTCATACGATGCACACGTGGGATAAGACCTTACCCTTGCCCACGGGATGACTAGGCGTTGGAGGCGACAACCGTCTGGCTATGGGTCGAGTCCAGAGGCCTTCGTTTAGGGGTGAGTGAGGGCTGTGTGAACCTACTCACAATCATATGTAGAACTCGTTTTGATAAAGTTGGTAATGGATGTACCATTACATTTTAAATACGAAACGTAGAGTTTCGTTATGAAATAAGTTATAATATGATACCCGGATCTAACTGTACCGATGAATCTCTAACCCTGACTTCGGAGGGCGTTAAATCTGAGTTATATGCAGTACTTGGTCACCTGCATGTATTTGTTTGGCAGACTGCTTGTTCATGCATTCATTTGGTTGAACTTAACTGTGGTATAACTTGATTGCTGTATGGTTAAGGGAAATTAACTCACTAAGCTTTTGTAGCTTACTCCCCAATAGTTTTCTCTTGCAAGTTGCTAGACGATCAGGCATGGGTTAAGAACTGAGGGTTGAGTGCCAACGTCGAGATGCATAGAAGTTAGACTCTGAGAACAGACTATATGGTTCATTTGTATATAGTTATTAATACTATATTTAAATTTTGTGACTTTAGTAAGTTTAAATTTTAGAACTTTACTACCCAATCTTATTATTTGGTAGGGGATACCGATTCTCTGCGGTTCTGTTGGACTGTAGCTTATCAGCTATCCATAGTCACATATATGTGATCGTAAGATAAGTAAATAAATAAATAAAAACTTTAGTGACTAATTATTTAGAATCTTGCAATCTCTGACTTGTAAGATGATTTTCAAATCATGAGTGCACACATGATGTGAAAATTTTAGGCAATTCTACTAAGCCCTCATTAGGGTCATGACAGACTACATAGGAGCTCATGCTCTCACTTGCATTCCTTAGTGATCCAGGTTTAAAATAAACAAAATTTCCCAACTTCAAAGCCGTCATTAGTATGTAAACAAGAAAAGTAGATAAATTTATACAAAAATCGAGTTTACACACAAAATGTATCAACTTGAACAAAATTGATCAAATTACCTGAAAAAGGAACAATTTTCAAGTAAATATTATTAATTTCATCTCATGCTTATAGGTGCATGGAGGCTACCTTAATCATAGTAGCCCTTACCTTTTGATCAAGAAGCTAAGAAGGGAAGGCAGGTGGAAATTAAACCCATCAATCAATCAATAGCATATGGATCAATATGCCTTGAAGCATCAGGGATGAATCGACTTTTAGGACAATTGATCAAAAGCATAAGACAATATGTGTACATAGTCAATCAGATGGGACTTAGCTACACTAACTAATCAGTACTCTTACTACTAATTAATCGGTAATATTGATTAGGATTAGGGGTTTTTAAGGCTAAAACCCTCAAAATAAAATGTGTTGCATCATTAAAGGATTCTCAACATTGAGCTTAAACGTATCTATTAATTGATTGATGGACTCCCTTACCAATCGGTAGCTAAAAAATATAAATACATCTTTATAGAGCCTAAATTTTTTGGTTTGATCTTTCTTATTCCGATAAGTATGAAACCCTAACCCATTTAATACTAACTATCCATTAAGAAATAAGGAAAATTTAGTTTCTCATGGATCTTAAAAAACATTTGTAGTTACTACCTAGTCGAGCTTAAGAAAAGAGTTAAGTTAGAATCGATTGGGTAAATAAGTCATAACTTAGTTACTGATCATTAGTAAAACTACTTTTGAAAAATGATTTCTAAAACTAAAGATCTTGAGTTCGAGGACTAACATATGAAACCCTAAATGAGTACCACTTTTATCCATTCAATTTTTTTTTTTTCAAAATACCCTATAAATTTCATAGAATAATTCTAATTTACAAATGAATAAATTTTTATTTACAAAAGAAATTGATAAATTTATTGACGAAAGGGAAAATAAAAAAAGTTCCCTATCTCGAGTTACCTTGTAGTAATGATGGGACTTTCTATAGTTCGGTTTGGAAAACTTAAGTATATGAGTTTATTTTACTATCGAAAACCAACCAAATTTGTGTTCTTTAGTTCATTTAGCTTATTTCAAAAACTTAAAAAAAAAAGAGTCCTAAATTTGGGTGATATTATTTTTTAAAATTCTAAAGGGCCTTGACTTTGTAATGGATTTGTTATTTTTCATTTATGAAAATATAGATTTCTTTTAAGTGAGAAAATAAATTTTATTCTAATTTATTTTAAAAGAGCAAAGGAAAGAAAAAGTTTAAATAACCTTGCCTTAGCCCCATTTGTGAAAGGAATTTTTTTTTTATTATCAACCTTTTTTATCTTAGTCAATTACAAATAAGAAGGTAAAAGAAAAATGATAAGAAAACAAAATAGAAAATGACATAAACGAAATACTAAGGAAGAAGTAGGTTGGACCTAGATATGGGTAAGAGGAGCTAGACATAGATCGAACTCCAAATCTTGGATCTGATTTCAAATCTGGTTGAGTCACCAAAACTAGGTTGCAATGGGAGATGAAAGTAAATGTTGAGGGAACTTAGTTTAAGCTGTTCTGAGTGGTTTTTCAAGCAAGATATTGGAGTTTGGTGAGATTTTAATTAGTAAAAGTAGGGTTTGTGGTTGTATAGTAGTCAATGGTGGTTGTTTATGTGGTTTTGCAAATCACACCATCAGTAGTGGTTGTAGTGTCATGAGAGGTGGTGGTTGTGGTTTGAAAGGTGGCTTAGTCTTAGGTCTTTAGCCTCCATGAGCTCATGCGTAGTGTTAATTTTGACTAAGGAGGCACGAGAAGTGATGGTTTTAGCTAAGGCCGCCATTATTTAAACCTTTAGTAGTAGCTTAATCTTCTAAAGACTATGATGGATGGCAAAAGTGATGTCTACGAAAAGCTTAGCACTCATAGACTCTTATTATTGCCTCCAAACTCGAGCAATCTTCTTTAAAGAGAGGGGCTAACTATCGGCTAAAGAGATAAACTAGTGTGTGTATCTCTTGTGTATGTTTTTATGTTTGTTCTTAATTGAAATGAAGAGGTGATAGTCCTTTTATACTTGCTCAAGCTCTAGCAAGCATGGAAAGTGGCATCTTTGGTTAAATCAACCATGAATGCAAATCTTAGATTTTGTGTTTTTCCTTGATTTCTAAGGTCAATTTAATCCACCAAAAGAATGAACATGGCCATCTTTGAGGATAGATTCAAGAGTAGGTAGTGTGTGGCACACAATTGCATCACTAATTTTAGTAGAGTCATGTGGAATAGGCTCAAAAAAAGTGGAAAAGTGTAGAGGTCACATGAGAAAGAGGAGGAAAATCTAGAATTCAAGGGTGAATAGGATAATGACGTAGTACCACATCATCTATGTGCACCACTTGGTAATTACTATGTGTCATGGGGTGAAATGTGCTCTGATAATATCATGACACATAGATCAACTATGCAAATCAAAAAGTAAAATGCGCTTTACAAATTGCTAGGCTCATACCCTTAACCTCACTTATGCATGTTTTAGTGCTTAACCAGATGGGTTGTTGGCCCATACCCTACTATCGTTTGCAAACAAAATGTATTTAAGCTCTTTAGTGGTCTAAACCGACCTTAAATGAAAAGCGTTGTTTTAGGCCTAATCAAACCAGTTTTCAAATAATTGAAAATGTATGGTCTTTGCCATGTAAGCCTATTACACATATGTTAATTTTCAAATTGAACCCAATTTAGTGGTTTTATGAGCTTTGGTTTGTTGGTGGCCCAATTAATTCAAAAATTGTTTTTCTCATATATCAATCATTTAAGTCAGATCGAAGCACTCTTTGAAACCATGATTAACTTAACTTAGTTTCACTTTTATGAATGAAAAATAAAAAAATTCAACATCGATTATGGTTCAAATATTATTTTTTCAAAATGATTTAATATTCTCAAATATAACTTAGAACCATCAAATTGGATATGTGCACTTTAACTTTATTCAACCTAAAAAATGAAACGACCTTATGTAAGTGATTCAATTTTTCAAAATTTTCTAAATTGTCTAATGTTTTTCTATCTTTTTTAATATTCTCTATTTTTTATTTTTATAAATTTTCTTTTTTTCTTTTTTGCATTTTTTAATTAAGACACTTTTGTTTTTTATTATAAAAAAAAAATTATTGGGAAGCAAAGATACGGTGGGTACAATTATCTCTCTTTATAATGAAGTTTGAGAAAAATTTTACCAAGAGGACAAAAAAGTCACCATTTTTACCTTAGGGACATATTACCCTAAGAAGCAGTATAATCAACTAGTTATCTTAGGCTCAATCCACTAGGTATTTAGATGAAGAGAGTTAAAGGCAAATTGATGGGTTTGTAGTCCAAAGGTGAGATTCAGGTGTTTCAAAGGATAACTAAAGCTCCTAAGTTTAATGAAGGATAACAAGGGTTCTTAAAATATCTAGGAGAGGACAATTGAAATTCCTAAACTTAAGGATCCGTAAAGCATAATCAAAGCTCCTAAGTTTAATTTATCTTGAGATAACTAAGGTTTTTGAGTCATTTAGGAGAGGACAATTGAAGTTCCTAAACTTAAGGATGACTTGTACATTAGCAAAGGATAATCAAAGCTCCTAAGTTTAATTTATCTAAGTTCTTAAAATATATAAGAGAGGATAACTAGAGTTCCTAAACTTAAGGATGACTTATACATAAGTCGAGGATAATCGAAGCTACTAAGTTTAGTTTATCTTAGGATAATTAGGGTTTCTTTAATTATTAAGGGAGGATAAGAAGGATGACTTGTTTTTGTGATTAAAGATATCCAAAGCCCCTAATCTAAGGATGGCTATTGTTCTTGTAGAATAACCTAAGTTCCTAACGGTAAGGATAACTTGGTTTTATGATTGAGGATAGATAAAACTTCTAAATAAGAATAAATAAGGTTCTTGTGGAATAACCTAAGTTCCTAAACATAAGGATTACATGGTTTTACAATTGAAGATAACCAAAGTTTCTAATCTAAGGATAATTAAGACTCTTAGATTATCAAAGCTGTTAATTAAGAATAACTAAGGTTCATATGGAATAACCTAGGTTCGTATGGAATAACCTAAGTTCCTAATAGAAGGATTACTTGGTTTCATGATCAAGAATAGCCAAAGTTCCTAATGTAAGGATAATTAAGGCTCTTGGATAGCCAAAACTTTCAATCAAGAATAACTAAAATTCCTATGGAATAACCTAAGTTCCTAATAGAAGGAATATTTAGTTTCAAGATTGAGAATAGCCAAATTTCCCAATCTAAGGATAATTGAGACTCTTAGATAGCCAAAGCTTATAATCAAGAATAGCTAAGGTTCATGTGAATAACATAAGCTCCTATAAAGATAACTTGATTTCACAATAAAGGCTCACTAAAGCTCCTAATGTAAGGATAACAATGATTCCTAATGTTTCAAATTTTCTTTATAGATGTAACCCCCTTAGTTTCTAATTTTGAGGATAACTAAGATTTTCAAAAATTTTCAAGACAAATGATAATTATAGCTCTTAAGTTCTAATCTTAAAGACTACTTAGCTTTTCAAAAATTTTCAAGACAAAGAGTAACTAAAGCTTCACTTCACCCCTAGGATTTTTTTTGTAGGATGACAAGGGTTCCTAAAGACTTTATTGAAGGATGAACAAATGTCTTATAAAATCTCAAAATTTTAGAAAAATGTGTTTTTCTTCTTATGTTTAGAGAAACCATGGAAAATTTGTCTTTAGTCGATGAAAACTTAAAGAATTTTTTTTTTCTTTTGTGATAAAGAAAGGCACACTCTTTTACTAATCTTGCCTAGGGGTAATTAGAGAGACTATCTAGTAAATTCTTCTTTCGGTAATATTCTTTGAAAATTTGGGGGCACAAATTTAGATGGGGTTAATGGACCTTCATGATTTTAAAATGTCTTCATGCTAGGGAAATGGTATCTCATAATTGATTGGTTTAGTCAAAGAGGACTTCTTTGTACTCTCAACGACAATTCCAAAAATTATGGTTCATTTTGTAAGTGATACAATTTAATTTATTTGTTAGGTTTTTGTTAGATTGCAATGTCATATAAGCTTTTGGTCATTGCTTTCAATTAAAGAGATATTGGTGTAAAGGCTAATTTTAAGAGAATTGATTTTTCAACATGGGTTTACAAGTTAAGAACCCTTAGGAAAAAATATAATTATACTTGCCCTAGCTTCAAAAGTAATATTTAGTAAGGATAATTTATTTCCTTTAATCAAGAGGATTTTTAGAAAATGGGTAGAGCTATAGAAAGGCTATCATTAATGTATAGGCAATAGGTTTTGAGCCATATGCCATGGGATCCTTTCTAGGTTTTGGAAATGATTACGTTTTGATTATGTTTTTAGTTTAATCACCTTGTCTATATAGAGTGCTTGATTTCCTTCTTGGGTAGTTTTATTATTATTTTTTGGTTTTTCCTTCTTCTCATTCTTTTCTTTTCCTCTTTTCTTTCTTCTTTCTTCTTCTTTTTTTAATCTTCACTCTTCTCTCTCTCTCTCTCTCTCTCTCTCTCTCTCTCTCTCTATATATATATATATATATATATATATATATATTCTAACTTAAGAAAAAGGTGACCATCTCTTCTTTTGGATTACAACTCAAAGTATATGTAGCTAGTGCAAGGTGTTGAGGATCATGAAGTATGTGTTGTTTATGTTTAGTATTAAGGATATAGGCACTTCATCATTTCAAAGGAAATAAATTACTAGAAATAATAATTACAATTGATGTAACTAAGGTAAGTACAGATTAATTTTAACGCCCCTAACCTCCTATTGTCCCTTTGTAAAGTAGTTCTTGATAGGGTTTAGTTTTGAAAATTTCTATTCAAAGGCCTAACGGGGTTGATGAGAGATAATTATGTTTAAGATATTGAAAGCAAATGCCTAACTTCATTTTGATTCGCTTATTAAATTTAAGATGGGCCTCCTTAAAGGAATGAGTCCAATAGCCTCACATTGATAATACTTAACATTCAAAGTTTGTTTTAAGGTTAGTATTTGGGATGTAATTTGCCTCTTTTCACTCTAAACCTTTCAAATAATAAGATAGATACGATTTATTTACATCCATGCCCCTGTCAAGACTAAATAATTTGAGGAATTTTTCCTAAACATTATTTTCTTTAGGTAGACACTAATATGATCTTTTGTTTTCAAAGATAAAACTATCTTAACAACTTCCACAATATAAATAAAAGATAGGTCTTATGAAGAATTGTTAGAGCCCTTTGAGATTTTAGTTCACATGGAGTATGGATGTGCTAATCTTACATCAATTAAGTCTTGAATCTTATTCTCTAGCCTCTAATAAGTGCCTATGGAGTGACCTTTTTGTCCCATATGATAATCATATTATGCCTCTAGATTTTTTATCTAAGGCCTATATCCTAGTTTAGGAGCTTACAGTCTAGGTATGAGACCTAATCTTTGACCTACTACCCAATATTTGGAGTAGTGAACCACTTAACATAGAAAATATAGCTAAGGTAAGCAATAAAGTAAAGCCATTAGGAGAAGCTTAAGAAATATGTTAAGTCAAATGACTTTATCTAAACTATTTGATATCAAAGCAAATTATGGCCTTTAGAATGATTTAGGGCCTTCGGATAATTTTTTCCAAATTGAGCCAAATTTTAGTATAAGTTTATAAAAGTTGGACAAATAGTCTTAATAATATCAATTTCTCAAAATAAAGTATTTATAACATTTAATCTCAATAAAATGTATTTTACCAAGTATGATTAGTAATTATTGGAAACTCGAAATTAGAGTTCCAAATTATCATGATACCTTAGAGATAAATTATATATATATTAAAATTATTATGGGATATAAAATAACATATGGAATATATATACATGTGCCATGTAGAATTCTAAGTATATACGTATGCCCGTAATTAGTTAAAATACCCTATTATTTACATTTTGGCCTAAAATAACATAGAAAAATCAATAAGAAATAATAAAAAAAATATAGGAACAACTTGAGTTAAGATTGTAGGCATGTAGAATTGCATGGACACCTATTCATGCCTTATAGATGAAATTTCATGCGAAAAGAAACATGTTACTTAAGCATAGAATGGTTGGGAGAGGGAAAGAAAATTTAGTTGTATCATCCAAATAGCTTTGTAATATCTAGAAACACTCTCCAACATTTTGTTCATGCAAGTGATGATCTAAGAAAAATCAGAGTGAGCAAAATGAATCAAAGGGCTAAAATTAGTAAAAATATGAAAATTGATGTGCGATTTAGAGAGTTAGATGGTTCATTATTATAGGGAGTGGTAGGGCATAAATTGATGGCACCACTACAAGGAATGGCCTATGCCCAGACTAGCCAATAATGGTGGAGGAGCAACCAGTGGCTAGAGCTCCATTTTTTAGTGAGATCTTAACCTAGTTTGATTTTAAGTATAAAAAATATCTAGAAAATTATGAAAAAATTTATTCCTACATATTTTTATATATAGAATTTAAGAAAAATATGATTTTGTGCAAATTTAATAGCTACAGCATACGTTTTTAAAAAATCGAAGAAATTAAACAATTTTCAACATTGAAATGATTAAGGTTCGTAACATAGTTTTAACTTCAAAATTTTTCTCTAAACTACAATATATTAATATTGAATTGCTAAGAAGATATTTCTCACAAAACTATTTTCTATAATTTTTATGAATTTTTTAGCCCTAAATTATGATTAAAATGGTGTTTTTGGTAAAAATTAACATATTATTCCTAAGGGCCTTGCTTAGATTTTAAGTTTCAGTGATTAGTGAAGTATTTATTGCATACTAGAGCTATTGTATTGGATTTTGAAGGGAGAAGTATAGGAAATCAATAGTGTACCTTAAATGTATAGTTTAAGAGAGTGTAAATTTCAGGAATTGATGAATGATGATGTATGATATGAGGAATATGGTTGTAATGAAGCTAAGAAGTATGGATTGAAGTGTTACTTTGGTTAGTCTTAATTGGAGTTGGAAGAAAATGGACCAATGAATTGATCATAAGGGAATTGAAAGAAGGAAAAAGATAACTCAAAGGAAGTTGAGGGCAAATGTTCTATTGGATATGCACTTAGAAGCAAAGTCAAAGGCAAGATTATGAATGAGTGGTAAAACAAGGGAATCTCAGAGACTAAGTTAAAGGGAATATTGGAAAGAACTTTGAAGTTATTAGTCTTAGAGGAAAATTCAAAGGGTAAATTCCTTGAATTTATGAAGCTAATTGAACTCAGAAGTTGTGTTAGAAGGTATTTATTAAAGAATCTTAGAGATGTAGCAACCTCAAAGATTGACTTAGAGGTTAAATCTACATTGAACATTAATGCCATAAGGTTTAGAGAGTAACTTAGAAGCTCTCCAGTTAAATACAGTAATGATATCTCGGCTCAAGGAATAGCTTAAAAGGTAACAAAGATAAAATAAACTCATATCACCATTCTAAATTTCCAATACTTAAGGCATAGAGTAATAACCTAACGACTAACTGACTTAATTCTTATATGGATGAATGAATTAGCAATATTTCATAATTTATAATGAAGAATAAAGTACTACATCAAGATAAATATCAAGGGGTCACCAACAAGAACGAGTTAGCATGCTTAGTTAGTGAGCAATTAAGTCCTTTGTAAATGGATATTTATGTGTGCCTAAGTAAGCTTATGTCTACTCTTAACTTTGTGTGATTTGTGATGTTTTAGCTTAGTTGAACTTGATTTCCATTTAATGTGTTGTTTGATGAACCATATGGAGCTATTAGCTATAATTGTTGCTGATTAAACAATGACATGATATTAAACTTGGTGGTTATGCTAGTGCTAATGAACGCATATGTGACAATTACTGGGGCTTGTGTTATCTTGAAAAACATTTTAAGGATTAACTCTATCTCTTATGCTGTACACATAAGTGAATTGGATATCAAGATCTTAAAACTAATAAAACTGTGAAGTAAAGGCTACGTAACAAGTAATGAATAACTTTGCTTAGATTTGCTAGGTTTTACTTGCCATGAGATCTAATGCATTCATGGCATGGCAGAAAATAGACCTATGGATCAAGTTTTCTAAAAACTGAGATATTATTAGGTCAATTTCCATATGAAAAGCTAGGTTTATCAAGTAAACTACTTGATTTGTAAAAGCTGGGTTTTTGACCATATAGAGACTACATTGTATCTATTGGATCAGATATATACTGGACTTTCCAACCACTCTATGTAGTTATTGCTAGGTTGAAATGTTTACCAAGTTCCTAGATATATTATCTAGATGCCTGGTTTGAGCCGACCGAACTAAATAAGTTACTAGGTTAAGTAAGGATATCGGTACCAATGTATGTCACATACCTAAGCATAACACACACTTATCGCATTTGCATTGTTTGGTTGGGAAACTATAAGATAACATAATTGAACTAACTACTTAAATGATGTACCTATTTTGTTGTGCTTGTTGTTGTATGTTTATCCACTTTCACTCAACTCGAAATAGTTGAGGGGATAAGTTTCTCTTATCCTCAGGTTATGGGTAAATAGTCAAAAGAAGGTATCGAAGTGATAAGAAGACTTCAAAACTCTAGCTAAAGATGGGATCTTAAGAGAAATCATTGACTACATTTTATGACTTGAGTATACCAAGATAGCTTTTTCAGGAAAGCAGTAGGTGTTACTTCACCAGAGGTTAGTATAGTCATAGTAGTTTAAATATGTGTATTTGTAAAAGAGTTACTATGTTGGATAGAATTGCATAACTATAATACTCTAAGCATGGCTCACTAATGTAAAAGCTATCATTGTTGTTTATTATATTGAATGAGAAATTATTCAAAAGTAATTGTTTATGGAATAAAAGAGCAGGTTGAATACAAGTTCTGCCTTTTCCTTAACTCAAGGATGGCAGTAATGAACCATCCTCAAGTACCAAGAGTTTGAGAAAAATTTTTAAGTAGACACCTAAAAGGTAAGGCATTATAAGGTGGTATCAGAGCTTGAAAATGGACTATAAAGTATCATAACTTGTTTAAGGAATTGGATTGGAAGTGTGATGAATTGAAAAGTTGAGGCATTTACGTATATCTAAAGGATTGAAGTAAGATTGGAAATGAGATCTAAGGTATGTCAAGGAGCATGAATGAAGGTTATTTAAGATGAAGAAACAAAAAATATGAGGAGTAACATGGAATGATGTAAAGTTTGAGCAAAATTCTTAAGGAAGCTATTGAGAAATTTATAGGCTTGAGTTGGTATTAAGTAAGAAATCTTAGTGAACCCAAAACAAATTATTGTATTGAAGGAATTGAGTAGAAGAATCGTAGACATATAATAGTTAAGAATAGAAAAGAAATGGATTAAGTCAAGTTGTAAGCTAGGGAAACTCTGTAAAGATAAGATTATAGTAATAGGAATGCATGTATGAGGCTATCGAAAGTAGCTAGAATAACTTAAGGAGATGAAAGAATAGCATTTCTATATAGCAAGAATAGGTCAAGAAATTATATGCTTCTAGTAATAATGTTAGAAGAAGAAAATAAATGGATAAAGCATGGGATATGGTTAAACTAGTACTAGATAATATACTTATAGTATGCTGTTGGCATATGAGTAAGCTTCGAAGGGAGTGGCAAATCTATGATTCTCGTGTTTCATTTGTTTGATCCTTTGACTGTCATGACTTTAATGTCTCTTATGTTGAGTTTTTGTCTTCACTATTGATCCAATCATGTCACATTGGTCATAAGATCAGTAATTGGTTAGTTCCTTTGTGTATTTTGTTGGTCTAAGAGTTGTGTCAATCTTACTTGATTCAAATGAAATCCCACTATATTAAGTCATTACAAGTCTCGTTTGAGCTTGAATCAACTAAAAGTTCAAATATGCTATACTCATACTCAATACCTTATGTATACTAGTTATATGAAGTACTTAAGTCCCTAGCTATGATGTAGTTGTAATACTTAGAGAACTATGCATGAGGTGAGAGATTAGTTAGAAGTTACATTGGAAAAGAAAAAAAAACAATATTTTTAAGACTAGACCTGAGTAAACGTAAGAAATGAGATATGCATTGGATGGTAGAAACTTAGTTAAAAAGTACTTGAAGGTAGAACCATCATTCATTTAGAGGTCAAAAGATGTGTTAGAATGTGTTTTTGTATAATAGTTTAAACTTGGTGAGACTTAAAACTTGCCTTAGAAAGTACCATAACCTGAAAAACAAAAGAATGTATGAACTCAGAACCTAAGTTTGAAAGTACAAAAAGTAGGATTGAGTTGAAATGATATCAAACTTCAAAAGCTTGTCAACTTGACAATAAATTATATAGTAACAAATGGATTTGATGACTTTCATAAGTGATGTTCTTACTAAAGACATTAAGTATATTATAGTGATAGATTGTATAGAGAATACATTAGAAGCTATCTTATTGGGAATTCAAAAAATAGCTTTATTAAGAAGACATATTCGACCAGTAGATTGGGTTTAGTCTTCAGGTCGAATCTCAAAGCTCCAGTCGGTCAGATCGAGTTGCTTGGGGGAAGAAGGAGGAGGTGATCAAAAGGGCTTCATAGTGTAATCCGATCGGTGATTTAATTAGGGAACAAGGGATTCATGTGTTTTGAATTGAAGATAATGGGTGTAATGAAGTTGCCTTGGTGTTTGATGGTAGTTTAGGGAGTGGTGTAAAGTGGTGGTTGCAGTGGATGTAGAGTAACCACAATGGTGGTTTCTGGGTGTCAAGTGAGCATTAGGATAAGGATTCTTAGAGTCGGTGATCACATTGGGGTAAATAGCTTTGGTTAATGAAGGGCAAAGCTGGTGGTTTTGCAAAGTAGGTTGTGGTGGCTAGGGTTTTAGCTTAAGTTATAGAAATGGAATCTGAGAGTGCAGCTAAGGGTGATATAAGTAGTGTTGTGAAGCTTAAAGCTTTGTGGTGTTTGTCGTGCTATTGCTTCACTCAAGAAAGCTTTGAGCTTCTCCAATCTAGAGAGAGAGAAAGAGATCGATGAGTAGAGAGAGAGAGCTCGAATTGACATTTGAGAGGGTTTAAGAGTGAATTATGATGCTTGTCTATAATCGTGGGTGTTCAGAAGAGTCTAATTTATAGCAATTCGAGTGGGCCTAAGCTCAAAAAGTCCATCAATAATGAATTGAACATGAATGCATGATTCTGAAATTCCATCTTTTTTTCAGATCGTGGGAGCTCAATTTAAATGCCCAAATGCATGAATCTAGATGTGTTCTTGGGTTCTCTTGAAAGTAGGTCAAGTGTAAGACGAGAATCATTCATTAATCAATATAATTAAGCTTGTGATTACTGCAAAAAGTGAAGCCAAAGTGAAGGGGTCGAAGTTGTTTTGCTGAGGAAAATAAGGGGAATCATAAGAAAGAAGGGAGAAAGAAAGGGAAAATGCTGACATAGCATTGCCATAGCACTACGTCAGCTAAGTTGTCCAATCATAATATGCCATGTGTCCAATAGTAACACGTAGTAGTTGACGTGGCATGCTACGTAGCGCTACGTTAGCGCCAGCCAATCAAGGCTACTACGTATCAGGACACGTGGCATAGAGAAACCCTAACACATGATAGTACTTGATGTAGTAGTGCGTCAACTAAAAAAAAAGGCTTTCCATGCCTTTACCAAGATTTGAACCCCTAACCTCTAAGTTATACCCAATGCTATGCTCATGTACTTATCTGTTAGGTCCTTAGCTTATGCCTTGTCTACATAAGTTGGGTCAACCGGGGCTAGATTCAAATCTAAACCCAAGTCCAATGGTTTTTTCCTTAAATTTTAAAAACTCTATTCTATTAAACTACTTAAAAATGATATTATTTTCTAAATTCCTTATTTTTTTTTTTCAATTTTTGTGTGACTTTTCAATTTTCCTAAATTTTTCCATTTTTTTCTAAATTTCTTATTTTTTAATATTTTTGCTAGATTTCTTTTTTTTTTGTGCTTTTTTAAATTTCTTATTTTTTGGATTTTCTTTAATTTTCTATTTTTTTGTGTTTTTCTTAACTTAGGACCCCTTATTTAATTAAAATAAAATAAAAGGGGCAAAAATTGGGTGTCTACACTATTTTCTATAATTTTTATGAATTTTTTAGCCCTAAATTGTGTTTAAAATAATATTAACATATTATTCCTAAGAGCTTTGCTTGGATTTTGAGTTTCAATGATTTGTGAAGTATTTACTATAGAACTATTGGATTGGATTTTGAAGGGAGGAGTATAGGAAATTAACAATGTACCTTAAATGCATAGTTTAGGAAAGTGTAAATTTGAGGAATTGGTGAATGATGATGTGTGATATGAGGAATTTGGTTGTAATGAAGCTAAAAAGCATAGATTAAAGTGTATTAAGTCAGGAATCTTATTATTATGAAGATGACAACGGAAAAATAAAAAGTAGGTTTATATTTTGTTGTAAATATTATATTGTACACATAAGTTATAACAGAATATCCAGTTGAACTTCAATGTAGCAACTGCTTTATTATGTAAATAATGTTGTCTTTTGATAAATGAGCAGGTTGAGTTAAGTTTTCAATAGATATTTCTATGTGATGGTACATCCTATGCTATGTCAAGATATGACAATTTCCTTTAAAATACCGTTTCAATGATAATTTAGGGGCTAAGAAATTATAAAAAGAAATACAAGAAATAGATTTATTGAAAAGCTTTACGTAGAAATTTAAACTAAGTATAGGGAAGCATATAGAAAAATTTGGGGAAAGAAATTGTACTATTTAAGCAATTTATTTTAATATTGAAAATTGTTTGATTTTTCCAATTTCTTAAGGCTGTATAATATAACTACTAAATTTTTACAAAATAACACTTTTCCTACAATCTACACATGAAAATAGTTTGAAACACTTTTTTCTAAAATTTTCTAGAAAAATTTTATATTTTTAATAATTTTAGGAAATTTGGCCTAAAATTGGACCTCACCAGAATTAGAAACTTCAGTCACCACCAGTATTACCACTCCTGTCGGTCGAGATTGGTGCTAGCTCTCCTTAAGGTGGCGCTCTTTATTTGTTCCCATTTTCTGTTCACGCCTTCAAACTTCAAATCGCCAAGATTAGCACTTATTCTTCAATAATTTTCCTAGATTTCCTTCTTAAATTTCCTCAACCCCGACTTATTTTTCCTAAGTCCTAGATTACATGTAAAATACTATGGAAGATGTTGTACAATTTTACAAAGCTTTAGAAAGGTGTAAAAATGATTTTCTCTCTCATCCTAGTTGGAAAATCCCCTTTCATACACATCTTAAAGGTGTTAAATTGCTATTCTATACACCAATAGCTATTCTTGGATCCTTCCATGCCTTGGCTAATGTATTTTTAGTTGTTCTTTATGCTTTTTTCAATTTCTTATTATTTTCCATTGCTTATTTTAACATAATTAGTATTTATCAAGTATTTTAGTTAATTACCGGTATATAATTACACATAATAATTACACATGAGGTATATACATATATTCTATATATTATTCCATGTCATATGATATTTTTATTACATAGATAATTTATCTCTAAATATTTACAAGCTATCGAAGCCTATTCTACTCGATTACAATAATTATCAAATTGTATAGTAAGATTCCACTATTTTACCTATATTATTATTTTATTATATTTTCAAAATCTAAGTCTATGGGGCCTCATTGATTGAACTTTCGAGCTTACTCGTAAATTTCTAACTTAATTGGATTAGTTTTACTGATGTCCCAAATTATTTACTCTATTCGTATTCACAAAAGTACGGGGCTTACAAAAGTCTCATTATTCCTCTTTTTAAGACTGACTAGGTACATTGTCCTAGGATCTATGATAGGAATCAAGGACTAATTACGAGGTCTTGAGCTCGATGGCTTGCTTCCTTAGTATGTTGAGTTGCCTTAAAGGACCTAACTCTAGAAGAGGAGTAGTTCCTACGAGCTGACCTGGTATATCTTTCGAGTTCCCCCAATCTATTCACTATTTTACAAGTGGAAGGAGAAGAACCTATCGACATTGTCCAGCCCAATTAGAGCTGAGCATTAAACTCGCCTATTTCGAAGCTCACAAGTGTTCGAGCTTAAGCTAACCTATTGTCGAGATAACTCGCAAAGGTCCAGCTATCAAGTCTCCACTTTCAAAGCAAGTGCTCCCCAATCCCTCAACCTATCAAGCCACCAACTTGAAGTTAACTCAACGAACTCAACTTTACTTAGTAACCAACACCTATTTAGACCACCAAATAGAGAAGTGGACACATGTCCCACTCTCTGACATCTATACTATCCTTTGTAAAGGATATTCCTTTTTTTTTTTTTTACTAATTTATCTTTTTATATTGCTTAAATTCCCTTTTCTAGCATAAATCTTTTTAGTAATTTTAGTAACCTAGAATTTTCCCTAATTAGGCTATATAAATATCTATATCATGTATTAGTCTCATTATCAAGAATATTAAATACAAAACTTTTCCCTTTTTAAGTTAACTGTTCTTCTACTTGCTCTCCTTACTCTTATCTAGGCCATTTGAGTATGGACTAATGGCGGGTGGCCTCTGGCCGCACTTTTGCATTATATCAAGTGTAACTTAAGCTCATGTAAGACATTAGTGCATCATATCCTATATTGGTATATAAGAACCCCTACTCAATCTCAAACTTCCATTCTTTCTTTCGAGCCATCTTATGGTTCAGACCTACCCTTGGTTTGTATGTTATCAATTGCCATATGTATTCTTCCCCAATAATCCATATCATCTTGGTATTAAAGCTTAACTACATTCATGTAAGTTTTTAATATCTTCTTGTTCTTTAGCGTTTTACTGTAGTGTATCATGTATCATTAGCAGGTTGAGACTTGAGATTGTTGTAGAAGTTGTAAGTAACTAAAGTGAATGTTAGAGTACTATTCTAGGTTATGGAAGTTTGCATACTGTTTCCCCTATTTCAGTACTCATAAAACTGATTGTATAGTTTTTACTGGTTTACAACTGAGTTGAGCAATACCGGTATTGTTCTAGTGGTAGTTAGAATGTTAGATGTTGAGTTGAGTATTGGAAGAAGAATTTTTTAAGTGTAGTTTAGTTGTTAGTATATTGAAATTTTTAACAATGTTAGACTCTAGTGTTTAAGAAACTCTCGAAAACCAAGAGAATGGTGCTTATAATGGTCAAGGCCAATAAGGAAGTTATATACCCCAATCTATAGATGAAAGACTAGACAAGCCTATTGACCTAGTGACTAACTTAAATGAAGACAAGCAATAAGCTAGAGATGACCCAAATAGAGGTAGAGCAAATGGATTGCTCGAGAGAGAAAATGGTTGATTTAGTCAAGCCAACAAACTGCAAGAGAAAATGGCCGACCTAGCTATGTTAATTTCATAGTTCAACCACAACAAGCCGTAGGAGTGGATAGATTTGCTCGATGAAGGCTTGCAATGGAAGAAATAGAAGAAGAGGATGAGGAGTTAGGTGATGAAGAAGAAGAGTACTATAAGCTCGAAGAAAGAAATGTCTGAGCTCCCAAAGTCAAAAGACTGAGGCTACAAGTGTCGAGTTTCTCTGATAATGGTAATGTTGAGGATTTTATTGTTGAGTGTCATGAAGTTCCTAAGAATGCTAAATAAGAGCTGTTGTCTTAGAATTCACAGGACACGTCACTCTTTAGTGGAAGAATTTATAGGCTACATGACGAAGAGAAGGAGAAAGGGATGTTAGAGATTAAGATGAGATGAAATGAGTAATGAGAAGGAGATTTGGTCCAAGCTACTATCTGTAGGACACATTCAAAAGGTTGTAAGAGTTGGAGATAGGCGAATCACGTGTTGACGCTTATGTAAAGGAGTTCTAAATGTTGATAATCTAATGTGAAGCTATAGAGCTAAAAGACTGAACTATCTTTAGGTTTATTAATAGGTTAAAATATAAAATAGGAAAATTCTTGGAACTAAAGATATTAGATCCTTAGATAAAGCAATCTAAGCTACTCAAAGGATAGAGTAATGACGATTAAGCAAATTCTGAGCTCTTGTAAATTGAGCTACCCCTAGCTGACCTATTCTAAAAGGACTTGTGAGATCAAAACTAAGTAAAACTACTGAAATCCAACCTATTTCAACCATACAAGCTGAAAAGAAAGAACCCTTGAAGCAGTTTGAGAAAGGAAAGATCTTAGGAAGAAAGATGAGCAAGATCAAATGCTTTAAGTGCTAGGGATTTGGGCATATGGCAACTTAATGTCCAAACAAAAGAGTGATGTTGGTGAAGGGAGAAGTGCTAACAATATAAGTCATCAATACTAATGAAGAAGTTGAAGAACTTAAGGAATCTAAACAAGTTAACCCATTTGAGGAGGAGGAAATCATTTATAGTGAAGAAGGTAATTTCATGCCTACAACCATAATGATAAGGCGAGTAATGAGTGTTAGCCCGGTACTTGAAGATGAACAGCATAAGAACTTGTCTAACATTGGTTGTAATGTTAATGAGATGTTGTGTGCTCTTATTATTGATAGTGATAGCTACATTAATGTGGCATCTGCTTTTATGATCCAATAGTTGAAGTTGTTGACTACACCTTACCTTAAACCTTACCAATTGCACTAACTTAGTGACAAAGGAACCCTGTAGGTGACCACATAAGTAGTAGTTCCAATCAGCATTAGAAAATACCAGGATGAAGTTCTTTGTGATGTCTTGCCTATGAATGCTTCCATATACTTTTGGAAACACCATGGATATTTGATCGGCATGTGATCTACAATGGAAAGAGAAATACTTGTTCTTTTGAACATAAGGGAAGAAAGGTAAGATTGAATCCCATGTTTACTAAATAAGTTAAAACTATAAGGGCTCAACTTAGCAAAGCCTTGAAGAAAGAAACCTACTAATGACCCATACCAAGCTATGAAAAGTGATAAAACTTGAAGGGCTAACCCTTTTATTGGTCAGAGATTGCTTGAATTAAGGGATTTGAATGATGAACTACTTGCCAAGGTGAAAGACCTATTCAAGGAATTTGCAAGCTATTCCTTGATGAACTATTAGAAGGCCTGCCTTCGATCAGAGGGATTAACCATGCCATAGATCTACTACCAAGAGCTACATTACCAAATAAGATTGCATATAAGTTGAACCTTGAATAAGCTATCGAGCTCCAAAAGCAAGTAGACAAGCTAATGAATAGAGGCTATGCGAGAGAATCTTTAAGCCTATGCACTATACCAGCCCTATTGGTGTCGAAGAAAGTTGGTGCATGGAGAATGTGTATAGATAGTTGAGTTATTAATCGAATTACTATCAAGTACAAGTACCCCATAACTCAGCTTGATGACATACATGACGGGTTAAATGGAGTAAGAATCTTCTCTAAGATCAACTTCAAATCCAAGTACCATCAAATCAAAATGTAAGAAGGAGATGAGTGGAAGACCACATTCAAGACCTGCAATTGCTTGTATGAAAGGCTAGTAATGCCATTTGGATTGTCAAATGCATTGAGCACATTCATGTAGCTAACGAACCATGTACTCTGAGAATTGATTGGAAAGTTTGTTGTTGTTTACTTTGATGATATTCTTGTTTACAGTCTTAACTTAGAAACACATTATGACCATCTTTTAGATGTCTTTGATAAGCTTCAAGTTGAAAAATTGCATACTAATCTAAAGAAGTGTGACTTCTGTTGACCATAAGTAATCTTCTTAAGACTTATTGTGAGTAGAGGAGGTATATAAGTTGATGAAGAGAAGATGAAGGCAATCACTAAATAGCTTATGCCAACTTATTCTGCTAATGTACAAAGTTTTATGGCTAGGCATCTTTTCATCACCATTTCATAAGAAACTTCAGTACCATTATGGCCCCACTAATTAAGCTATCAAAGAAGAATGTCATGTTCAAATGGAGAGAGAAAGAGCTACAAAGTTTTAAGGAAGTTGACTACTGCCCCTATCCCAACTCTCCCAAGCTTTGACAAAGTGTTTGAAGTAGAGTATGATGCATTTAGATTAAGCATCAGCACCGCTAATGTAGGAAGGCTAACCAATTGCCTATTTCAATGAAAAGCTTCGAGGTGCTACACTTAACTACTCTGTATATGATAAGAAGTTCAATTCCTTAATCCGAATTTAGTTGTATGGCAGCATTATTTGTTGCCTAGAGAATTTGTGATCTATATTAACCATAAATCATTGAGATATATGAAGAGCCACCCAAGCTGTCTAAGAGGCAAGGTAAATGGATCAAATTCTTGGAGAGATTTTCTTTTGTTGTTAAGTACAAAATCGACAAGAACAATATAGTGGCTAATGCCCTATCGTGACAACATACCCTCTTGATCAAGCTCCAAATAAGACTTCTTGGATTATTAGTAATTAAGGGTTTATATACCAAGGACCTACACTTTAGTCCAATTTATGCTAGATGTGGAGGGGCTAGAGCTTTCGATGGCTATTATAGGGGGGACAAATACCTAATCAAAAGACAAAAGTTATGTATCTTGACCTATTCTATACATGAACTATTGGTACATATGGCACATGGAGGGTGAACATTTAGCCATTTTAGCAAGAACAGAGCCTATGAAGTAGTGGCTTCAACATTCTTTTAGCCAAGGATGATGAAAGATGTACAATATGTATTAGAGAGATGTGCAACCTACCGTTGAGCCAAGAGCTAAGCTAAACAAGCACCTCATCTTCCATTACCAATCTTGACAAAACCATGGTCTAAGCTAAGTATGGACTTTATATTAAGTTTATTGAGGATGCCTCATGGGAAGGACTCCATCATGGTGGTCATGGACCAATTCAGCAAGATGGTACACTTCGTGCCATGTAATCGAACTAACAATGCTTTGACTATTTCTTTCCTCTTTTTACTGGAAGTGATTAAGTTGTATGGAGTGCTAAGAACTATAGTGTTTGATTGAGACCCTAAGTTCTTAAGCCATCTTTAGAAGCAACTGGGGATGAAGCTACTGTACATCCTGCTACCTGCAAACAAATGGACAAACTAAGGTCATCAATAGGACCTTAGGGACCTTGTTACGAGTTGGAGTTAAAAGAAACCCAATTGATTGGGGCCCATACTTACTAATCATTGAGTTTGCCTATAATAAGATCACCCATAGTGTCACTAAGAAGTTATTCTTCAAGGTCACATATGGATATAATCCCGAGCTTCCACTTGACTTGATCCCTTCACCAATCGCCCTAAAGATCCATATGCTATCAAAAGGTTAGAAGTCATTTGATCAATGCACCAAAAGGTTATGGAAAATCTTACTAGAGTTTCTTCTAAGCTCGAAAGAAAAAGCTACGGATGAAGAGTCAGAAAATTCTAGCCTAGCAATCTAATGTAGATTCATCTTAGCAAGGATTAATTTCATAATCTTAGGAAAAGCAAGTTACCTCTCTGGGCAAATGGACAATTCAAAGTGATTGAAGAGATTAATTCAAATGCTAATAGAGTTGAACTAACAAAGGAATATGGAATCTCTAATACCTTTAATATTGCTAATCTTCACAAAGCTGACCATGATTTGATCCCAAATCTCATATAGCTTAGAGGGGATGATAGGAATTAAGTACCAGCTAAAAGGTCTTGAGCTTGAGGGTTTGCTTCCGTAGTATGCTAAGCTATCCTAAAGGACTTAACTTTAGAAGAAGAGTAGTTCCTTTAAGTTAATATCCTCGCAGCTCCCCTAATTCATTTACTATTTCAAAAGTGGAATGAGAGGAACCCATCAATGCTACTAAGCCTAGTTAAAGTCGAGCATTGAACCTACATTTTTCCGATCTCACAAGTGTTTATGCTTAAGTTGATCTATTACCGAGCTAACCTACGGAGCTTGAGCTATTATGTCCCTACTTTCAAAGGAAGTGCTCCCTAAACCCCCAACCTACCAAATTGCTAACCTAGCCAGCTTAGCAACCAGTACCTATTTAGACCACCAGATAGAGAAGTGAACGCATGCCTACTCTCTAACATTTGTAAAATCCATTGCGAAGGATATTCCTTTTCGTTTGTTTACTGATTTTCCCTCATATATTATTTAATTTCCCTTTTCTAATAAGAACCTTTTAGTAATTTTTAATAACTTAAGACTTGCCCTAATTAGGCCATATAAACATCTATATAATGTATCAATTACATCATCAAGAACATTGAATATAGAATTTTTCCCTTTTTGAGCTAAGTGTTCTTTTACTTGCTCTCTTTACTCTTATCTTAGCCATTTGAGCATAGACAAGTGGTAAGTGACTTCCGGCCACACTTATGCATAATATTAAGTGTGATTTAAGCTTGTATGAGGTGTTAGTGCATCATATCCTACGTCGATCCGTGAGAACCCTACTTGATCTTTCACTTCCATTCTTTCTTTTAAACCATCTTGCAGTTTGGACTTACCCTTAGTTTATGTGATATCAATTGCCATATGTACTCTTCGTTGATGATTAACATCAAGCTATCTCAATATTAAACTTATATTAATCGTAGAAAGCTCTTATGAGTTTTTCGCATGTGTTCACTTAAGTTAAATCGAGTTTAGCATATTAGGTTAGTGATATCTTGAAATGTTTGCACCATGAGTTGGTCATATTGGATGTACATGCCCATCTTGCTAACATAGAGTTTGGCATATAGCTTTAGGATTCCTGTTTTGTTGTATATCTCAAACTTTAGTACCTTAATATTTTACTAGAAAAGCCCCAATATCATATGTAGAAAAGTTGATGATCTCAACTTGCTTAAATCCATCATCACTTCCAAGTGCTCTCATCATTTCAATTATTTATTGGGTTTGCTTTCTTTTCAACTCCTTAATGCTATCTTGACTTGGCCTTGAGTTAATTGGGAAAGAATAGGTGTTAGGCTCAAATACTTGATTGATCTTCTATTTGATTCAAGAAGTGGTGCTTCAACAAATTTCCTACATTAGCCTTCGAGTGCTTTACATTTGATGACGATATTGTGCTGAATCGAACTATGCTATAAACTAAGAAGTTTATCTGTTTGGTCATTTTCCCCACCGCTTGCTCTAATGATCGAATCCTTAACTCAGCATGACCGGTGTCATAAGGGTTGTTATTGTTATTCCACTATTGGCCATTACTTTCAAGAACTCCTGAGAAGGATCCATCCCAATTAGCAATTCTCTCAATTCCTTTATTTTTTTTAACTTTTAATTTTGAAAACACTTATTTTGATTGACAAAAGGGTTAAATTGGACCTTTTTAAAATGAAGAAATGATATAAAAAGGAACTAGGCAATGGAATATAAGGATAAGATTTATTTACATGAGTGATATGACCCTATGATTGATAAATTGTAAGAAAGGGTAAAAATTTCTAACTTAAAGTGGAAAACATTGTGAAAAGAAAGGGAGCCTAAAAAAGACTAAATATTTACAAATAACTATCTAATTTTTATAGAAGGAATATTTTATAGAAGGAAATTTTTATGAGATACTTGATAGTTACAAATAACTATCTAATTGGAAAATATTATCATTTAGAAGGATGGATAAGTGAGGATTTACTAATTATAAGAAGACAAAAAATTTCTAACTTAAAAGTTCAAAGGAAAGAAATGGTCAGTAGACCTGTTTAAGAAGTCACATAAAGCCTAAGAAAATATTTTTGACATCTATAAACAAACCTAAAAGAAAAGGTTTGAAGGCTAGGAGAAAAGGACAAGGAGCATTATCTAGAGTAATAATTATCTATAGGGTGGTAATATTATCATTACAATCTAGAAAATTATTTTCAATTTATGAAATTTTTTTTAGAAAATAATTTATAAATATGGCCTATCAAATCTCCTAATGGGCCTATTCTAAAATGATAGCCTAACATGTGATAAAATTGCAACTACCTAAAAAATATTATTTTACAAGTAGAGTGGATATGATTTTTAAAGAATAAGTTTTAAAAGAGGTGGAGTATTTTACAAGGTAGCAGATGATATTATTTACAAACCAAAATATTTACAAAACAAGCATACAATATGAAGGCATACGAATGAAAATACAAAGGATTACCAACTAATTAATAATGTGGCAATATTAAGGGTATAAGGTCATGGCTTTTTTGGAATTCCACTATTATAACGAGTTTGAAATTATAAAGAAATTGAAAATGTTACATCGAAATAGGATTTACAAAGAATTTTTATATTTACAAAAGACTCATACATAAAAATACAAAATATAGGAAAATTACAAATTTATAATGAAAAATCCTATATAAAGAACTAAATTACATGGGTAGTATAGGAAAAATATATTACAACATTATTATGATATAGTGGAACTTTGATAGAGAAATGATCCTTTGTTAACATGCCACAACAATGCATTTTCATCTGTCTAAAGATTCTTATATGTAGAAAGGGTGGGTTTAAAAGGTTCTCAAGCTCTATGATCTCATACTTTTTCGAAGAAACATTTTATCGATTACATTGAAACTCAAGTGAGGTAGCTTACTTAACCCTATAAGATAGTTATCCTACAATAGCTGAAGCCTATACATTGGTCCCTCGAGTATGGTTTTAAGACGACACTATATCTAACATACATTTATGATGCAATAACCACTACAACCCCCCC
>JAMXBB010000002.1:57914213-58235744 GCA_024138015.1 Lumnitzera littorea
AAAAAAAAAAAAACAAGAGGCTCCAGTTCCGTGGAGTATAAAAAGTAACTCTGTTCTCCTTTGATATTTGTTTTGCTGGGTAAATATGTAAAGCCAAAATGAGAAAAGGAAAAAGGAGCTTCCTAAATAAATAAATAAAAGCCGCACTTCTTGTAATAATACGTGAAAACTAATTGCACTAATATTAACGGAGTGAATCATATTAGAACACATTAGAAGAACCGATATATTACTGATAAAAGCACTTTTAAATACTAAAAGTTTCATATCTCAAACAAATTTTAAGAAATTGCTTTAGTTCCAGCCAAAACAACTCTTTTTGAGGGTAATGTATTAATTAGTTGATATATTTATATTATTAAAGTGTTTAAAATCTTAAGTTGATTATTTTTATTTATTTAATATTTTAAATAAAATTTTCATTATTAGTAAATGATTTTCTTTAACATATTTAATTATAAATATAGAACAATTTAGATATTTCATATATCTCTCTTCCTCCTCTAATATTTCTACTACTCTCTCTCTCTATCTCTCTCCTTTAACATTCTCGCTATTCTCTCTCTTCTCTAATGTTCCCACTATTCCTCATTTTTCTCTTTACAACCCTCATATCTTTCTCTCTTCCTCATATATTATTATCTTTTATTAATATTATAATATATTTAATTATATTATATAATTTTATTTATTTTATACACATACAATATAAATACATCGACTGCTATTATATATATATATATATATATATACATGTGTTTTTCTTTTTCCATGGCTTAAGGAAGTCATATATTTTTGTAAAACAATTATTGGTGTGCAAGATATAGAAAAAGGAGACTAGAAAAGAGATAACTTCAAACATTTATCTATGCTTGTTAATTATGCAGCACATTTTGAAAATCTTTTATGTTAATTTTTAAAGGTGATAATAGTTATAGATTAGGGATGTAACTGTAGGTTCGATCTTATGGGTACATAAACCAAGGAAATTGACAAATACTAAGAAGGTTTAGTACTAAATATTGTTACAAAGATTTGGATATATCTCCATGCCATTTGTAACAATATTTTACCTAATTCACATGATTATTTTGGTCATTTATTTGATTTCAGATCTTTTCTTCTAACATAATTCATTATTTTTATAACCTTATAAACCAAATCGAAATTGATGATAATCGATATGGTCTTTTCATAAGGTTGAGACAGGATATGAGAAAATTTTAAAACCTTATGTTGTTAAGTAGGATTTCGAGAAACTTATATATAAGATATAAAAACTAATGTTAATAGTTTACATATTTAGTAATTTATATTATTGTATGAATATACTTTAAATTTGACCTTTAAAATATGTAGTTGATTACTTGATGGCATATAAGATTTAACTTGATTTGTGCAAATTATTGACCTTTTAATATAATTTATTTTTTCCATAAAAACATGAATTTTAAAGAACTTCAACAAAATGGTATTAGCTTATCAAGTGAGGCTAAGCTAATTTGGGAACCTTATAAGATTTTTAGGTGGGTTTTGGATACACTTTAGGGTTTAAGATGAGCTTTATTAACATTTAATAAGGTACTAGAATAGATTTGATTCTTATGAATATCCTTCCCAAGCTTATCTGTTGCATCTCTATAATAGAGGCATTTGTAAGGGAATAGACCTTTCATCTATTTGCTTCTTTTTTTCATCAAATATATAATCAATATTAGAAATTCTAAATTATTTAGCTTTTGGTAAGTATGCTTAGAGTGGTGCCTTCTCTCTCTTATTTTAGAGAGAGATTTTTCCTCTCCATTTAGTGAGATTCCCCCACCCCATGTAGTGCTTTATGTGCAACTTTGCCACATTAGCCTATTTGAACAGTCATAATTACATTGCATATTCCAAATGACAAACTTCGTTCTACATCACTTGTTATTGGGTATTGCATCAAAATCATTCAATATCCATTTCTAATCACGTATATAGCCAAATTTCATCGTCTTTCTTATATTTATGTCAAATTTACGATATCTAATAGCTTTCCTTTGCATTCTTGGTTAGTTGAAATTCACAATCATCTTTTCTTTCCATTCGTGCTTTCTCTTTTTTGAATGTTGGTCTATCTTGCTTCTTTTCCTACACACACATTGCATAATCAATATCAATAATAACCATTCATTATTTGTTTATACATATCTTAATCGGAAGCTATGATAAGAGGAAGAAACCAATCACATCTCAATGTAAAGACAGTGATTTTGAGGAGAAGTTGATTCTAGAACTTGACTCAAGCATTTCAAGTAAGAATAAGGTTATCATGGTGGGTCAGGTGATTGTGAATGAGCGATCAATAAGTTGGTTGTTATGAATATATTGAAGAAATCTTTGGGTGATTTAGGTGAAGTACATTTTACTTCTTTAGGCCTAATAAATTACTTAAGAACTTTGATTCAATGGCTGTAATGCATACTGTGCTTACAAAAGGTCCTTGGAATATTCATGGGCACATGTTCATAATAAATGAATGGCAAAGTGATTGTAACATTGAAGAAGTAGATCTAAATTCTACAACATTTTGCATTCAAATATATAGACTTAGGCTTAATCAAATGGCGAATAATAACGCTAAGAAGTTTGGGACTACATTAGGAAGAGTAGTTGATTATGGAAGAGTGAAGAAGGAAATAAGGCTAAGATGTTGGTTCCTACAATTAGGGGTTATAATAGATCGTAGAAAACCACTAAAAAAAGAGATGTATATTTATAGAAAAGATGATGAGAGATATAAGATTCATTTGAAATGTCAAAGGCTTTCGAATTTTTGTTTTATATGTGAAGATTAGGTCATCTATGTAAGGACTATGATTTCAAAAATGGTGGAAATGGTGATTTTGGTCCTTCATTGCGTGCTTTACCAATTAAAGATGGGTTTTGGTTGAAAATGAAAAAGAGGGATGGAAGTCAAAAGAAGGTGGAGGAATCAACAGTTGGTACATTGGGAGTTGCTAATGAAAGAGTATTGTAAAAGAATTTTGATGAAAACAAGAAAAACTATATTTATTTGGACTTAAATTTTTCACCTCAATCCAAGTCAATTGTAAATAATGTTCCCAACATTCCAAATTTTAATACATCAATACAGAAGAGTAACTCTATACACTCAATCACCCAAGTCCTCATTATCTTACAACCTATTAAGGAAGCTAACAAACACTTCACAAAAGATACAAACCATAAACAAACAACTATTAACCCATCCCAACCTAATTATTTTGTCGAACTCCTACCTGAAGAAGACTCAACTAAAGGGTCTTACTACTCTAAAATTGAATCACTTATTAAAAAGGATATTGTGGTACCTTCCCCTATTGTAAGAGCCTTTAATGTTTTGAAACTTAAGAAAAATAGGGATAAGGAGTTTTATGGTGCAGCTAAGAGGTTATGCTTTGAATTTGCTGAATTAAATGAGTAATATGGCAGGTTTTAGTTTGGAATCTGGAGTAGTTACAAGGAGTGGGAAGTGTAGGGTAAGAAGAAAAAATGTATTGGTGTGGTGGAATGTTAAGGTATAAATTGGATGGAGAAAGAGGAGAACCTTATGTAGGTAGTTGTGAATGAAGGTAATATTTTGAGTTACAAGGGTGATGGTGGCTACTCTTCAACAACTATACAGTTGCCATAAGTATTATAAGTTGGAATTGTCAAGAACTTTGTCTATCCTTAACAATTCAAAGTTTATGTGCACTAGTTTCTAAAAATAATCCTTCTTTGGTTTTTCTAATGAAAACAAAAAACAAAAGAAATTTTATAGACAAGATAAGAAAAACTTTAAATTTTCAAGATGGATTTTATGTTTACCCAGTGGGTATAGCGGGAGGTCTTGCTCTTTGATGGGCTAGTGATGTTCAAGTCGAGATCTTAGAGATTAACAATAACATGATTGTAACCTTAGTGGAAGGGTTGTATGGGTTTAAGAGCTTTGTTTGCTGGGTATATTCTTCATTAGATTTTTATAAAAAATAACATGTCAGGAAGGAAATAATCGATTTGTCAGTTATATTTAATGGAATGTAGCTTTTCATTAGGGACTTTAACAACTTTATGGATAACTCATAAAAGAATAGAGGTAATATGAGAAGTAGACAACAAATGGAGGGATTTCGTGACATGATTTGATAAGCTAACCTAGTGGATTTAGGCTACAAAGGACAAAAATTCACATGGATGAATCGAAGATTTGATGGGGTGTGGTGTGTGAACGTATAGATAGAGCTTTGGGCTCTTGTGATTGGCTTATTAATTTTCCCAATGTAAGTGTAGAGCACCAATAGATTGCAAGTTCTAACCATATTGCTTTAGCTATTGTGTTGATTGGTAGTTGTCCAAAAAACAAAAAAATTAAGCTGGAAAATTTTTGGAGGTTGGTTATAACCTAGTAGATTTAGGCTACAAAGGACAAAAATTTACATGGACGAATTGAAGATTCGATGGGGTGTAGTGCGTGAACGTATAGATAGAGCTTTGGGCTCTTGTGATTGGCTTATTAATTTTCCCAATGTAAGTGTAGAGCACCAATAGATTGCAAGTTCTGACCATATTGCTTTAGCTATTGTGTTGATTGGTAGTTGTCTAAAAAAAAAAAATTAAGCTTGAAAATTTTTGGAGGTTAGTTAAGGGTTGTAAGGAAGTGATAGAGACTAGTTGGTTGTTAGAGGAAGGGAATAAGCCTTTTGCAAATACTGTTTTGAAGTTGAGAAATTGTGAAAAACATTTAAAAGGGTGCAATAAAGCCAAAGTACCCAATAGTAAAATAAAGATAAATGAATTATTGAAAAAATTAGGGGAATTGAATTGTTTGGATATGAGACATAAAGAAGAGGAGAGTGCACTAAAAGAACTCGAGGAGATGTAGATTAGAGAAGAAGAGTACTGGCATCAGTAGTTTAAAGTGGATTGGTTAAACTATAGTGATCAAAACATATCTTTTTTTCATGAAACAATAAAAAGTAGAAAAAGAAGAAATCAAATTGAAAGAATAAAATCTCAAGATGGGATATGGATTGACGATAGAGGGAAAGTTGCTGCTAAATTTACAAGTTATTTCTCTAACTTATAC
This sequence comes from Lumnitzera littorea, assembly GCA_024138015.1. Lineage (NCBI taxonomy): Eukaryota > Viridiplantae > Streptophyta > Magnoliopsida > Myrtales > Combretaceae > Lumnitzera > Lumnitzera littorea. Next base: position 57,919,321 of record JAMXBB010000002.1, read on the forward strand.
TATAGTAAAGGATCTGGGGAACTAGATAGTGTACTAGATTAGGTATACCTTATTTTTTTACAATAAGAGAGTGATATTTTGTGTGTTGAAGTATCACAAGAAGAAGTACAAGTGGTTGTTTTTTAATTGGGAGCACTGAGGGCTCTAGGAGCAAACGATTTTCTTAGGATTTTCTATCAACACTACTTGGATGAAGTTGGTGCTTTTGTTGTTAGGGCAATCCGATCCTTCTTTAGGTAAGGTACATTTCCTAATCTCTTGAACTCTACGGATTTGATTATGATTTGAAAAATTCCTAAACCTAAGTCAGTTTGTCACTTAAGGCCTATTAGTTTATGCAATTTCCTTTATAAAATCATTTCCAAAATTCTTGCAAATAGATTAAAATCTTTTTTTATCAAGTCTCATTTTAGAAAATCTAAGTGTCTTTATTTTAGGGAGGCTTATACAAGACAATATCATAGTGTCTCATGTACTATTTCATTTCTTGAAAAATAAGAGAATAGGCAAAGTTTTTACTTGTGTGCTAAAGCTAGACATGAATAAGGCATATGATTAGATAGGAAGAGACTTTTTAGAAAGGTTCTTATAAAAATTGGGGTTAAATAGCTCTTATGTGGAGTGGATAATGGCTTGTGTAAGAACAATTGAGTTTAATATGAATGTTAATGGGCATGAAGTGGGGAAATTGAAACCTACATGGGGGCTAAGACAAGGTGACCCTTTATCACCTTATTTGTTTATTTTAGTTGCTGATGTACTCTCTGATAGGCTTAATGGGCTTTATAGAAGGAAGGATTGTGGGAATAAAACCTAAGCCAATGTGTCTTATGAAGTCACATCTCCTTTTTGCTGATAATTCTCCTATTTTTCTTAAAATTTTAGAGGATATTATTGCAAATTTCATGGATACTCTCACTAACTACTATTGTGCAGCAGGGCAATCGGTGAATTTTGAGAAATCTTGTATATATTTCAAAAAGAATACTTTGGAAAATGTAAGATAAGTGGTTACAAGATTGCTAAAAGTTAAGATAGTAGATAATCTAGGAAAATTGTTAGACTTGCCATCATTATGGAGTCATTTGAAAACAGAAGCATTATGGTTTGTGAAGGATAAGATAGAAGGAAGCCTTTAAGGATGGAAGAGGAATTTGTTAGTGAAACGGGTAGAGAAATCGTGATTAAGTCGGTAGTTTTTGTGATACTAACTTTTTAAATGGGATGTTTTAAGTTTCCATTAAGATGGTGTAATGTAGTCAGCAATCTTTTTATGAGAGTTTTTTTAGGCCAATAAAGAAATGAAGGCCATATTCACTGGCTAAGCTTGAGAACTCTAACTCAATCGAAGGAGATGAGGGGGTTGGGGTTTAAAGACTTAAATCAGTTTAATTTTACCTTGCTTATTAAGTTAGCATGCAAATTGCAACAAAATCTAGAAGCATTATGCATCCGCATCCTCAAAGGTCCTTACTTTCCTATGATAAGGTTTAGAGAAGCTAAAAAAGGAGGTCATGTTTTTGGGGGTTAACAAGCATTTTAGCTAGCAGAGATGTTTTGTTTAAGGGAGGAGTGTAGAAGATTAATGATGGCAAATCTGTAAAAGTGTGGAAGGATAAGAAGATTCCTAGTGTAGAGGGTTTTAAACTTCAAATTGGATACAAAGTACTAAATATATTCATAAGATCTATTTGCCTACGAGGGCTAGAAAGGATGAACTGATATGGCCTTATATGAAAGATGGTGCTTGTTCAGCAAAGTTAACCTACTTTTTTCTATTAGAGCAGCAAAATCAATTGCATGAGGAAATCCCTTCATCTTTAAGTTCTATATCTAAGAAAGAATGGAAATTCATATGGGGGTTGGATCTACAACCAAAAGTCAAGCACTTTTGTTGGAAAGCCTTTGTGGAAATCTTACTTGTGTTAGAATTATTAGACCTTCGTAGAGTCATCTTTGATGATAGCTGCATATTGTGTAGTGAAAAAGAAATAATTGAACATGCACCGCTACTTTGTCCTTTGACATTAAGTGTTTGGTTTGGCACTTTTAGGGATTAAGGTGATAGGTGAGAACATCAACTGCTTCTAGAAATGGTTTTGCCAGATCTTAATAGGTAGTGAAAGGCATGGTGTCAAGAGCGGATCTCAGTAGATCTATAGCATGGTTGGCTTAAGAGGTTTGGAAAGGGAGGTGTGCAATGATCTATGAAAGAAAAAAGGGTAGATTTGGAGGGTGTGATCTTGAGAATGATTTGTGGTCTGGAAGGGTGGATGATATTATAGAAGTGTGAAGAAGGTAAAAGGATGTGTGTTAGAGCAAATAGAAGTAATTCTCCAAACAAAGTTTGGTTGTGTCCATCATAAGTCATGACAAAGGTCAATGTAGATGCTTCATTTGTTGAGAAAGGAAGGATGCGTGTGATTGTAGGAGTGGCGTGTGATGCTTAAGGAGAGATGGTCAAGGGATTTTTGGAATGGAAAGAAGGATGTAGTGTGAAGCAATTAAAACCACTGGCAATTCTATATGCAATTTGCTGGGTTAAAGAAAGAAGATGGCTTACAGTTATAATTGAGGTGGATGCCTATAATGTGGCTAATACTGTTAATAAAGGCTTAAGGTTTGTAGGCTAGGCCAGTGAGGGAATAATAAGAGATATTAGAGTCAAGTTGTATGGATGTTCTTTTATTTCTCTAATGCCTATCTTTAGGAGTGCAAATGTCATTGTAGATTGAGTAACCAATTATTTTAGAAGGTAAATGTGTCTTATGAATTGGCAGTTAAACATCCTCTCTAACCTTTCTTGGCTACTTTCTATAGATAGACATATGGGTCTTGATGCTTTGGATGATGTGTCTTGTAATAGTGTTGAACCATCTTACGTAATGAAGTATTTTATTTCTGTCCCCAAATATATATATAGAGAGAGAGAGAGTAAGTATGCTTGGAGCACTTGTCAATTAAGGCCTATTCTTTTTGGCAGATGACATTCACCAAAGAAGAAATAATAGTGTATTGGATGTGTAAACTAAAAAAATTATTGCGTAAATGGTATATCCTTTTTCTTTTTCCACTGAGTAAATTTAACAGCTAACCTGGACACATTTATTAACAAAATCATTTACAAGGCGATCTTGGACAGAAATTTTTGTTATGGACCTTATATCTAAATTATGCGTTTTACCTTCTAAGTTACTTTCTTATGTTAACTCCTGCGAAGGTCAAAAGGGTAAAATACATTGTCAGTAGGACTGAATGGAGAAAAGTCCACCGTCTACTTGCTTAGTGGTCACACCTTTTATCGTTTCGTTTTGGTTATCGGCATATGGCATTGGCTAGCCGAGTTTTTTAATGCTTCTTAAAGTACAATCCTCTAGCATCTCATTGTGGACACCCCAAAAATAAAATAAAATAAAAGAAGAGTTCTGGCAAACGATGGCGCACCATTTACCATCATTGTAATGGTGGGTTGCTTTCGTTTGTTCTTTAAGTTACATATTAATATGCAATTTAAACTTTAAAGCCGTCCCTTTAAGTGTCCTCGAGGTTGTTCAAGAAATGACAACATGCTACAAAATGCAAAACTATGAATACAATAAAAAGGTGGCAAAATTTTGTCGAGTCTAGTGTCGACTAGAACATTTTTCAATTTCTGCGCGTGTATCTCCTTTCTATTTATAAGATTAAATATGTATAAATTTTGTATTGGGCGTTGGTGAAGACAGATATGTAATGATACCATTCCCAAAATTCCCTGTAAAAGTTTTTGTTGTTTGATAAAATATAGCTAAAGCACATTCGCTTGGAGACACAATATATCAACGCTTTCATATATGGCAATGACTCGAATATTTGGAAATTGACTGTTAGATACTTATTTCACCACTTAAAGTTAGAAAGATGCTCATAAAAAGCTTGTCAACGACTCTAATCTTTTAAAAACTTACGGGGCTACTTTTTTATTCATTTATTTTTCTCTTATTGTATACTCAAACTAGTCTATCATCCTTGTTTGATGTATTCGTTTTCTACACATTTCCACTTGCATTTGTTATCGGATGGTATTGAATTGGCTAAACCTTAGAAGTTGAGTTTTCAGTTTAGGACCTTGAATCAGATTAACTACGAGACATCAGATAGATTATTGTATATAACAAGCATGCTAAATTAAGGGATTCTAATAATTTGATAATTGTTTAGATATATAGTGAACATCTAATTTTTAAAGTTCATAAAAGTAGAAGAACCGGACAATATAGGAAAAACTAAACATATAAGAAGAACATAAGAGTATGGTTGATATGTAGTATTGGACATGGATTTTTATGGTTAAAAATATTTTAAAATTTAAAAAAATTAATAATTATTAATATTATAAAATTCAACAAAATTTAATATTGTGATTTAAAAACTTAGTGTTGGGTTACTTTTCAAATTTTAAAGATATATTAATTCTATACTTTTATATTACTATATATATGATTTAGATTTTTTTAGTTTTAATCTAGTATTTTAAGGCATTTTTGTATAATTACTTTAGTCAATTTGCAAACCAAATAATGGATTAAAACTAACGTTATCCAATACCATACCTTAAGATAGGACAAAGCAAGGATAGTCCATTCCAATAAAAAATCACTACTGTTATGCAAGATAATGGACTGCACACGTAAAATAACCAAGGATATGCATATAATCATGTAATCTTGGCTTCAAGGCTTGGGGTTGGTGTGGATGATGGAGGATGCTTGAAACCAAGTTGTAGTCGCTATCAACGCCATCCAAACCTACTTCTCCACAACCGCAACCTTTTGGTAAATGCCGGGCGGCGACATCATTAATTTAACTCAAAATATGCTATCGATTCAATTTTCACTCGCAAGCCTCCACCTAAAGGGTTGGAAAGAAAAGATTCAAGCAAAATTGCATTTTGGTCAGTGAAAAATTATTTTCTTATGCGGAAAAATGATGCGATGAAAGTTATTAGAAGGAAAATTCAACATAGCGAACGTTGAAATTTCATGGTAAAAAAAATGACAACAATGAAAGTGAGGAGTTCTATACTAACCTTCTGAGATATCCTAACATGAGAAGATCCCAATTTCATGTTCTCTTTTTTCTTTTCATTTTTTATTTTTTCCATTTTATATTGTTCTCTTTGTCACTTTAAGTAGTTGCAGCTTCAATGTTCAATTTATTCCTTATTTGCTTTGCCGTTAGCTTGTTTGTTATATGACTCTTTCCTTTGAAATTGTCATGTATACATAGAAACTTTTCTTTGAACAAATTTTCATAGCTTCTGTGATCATCATATTTGTAATACTGTATCCCTTGGCTAGATCAAATACTTATCCAAATAAATCTCTACGGCTTTGGCTCTTGACTTGTAGATGTTCTTTTTAGTTTTCTTTTCATATGTTTTTATTCTTATCTCATGCTTTTGATATTCTATACTTTTGATTGTGTCTTCTAATTTTTTCCTTTCTTTCTTCATTTGTCATTTCTTTATCAGCTTCTATTGATAAATATATTATCATTCTATATTGTAAACATTCCTTATATGATTTTGGTCATTTCTCTTGTTGACCTGCTTTTGGTAATAGATATTTCTTGTTCTAAAGTTAGTACTAATACTTCTTTCTCAAGTTCTGATCTAGTCATTTCTTGTCCAGAGGTTACTTTAACTTTATAAATCTCTTTATACTTTACATTAGGTAATTTGATTAGTAATATTAACATATGTTTTATTATCATCAAAATACCTTACATTTAGGTTCTAACATTAACGATCTCTTACTTTTTGATGATAATAAAACATGCTTTTTTGAAAAGAAAAAAATAATGTATAAACAAGCAAATAATCGCATAGCATATATCATCATAAAAAGATTTGTTCTTCTATCAAGAAACAATCAAGTTCATAATTCTCATTTTCTCATTCTTCCCCTTAATAGACGAGTAAATTTTTGTGTTATTTTTCATACTTTTTCTCTATAAGACATATTCTGATGTAGTTTTCCTATTTTCTTCTTTTAAAATCATGAATTAGGTTTACCTTGATATAGATATTTGGTAGGAAGGAAAGTCCTCCAATGAAGTTTTCTTACATTTATGTTGCCAATTAAAGAAGTAGTTTGATATCATTTTATGGAAATAACTAATGAGGGTAATTTAATGAATTCTCATAGGTTATGAATTCCTTGAAGTGGATATCATGTAATATAAGAAATAACAAAATCCATAGGCACTACATAATCAAACTCAAAAAGCCAAAGGGTAATACAATTGGCATTTTAATTGTGAACCTCCACTTAAAAGCCTATTGGTTCTCTTTACGAAAACTACCTTGCTAAGCTCCATAGATGTATTGCTTGCATTCACCATGTGTGCATTCACTTTGTATGTTATTAAATTGCATGTTTGTTAATAATGCTTGATAATTTGCTTGAATGGTAGTGGCAACAGACAAACTCACTGACTCGTGGTATGGTCATCCCCCAATAATTCCTTTTTACAGGTAACCAAAAGTTAGGAATGGGCTAAGATCAGAGTACGGAGTGTTCCTTAAGCAGTTGGATTAGATGGATGTGATTATTTTAGTAGACTGTATTAGTTAAGCTAGATCTTTATAATGTTTAGTAACTCATGATGTTGTTGAAGTTTAATTATCCCATCTTTTTGTTTAGTAGGTGATTATGACTCTCTACAGTCTCAATTGACCGTAGATTGTTAGGTGCCTTAATTACTAGTATAAATAAGTAAATGTAAGTAAAATGAATAAGCACTTTTAGAAACTTACTAGTTAGAGTCTTGCAATTTCTTTATTACATAGGGTTGATGCATTCATATGGTTTTTCTACAAAATGTATCGTAATGGTTAAGTTGTATATCTATAAGTATATTATATATAAAAGTTATTTGGAGGAGTTCTCATTTCCCTTTAAGTGAATATTTTCTCTTTTTTGTTGATTAAATTTAAACTAAATCAAAAGTGATCACTTTGTTCCCTTTTCGTGCTCAATGTTTTTTCTTTTCATTTTTTTTCCTTTCACATAAAATAGCAATTTGATAATATATCGCTATCGAGAATATAATGTATAGTATATATGTAGGTGCATTCTTTCACCATTTAGCTATTTGGTTCTATAAACTAATATTTTTCATTCTTGACCTTTTCTTTCTTTTTTCCTTTTTTTTTTTGTAATTTAAGGTTGTTACATTGTCTAGATGGGGATAAACTTCAAGGTGTTATTTATCCATATTGAGAAAACATAAGTGAATTAATTGGCATATTTTATCTTTAGAGGTAATATTTTTACTCCTCTCAACTACAAATAAACTAAGGAAGGCTATAATGATAAATTGGCTCTCTATCCATGACGTCATATCATCTAAAATTTTTCCTTAATTGGACAAATATCTAAAGGGTTATGGATATTTAGATCAACATATTGTATAATTAAGGTTATCACACTAGACTAAGAGAAAAATATCTAAGTTATATAAGTGGTGCCTAAAATTAAGTGGGTATATTGGATATGACCTACTAATAGAAGATACTATATATTTAATGTTATTGGTATCTCCTCTATATAAGTAATCTCTAGACTTTAGACATTCATATATTCTATATATGGAATATCGTGCTTTAATGCTATTAAATGTAGTCTTGATTTATATTGTAAATAATATGGTTATTGGAATTTACATAAAATATAGAGAAGATAATGATGAGTTAAGAGGAAATTCATCATTCTATTAGATTAGGCAATCAATATCCTTGCTTGGTTGAGCTAATAGTGACTCATAAGCCTATGGCCTTGACATGTTTTTATTAAGTCTAATATATCTCAAAAACTAGGTAAAATGATTGAATATTAATGACATTATATACACTAGTTTAATTAAGATATATTTGATAAAGAGATTTGATTACGTAGTAATTGATTTATTGTGGTTAGTGGCTCAAAATATTTTATTATATGAGTGGCCAATAATTTTTACTAAACATTTAGCTTGGTCTATAACTAGATAAATTTTACTTTTATGTATAGAAACCTAGAGAACCACATACAATAATATAGTTGACAAAAACAAGCTTGTTGACTAATAATTTTAGCAAATACTAAAATTAAGTAAATATTTATTTTGAAACTAGAATTAATTTGTTTGATATAATATAATTGCAAGCATGGTCAAATGTATTAAGAGTAACACAATGTATTTGATGACAGGACAAATTATAAGGAGAATTGGCTACTAAGTGGTCTAATGTAAACCTATAACCACTTTTAACTATATTAATTAAAATGGTGGTTTCTTTTTCTTCAATAGCTAATTAATTCCTTCGTAATAGTAAGTGGAGTTGCCTTTTTACATTTCCTCTCTAAGGGTCAGGAAAGGTTTAATGGAAATGCATAAAAGTTCAGTTTTCACACTTTTGAAAATGTTATGTTGTTGCTTCCTAGAATTTTATTATAATTGAAATCATCTAGCAACCTAAGGATTAGAATATTTTTTATAGTATGTATATAGATATCGCTAGAGAGACTACAATTATAGTTTTTGTGGTAAACACGTTTTAAAAAAAATAAAGCAAGTCTTAGTCACATTCGAACTCCATCTCTAGAAAAAGACATTTTTTTTTTCTCTACAAGAAGGGTACCTCCTTATACTCCATTATTTATTTTATTATACATGCACATATGAATTCTATGGAGCTTTCATAGTGAAAATTTCAAATTCCTCTATATTTTTCTGATCTACAAAAACTAATAGTCTCAATCATAACCAAAATAGATTTCCAAAGATTAACCAACTGTCCATATTTTATTTGTAGTTTTTACTTCTTCTTCATATGATTTTTACATGGGGCAATTGTTGATTCATGCTTCTAGAGCTGAGCATAAAGACTGATCAAATTGCGAAGTGAAACAAACTGAATTTTTTGTTTTTTTTCAATACTATTTGATTTGTGGTTTGGTTTGAATGTGGTAAATCTATTTGCAGTTCAGTTCAAGTTTCAGTTTGAACTCAAATTATTATATGTAACAAAAAAAAAAAAAAAAAAAACTGTTCCTGTTAAGCCAAAGCCCAACCCACTGTCCTCAAATATAAACCAAACCATACGGTCCTTGGGTCTTATGATTAAACAATGAACACCAAACAGGACACTGTTCTGCAGTTTACTTTCAAGCTAATTTTTTTGTTTTTTTTTTTTTTTTCCCTAGGGTTTGAAAAATGTAATGTAAATTTAAGTTTTTTTTTTTTTTTCCTTTTGGTCGGTAAACGTGTAAATTTAAGTTATTTACTTTTTATTTTTTTCCCAACTACATTACATATTACAAATTAAGAAAAGAGAAATTACACTTAATCTTCATATTAAAAAACCAATACTTCTATTGTTAAGCTACAACGATTTTGACTATTGTTTATTTTGTTTCGTTTTATTGTTTGTGTTTACCCTTTTTCGTGGTAATTTTTTTTTTTCTTTTGGACTTATATGATGTTTGGGTCCACCGAAATCACCGTCGTCCGCCTAGTTTTTTCATCATGAAGGTATGCAAAAGTTTCAAGATTTACATGGATAATGGTTACCTTCCAGATTCTCCCTCCATGAATTAAAAGTTAATATCAATGCAATTAACATGCATGATTGCAAATGAGCATTCTAATGTCAAACTAAGGTGCAGATTTTGGAAGTTAATATTTTAAGTTCTTAACCAAGGTATTTACATAATTTAATAATTTAGCAATAATGGTCTAAACACATACTAAACTAGTGATAATCAGCTTAGTTTAAAGGCAAACCCTATTAAACCGAACTGCACCCACAACTAAGTGCTTATTATCTTATTTTCTTGTATTATACATCTCTATTCTTCAGCTCATGAATAATTTAAATGTTTAGACTATTCCCATGTTCTCTTTCTTCTAAGCATGTCTAGTTAAATTAGTTAGGGAATTCATAGTGTAGTGTGAGGCTCAAATCTCAAATGGGTTTATAATTTTTGTTAATGTGTTCCTTCTAAAATCATGCATTGTTCGTAAAACTTGGTTTATTAATGCTTTTCTTAAATTAACCAGTCAATAAAAAAAATGTTTTGCTAATCATAACAACATCCATCTAAGATGGTAGTCAGATGATTGAATTTGCTTTCGTAGTATGGAAGAAACTAGAACGAAAATATCGATTGAACTTTTCTGTCGAATCTTTCATTTAAAAAATCTTAACGTAGTCTCGAATTTTGTCAATGCCCAAAGAGAGTTAGAGTGCTGTATTTCAACCTTGGGTAGTTGAGTGCTAACGAGTAAAACCCAAAGTTTTTCCCAATAAACGCATCGGTATAATTAGAGATTCATACGAGTGAGTCAATAATGAATATATAAATCCCAATAGCTTGATAGTGTTAAATCCCTCTTTTTGTTGTTAGTTTTAGCAGATTCAATTAAAATCATTTTATTCGTTTCGTTGGATAAATTAGTTAGTACCAGTACTTAAGACTTAGTAACTCTTGCTATGTTCCTCGAAGGATCGATTCCATGGTTGTTAAAAAAGTTATATTACTAACAACGATGGGATGCACTTGCTCAGATATAGTTGTTGTCAAGTTGCATTCTCGTAGATGAATAGTTAGTGAAGTTGGAGGTTACAAAAGTTTAGTAACAAAACATGTCTTGTGATATTTAATACCTACCATATATTCTATCTATTTCATATAAAATCTAATAGGTTTCAGGATTCGACGGATTAAAGTGCGAAACCCAAGTTATTGTGTTTGCATGTGAATAATAAAATGCCAAGTGTTCTTGTTTGTTTCCTCACGTATCACTCCCACTAGACACTTACAATGTTTGGTATTTCGGCTACATCGCCACTTCAACAAGAAGTATCCTCCAATCACTACATAAATGAATAGCGTGAAAGATATCAAACCAATAATTTAAGGGAAAAACTCATGCTATTGATTTTTCACTTTAAAACTTTGTGAGTTTGAAGAGAAGCTCCTTGTGACTTACCAATAAAGGATTAAGAAATATCATTTCATGTAAAGTTTTTAGAAATCCAGTGCATTGTCACTTATGTCTGAAGAGAACATACTTGTGACTTACCAATAAAGGAGTACGAAATATCAATATTCTTCTGCGTCATTCAATTTTAACGTCTCCTTCTTGATAAAATTGCAGCACCACAAATTTTTTCTATCCATGTTATCATTCGTTTGATAGTGGATTGAATATTTCATATTTCAAAATGGGCAAGAGAAATGAAAGTGGACGGTCCGCGTTCCAATTTGCAAACGTGAATCGTGATGGGAGCAAAGAAAATTCATGTTGGAATTCATATCCATCTCTTAGTCTGTGGTAATGAATGATCTAAACACTGTTTGATCTAAGAGAAGCCAATTCAATCGCAGTTCAGCCGATGGTTTGTTGGCTCGTCAAACACGTGGTTTTCCAAGCTTGAATCACTTGAGCTTTTAAGGTTCAGCTGTTCAACTATTAGTTCATGGTTCGGAATTAGTTTTGTGCATATCTATCTATGAGTATTTTTTTAACATACATGTAAGAGTTTCTACTATAGAGTAAGGCAGATAAGGTTTCTAGGATGAGGATTTTCTAACCTTTATCAATCCTGTAACACAGGTTGGAAAAACTTAGTATTAGAACATATTCTATAATAGTCTAGAATCATCTTAAAACACATGTTCTATAGAATCTATATGTTTTAAGATATATTATTGAACCTATAAATTCTTTTTAACTAATATTTGTGTAAGTTAAAATATATTAATTATATATGCTTATAATAATTGTAATCATATTATAGATCAAAATCAATTTTAATTGTAAATTGTAATAAATATTGAAGCAGGTTGAACTCAATTCTTAGGCTTTAAGCCTAGTAATAACCTTGGTGTGACTCTTTATAATAAATTGACAAGGCTTAGAAAGTTAGGACAATGGATTTGGGACAGTCAATGAAGATTTGGCATGGTAGACTTAAAAATAAAAATTTGTTAGATAAGGCATTTACTCCCAACCTTTCTTAAGGAGGCTTATATACTTGAGAAAAAAAAATCCACAAGCTTAAAAGTATGATGAACCTAGTTAAAATTCCATTAAGGGGGGATTCTTCTCAACCATCAATTATCAACATATTCTCACAAATGACTTTAGTGGCTAAACGTAATAAATGCTAAGAGTCTTTTCTCTTTTGACACAACAAGAAATAAAGAGAAATGTCATTGTGCCATTAGCTTATTACCATGAAAGATCAAGCAGCGTTTAAGGTGAAGAACATAAAGCTTCTCTTTAAGAATAATGGGTTGATGATATTGAGTCCCATTTGTTGTGCATATATTCAAGCTTTTAAGATTGCTTACTTCTTCTCTCTATCTCTTTCTCTCTTAATTATCCTTTACATATTATTTGACATCACTCTTTTGAGGGTACATATTGTATGAGATGCATGCAACCATTATTATAGGATTCCTAGTCTACAAATATGAAGATAACAAATTTTAATAAAAACACAAAGTAGTAACAAAAATGACAAACATTAATTAGTGATAAAAAACAATAAACATTAATTATGTTATGACTTAATTTCACCATCATCAATTCATTAGTATTACATGTCCATTATAATAGCTTTAATAGATGTAATATATTTGGAGATTGTAATGATTGAGTTGATATTGGTTTATCGATTAATTTAGAACAAGCAATTTTTTTGGGACCTTTTTTTTTTGTTATTTTTCCTTTTCCTTCTATTTTTGTATCACTATATAGGATTATACTTATGTGACATTTATACTTATTAGTTTAGTGGATTTTATGTTAAATGTCTTAACTCTTAAAGGGAAGTACCTATGTTAGGAGTCAACTCTAAGGTCTTATTATGCTCTCCTAAGTGAGAGGCCTTGCAGCCCTTATCTATGGAGCTCTTTCCCAACAATCCACTTAGAAGGAGGCTAAGATTTTGAAGTTGTTTAAGCTACATGAGTGATCGTGATTGTACCAAAACTTTACAATCTCTTAAGTAGAGGAGGCTAACCTCTTTGCCACCTTGAACAACTTGACCGATCAAACCATCAATTTATCGAACTTATTTCCAAGCTCCTCATGTCATCAATCGAGCTTTTTTAGGACCTATGATTTGCTACCATTCCACATAAAATCCATTATCTCATGCTAGAAAAGGCACCTAACACTCGCTTGATATGTGCCTCTGATACTATTTTTGCTATGCTATTTAGAGGCATATATTCTTTTTGTCACTTCTCCATTTTTCTCTTTTTAGCAATCCAAGATCATATAATTTACTTCTTTTACACACTTAACCATTTTAGACATTTTGGTTTCTTCTTTATAACCCTAGAAGGCTACTATATTATTCCCTTATTGTAATAGCCAGAATTAGTTAATGGATATTCATCTTTTTCTTCCATACCTTGTTCATGCATAAGCTAGTTAAGCTTCCTAAGTTCATTTTCATACTCTCAACGAACCTTTGAGGAGTATGGTTAGTGGCGAGTGACCCTCTTCTCTTACCTGTGTGTAATATCAAGTAGGATTTTAGGTTCAAAAGTATTATTTGGTGCATAACTTTCATACAATAGCTCTCGAAATTTCTTAAACCCTCATTAAACCCATTCATATCTTCGTGAGAGGATAGTCCAATCCTACCCCTTCGGTTCTCATATGATATTACCATGTGTATTCATCATCATAGGCATATCATCTTCGTGTTAGAGTTGCAGTAACAATGCTATTGTTGTTGGAACTACTATTGTTTGTGTTAAGTGTAGGTAATGTTCCTTAGAAGTTGTTTGAGCTATTAGTACATGTTTGTGTCATGGTTGTTGTGTTTTTTTAGCATTATGGTTGTAGTTTAGAGTTCAACTAGGTTTATATTGGAGTCATTGAGTTATTTTAGCTAGTTCAATTAAGATGGTCATAGTAGTTAAGTGTGTTGGTGAGATTTTCATAATGTTGAAGTTGTTAAAATTTCTAAGTTTATCAAGAATGATAGATTCTAGTGTCCGACTAGTGTTAGAGATAATGATTCTGACTCCTTAATATATAGAAGAAATTAGAGATTTTCTTGTTGAGGTAGTAGATCTAGCTATAACCATACAAAGGATGGCTAAGGCTAAACTCATTAGCTAAGATGTAGGTTATGCCCAAGCCGACCCAAATCGAAATGATACTTAAGTGGTTAGGGGGAACATGAACATAAAACAACTCTAAAATACAATGCCTTACTTAAAGGAAGGTTAAGACCTAATGTTCAAGCTAGGTTAAGGATCAAGCTAGAGGAAATTCTTGAAGAGGATAAAGATGACTTCTATGAAGTAAAGGACAAAGGATACTAAGCCCCTTGAGGAATGGAGATTATGAGGTTATAGATGCTAAGCTTCATAAGTAGTAAAGACACTAATGATTACCTTAACTAAGAAGACAAAGTCGAGAAACTCTTTGAATATCATGAGTATGCATATAATGCTAAGGTGAGGTTAGCTGCCATAAAACTTTTTGGTTATGCTATTTTTTGGTGGAAAAACTTACAAATCACTAAGTGTTAAGATGGAGAAAGCGAAATCTGTACTTTAAATAAAATGAAAAGAGTCATGCGGTGAATGTTCATCCTAGATTATTATTTGCGATATATGTTTAGGAAGCTTTGAGAATTGAGACAAGAAGGTTCTTGTCTAGATGAGTACATTAAAGAATTTCAGATGATCATAATTCATTATGAAGTCAACAAGTTAAAAGCCTAACCTATCTCCAAATTCATTGGGGGATTGAAATTTGAAATTTTCCTTATTTTAGAAGTCTAAGGAATTGACATACTAAATGATGCAATTTGAGACATATAAAAGGTTGAGTAATGCAAGCATATGAGCCATTTCAATGCTTCTTAGTGCTAACCTTAGTTTAGTTAACCTATTCAATTTAAGGTAAGAAGACTTATTAGGATAAAGTCAATTAGAAGGGAAGAGCCCTCATATAGATGAGCCAATAAAAAAAGAAAGGTAGTAAAAACACAAGGAGCGAGGAGGATTAAAAAATGTTAAATCTCAGGTCATAAGACCAGTGAGATTAAGGGCTTCAAATGCTAAGGATTTGGAAACATAGCCACTCATTGTCTTAACCACCAAAACATGGTCATAAAAGTAGGTGAAGACCATAGAGATTGATGGTACTAATGAGGAAGTCAAAGAACATAATGTAGTGAGGTCTACTAAGGATGTGCTGGATGATGTGATACCTCTCTTTATCGAGCAGGGAGAATTCTTGAATATTAATATAGTAGTAAGGAGAGCGATAGGTTTAAGCTTGTTGATTAAGAGTGAATAATGTGAAAACTTATTTCATAACGGGTGTAAAGTGATGGGTTAGTTATGTGATCTGATTGTAGCCAGTAGTGTTAGTAGATTTCTATTCAAATAATTGAATGTTCGGTAAAAACAATGACTTGTTCTAATTGAAAGGCTACACCAAGTTTAATGACTATGTTCTTGATCATATCTTATAAGAGCTTTTATTTGACTTGTATCGATAGGTTGGTATCTTTTCAGCAAACCTATTCCTAAAACTTTATTAGCTTATGACACTTGTACCAGCCAAGGTTTATTAAGGCTAAATCATTAGGGCCTAGCCTATAGGAGTTATATATTCAAATATTTAGATAGGGGAAACAACAGTTTGATGGTTACTTATATTGGTAACTACATAACTATCATTAAACCACATGATTAGCACGTGCTTAAATTCGAGAGTTGCTACATATTTAAGGCAATTCAATTGTCTTCATATAGTTATGAGATAAGATCCTATTAATATGTAAAGACTACTATTGTAAGAGTCTCTAGATTCCCTTACTACTCACTCTCTTTTATACTCATACACCCAAATACTTATTTGATTTAAGCATTGAAGTGGTAATGATGGACAACCTTAGTACCCCTTAGAGCCTTATGTTTGTTCTTTTGTAGATCACAACCCTTATCCAAATTCAATCAACAACATTTTGGCACTGTATATGCTTAACACACCACCATGGTAACTGAGAAAAAAATGAAAAAAAAGTGATGGTGATGTTACTACCTCCCAATAACTAAAAGGAGAGGGTAGACAAGATTAGTCAAAAGATGATTAAGTTGCTATGTTCGAGCAACTTTGTACCAACTTAGTCAAAGAAAAACAAGCATTAGCAAGAAGGAACAATGGGATTTTGGAATTGGTATGTGCTAGCATATTACCAAACTAAAATCATGAGCAAGTTGCTCAAGATAATGTGGAGGATTTTGATGATCCCCTCCATTACTTAAACAAGCAGTTAATTAAGCCAGATTAGCTTGTGAGACTTAGGCTCCTGCTCTTAAAAAATATGATAAAGGAAAAGCTCTAGTACATGCACAATGTGCTGGTCCATATCATGTTAGTGCTCTTGCTTCAACTAATAAAAGGATTATCTTAAAGAAGAGCCTCTTCATTCTAAAGATTTTGGAGGAAGTGATTCCCCGGCATGTCAAACTTCCATAATTTAACACATATGATGTCATTAAAGATCTAAAAGATCACTTAGAGTACTATTGTACTTTAGCTAAGTTGCATGGCTAGAGTGTTACGATTGTAGGCTAAGCATTTCCATCCACTTTAAGGAATGTTGTAAGTATATGGCTCAAGCATTTGAAACCCAACAAAATAACCAATTTTGATGATCTCATAGAAATGTTTTTACAACACTTCCTTGTGACTAAGCTACTAGTTAAGGATTCTTCGATCCTTAATAAGATCAAGCAAAAGTCTAATGAGTCTATTTGAGAGTATCTAGCTCAATTCATGGAAAAAATGGTTCAAATCCCAAATCTTGATGTGAGTTCGCTCTAAACATAGTGATAGATGAAGTAAAGCCCCATGGTAACTTTTTCAAGTCACTTGCCAAAAATAAACCTAAGAGTTTTGCTGAATTTAAGGCAAAAGCTGTATCCACAGAAGGCAGGAGGATAATATTAAAGCTTAGTACGAGCCTAACCTAAATAGATCTGATTGCAAAAATGACAAGAGCTCCATAAGCACAAAAGATCAACTTGGTGCTTGTGTCGATCATGTTTAGGGAGAAGTAATAAAGATAAGAAGTAGCCTAGAGTTTCGATTCGTTCTACTTATACTTCCTTAAATCACCCTATGTTAGAAATCTTAATAGAAGTTCAAAACCATAGAATCTCGTAGTGGCCTAAGAGAATGAGAGGTGGTCCCTACCAAAGAAATTCAAACACATGCTATGACTTCTACCGTAACAAGGGTCACAACATTGATGAGTGTATTCAACTTAAGAATGCACTAGAAGATGTTGCCTAAAGAGGATAACTGAGGAAATTCTTGGCCCATTGTAAACCCTGTTATTTAAAGGATATGTGAAATCAACTAAGAGTGCTTCTCGATCATTCTAAAGAATCAACTAAACTAAGAATTTAAGTTATATTTAGAAAATGAACTAATTTTTTTCAATTCAAAAGTTCATTATTGATAAAAACTCGATCATAAGAATAACGGACTTTAAGTCATCCAAAACCCTAAACCCTTGTATAGTTAAGTACTTATGACCTTAAATAGTTAAAATTTTAATTTTAATAATTTTATTCAACTCTAGAAAGTTTCAAAATTTTATGAGAAGTAAATCATGACTTACGAGTTAATTTAAGAACCAAACCTTCAAGGAATTACATATAAGACATTTCCCTTATCTTCACTTGTAAGCTATGTTATACATGGATAAGTAAGCTAACATATCACATTAAATAACTTATCAATTGAGAGTTGAAATTAACTATCACTTAATAACTTATCAAAAGCAGCGATAACATCATTTTCTTATTCTACTATAACTTATACTACATAAGGATAAGTTATCTCTTCACTTTATCAAATAATTTTTTTAACCAAGTGACAAGACAAGACAATGTCCTAAAAAAATACCCTATGGCCAATTGAAAAGAGAGCTTAGGGGAGGCTATTCATCCATCAATTCATTTGTCTTTCACATCTACTATTCACCTTGTATTACTTACATCATCAAATCAATACAAAGTGAGGCTTATGTGACCAGTTAAATGCATTAAAAAGGAACCTTGTGGATGCATTTCCTACCCATTTGAATAGGTACACTCTACCTCTTCTTCTCTCATGTTTCATTTCCTTTTTCTCACTTTAAGCATACAAACTAAAAGAGGAAACCAAGCCCTACAAACTTACACTTGGCTTTACATATTTGTACCTACACTTCCAGCACAAACTTGTTTTGTTGCCTTCCTTTTTGTCCACTTCAAAAGATATTTTAGGAAACCTTAAAACATCCCTAAAACCTACCTCAAAAATCAAGACTTTGATTACTAAAAGAGCTTGTGAAAAAGGGGAGGAAAACAAGGAGCTAAAGAAGACTCATAGTGCACAACCACCTATTCTTAAGTATTTAGGATGAATAAGTTTATTTCCTTATTAAAGTATCCTAGTATGCTATGTTTAGGAGACTACATTCTCATGAAGATATTGGCATGAACATAAGGTAATAAAATAGCTAAACTACTTTAAGAAGTAAACTACTCTAAGTTGGTATTATAAAGGATACATATCTAACACTTAGGATAGAAGTTTGTAAGTTGAGAAAATCATGAAATGTGTATAGACAAAGGAGTAACATGCTAGGCGTGTAGAGTATGTAGGGTATTTAGACGTTATTTTTTATTTCCTTTGGTTACATATTCTCAAATTTAGCGTTAGGTAAAGGAAAATCTATTACATGATGTTTTATGAAAAAATCAACTTTTTGAGATGAAAACTAAGGTATAAAACTTATGATAAGTATATGATTCATAACTTTTACTTAGTACTTAAGCTAAATGATTACCTCATGGAAGAGAAGTTAAGTTGGAGTTAGAATATAAGTAGCATAGGTTCTTAATCTATTACCTAAACTTAAGGAAATGATGAAACAAGTAGAAAAACTAAGTTGGAAGCTACAACTCCAAATTGTCCAGATTTGGAACCTTAAGAAAACTCACTTAAATATATGATAATACAAAGTAAAAAAAGTGAAAAGACCAACCAAAGTAAGTATAATAAGTGTATAAAGCCTAAAACTCAAAACCGAGCCTAAAACATTCAAAATAAGCTTAGAACTCTAAGTTGTGCCTTCACCAAATTTCTGAACAGCACCTAAATCACTTAAGAAAAGTTATTTTAAGACCCATAAGAAGCCCACATAAAACTCCATAAGCCCAACAAAGTCACTAACTTTAGTTTAAACAAAAAATAAGCCCATTTGACCACATAAGTCCACATAAGAGTCCAAGAAAATGTTGATAGCACCAAGGTTATAAGATAAGAATGGAATTTTGATTTGAAGAGTGTTTTAAGCTTAGAATAAAGTCTTAAGCTTAAGCTCAAAAGATTTCCTAAGATAACAAAAAGCCTAACAACCAAACAAAGCTTAAAAGAGTTCTAAAACATGAGGATTGCTACTAAACTAACTAGTAGATAGAATTATGGGCTTTATCTCGAAAATCTAACCACACCAAATTAAGGTATAATAAAAAACGATGAAAATCGACAATAAGATCATAAAAATTAGATTTAAAATGAGAAAGTTATGCATGATTGAAGTTTTAAGTAAAATTGGGAAAAACATGAAAAACTAAGTTAAAAGTATAACTAAAAGAGTTTTAGGCTAGCCTTTCAATTTTATCTCAAACTGTTAACATTATCATATTTGCGATGTTCAAGGGACCCAACTGTTGGAGACAACCTACCCTTTGATTATTACAACTAATCTGCTATGGCTGAGTAAGTGATTCTCGATGACTTCATGCTTGGCTTTGCTTATAGTGTAGATGCACTTAAATTTATATAATGAACTTGAATGCTTATGGGAGATGGGAAATGCATATATATGCTATTATGCTTAAATGCCATGACTTATTAACAAGATAATATTGGGAATTGTTTGTGATGATAGCTATGCATAATTGTATGGAATGAAATTTGTTTGATCACAATGGAAATTGAATTAATTAAGTATTCGATTAAGAAATCCAATGAGCCATACATTTCTCATATTTATATTATAACTATACTAATTGCCACCTCACATGGAAGATGGGAAGGGGCTTACAAGAGGGGGGCCTCCTATAAGGATTAGGCAGCGGTATGCTATTTATATATGATTGAGTCTCTATCTTGAGCTTTTGGGCTTATTAGGCATTAGGGGACGCTAACAGTTAGTTAAGGGCTGTATCTTGTGACTTTCGATTAAGGTGTGTGATATGAACTACAAGGGCCACTATATTGCTAGACTTGGGATTTTAGCATAAATTTGATTTTTGAAAAGAAAAGTATATTTTCCGTATGAAAAGTAGAGCTTATATATATTATATATTTGTTTGAGTTAGTTTAAGTACGTTGGTGCAAGTGAAATAAAAACCTAGGTGCTAAGACTTGATTGATGGTTTGTGTTAGTTAATTATCTCTAACCCCTACAGGGGGTGTAATTCTGAGTTGCATACAGTTCTTAGGTCACTGCTTGTATTGGTTGGTATTCTAAGTGTTTATGCATTCATATGTTGTGCATTAAATTATATTGTTTGTATGCCATGGAAAAGGGACTTACTCACTAAGTGTAAGCTTACACCCCAATAAATTTTTTTTTTTTTTTGTAAGACTACCTCTTTGTTCATCCGGGCCAAGGAATGCTTGAGGTAAGCCTCGCACCGAGATGGGATTGTGAGCTTCAGGAGGCAAAGATAGAATTTTGTAATAATGACTTGTAGACATTTATTTACCTTATTTATCTTAATTCCATAGTTAGACTTTCATAACGCATACTCTTATAGGATTTTAATTATGTTGTAATATTTTTTTGTGAAATTCTACGAATCCACATCTTAACTTCAGTATTTTGCATTTAAATGGTAAATCTTAGTTGATATGCTCAATATTACATATCTATGGGTCTAATGGTAATATAGAGTGGAAGGAGCTTTGTGTATTATATGGAAGGTCTATGATTAATGAGGGGGTTGATTTTAGATCTTTAGACGGTAGACAGCAATTAACCACGACAATAATATTGGTAGGTCGTAATACTTGTAATGTTGAAAATATGGATTGACCAACTTAAAGAAGAATGAATGACTAGGATCGTGATGAGTAACCTATTTAAGCCAAAGGAAATGGTAGAAACAATGGTAATAACACAAATAGTAGGGACCCAAATGGAGTGATCAACACCATTGTTTGGTAGATCTTCACATGTAGGTTGGTCTTGCTCTACGAGCTTGACTAACATCCTTAATTATGTTTATAACATATAGAGCAAGTAGTTGAGGGCTAATAAGTCCATCTCTTTTTTCGAAAGAGATTTTGAGGGCATCTAGACATCCTATGATGGTGTGCTAGTTGTTAGTGCAAGGATTGCAAATTTTGAAGTCAGGAAGATCCTAATAAACATCAAAAGTTCAATTGACATAATTTTCCAATACAATTTTGACTAAATGAAGCCTTAGATCAAGAAATAATTATGATCTTACAACCATAATTTGTATGCCTTTAATAACCAGCAAGTATGTGTTGTTAGGATAATTTCTCTCCTTATCAAAATTAGAGATGATAGGCATTTAGCATAAAATAAAGTTGATTTTTTTTTTTTGAAATGTTGGTCTCCTAATAATATCATTATAGGTTGGCTAAGTCAATACATGTTTGGCTTGTTCCGATCTAAGACACATCTTAAGGCCAAGTTCCCGACTCCAACTGAAGTAGGAGTATGTTGAGGAGACTAATAGCTCACAAGGTCTTTATATTTGAATGCTCTTAAAAGTGAGGAACTTTTCCACATTGAGAGTAACCTAGATTGAAACATCGATGATATGGAGAAACTAGAAGAAGGAACTAAAGTGATGCAGCTCGGCTTTAGAAGATAACTTCAATTAGGAAATATATATCTCTTAAGCTGCGATAGGAATTGATATAATTTCTTAGAATTAATGCTGATGTTTTTGTACAATCTCCTTTTAACATGGTTGACATTTCTAGAGAGTTCATGATGTGCAAGCTTAAGGTAAATCTCAATGCCAAGGTCGTTCAATAGATGAAGACATAGTTTGCCCCAAAAGACAAGCAACAATCAAGGAGGAAGTACAAAAGCCTTTGAAGGCAAGCTTTATACGATAAGAGCCTTATCCAATTTGGTTAGCTAATTGCATATTAGTCAAAAAGTCAAATGGCAAGTGGCATCTATGCATTGTTCACCAAAGCCCATACTATAATTTGGACACTGAGTTATTATGATGATTTAATAAAGCATTAATTTATGTTGAATGTTTGCAAGGTTGTTTTTATTTATGTCTTGACCTACTATAGTTAAGAAACTAATGAATCTAGAAAAGTTCTAACCAACTTGACATACAAATTAACTTAATGGTTTCAACCTTATTTAGTTACAAACAATTTTTAAGTCCATACCCTAAAGGGTTAACTTTATTTTTAAACCTAGGAATATGGATATCAGACATTCAATCTTTGTAGACAACATATGTTGCACTTATGTTGACCTATAAGCATTAGTAAAAATTGACATGTGAAATAATAAACAAAGCTAGGTGTATCATCTAAAGCAAAGGAAATTAAGCAAAGTTCACCAATATAGATAAATAAGTTTAGCATCCTGATCTAAATAATTAAGAAAAGGGAAAGGAAATCTATGCTATGACAGGATCTATTAGGTCATTTTCAATTTGATAAGCAAAAGAGCTTCGATCGGAGCATATACCTCCATAAACGTTGAGTCTTCTACTGTGACAGGGCTCTCTTGTGATTCTTCTTAATTTACATCTTCTTCCTCTTCTTCATTGTTTTCTTCATGATCATCCTTGTCATCTACATTAGTGAAGTTGAGGCAAGAGAAATCATAATCAAGATGTGCTTTAAGCACTTATCCCTAGCTAGTTAGACACCATAAAGAAGTTTCTTACAAAGAAGTTGCAAGAATGTGATGTGATCTTGCAATACTCTAGTCAAAAGTGACTCGAGTAGAGAGGGCTTCAAGATTATGAATTACCTATAGGTGCGAGTTTAGTTAGTTCATAGTAGCAATCTCTATGGTCCAATATAGCCATTGAGATTGAATAAATCCCTTAAGATTTGGTAGTAAACAATAATAAAGATTTACTAAGGAAAATGTTATCTCTTTATTAATTAAATTAAGTTATCTAATTATTTTGTTATTAGTTAATTATTTTAATTTTATTTCTTTACTTTTATCTTATAGTTTAATCTTTTATTTTATTGCATTCTTTACTTTCTACTTTTAACTTATGTTATTAAATTTTTTATTATTAGAAGTTAGGTAATTGAATAATTTAAGGGTATTATTGCTAAAAATAATTAGATATACTCATATGTCTAGTTCCTTGTAGGATCAACAATTGGACTCAAAAATTCATTTTATTTACATTATAACTTGACTAAGTGCATTTGTCTATTAGAGCAATATACGCCCTACTAAGGTTTTGGCTTCATTGCTCGAGAGCCAAAAATAGAGCAGTATAACTCGAAAATTAGAAACAGCTCATTCATCAATTACCTTAACATAACTGCAATTTCTTTTTTCCTTAGTTATTTTGATATCATTCTCTCTTTTTGTATTATTACTAACTTTTGAATCTTTTCAACTTATGATAGGAAGCAGTAGTAGAAATCTAGCAGACTTTGATCCATAAATTGAAAGAATGGTAGAAGAAATTGTAACACCATAGATCAAGGATTGCCTTTAAGATTAAAAGAAGAGTTTAAAGATTTAGATAGTGATCAAGAGATCAAAATCAAACATGGCCTTGAACAACGAAAACAACAACAACAATGAAGCCAACAACACACTCATAGAGTTCATAAAGCCTATGGTGATTAGAGCTGAATCCAGCATCGTGAGACTTGTAATTCAAACTAATTTTCATATTCAACCCATTGTTATCTAGATGGTCCAACAATTCATCTAGTTCAACAGATTGGTTGATGAAGACCTAAACAACCACATCTTAAACTTCTTGGAAATTTGCGGTACATTTAAAATTAATGGTGTATCAGATGATGTGGTAAGGTTAAGGTTATTTCCATTCTCTCTATGTGGTAAGGCCTAACAATAGCTTCATTCTTTACCAAAAGACTTAATTACAACTTGGGAGTCATAAGTAGAAAAATTATTAGGAAAATATTCCCCTCATCACAACTAGGACAGTGAGAATTAGAAATAATATTTCTGCTTTTGTCCAATTTGATGATGAGACTCTTTATAATACATGGGAGAAATTTAAAGAATTGTTGAGAAGTTATTCACATGATGGACTACCTCAGTAGATGCAAATCTAAACATCTTACAATGGACTAAATTATTCTATGCATCAAATAATCGATGCTACAATTCGAGGCACTATGAGTGCTAAGACACCATAGGAGGTCTAAAAGTTGATTGAAGGCATGGAATGAATAACTCATAATAAGATAATGTAAGAGCCAATATGAAACCTATTAGAAAGTATGAAGCTGATTCTATAAATATGTTGATTGCTCAGGTTGAAAATTTAAGTAAAAAGATTGATGGCTTAATGAAACTTTTTAATTTAATGTAGGATGAAATTTTAATGGAAACCGAAGATGTAAATTTTGTCGCTAATCATTTTACAAATAATCCTTTGAGTAACTCTAATAACCTAGGATAGAGGAATCATCTTAATTTTTCATGAGGAGGCCAACAGTAATAGAAGAATCACAATGTGCAACAACAATGCAAGTCCCTTAGCATTGAGGAGTTGTTAAACTTATTTATCTAGAGTTTGAACATAAGATTCCAAGCTAATAAATCTACACTAAAAAGAGTAGAAGCATCATTAAGAAATTTAGAAAACCAATTGGGTTAGTTAGTAATATTGATTATAGAAAAGTTACAAAGAAGATTGCTCAGAAATATTGAATCGAATCCCAAACTAGTAGATTCGGAAGCGAAGCCAAATAAAAAAAAAATGTCAATCATTGAGCTAACAATGTAAAATAAAAACACTCATTAGGAGGCAATCCAATTTTGATAATTTAATATTCAGTTATTTTAGTTTATGTCGTTTATATTCAATAAGTTGATTTAAGTTTTCAATTCTAAGTTGGTTTTTATCTTGCTTTAAATAATTTCTAAGATTTGAAGTTAGCTACGTAATATTATTTATTTAATTTATCATCTAGTTAGATTGTTATTTAGTTAAATTTTTGTACTAATTTTGGGAACTAAATTGAAGGAAATAACTTGTTATGAAATCTCAATTCTATGGAAAGATCACAGCTAAAATGTATGCCTGTAAAATTGGATCATGATCCTCTTGAAAATAATTTTGAGAGGAATTCAGAAAAGTATGGACAAAGAGAATACAGCCAGGACCATGCCTGTGGTCTTTGGTCAAAAACATGTAGAGTGGATAGAACATGGATACATTCCACAGTTGTGGTCTCAACCATGGTTTGCTCTCAATTCAAAAAGTACTAGTATTCCTCTTTTATTCTCATTCTATACTTGTGCACACTCTCTAACATACATATTTCTCTTTACTCTCTCTACACTTCCTTTAAAAGTTCACAAATCCTTTCAATTTGAGTAAGCACATAACAAAGCTAAGGTACATACATCGACTTTATTTCATTATTTCTTTAGATTTGTTGTCAGAATGTGTAAAAATCCAATTTTTAGTTAGGTTTTCATGAAGAAAACTTCGTGATGCATGAGTGAAAATCTATATTTCTAGGAATGATCTAGCAATGATAACGTGTTATCTATCTATTATCTACTAAAAATTTCAAGAAAATGCATGCTTGTTAAAGATTGAATGAAGGAAACTAAAGGAAAGAGTGAGAAAAAGAGAAAGAAAGAATGAGAAAGTGAAGGAAAACTATGGATGTGATATTGTGATAACTCCAATTCATTTGAAGCCAGAAACTTTCTATAATTGATATTTGTATACAATTTCCACCTGGACCTCTATAACAATTGCCAATATAGAATTTAGTGGGATTAATTGCACATGAATTATATATTAAGAAGATAAAGTTTCTCATTGAAATATATATTGAATATTAGTGTTTATGTTTATCTAAATGATAAAATTATAGGTTGAATTCAACGTCAAAAAAATTAATAACTTATAATTTTATTAATCAAAGGTTTAAGAACCTAATATTTCAATGTAATAAAGTTTGTTAGTTCAATTGTTGAACCAAAATTTTGGTGATTCACACATTCAATCCTAAAGCTAATAGGGATTATGCATAAATGCTAAAACTTATAGATTCGATTTTGAAAACAATCCTATAGATGTATTAATCTATGATTTTAGTATGGTCTGGTGCGATCTTGCTGAATTATTCATTACCTTAATTGCTTAGTGTACTAAACTAGTAATGAATTAGGTATGACTTTTAAAGTTCATTTCTTGAATCAATGTTGTAACATGATTTTTTTTTTTTGTTATTAAATTTGAACTTCTCTTTTGTTTCAATTTCAGATCATGCCAAGAGTTAAGCACACTATGTGTAAATACTCGAGTGCTTTTGTACAATTCCCTCAACTTACATTCGAGCATTCATGGCAACATGAATGGTTCAAGCACCTATCCAAAAAGGAAATTGGGGAATTCACATATCTAAATTGGAAAGCATTAGCTTAAGTAGGCTATGAAGCTAGGATTAGGCAATTAATCGAATTTAGCAGATGAGATCGATTGTTGACCTTTGACGAGCCAATATATAAAGAGCTCACATTGGAATTCCTTAGTACTTTTAGGTTAGGTATTGTCAACCTTGCTTAAGGTAGACAAAATACCTTTCATTTAAGATGTTTTGGTCATGATGTGACCATGCTTGTTGATTATCTTGGTGTCGACATGGGACTTTACTCTATTGATTATATTATAATGCAAGAGTATATGGATTTACCATATTATAGGTCCTGTATAAGATATTAAGAGGGAGGTCAATTGATATCTTTTGTAAAAAATGAAACTTCTTCAATTTTTAAAAGAACTACTATTTTAATAACTTAAATGGCATGAGAAGTAGCAAAAGATTGATTGTTTAACTTTAAGTGCAAAATAATAGATTAGATAGTAAAATGCAGAAATCAAATAGGATAGAGAGAAAGAAGATCAGGCAATCAACTTATAAAGCTTTGGCCTTTTTCTTACTTCTCTCTTCTAGTTCTACTATTAAGGACCCAATTCTCCTCACCGGTGTCGTTCTATTAGTCCAATCTTTTCACTAATCAAAAAATGAATAAGAGGTTATAAGGATATCTGATCGCTTCTCTTTCCTGTATCAATAGCTATCCTTATGCTATTCACAAGACATTAGAGAAATCCTGAACCTCATATTCGCTCAAATATAATATCAATAATGTTTATAAGGAAAATGAGGCAATACCATCAAAGAACTCTTTACAACATTTGCACAAATGCAATAACAATGAAATAAGAAAACTGTTTTCACTCAGTTTCTAACTAAGTTGTTGACAAAGTTTATGACAGTGCTCATGCGAGAGGTTTTATTTTAATTTTAGTTTTGATCTTTATCAATCTTATGCAGCTTCCATTAAAATTGATAACCTTTGTATATAACAGCTAGAAAATAGCTAGATGTTGATATTTCTGTAAAAGTTTTGATCAAAATTTCATTATCTTTGATGATGAGAAGAAATCCCACAAAAATAAGAATTGATAATTTAAATTTTTGAATGCTGATACAATTGCTAATCTTGATGTATTCCTTTGCCAAACTTAAGCTATTTAAATGTTGCTACTTATGTTAGTTTGCTTTGATTACCTTTGGTTATGCAAATTCTCAAACATTAAAAAAACTCTCTTTAAATCTAATGGATAACCATCGAAAGATTCGGAAAAGATATAAATGTTTTCATGAATATCTCCTAATAATAGCAAACATTATCTTCTTACTTTTTTTTTTATTTCTATTTTAAAGTTCTATGATGAAAATCTTCCAAAAAATTTGGCTAACGAAATGTCAAAATATCTTAGGATTTTCTCATTTCATGTTCATCCAATTCAGCTGCCAACATTTGAACTGATATGCATTATCCTTTTTCGAAAAACAATAGAACTTCCTTGTTTTCTTTTCAATTTGATAAACATCAAACATCCATGTCAACAGTCTCCACACCATTAAACTTTATACTTTTGAAAACCTTTTAAACTTACTGCTATATTTATGAACATACTTTAATCTTTGTCTTGTCATCAACTTGAATAAGCTTCACGAAAATTTAAGGTTTCTTCATAAGATTGATTGCAATGAACCTCTAATAAAATATTTAACCTAATAAAAAAAATTCTCTTAAATCTCCATGAACTAAATCTAACTTTAGTGGAATGAAATTGAGCACATTACCTAAATATGCACAATAAAGTAGAACTAAGTCTTCTAAGTATTTGTACAACTTAACTTATTTAGATTATTTAGCAAACATTTTAAGAACAACTTCTAAACTTGAATCTATACTCCATTTACATAACCCTTTACTTTTGCTGATATACTTTCTTGCTTACATTTTAACATATATTTTGACATGTAATTTTCTCTTAATATATTTTGATGATAAAAAAAAAAAATGAGAATGTACTTAACACATATCAACTACCTTAGGGTATGCCTAAGTCTTTTGTATAGAGGAATTTGATTGCAAGTGAGGGAAGAGCTAACCTAGGAAAGTAAAAAGCTTCTAACTTAGCTAATCTTACTTTTAGACTGCTGCATTGTGTTTTGGCCAAAAATTTTGTTAGTAGAGTACATAGTCAAGGAGTTGTAAATGATAAAGATATTTTGTATCTGCATAGTATTGCTAACCACCAACCTCTTAACTTAGGAATTAGAATGGCTTGTTTCTTAAGAAACCAAGCTAGTGAGGGGTGGTTTAAGTTTGTTTTTACTGGTCCCTTCATTACTTACCTAATGAAGAACTTTCATAGCCTTTGCAATGGGGCCCATATGCTACTGATAAAAACCCTTATTCTTCTCACCTATGATGCAATCAAATCCATACAACTTCCACCAGCACTTAAAGATCCGCCACTAGAACCAGTTGGTAAGGCCACCTCATCATAATTAAGGCTACGATTTCTCCTTTTTAGTTTATGTTTAAAAAGACTTGGTTTATTCTATTTCTACATAGGATGATTATATTATTAACTAACTTTTTATTACCTCTTGACTATATCTTTTGTTAATTTGTAAGTTTGAAGGAAGCTACTCCCTAGACACTTCAATAGGAATAGTAGTTTTAGTTGTTTTATTTAGTTTAACTTTCTCTTTTCATTTTATTTAATTAGTTTGTTTTAATGCAAAAAGAAAACTAGGTGCCTAATGGTTTGATGGAAATCAACTTTTGGACTCCAATTTTCCTTTTGCAAGGACTAACACTAAAATTTGGAAAGTTCCAATTCATTTTCCTTTGTTATTTTTATTGTTTATTTCACTTTTCTCCCACTAGAATCTTAATTTGCATGATTATGTAAATTGAGGACAATGTACAACTTAAGTTTGAGGAAATGATAGATTATATATGCCATACTTGCTCACTCATGCTTTTGGCAAAATTTTTTAAATATCTTAGAAATTTGAAACCTTATCAACTACCTTAGGGTATGCTTAAGTCTTTGGTATAGAGGAATTTGATTGCAAGTGAGGGAAGAGCTAACCTAGGAAAGTAAAAAGCTTCTAACTTAGCTAATCCTACTTTTAGACTGCTGCATTGTGTTTTGGCAAAAATTTTGTTAGTAGAGTACATAGTCAAGGAGTTGTAAATGATAGAGATATTTTGTATCTGCATAGTATTGCTAACCACCAACCTCTTAACTTAGGAATTAGAATGGCTTGTTTCTTAAGAAACCAAGCTAGTGAGGGGTGGTTTAAGTTTGTTTTTACTGGTCCCTTCATTACTTACCTAATGAAGAACTTTCATAGCCTTTGCAATGGGGCCCATATGCTACTAATAAAAACCCTTATTCTTCTCACCTATGATGCAATCAAATCCATACAACTTCCACCAGCACTTAAAGATCCGCCACTAGAACCAGTTGGTAAGGCCACCTCATCATAATTAAGGCTACGATTTCTCCTTTTTAGTTTATGTTTAAAAAGACTTGGTTTATTCTATTTCTACATAGGATGATTATATTATTAACTAACTTTTTATTACCTCTTGACTATATCTTTTGTTAATTTGTAAGTTTGAAGGAAGCTACTCCCTAGACACTTGAATAGGAATAGTAGTTTTATTTAGTTTAACTTTCTCTTTTCATTTTATTTAGTTAGTTTGTTTTAATGCAAAAAGAAAACTAGGTGCCTAATGGTTTGATGGAAATCAACTTTTGGACTCCAATTTTCCTTTTGCAAGGACTAATACTAAAATTTGGAAAGTTCCAATTCATTTTCCTTGGTTATTTTTATTGTTTATTTCAGTTTTCTCCCACTAGAATCTTAATTTGCATGATTATGTAAATTGAGGACAATGTACAACTTAAGTTTGAGGAAATGATAGATTATATATGCCATACTTGCTTACTCATGCTTTTGGCAAAATTTTTTAAATATCTTAGAAATTTGAAACCTTACCAACCTTAAACCAACCCCCACCCCCCCGCGCGAATTCTTGGAGCTCAGTTATCATAAGGTTTACCATAGTGAGTTAGATGGGTCCTTGAAAACATCGAAGAGAATACATATGGATGGGTCTAGCTTTTCTAATGGCTTCATGATGCTACTCGTCCAATATAACTCACTGATGAACATTACACAACTTCGTCTCGGCTTGACATGATGCATAAGCAAAGAATTGATGTCCATTCACTACTAACCATCACTTACTAGTAAGATTAGATAAGAGTGAGGATTTGTAACTTGAGAGGGTTACTCAAAAGACCCAAGAGAGAGTATTCATTAACAGTGTGATGATAAAGGATAATTCCGACTACAAACGACAAGGGACTATTTCTAGGAAGTCCCAAGGGTAACAAAGAAATGCGTAAAATTACATAAGGAGTAATACAAAGTAAAAAGCCTAGTACATTGCCAAAAGGGGCAAATGAGATAATTACTACAAAGAGAATATAGTACAATGATAGAAAAAGTAAAGATAGATAGCGCATTGTCATTCCTTCTGTAGATGGGGCAATGAAGTATTGGAGTCAAGTTGTTTGGGCAAAGAGACAGGTTGGCAGGAAGAAGTTGGGAGGTTGGTATTCAAGTGCTTAGCACTCATCAAGTTAGCATTGGAGTTCTTAACACTTAACAAGTTGGTCGTATTAGAAATGTTTGAGAGCTCAACATTTGGGTATGGGACAAAGTAGTTCAAGGTACATTCGAGATGGGCATTTAAGGAGTTCAATAGTAGGCCTTCCTTATCACGACCCAACAGTATCGTTGTCGTAGTAGGTTACCGTGTACTATACAAAGGTCTACTATTAACCCCCTTGCTGATCATAGGCCTTTCATACGATACACAAAACTCTTTCCACTATATGTTACTATTAGGCCCATAGATAAGTAATATAGAGCAATTTAACCAAGATTACTTCTACGATATAAATTAACTAATCATGTGAACTCATAAGACCCACACAAAAAAAATATTACAAACAAATACAATTCATAAGGGAACTGCATTAGAAATTTTAATTAATGTTATAAACAAAAATATAAAAGGAATTAGTTATCTACAAATCTATTACAAAATTTCCTCTTCGCTCTCTGATCGCTCCAACCCGTCTCTACATAAGACTTACTACGGGCATGCCTTGGCCCGGATTAGAGAAGAGGTTTTCCTGCATCAAAAGAAATCTATTAGGATGTAAACTTAAGCTTAGTGAGATAAATACCCTCATCAGTACCACATAGCAGAAATTTATTATATGCACAATCATATGAATGCAATTTGTTCCTTTAGTTGACTTACCTCCTCTTATTAAGTTCCACCCTCCTAGGTTAAGTTCTCTCAACACACCAACCATGAGAATGTGATACCATTTGCTCAAACATGTAATATGCATCTTCAGCACTTTTATTCATCACACTACCGCTAACTGTAGCATCTACCATCACTCTCATTTGATTCCCAAGACCATTGTAAAATGTATTCACTATACTTTCAAGTAGACCATGATCGGGACACTTGCTTAGTAACTCCTTAAACTTTTCCCAACTCTCAAATAATGACTCCCCATCAAATTGTTAAAACATAGAAATCTCATTTCTTATTCTCATTATTTTACTTGGTGGGAAAAAATAAGATAGAAATTTTTGGACTAAGTCAACCCATGTAATGATAGAATTGGGTGGTTAGGAATTCAACCAACTTTTAGCCTTATTCATAATGAAAATGGAAATAATCTCAAGCCAATTGCCTATTCATTTTCACTATGGCGCACAATTGAAAAAATTTTTGAAGATGTTTGTAGGGATCCTAAGATGACATTCCACCAAATTGACTAAGTTACACAATTTGAATCAAAGCAGGTTTAAGTTTAAAATTATTTGCTCAAATGGTTGGCTAAGTAATTAGTTGTGCAATTTCATTCAAATTTAGTACACATATTCCCCATAAAGCTCAATTTCCATTTTCATTACCATTTCCCCTATGTCCATTGTTTCCATTTCTAGGTCCTCCATTTAAGGGTTCTTGGTTGTTTTCCATTTCTCCTAATTCACCTCTTCCTCTTTCACTAAGTCTATGGTGAAAGGTTTGGTTAATCTCGGGGTCAACTTCCTCTTCTATATCTCATACCCCTCTTTGCATATGAAACAACAAATCCTATTCCAAATCCAACTAAACAACAAAACCAAAGCTTGCAACTTTCAATGCGAAAATGTAAATAGCACTCTTCCTAGTATGACACAAATCATCTAGGGAAAAATTCAACATTTTTCAACAAACCCAACAGTAAAGGTTCAAACTTGATCTATAAATCAACTCAAATCAACTACAAAATAGCAAAATCAACCCAATTGTACACGAAAGTAGATATAGATCAAGACTTTAATAATAAACTACTCAAAATTAGTGAAATTTAAACTAAGCTACAACTACACTAAGGCCTAGTCTTAATGTCCTCGGTTTATCTGATATTAACACAATTGCCTTTTCTTTGGCAATAGTGCCAAAAACTTATAAGATGATATGAACACTAAATAAAATTGATAAATTTAAAGACACTTTATAAATGAAAATTTTTGAAACAATGTCAATCTCATAACCAATCAATGTATTGGATCGTATGCAATAATAAAATTGATGAGTATTCATTAGGCATTTCCTTAGGAGAAAGGGTTCTGTTAAGTACTAGATTCTAACCTGCTACTCTAATCTAGGCAAACCGAATAAGAAGTAGTGAGTTGAAAATAGATGCAACTAAATAAGAACAAAATTTAGCAACATACACAAATTTAGGATGCATGAGCATGTGACTTGTTTCCGAAGTAGTGGTGACAACTTGCCATTGAGATATTAAGGATAGTTTTTATTTGGGTTTTGACGGAACTCACTTGAGTTTAATCTTGGGTAAAGCACTTTACTAAACTATATAGTGGAAAATATACTCTTGATCTCCAATAATGAGTAAAGTAATATAGTCCTAAGAATTAGGGGGTCAATCTCCTCTCGATCTCATTCAATGGGGAATACCTAATCTCCTCTTAGTTTTATAAGTGTAAGAACCCATATTCCATTGATTCAATGAGTCAAATTAGGTATTACGCAACTAATCTCCTCTTTATCTCGTAATTATGCTAACCCCATAAACTCTCAAGCGCACTTTATAGGACTAATCTTCACTTAGCCTCATATTCATAAGGAAACCCATTGAAAATTTCATTAAAAAGCACCTCAAAGAGTGTTAATGTAATACCAATCATTGTAATCCCAACTAAACACACATTTCCATATCATAACTACAAGGTTACATCATCTATAATATCCATATCATCACAAACTCACTCAAACTAACTTAGCTACATATAATGTCAACAATGATAGAAATAAAAGATAAGGAAATAGCAGAAAACTCCATGAATTAATAATTAAAGATGGTGTGAACAAACGAACAAGAGATTATATGAAGAAACTATGTTCAATGCTCATTAACATAACATAAATGTATATCAAAATCATAATAACAATCCTTAAATGTTAGAAATAAGGCAATAGAATAGCAAATCAAATAAGGAGCTCACAAATCTATACTAAGAAATTTCTAAAACCTAATTACAGCTTACATTTCTAATTGTAAATGAGACTATATATAGAATTAGGCTACTGATTAATTGGTAGACATGTGTTAGCTCTTAGTTGCCTTCATATTTCAATGAAACATGGCATTTAAGGATTAGGGTTTTAGTCGAAAACCTTAACCCTAATTTTTGTACCAATCGATTGGTATGGTTGAATCCATCCCTATACATTCTATTCATGACACTAGCCCCTCAAACGATTGATTACTCAATAGGACACCTTATTCTTAATACTTTAAGGCATACCAATTAGCTGGTAACAAGGCTACCAATTAAGACCCCATGAGCAAAATTACCCAACTCACAATTTGGAATTGGGTGCAATAGTGTTTGAATTGAAGCTTTTGAGATATTATTTATATGGTCAAACATGTGAAATATATACCGATCATAAAAGTCTCAAGTACCTGTTTACATAAAAAGAATTGAATATGAGGCAAAGGCTATGGTTAAAATTAATAAAGGATTATGATCTGAACATTAATTATTACTTGGGTAAGGTAAATGTAGAAGTAAATGCCTTAACTAGAAAGGATTATGCTAAGGTAGCTTCCTTGCTTACAAGCCAGCATGAGCTTATTCAAGAATTTGAAAAAGTAAACTTAGAATTTAGTTGGCATGAATCAAATGTGGAGCTAGCAAACTTAATGATTGAACCTACATTAATAAGTCAAATAAAAGAAGCTCGGAAAGAAGATTCAATTATGTAATTCATTCAACAACAAAAGGAGAAAGGTAAGTACACTGATTATGATATTAAGGAAGATGGATCGATTTAGAATAACCAAAGATTATGTGCACTAGAAAAGGATGAACTTAGGAAAGAAATTTTAAAGAAGCACACTAATTTGGTTACACAATTAAGCCTGAAGGCACTAAGATGCTAAGAAAAATTTATCACTATGGATTTTAGAACTTCTTTGCATATGACCCCTGCAGGACATGATGCCATTTGGATTGTAGTAGACTGTCTTACAAAATCAACTCATTTTCTTCCTATCAATATGACTTATTCTATAGAAAAGTTGGCAAGGATTTATGTTAAGGAAATAGTTTGATTACATGGAATCCCAGCTAGAATTGTTTCTGATAGAGATCTTAGATTTATCTCAAAATTTTGGATAAGTCTATAAAAGGAAATGGGAACTAAACCTTATTTCAGTATGTCATATCATTCATAGATAGATGGACAATCTAAACGGACTCTTTAGACATTAGAAGATATGCTGCATGCTTATGTCATGTAGTTTAAAGGAAGTTGGCATACTTATTTACCAATAATTGCTATCATTTGACAATACAAATGCCCCCATAAGAAGTAGTATATGGAAGAAAATGTAGATCTCCCTTATTTTGGGATGAAATAGAAAAGATAACTTTGGGGCCTGAACTGCTATAAGAAACGGCAGAAAAAGTAGTAGTTATTAAGTAAAGGATGAAGGAAGCATAAGATAGACAAAAGCGTTAGGCGGATCTAAAATGACAACCAATGGAATTTGAAGTTGGAGATCATGTATAGTTGAAAATAAACCTAATTAAGAGTGTCCATTGTGTAAAA
Source organism: Lumnitzera littorea (assembly GCA_024138015.1). Classification (NCBI taxonomy): domain Eukaryota; kingdom Viridiplantae; phylum Streptophyta; class Magnoliopsida; order Myrtales; family Combretaceae; genus Lumnitzera; species Lumnitzera littorea. The sequence goes on from JAMXBB010000002.1 coordinate 57,955,271, forward strand.
ACTTAAGGGAAGCTAAGTACCTGATATGTTGGTCCATTTGAGATCTTAGAAAGAGTTGGAAAATTAGCATATCATCTAGCACTACCCTTAAACTTAAATGGTATTCACAATGTGTTTTACGTTTCTATTAAGCAAAAACACATACCCAATCCAGATCAAATTACAAAATTACAATCCATTAAGTTGAAAGAAAAATTGACTTATGAGGAACATTTAGCAAAGCTCATAGATAAAAAAAATCATAAGTTACAAAACAAAGAGATTCATTATGTGAAGGTACTTTAGACTAGTCATGGAAAAGAGGAAATTACTTGGGAAGCCGAAGAAGAAACTAGACAAAGATACCTACATTTATTTAATGAATTAGGTAGAAGTTAGAGTTTTGAGGACAATACCTTTTTTTAAAAGGGGGAGGATGTAAACCTCTAAAAATTTTGATATAAGCTCGTAATTATGATAAGTATGTGATACCACACACTTATCTAAAGGATTTCTCTAACAATTATATGTAATTCAATAGATTTTTGAGCAAAAGTGCCACATCTTAGCTTAGCATAGGATGTACCATCACGTAAGAATACCTGTTAATGACTTAACTCAACCTACTCATTCATCAAAAGAAAGCTTTATTTATGTGATAATGGGATTGCTACATCGGAGTTCAGTTGGACATTTTGTTGCAACTTATATGTATAGCCTAATATTTAGATCAAAACATGAACCATTCTCCTTCTTTTGTCATATTCAAAATAGTATGATTCCCGACTTAGTACAAGTTTCATCTAAAAGTCACTAACTCCAACTTATGCTCTTAATATACATCCCCCCTAGTGTTAGGCTTTTCATGATGTTGTTAACTGGAAGATAAAATATTTTATCCCATTAGCTACTGAAGCTGAGTGAGAGTAGATAACAAATAATATAATATAAGCAGTATCACAATTGAAACATTTCAATCAGAATCAGCAGGTTCATACATTAGCTTAACTAGGCAATTATTGCTAGCAATGTAACATGCTATGCTCATATAAGTGGCATGCATCAGTACTGATATCCTATGCCCTCCAATATCACAAGTAGGGATTGAATTGCTATTAAGGGCTATTATTTTAGAGAAGGCTATTTATTCAAGGACTAAAGGTTGTGCATACCGAACTGCTCCACGCATGAGCTATTGATCAGGGAAGCTCACAGTGGTAGATTATCAGGTTACTTTGAGGAGACTAAGATAGCCAATTTGTTGAAAGAGAACTTTTACTAGCTAGGTTTGGCCAAGGATGTCCATAAGATAGTTAATAGTTATGAGGTGTGTGAGCGAGCTAAGGAGAAGAGAGAATCCTATAGAGAATACATGCTATTGCTAACACCAACCTTACCTTAAGCTAACCTCAACATGGACTTTGTCCCAAGGTTGCCCCAGACTTCCAAAGGGAAGATTCTATCTTTGTTGTAGTAGACTACTTTAGCAAGATGATACACTTCATTCTATACCATCGGACTAATGATGCTTTATATATTATTGATTTGTTTTTTCAAGAGGTTGTCTAAGTACATAGTGTACTGAAGACTATTGTCTCAAATCAGGATACAATTTTTAAGCTATTTTTAGAAGACTCTTTAGATAAGACTTGGAACTAAACTTGTATTTATCTCCAATAGCCATCCCTAAATTGATGGCCAGACTAAAGTAGTGAACAGGATGCTAGGCAATCTACTTAGAGTTATTATATAGAAGAAGTTAAGGGATTGGGATTTGTGCTTACCAATTATGGAGTTCATATATAACTGAATTATCCATTGCATTACTAAGAAGACCCCATTCAAGGTTGCCTATTGTCTTAATCCCACTATTCCCTTATATTTGATCAATGCCTTAATAGCTACTAAAGAAAGTTAATCAGAAGTTGACTGAGCCTAAGAATTACATGAGCTACACCAATCTATAACCGAGAAGATCATTAAGTTCAATCAGAGATAGTGAGAAATTGGTAGCCAAGGCCGCCAAACTATTTCTTTCCACCTAGGAGACTTAGTATGGATATACCTCAATTGAGAACAATTCCCACACTAGAGATAGAATAGGCTATTTCCTTGTGCTGATGGTCCATTCAAAGTCCTGAAGAAGATCGACCACAATGCTTACTAGATCGAATTGCTTGATAACTACATTGTTTCTTCCACCTTCAATGTATCTGATCTGATCCCTCGCTAACTAGTAGAAAAAGACCTCGCAACGGCATAAAAGAAGAAGAAGAAACCACTCTAGATTTGAGGGAAAATCTTTCCAACCCCTAGGCATATGATAGGAATTAGCCCCTTAGACCAATCACTCATAGCTAAGCTAGAGGACTCTAAGGACTTGCATCTAAATCGAAACCAAAGCCTAAATGGGGGTCCCTATTCCAAACTAATCTCTTGCCAACCTATTTGTCAAATCCTCACATATGTTAGACCTTGATAAGGATTAAGGATTGATTACATGCTTCCGAGCCCAAGGGCTCTCTTATCTGGTTTGCCGAGCTGTTCGAGGTAAGTTAAACGCTAAAGAGCAGTGCTTAGCCCAGTCTGATCTGCTAAGGTACTTTGCTCTTTATGCCACTAAGATGTTGTCAAGGTGATTAACCAGCATGCTGAGTTAAACCTTCCACTAAACCATAGTCTAAGCACCAAATCTAAATGTAGCAATCTCTACTCTATCGAAGCCAAGCATAATCGTTAGAAGTTGACCATCTGAGGCTAACCCCAACGTGAGTTGTCCCTGGACTAACCACAATCTAACCCCTTTTAACACCAAACATGCTTAAATAGAGGCCTACCCTTGCTCGGACCACATTACTATTAGAATCACATTAAAAACGTGCACGTACTGTCCTTTATTAACATCTGTATTGTCCTTTCTTACAAAGGACGTTCGCATTCCTTCTTTTGCACGATTTCATATTTTCCTTATAAATTGTTCTCTTTTGTTTTAGCAAATAAGGACCATTCTTTTGTAATTTCTTTAACTTCGGATTTGCCCTAATGAGATGATATAAATACTGTCATATTGTAAAAGTTAATGAAAGATATACAAAAAAAAAAAAAAAAATATACAGACCAATACACTATACTTTAGTTCACTTTCTCTTAAGCTAAGCGTCATTTTACTTACTCTTGAGCTACTCTTATCTAGCCCATTCGAGCATGGATTAATGGCGAATAAACTCCGGCCATACTTATGTGTCATATCAAGTGTGACTTAAACTCGTGTGAGGCGTTGGTTTTTCATATCCTTCATCAGTACATAGGGACCCCCTACTCGACCTCAGACTATCATTTACTTTTTAAGCCATCTTGCGGCTTAGACCCACCCTTTGGTTACCCATGATATTGTGTTCGTATGTTCATCCATGAGTCCATGTCAAACCTGCCCTACCCAATAGTGAAGTTTTATTTTAGAAGATAACCTAAGATTAGCTGAGCGGAGCACCCTAACTGGCCATAAGCGTTTGACTCCAATTCAACTAACTTCTTTATCGGACTGATTGGCTCTCGACTTGATCCTGATTAGGTCGGCCCTTGACTACAATGCTTTTTTGGTATGCTTACTTTATATCATATTTCTAATGAGCAGCTACTAAGAGACACATGTTCCTTGAAAAACCATGTAGCCTAGTCTATTACTCAACTAGGAGGGAATGTCATCTCAATAAAGCATCAGCCATTACATTGTTCTTTCCATTCTTATATTTTATGACATAAGAAAAACCTACCATCAACTTAACCCATTTGGCTTGCCTCCAAGATAACTTGGGTTGGCTTTTTAAATATCTCATGGATTCATGGTTAGTGTAGATCATAAATTCCTTAGGCAGCAGATAGTGTTGTCATATTGTTAAGGCTTAAATTAAGAAGTAGAACTCCTTATCATAGATAAAATAGTTTAGTGTAGCTCCTTAAAGTTTCTTGCTAAAGTAAGCAATGGGTTAGCCCTCTTGCATCAGTATAGCACCTATGCTTAGTTTAGAACATCACACTCTACTTCAAACACTTTGTCAAAGCTCAGCAGAGCTAAGACAAAGGCTATGGTTAGCCTATCCTTCACTTCCTCAAAACTCCTTTGCTCTTTCTCTCCCCATCTGAATTCAACATTCTTCTTTGAGAGTTCGGTGAGTGGGGCTACAATAGTACTGAAATTCTTCATAAATCTATAATAGAATGATGCTAAGTTGAGGAAACTTCATACATCGGCTAGAGTTGTTGATACTGGCCATTTAGTAATTGATCTTATCTTCTCTTCATTGACTCATATGCCACCACTACTTACAACAAATCCTAAGAATATCACCTCAGATCAACAAAAGTCATACTTCTTCAGATTAGCATAAAGCTATTCAACTCGAACTTTCGCAAAGACACTTTAAAGATGTTGCTAATAGGTCTTCAAGTTAAGACTATACACCAAGATGTCATCAAAATAAACTATGACAAACTTCCTTAAAAAGTCTCGAAGCACATGATTCCTTAGGCACATAAATGTGCTCAGTACGTCAGACAGTCCAAACGGCATTACAAGCCATTCATATAATCCATGGCATATTTTGAATGTAGTCTTCCGCTCATCACCTTCGTGCATTTGAATCTGATGGTATTTAGATTTGAGGTCGATCTTAGAGAATACTCTTGCTCTGCTTAATTTGTCTAACATATCATCAAGCCTAAGTATGGGATACCTACATTTGATGATGATTCGATTGATCATTCTGCTATCTACACACATCCTCTAAGAACCATCTTTCTCTGGCACTAAAAAGGCCACCATTGCATAGGGACTAAGGGACTTACACACGTACCCTTTCCACATCAACTCATCTACTTGCTTCTACAACTCAGTAGTCTGTTCATGATTCAACCTATAGGTAGGCTTGTTTGGTAGTATTGCTCTTAGCTATAGTTCAATTACATGCTTGATGCCTCAAATTAGATGCAGACCTTTCAGTAGCTCCTCTAAAAACAAGTTGGCAAATTCTTTTAGTAAGGTTTTTACCTCGACAAGCAACTCCTCTTCTTTGAGTCTCAACTCCATAATTTTTCGGACTAATAGATAAGTTGGTCCTTCGAGCTCCATCTTTCTTTTTAGTTTAGCTCGAGTTAATACTAAAGCCTATTTCTTTAAGGTTCGACTTAGTTGGGACTACATGACCTTTACTTGCTCGATAGTCATAGGACTCAATTTCACCTTCCTACCTTCATACTTTAGGGAATAAGTATTCCTCCTTCTATCATATATCACTACTTGATTGAACATCCACGGTTATCCAAGTAGAATGTGGGACACTTCCTTCTTCTCTGCTCTAGTAGTCTAAGTAGATCAAGTCTTAGCAACCTTACTTTGTTCCATTCGCATAGGTTTGCTCGGAGTAGTTTGATTACTGCCTAGTCGGCTAATTGGTGGTCGAAACCTTTCTATTTAGCACCTTTCTATCCTCTGGGTTGCTTAAATCACATTGTCAAGTGACTTAACTTCCATGGTTTCCAAGATATCTCCAATCTCATATTTCAGCCCATTAATGAATTGAGATACCGTTTGGTCTTCTAGCTTAGTGAGTTTGCATCAAATCATCAATATCTGGAATTCCTTAACATAAGCTTCAACAACCAATCCTCGTTGCCTCAATTTCTGTAATCTTTTGAAGGCATCCTAAAGATAGTAGCTTGACGCAAACTTTCTCCTCATAACCCTCTTCATTTCATCCTATCACCTGATTTCTCATTCTCCTTCTCTTCTTCCGATAGCTTGTAAGTTTTTCCACCATAGGGTAGCATAACTAGTAAATTCCAATATAGCAAGTCTAACCTTTGCATTATCGAGCAATTTGTGGTATTCAAATTGCTTTTCCGTCTTATCTACCTAATCTAAGTAGTCCTCAGCATCACTACTTCTAGAAAAACATGGAATATGCATCCTCAATCCTTCGACTCTAGGGGCTTGTACATTTGTTTCTTTAGCCTTGTTGTACTCCTCTTCATTGTGATCTCTTCCACTTCTTCCTTAATCTCTTTAAGCGCTAGCTTTTGTCTAGCATCCCACCTAATTCCTTCATCTCGGGATAGTCGAGCTAAGGCATTAACTTGACCAAACTGTCCATTGCCTCGCTCTTGCTATTCATATTCTCTAGTAGGGCTATTTCTAGCTTGTTGCCTATTTTCTTAGATAACAGTCACCAAACTAGCTATCAAGTCGGTAAGCCTATCCAAGTGGTCGCCCATTGATTGAGGTGTGAAGCTTCCTTCTTGCCCTTGGCCATGATGAGTACCACTTTCCTGGTTTCCCAAAGTTCCTTGAACACTTGAATCTAATATTGATGGTTGCTTCATAAAATTATTGTCCAATAATACCTCTAGAAGTTTTTTCTGCAAATAACAACGATAGATCAATAGCTAATACTCTCAACACCATGACAATTATACAACAAACAAACAGTCAACCATACATTGTTTTGCATATCGGAAATAGGGGAAAATAAAGTATAGAACACTTCTCAACTACCAAACTCCAATGATAACAATAGAACCTTTATCATACGAAAGTAGTAACAAGCCACTCAAAGAACATAGTAGTAGAATTCAACTTTGAACGTAACTAAGCTTTGATACTAGGAATGCTACAGACTCATGGATGAACACACGAACCCAATGTTATGCGTAACCAAGGGGTGGGTTCGGACCACGAGTTGGTCCAAAAGATAAGTGATAGTCGAAGGATGAGCAGGGGTTCCCATGCATCGATGATGGATATGACACACCAATGCCTCACATAAGCTCAAGTCACTCTTGATATGATGCATAAGTATGGTTGGAGGGCACTTGCTACTAGTCTATACTTAATGGGCTAGATGAGAGTAGCTCAAGAGTAAGCAAAAAGGATACTTAGCTCGAGAGAGTGAGAGAGTTTAGTGTATTTTATGTATATCGATGTTTGTGGCTATTACAATTTGCAAGTACTTATAGTACCTAATTAAGTTAAGTCCTAAGTTACAAGAAATTATAGAAAAAGATTTTTACTAGGTAGGAAAAGGGGAATAATTTATAAGGGTAGCAATGTAATCTTGCCAAAAGAATATCCTTTTTTAGAAAGAACAGTACGGAAGTTAGAGAAGATAGTACACGTGTACTTTTGCTCATTCTGTGGTCCCAATAACATTACGAGCCAAGTAAGGGTGGGACTTGATTAGGTCTGGTCAGTATTGGTAGTTCAGTAACTTTGATTGCTAGGACAAGACAAGGGTTGGCTCAAGGATGACTCACATTTGGGTCAGCCTTAGATGATCAGCTCTTGATAATTGTTAGCTTGAACTTAAAACTATAGGGTTAGCTATATCCTAATTTAGTGCTTGGGCTAGTATGTTACGGAGGGGTCGGCTTAGCATGTCGATTGATCTCCTTAGTAATTCCTTGGATGTTGTGGATAGCAATGTAGTTTAGCAAGTCAGATTAGGGTAAGTACTACTTCTCAGCACTTAACTTACCTTAGACTGCTCGATAAACCATTTGAGTTAAGCCTCAAGTTCAAGAGCATATGATCAGTCCTTGATCTCTATCATAAACACTCTAAGTTATCAAGTTTAGATGTTATACTTACCACACCTTGGTCATTTATAACTTCATCTTGTTGATTAGCATAAGCATATACCCTACCTTGCTCCTTAGACTTAGGTTTTTCCCTTCGAGGTCATTTATTCCTATTACCTGGTCCTGATCTATTAGTTTGGTTTTCCTTTTGAACCGGTCTCTCCTGTTGCTGTCTTAGACAATGTCGAACAATATGCTCTCGTTAATGGCATTGGTAACAATATATACCTCTTGAATTAAGATTTTCACACCGCTTGGCTAGATGTCCAATTTCACTACACCTATAATACTTCCCTCTCAATTATGGGCATTCCTAAGCTTAATGTTCACTATTACACTTCCAACAAGGTTGTATTTTGGTAATGGCCTTTTGCTTCCTTTTGTAGGTCAAATGAGCTTCTTTCCTTTAGCTAGATTACTCTTGTTGCCAAAACCAATATCCAACTTTCTTTTCTTGCTCTCAATCTCATCTACAACCCATCGAAGATTACAAAATTCTTTGATCAAACGAGTTTCATTGACAACATCATTATATCTTTCCATCCTACTCCTCTTCAACTTTACCTACTAATAAAAATCAAGCCTAGCCTTAAATCACCTAATTTTAGAAACCTTGTTATTCCGTACGACTTTAGTAGCAAAATTCAGTAACCTATTGAAATGCTTCTCGTATTCTTCATTTGTCCTGCCTCACTATCTTAGCTTATAGTATTCTTCACACATTCGGTCTCTTACATGTACAGGAAAATAATGTTCCAGAAAAGTATCTCTAAATGCAACCTAACCAATAGGTTCTAGTAAATTATGTCTCTTTGCCTCACACCAGTTATTTGCATCTCCACCTAACAAAATAGTAGCTATCCCAACTTTCATAGTTTCCTCAACCTCGTGAATTTCAAAGGCTTTCTCTAGCAAGTCAATCCATTCTTCTACCATCAAAAGATTGGTGTTCTTTCCATCAAATGGTTTCACTATTCATTGTACCTGAGCTAACTTATCTCCATCAATTCCTACCAATGCAATTGTAAACTGTTGTACCAATTCCTCCATATGTCGTAGTTTCTTAAGGTTAAGGTAAGGCTATTTTGGTAATTCCTCCCTTTGCTCCTTAGATACACGATTCATTGGTAATCTTCTACATCTCCTACGAATCATCTTTCTAAATAAACGTCACATAAAACTCTATTAGCAACTACTATAGTTGTTTTATTGAGCTATGACCCATGATTACCTAACTACCCTACACATCCTACACATGCCTAAAGGTTATGGTCCTGAATTAATGCTTTGATACAACCTAAAGGATGTCATATCCTAGCTTAGCATAGGATGCACCATCACATAGGAATATCAGTTAATAACTTAACTTAACATACTCATTCATTAAAAGAAAACTTTATTTATGCGATAATGGGGTTGCTACATCAAAATTCAATTGGAAATTTTGTTACACCCTATACATACAGCCTAATATTTACATCAAAACATAAACCATCCTTTTCTTTTGTCATATTCAAAATAGTAGGATTCCTGACTTAGTACAGGTTCCATCCAAAAGTCATTGACTCCAATTTATGCTCTCAGTATACATCCCCACTAGTGTTGGGCCCTTCACGATACTGTTAACCTGAAGATAAAATATTTTAACCCTTCAACTACTGAAGCTAAGTGAGAGTAGATAACAAACAATATAATATAGACAATATCACAACTAAAACATTTCAACCATAATCAATAGGTTTAGCTCCATACGTATATTAGCCCAACTAGGCATTTATTGCTAGTAATGCGGCATGCCATGCTTAGGTACGTGGCATACATTAGTACAAATAGCCTTTACCTTCCAATATCGTCATCTGGTTAGATAAAATAGCCAGGCATCTAGATGTGACATCTAAGAACCTAGGGTAATAAAGAGCTGCTTGGGAGTAAGACCCCTAATCAAATTGGACTACACACTATAGTCTACCAAATCAAAAAGGTAACAAGGAGTTGCTTAGGATTAAGACCCTTAACCTTTTTTTTTTTTACAAAATTAGACTATACACTGTAGTTTACTAAATTAGACTATCAAAAGAGTCAAGATGATCGAGCAATGAGAATCTATATGCTTCTATAAACTGAATTCATAATGCCATGATTTTTCTTAAACATTTAGAATCTTCATTTTGAAAATTCTAACCTATAAGTCCTTTTTATGCCATGCCATGCTATACAGCAACAACTTAAGTATATCATTCAACACCATTAGTTTTTAAACTTTATTCAACCTATTCTCCAATTCTTGTTTTCGAAGTCTCCCTAACAAAAATCTAGTATCTCACGTAAATAAACACCTAGAAGATTAAGTGAGAAATCCCTCAACTCTCTAAGTTAATACAACATTCGTAAGCACTACATCAACACCTAACATGGCAGCATAACAATTTAACCAAGATATAGCTACCATTATTCAAAATCACCATATCAGCATCTACTATAATAGCATATCAATTCACCTAAGATGTAGCCATATCTAATCAACATGGCATCAAACAACATACAGTGTTATGAGTAGCAATATATCTATTTCAAGCATGGGTTAAATCTACTTACCTAGCCTTAATAGTAGTGTAAAATCCTAAACTTTGATACGTAGTCCTTATTTATCACACCTAAGAAAATATAAAACAATCTTCAAATCAACTATGGGTCAAACCCAAACTCTTATATGCTTTCATTATTGTGTTTTTAAGTTTTATTTAGCTGTATTTTACTCATTCTTAATCTGATTTTAGTAAACTTTATATCATTATGCTCATTTCTTAGAGTAATATTAATGTATCCTAAGAAACAAGACTAATCAATATTGTCAAAAGTTGAAAAATACCCTTTCTTGCTATCGACTTGACTATACATTGCCATAACTCTATAATTAATCTGAATAAGCTTTAGTTTTAAGCTAAAAATCCTAAAAATTATACTTTCCAAACTTAAACAACATCTTACTTTATACCTAAAATACTAGTCCTATATTATCTTATCAAATATCATAATAGTACTGTTTACTATTTTACATATTAAGTCAATACATAAGCTTATATCATGAAAATAGATTATAAATAGTATATGAGCCCAATTAATTCCACAAAAAATTCTATAAACTCACAAAAATATGCAGTCTAATTATTGACCATCAATTATGCTAATCTAGTTATGATAAATTTTTACCAAAATAGCAGTTTTAGCTCAAAATTATGAAAAATTAGGGAAAATAAATAAATTTATGTGTAACATAAAAATTAAGTGTTCCAAATATCTTTGTAAACCTCCAAAAATCAAGACATGTAGAGCTCATTCATTAATTTCAAGTCTCAAGTAGCTCCTTGTTAGGTTGCTTATAGTATTAGGAACCATAATTTACCCTATTTTCGCACTATTTTATTTTATTTTTTTTCTAATTTTTCCTATTTTATAAAATTATATTCTTGTTTATCCAAGTTTCTAAAATATTGCATATGAGGTATAGGGTCATATTTGTAGGTTTTAGGATTTTTGCATGTCAAAAAGTAGGTTGACAAATGTCATTTCCCTATTTCCTGAAGTGTCCACTAAGTGACATGTATCAATTCTTTGTTAATTAAGTGTTGATTCATCACTTTAAGTGATTCTTAAGCTGCCACATAATTTGATAGCTCATCTATTCATTTTTTTATTAATTTTTCATTATTTTATATTAATTTATCTTATTTTTTTACAATTTATTATTATTGTATATATGTATTTAATACATATAATGCATGTCACATGTAAATACATGAATATTATACATAATTCACTTTGTACATTATTTTTATAAGTTAAATAACTTATATCTAATATCTTGCTATATCTAAAAGCTCAAATTTCACACTTTTGATTATTTATCGATTTTATTGATAAATTGATGTTTTAATCAATCTAATCCTTTTGTATAGCTTATTTTACAAATTTGACTTTAATAGGATACTTCATCTAAATTTTCTAGCTTTATTACAAAGTTTAAATTAAAATGGATAACGTTAACTAACGCTCTAAATTTAGGGGTTTGAATCCTAAGATTATTGTATTGGCTCGGAATCTTGAGGTATTACAAAAAGTATATACATTTTCATTAAAATCATATATAATTTCTCAATACAAGTGTAATTCACATTTTTGTGTTTTGATATTGAAAAGTAGTATATATTTAAAGAATTTAAGCTTTTTGTGTTTGATCTTGCAGGTCTTAGGCCACCATGTAATGGTAGCCCCAATTTAAGAAACTGGAAATGAAGAAAAAAAAGAAGAAGGAAACTTTGAGTTAAAACTACCGGCATGATGGTAAACTTATCTATTGTCAAGACGGTACCTTGAATAGAATAGAATTGAATCAAGTTGCAAAACTAGAATTGTATATCAACATGATGGTACTCAGTTATTGTCATGATAGTATGCTTGACCCTTGCACCAAAAATGCCTTGTTTCATTAAAAGGAAAGTGGAGAAGTATGTGACACGTATCCACCATCATGTTAGTACCTATTTGATATAAAAACTTCTTCATTTTTTGTAGATTAAGCTTTGCATTTTTTAGGGTTTTGGGTTCTAGTTTCTACTATTTCTCTCTTCTTTAGGCTATCTTGCATTACTTTTAATATAGTTTTATGATTTCCATAGAGTTTTTTTGTATTATCTTGATCATAGTGTACACTTTTAATGGATTTTAACTCTTTTTAAGGTTTAGGTTTGTAGGTTTCCATTGCATCCATAGAGATTGTTGAGAAAACGTTAGGGAACTCCATTGTTGAGATCGAGGAGCTCAGTTTTGTAATGTTTTCCATATTTTTTCAATGTTTAATGTAATGTTTATTTTCGTGTTCATGTGTGTTATATGTTAAATGTTTATTTTTCATGAATGTGATAAATAGAGCTTGTTATGTTTGTGGATAGTATGTAAACATAATGAAGTAGTTGTAGCTATTGATGTTTTTGTATTGTGATAGTGTAAATTTAAAATTTTACTTAGTTCTATGGTGTAATTAGATATAACTTAAGTGTTGAGTTAGGATTCCTAATTTAAATGGGTCATTCTTGAGAATTAGAACTTAAATCATCGTACTCACCTAGAGATAAAAATTGGTGAGAATAAGAAATCAATTATATCATAGTTATTTGAGCAGTGACAGGACTTGAATAACTAGCTAATAGTGTAGATGAGATATTGAAATTACAATGCTCCTATCACATAATAGAATTTATGAAACGAGAGTTGGATAAATTATGTGAGTGTGAGTAAAATCCACATTTAAACTATTATAAATACGCTAATAGTATGGCTACAATGATCTTAGAAAATTGTTTACTTATTACTTATACATCTTTTATAAAGAAATCTACATCTCAATGCTGAGAAATTACTAAAATCCATACTTAATTCCATTGTAGTTTTTACTTCGATTTAGATAACTTGCATGTTCTTTTCCTTAAAATTGCTCAATTAGTTGCCTAGATTAGAGTAAAAATAGTAGAATATACTACTTAGTTATCTTTCTAAGCTTTATTTTTTCCTTCACTGCAAAATACAACCTTAATGCTCACCATATATTATAAATTAACTGGTACACTTGCCATTAGCTTGCAATTTCCATAAATATTATTCAAAAGATTACAAGCGAGTTCAATTTATTGTTAGTATTTCTACTATTTTTAAAAGGGGAAAATTTTATCTTTATGAATAACATTGTGGAAGGTGATTGTGACACCAAATCGCCACAATATGATTTAGAGATATATTCTAAACAAGCTAAAATCACTGAGACAGATTTGAAAGACATAGTCTAGCCTACTCGTAAACTTCATAAGTACTATGAATTATTAACTCTTGTAGTCTTAAATTGAGATTTCTAGGAATCAAAGACTTTAGTAAAAATTTTAACCTAAAAGCTCATCATAACTATTCTAAATCTACCCTAAACCTAACATAACCATCCTAATTCACCTAAGATAAGGACCAAAATCTATTAAACAATTGAAAAGTGGAATGGATGGATTCAAGAGGCAAAGTGGCATAAGGATGTACCATCCAAATGCCAACTAAATGTCACTTTCATTTTCTATCTATTACCTTACCATGTCATCTAAAGGTCATTTTCATTATTTTGTCTGCATCTAAGTGTTATTTTCATTATCTTATCTGCATTTAAGTGTCAATTTCATTACCTTATCTACATCTAAATGTGACTTTCATAACCCATCTACCACCTTATCTACATTTAAGTGTCATTTTCATTATGTATCTAATCTACACATGTCATCTAAGTGTCACTTTCATAATCCATTTATTAACTTATCTACACATAAGCATGAAAGTGATCTAAAGAGAAATCTACTCAAAGTTGATCAACCTTAGTAAAAAATGATGGCTAAGAGGAAAATGACATCTTAATGACTAAAAACCGATCATATAGCCACTTTAATCTTAGATTAACTAAAACTAATTAACTAACAACTAATTATTTAGGTTAGCATTATAAAGAGATAAGCACCCTAAAATCATATCACAACATTTCTTCAAACATGTAATGAACAACTTTCAAAATAAGTGAAAGAACCCTAAACTACTACAAGTAGCATGTGAATGGAAGAAGAGAATTCCAAATTGTCTTCCTCATGTGATTTTCATTTAGCTCATCTACTTCCATTAATGCCTTACCAAGTCATCAACATGATTAAGCATGAAAGGGACATAAAAAACACGTGATATTATCCTTGAAAGTTTAACTCCTTTAAGCAAGATATGTGTCCTTATCCTTAAGACATCAATTCTTTTAACTAACTTCTAACAACTTCTATAAATAAGAATTTTATACCACTTTTGGGACCACATCTTTCACTACATCCATCTCTTTCCTCTTAATTTAATTCTACAAACTAAACAACGTTCTACTTCTCCCATCTAACTCCCAATACTAACAAGAAAGCTTAGTAGGTTGCTGTTGAGTTTTCAAAAGCAGCTTTCCACTAAAAGGTAGCAACACTTACCAACAACTTATCTTTGATTCCGTAAAATCTTCTTTCCAAATTAAAAGATTCTTCTAAACTCCCATTATTAGCAAGTTTTTTCAAGATTCTCAAATGAATTAAGACGTACTTTTAGTAAAGTTATTCTATGAAACTTCCAATGTTTTTTCAAGAATGATTTCATCTTTACAACCTTCCTCTAAAAATCCTTTCCAAAATAACCAAAAGCTTTTCATTTAATTCTCTACCTCATATAAGTTTCAAACTTATTAACTATTTTTCAAAACCGAGTTTATGATAAACAAAATATTATCTTAGCTAAAATATGTCCTTCTTTTGATAAGAAACCCTAAAAACTAACATCTTTGTCAAAATCTATTTTGAAAACCCTTGTTATGTGTAAAAGTTTCCAAAGAATGATAAGATTTGTTTTCTACAAAATAAAATCTTTAACTTTGTCAAAACCTTCTTTATTTCATTCTTGGATTCAATTTGTATGCATCTATACAATATCAAGTCTAAAAAGTTTATGTTTCCTTTCCAAAATAACTTAATAAGAAACTTAAAGGAATTAAATAGATAGATCCATATATAAATAATTAAGTTAAAGTTTCATGCTTAGATCTTTATGACATGTACATATCCTGAAACTATGATCCCGAAACATATTTGACATATAGGATTTATTGGACACATGGACATACTCTTACCATGACTGTTTGGACGGTAATGAATGGAACTATTACAATGACCAAAAACTCGAACAAAAGGCCTATGGACATGAAATGACAAGGATGATTTGGACATAAATAAAAGACTTTATAAAACTATAAGACTCTAACCAACAAAGAAATCTTATATGTATATTTAGCATCTATCTTTTATTGTGTTTTTTAGATGATTATGAGTTCAAGCTACCTGAAGACTATTACGACAAGTAATAGTAACGGCAAGTGAGTATCCACATTGAATATCACTTTCTTGACACTTTAAATATACTTATCGACTAGTTTGTGTATAAGGTATCAAGAAAGTGCTTGTGCTTAATTTGTGTGAATTGCTTGCAAAAATATTATAAAATATTCCATATAATAAAGTTGATGATTGTGATGTAATGTTTTCATATGCCAGTGTTTGATATTTCGTTGATCACTTATCAGTCAACCTTAAGCATATAGAAACTTTAATATAAAAATGGTTATGCATAGCATATTACATAAATGTATTTCTGCTAGCATTGCTACATAGGGAATGGAAAGGTGAGAACCTTCCTCATCTTTACAAACTAAGTAACTTTAAGAATGGTTACGTACTAGATGGGATAGTATCCATTCTTCTGTTTTAGGTTTGCATGCGTCTGGAGACCGGTCAGGAATCTAATCAGTTCCTAGTCAATTGGTAGTGAGGGAAGGCATTCGTTTCTTAATTTCATTTAAGCCTTTCTTGGACCAATCAAGAAATCCTTCTCTTGTTACTTATTTACATGGCCATTATGAACATTTCCTTCAATTCCTTTAGCTAATTGAAAGATCCTTCTTCCTAAGTATTATGGTAGATTCTAAGTTGAACATTTCCTTGGTTTTCTTAGATAACTGAGAGATTGGTTCTCTTATGAGGTTAGGAAGAATGCTACTCATTTGGTTCTCCTAGGACCAATTAAGGGGGCATCATCTCTTGATAATTATGTTAACATGGTATTAGTTTAGTCAAGAATTGAGATTCTATGGTTATTGCTTTAAGACAAACAAGAATGTATGCCAAGAAAGTCTAATTACTAAATTTAGACACTTAGCATTGGTGAAACTACTAATCCTCAACCTAAAGTTGGGGTGGGGGTGGGGGGGAATATACCTTAGACTACACATCGATTACCGGTTGGTCATGTGTATTGTTGCATATGATTGATTGATTGATTACATTACATATGTTTGAAAACTTGCTTGATTTGCTTGAAATGTGATATGAACGGAGATCTCATTAAGCAAGTTATAGCTTATACCCCAATAGCTCTAACTTTTTGCAGGAACCTTACTAGTTGTATCCAGGAAGGTCCAATCCTTTGGTGAGCATTATAGAATATACAAGCAAGCTTTTCGGAAGAGTGTGAAAGAATATTAAAATTTATAGTTATTATGTTTTAAGTAATTTAGTTATAATGGTTTGTAATATTAATTATTAAAAAGACTCCATAACTCCACAAGTTTTATAATATGATGTAAAATTTTACTTTGCATTACTAAATATATGCTACTCTATAGTTTATTCTAGAGATGATGCTTCATGTACTCTTCAAAAGTAATTAATCGGTAAAGGAAGTGCCAATTACTTTTGAGTAGTACATGGCGGTTTATCGCTACTAGACTATCTTACAGGTTATTATAGCTTCAACACTTTTTTTAATTGGATATTGCAAAAATGGGTTCCTTTGTGACTAATCAGTGCTTTGGGAATGCCAAATCAAGAGAATAAGCTTTTCAACAACAATTTCAACACCCTAACATCATTTGTTGGTAAGGCTTGAGCTTCTACCCATTTAACTACATAATCTACCACTACTGGAATGTATTTGTCTCTATTCGAATATCTATTACATGACTCAACAAACTTTTAGGAACCCTTAAACGGTGTTAACTAATAAAAACCGGACTCAGGACCTTATGAGTTGTTTTATTTACACTAGGTGTTCTCTTGTTGGGCCAACATGACAATGTTCTAAAATCTATCATCCTTATAAGTGAGATACACATACAAATTATCTAATCTATACAATTTTAAACAAATAGGAGTTTTCCCAAAAGTAACTTCTAATATCATGGAAAAACTTTTTCTTTTGTCTATAATCCAATCCCTTTGGAAGAATTTAAACTACCAAATAATTTGCTATATCAACAAACTAAGGGGTTTCTTAAGGACTTATATGGTGCAATCTTTCTTCTAAGAACTCATCATTGATACTTGTTCATTTAGTTTTTCTAGTGATGGATTCTCCAAATGCGAGAGATAGTCTACTACCAAATTCTCTAGTCCTTTCTTATCTGTAATCTCTAGGTCGAATTCTTAAAGTAATAATATCAATATGATCAATCTTGGCTTAGCATATGTCTTATTTAACAAATGTCGCAAAGCAAAATGATTAATACCTTTAGAAAGGATTAAATATGATCTAAGTTTGTCAAATGCAAAGACCACTATTAATAGCTCATTTTCTTTAGTACTGTAATTCTTCCTGAGTTTCAATGAGGGTCTTGCTTGCATTGTAAATTGGATGGAAGTGCTTTTCTCATCTTTAGCCTAAAACCACCCCTACAGTATGATCACTAACATCACACATTAGCTCAAATGGTAAGCTTTATTCTGGTGCTACCATTATAGGGGCATGTGTTGATTTATCTTTCAAAGTATTAAATGCTTCCAGACAATCTTAAGAAAACATAAATGGAGCATCTTTTTCTAATAACTGTGTTAATGGTTTAGTATTATTGAAAAATCTTTAATAAACCTTTTATAAAACATGACATGACCTAGGAAACAATGTATAGCTCTAACTAATGTAGGAGGGGTTAATTTTGCAACGGTGTCAATTTTTGCATTGTCTCCCTTAGTACCTCTCTAGGATACCTTGTGTCCTAGAACTATGCCCTCTTGTACTATAAAGTGACATTTTTTCCTATTAAGTACTAAATTATTCTCCTCACATCTTGCCAATATTTTTTATAGATTACTAAGACAATGATCAAATGAATTCCTAAAAACTAAGAAACCATCCGCAAATACTCCTATTATATCTTCTATAAATTCATCAAAAATTACCATGCACTACTAAAATGTCATGGGTACATTACAAAAGTCAAACAACTTTCTCCTCTAGGGAAGAGTGCCATAGGGAAATGTAAAAGTAGTTTTCTCTTGGTCCATTAGGGCAATACGAATTTGAAAATATCCTGATAGACCATTTAAAAAAAATAATGGATATGACCTAAAGAGTTCTCCAACTTATGGTCGATGAATAGTAAAGGAAAGTGATTCTTCCTTATAGCGTCATGGAGCTTCTAATAGTCAATGCAGACTCTTTAACCCATGACTGCTCTCATCTAAATTGGTTTATTCCACTTGTTTGGAACTGCTACCATTACTCCATTTTAGGCACAAGTTACACAACACTAACTCAAAAACTATCGTAAATAAGACAAATCATTCCTACATCCAACAATTTGATTACTTCAACTTTGACAACTTCTTTCATGTTTGGGTTCAGATGACTATATGGTTGCACTATCAGTTTGTGACCTTCTTCCAACAAAATTTATGTACGCAAAACGATGGGTTAATTTACTTAATGTTAGAGATCTTCCAAGCAATCACTCTCTTATGATTTCTCAACACATTTAGAAGCTTTCCCTTTTGTTGCCCAATTAATTCAAAGGATACTATCACAAGTAATTTTGAATTTTCTTATAGAAAAGTATACTCTAGATAATCTAGTAATTGTTTTAACTTTAGTTTGGGTGGCTCCTTGATGGAGGCTTTAGTTTTTCTTCTTTTGCTTGCTCAATCCTTGGAAGCCTTCTTCCTAATTGTGCTTCTATGTCATTGATAACTAGATCACGAGATGATTCTTCCTAATTTCCCTATTTTAAGCAAAAATCTAAAGGATCCTTCATTAACAATTCTTACAAAACACTAAACATAGAGGCATAAGTAAAATCAAGACAAAAATAAGTGTTGTCTTGTTCACCACATTTCTTCATTGCCTCTTTCATTTTAATTACCATCTCCTCTTTTCCTACCCTTAATGTGAGCTTACCATTGTTGACATCAATTATAGCTTTGATTGTAGCTAGAAAGGGTCTCCTTAAGATGACTGGTACTTTTATATCATCATTAATGTCTAGAATAACAAAATCTATAGGAAAAATAAATTTGTCTACCTTAACTAGTATATCCTCAATTATACCCTTAGAGTATGTTATTAATCTATTAGCTAATTGTAAACTCATTTGAGTTGATTTAAGTTCTCTTAGGCTTAGCTGTTTAAATAATTTATATGATATTAAATTTATGTTAGCTCCTAAATCAGCTAATGTTGTTTTGATTGATAAATTTCCAATCAAGTAAGGGATAATGAAACTCCTTGGATCCTTTAATTTTGTTGGAAGCTTGTTTTGAAGGATTACTAAGCAATCCTTGCTTAGCATCATTGTCGATGGTTCTTCTAATTTCTTCTTGTTAGAGAGCAGCTTCTTCAAGAATTTCATATGCTTAGGCATTTGTGGCAAAGCTTCCATAAATGGTAAGTTATTGTAGAACTATTTAAAAGATCTAAAAGCTTACTATATTGCTCATCTAAGCATTCTTTCCTAAACCTCTAAGGATATAGAATTGACATTTTGTACTCTCTGTCTCTCTAGGGTTTTGATTCTTCCTTTGGTGGTTTTAGAGTTTCTGTGACTTTGTCTTTTGATTCTTCCATCATAAGCTTTAGATTGACTTGCTTTTTTTTAAGGCTATCTAGTAGCTTGCAATTCCTTACCACTTCAAAGGGTTATAGCTTTTGCTCAAGCTTGTAGTGAAGATTTTTATTGCTTTTCAATTGAAATGTTTTGCAAGTTACTCAATTTGTTTTTTGATGCTCGTTAATATAACATCACTACTTTATATGTACCGCATCAACAATTCTTCCGATTTTGATGTCTCCTCTCATTGAAGACCTTAAAATCCATAAGGAGTATTAATATTCCTTAGTTGAGACGTGTAAGAATAATCTCCTAGATAAGTGGACCACTCCTTACCTTGTTATTCACGATTGTTAAAGGGCATATGTTCAAATCTTCATTGATTCATAAAATTGCCAAACGACCTTGAATAATATTATCCTAATATGCCTCTAGGTTAATTGAATTTTGCATCATCAAAGGATACTATGCCAACATAGGATCACTATCTAACTTCTTGTTTAAAGCATCTACTTTAGCTACTAAAGCTATGGTAACATCTACATCTACCATACCAAGATTCTTATACTAGATCTAACACTTTCTTAGTAATAACTATTAATGGCCAACCTTTCAAACAAAGTCTAGGCTTCATAAGGTGTTTTCATACTTAATGTTCCACCTATGTTGAATCAATAAGTCATTTATTGGAAAAATTTTAACCACTATATAAAGTTTATACCTACATCCATAGTATAATAGGGATCAAGGCCCGATCACTTAGTCTGAAGTTTATATGCTTCCCAACTTGGCCTACTGAGCAATTTTGCAAGAGTAGACATATGAAGAGAAGCAATTCCTTCGATCGATCTACTAAATCTCCTAAGCCCTTTCACTTCGACCTCTCTCTCCCTCATCATAAGTCCCCTTGAAGAAGCTAAAAAAGAAGAGACCGACCTAATGCCAAGTTGACCTTCCAATGGTGATTTACTTAGCTCCTAAAGTTCAAGTAAATAGTCTCTAACCTTCGAGCTACCAAGTTATCTCCTTGACATCAACCTCAACAATTCAGCAAGGAACCATACGCAAACCTAGGACCACAAATTAAGTAATTGACATGTGTTCCATCTTCTAACATTCGTATGGTCCTTTGTGTTAGAATATTCTATTTTTTGTTTTACAAATTTACCTTTAAATAGCATTTGTTTCCCATTGAGTAGGTATTTTTTCTTGTAATTTTTATTAACCTAAGACTTACCTAAAGTGGGCCATATATATATAGTCACATCATCAATCATTAGTAATAGAAACTTCTTTGTTTTCCTTCTTAATCTTACATTCTTCCCTTCACAAAGAGCTGAGACATTAAAGCGCTCTTAATTAGGCCATTTGAGCATGGATTAGTAGCAAGCAACCTTTTGTTGTACTTGTGCATCATATCAAGTAAAACTCAAGCTTGTGTAAAGCATTGGCATATCATATCGATCATCAATGCATAGGAACCTCTACTCAACCTTCGACTATCATTTAATTTTTTGAACTATCTTGCTGTTCGGACTTATTCCCTAGTTTGCGTAATATCGGTTACCATATGTTTCTTTCCTTAGTGTTTGTATCATCTTGGAATTAAAGCTTGGCTATGTTCATGTAAGTTTCTAGCATTTTGGTGTTCTTAAGTGCTTTTGTTGAAGTTGCATTATGTTAATAGGGTTGCATTGGGATTTGAACTACTGTTGTAGTACATAATGGGTATTAGCACAGTATTTTGAGTTGTGGAAAATGTATGTGAAATTGCTCTGTATTTCCTTATTTCTTAACTTATAAAGTGGAGCGTGTAGGATTTGTTGACTTGTAACCATCTTGAGTGTTTTTTAATAGTAGTTAGGGTACGGGATATTGAGTTATCATTTAAAGAAGAGTTTTGATGAGGATTTTTTAGTGAAGGTCCATTTGTTTTAATTAGAAGAGTCAATATATTGAAATATTAGATAATGTCAAACTCTAGTGTTCAAGGAACCCTTAGAAATTAAGATAGTGGTGCTTGAAATAGTCAAGGCCAATAGGGGAGTTATACACCCTAATCTGCAGAAGAAAAGATGGACAAACATACTAACTTAGTAACTAGCCAGGTGACTTCCATACATAAAGATAAGTAGTGATCTAGGGGTTACCTAAATAAAGGTCGCATGGATACAATACACTAGTAAAGCAATGATCGGCTTAATCAAGTTAATTTCGTAGCTTGACCTCAATAAGCTAAAAGAGTAGGTAGGATTACTCGACAAAGACTTGCCATGGACAAGATAGAAGAGGAAGGTGAAGAATTGAGCGATAAAGAAGAAGAGTATTATGTACTAGAAGAAAGAAATGTCTAAGCTCCTAGAGTAGAAGGTTTGAAAATGTATATTCCAAGCTTTTCTGAAAGTGGTGATGCTGAGGACTATTTGGACTAAGTTGATAGGATAGAGAAGTAGTTTAAGTGTCATAAAGTACTTGAGAATGCTAAGATGAGACTAGCTATGTTAGAATTTACTAGATATGCTACCTTATGGTGGAAGAACTTGTAAGCTACCCAATGACAAGAAAGAAGGAGAGAGAAATTAGAGGATGGGATAAGATGAAAAGGAGATTTGTGCCGAGCTACTATTTGTAAGATACATTAAAGAAGTTGCAAGAGTTGAGATAAGGGGTTTCAAATGTAGAGGCCTATGTAAAGAAATTTTAAATGCTAATGATTCATTGTGAAGTTGTAGAACTTGAAGATTGAACTATCTCCAAATTTATTAGTGCATTAAGGTATGAGATCGGAGATGTCTTAGAGATGAGGGACATTAACATACTAGATAAAGCAATTCGAGCAGAATAAAGAATAGAGTGACATTAGATGAGTTGATTTCGAGCTCCTACTAGTCAAGCTCCTCCAAGCTGACCTATTCTAAGCAAACTTATGTGATTAGAACCAACTAGGACTAGTGAAGTTCGACTTATTTCAGTTAATCGAGCTAAAGAAAAGGAAGTCCTAAGGAAATTTGTGAGAGGACATAGCCTAGGAAGAAAAACAAGTGAGATCAAGTGTTTCAAGTGCTAAGGATTTGGACACATGGAAACTGAGTGCCACAATAGAAGAACAATGATAGTGAAGGGAGAAGTACTTACCCTTGAGGTCGAAAGCATTAATAAGGAAGTTAAAAAATAGAAGGAGTTTAGGCAAACCAACTTATCTAAAGGAGGAGGAAGTCATATATAGCGAAAAGGGGTAATTTCTTGCCTACAACCATGGTATTGAGGTGAGTGATGAGCGTAAGTCTAGCACTAGAAGACAAATAATAAAAGAACTTATTTCACATCAATTGTGAGGTTAATGTGACATTGTGTGCTCTTATTGTTGATAGTGGTAATTGTACTAACGTTGCATCTATGTTTATATTTCAACAATTGAAGTTGCTAACTATACCTTACCCCAAACCTTACAAGCTGCAATAGCTTAGTGACAAGGGGGCTTTGGAGGTCACCAAGCAAGTTATAATGCCGATTGTAGACACCTCATTTTTGGCCCCCTTTATTTTTCAATTTTTTAAAATAGGATAAAGGGTCCTAAATTAGGAAAATATAAAAAAATATAAGAAATTTAGAAAAATATAAAAAAATAAAAAATTTAGGAAAAGTAAGTAAAATAAGGAATTTAGCATTAAAAAAATACAAAAAATGGAAAAGCCAAACAAATAAGGAATTTAGAAAAATACAAAAAAAAAAATAGAAAAAATAGAGGATTTAGGAAATTTAGAAGATAATAAACTTTTTAGATAGTTTAATAGAATAGATTTTTTTAAAATAAGGAAAGGTTCATTCAATTTAGGCTTAGATTTGAATTTAGCTCAAGTTAACCTAATCTTATTGCACATATGGACATGACATAGACTAATGGCTTAATGGATAATCACTTGGACTTACATTTGGATTTCTCTTGAGGCCATAGGTTCAAACCTTACCAAAGGCATAAGAATGCCTTTTGCTGTTTTTTTTTTTTTTCTCAAACACATACATACTGCGTTGCCACTATCAGGATCTCATTGTACCATGTGTCCTGACACATAACACTTAGCAAGTAGATCAAGTTGATTTGACGCTCTATGTGTCAAGCCACATGCCATATACATGTCATCTATCATGCCACATTAGTTGCCACGTATCACAATAGGACACGTAGTACGCTTTGAATGGATAACTCGGCTGACATGGTACTACGTCAACGCCACATCAGCCCACTTTTCTCTCCCTTTCCTTTCTCTTTCTCCCCCTTTCCTGTGTTTTCCACAGATTTCTCTCATGTAAACTAAGCTAGTAGACCTTCTTCAACAACAAAATTAATCCTTTTTTACTACAGTCTTGACTAATCAGTGGCGAATTTGCAAACTAGGCATAGCTTAGTTTTAACCTTAACCAAAATCTAGTCTAGATTCAATCAAATATGCATTTAAAGTCTTATTGAAAATTTTGAAAAAAAACTTTTTTTCCGAAGTCAACATTGTGAAACTAGACTTATTTGGCAAAAGTAATTAATTTGAATTAACTATGGCCAACTTTTTCTTCACCAAAAACACAAACACATACAACAAAAAAGGGGAACACATACATGACGGCTTTTTGATCTCTCTCTTCGAATGCTTCCTTACTACAACAAAGCCCCAAAACTGAACATTAGAATCCAAATTGAAGATAAAAAAAAGGTACAACCTAACCTCTCTCTCTTGCCTCCATTAACCACTATATAGCCCGACCAACTTCCAACCTCACTTACATAACCATAAAAACCATGACAACCCTAATCCCCTCTTTACCGAGTAGCAACAACAACAAGCCACTATAACCTCATCCATCTTCATGACAAATGATATACATATAAGGTCCATTTTGAATACACTAAAATACAACTGCACACATACAAGTTGCTGCTACCACTAACCAAACTGCCCATACATCGACCCTAAACACAAATATACTCACAACCATACTCACTCACTATCTACATGCATATACTGAACCACGAATACACATATGTAGATACCTTATTTTTGCCATCCGTAGAATTCTTTTCTTATTGAGCCAAGTTCAAAAAATAATAAATAATGAAAATGAAAAAAAAAAGAGAAAATAAAAAAAAAAAGAAATGACATTAATAAAAGTGTTGAGTCAAGTTCAGTCGAGTCAAGTTGAGTTATTTAGGGTTGGATTGGATGATAGTTGAACATGTACATTCAATTTAATAAATTCCAAGTCTTTAAATAGTTAGGCTTCAATTAAAAATACTTTTTTAGTCCAATATTAAGTATATTTTTATCTAATTTATATTGGACTAAATAAACTTAGGATTTATTAAATGAGTTAGCATATATTTTGGAATAAATTAATATGGATTAAATCGGGCCTAAACTAGCTTAAATAAAAATGGAGTTTCTAGAAATTAGATTAAATCTTTAATGAATTTAATAAATCCAAATCGAGTATCATTGTATCTTATTAATATTAGATTTGTTAAGATTAAATCTACACAACAAAAAGATCCAAAAGATTCAAGTGTGTAGCTTATAAATAATAAATCGGCTATAAAGTTTAAGGAGGTTTTCACAATTATACCAAATTCACAGATCACTACACTTCATGTCTACGTTTTCACGCAAGACTCATAAGCTACTATTCACCTCTAAACACTATCCATGCTCAAACACATTCATGCATTGATCAGCCCTCATACACTACTTAGCAAATTACAGCACCACACCCATGGCAGTAGCATGCTGCATGTTACAGTACACTTATGCCACATTCATAATCAAATATTGTTCTCACTACACACTCTCACTTAGGCCATGTCTACACACGCCATTGACCATCCACACACACATGTTGCATGATTGCATGTCTGATCATGTTATGCTTCACCGCATATCCGATCATATTATGCTTCATAGCACGTTGATCACATGGCATGAATAGTCCAATCACACATACGATCCAATTGTCGTGATTCGATTTGCTAAGGTAATTAGATAAATTATTTTTGTTATTTATTTAATTATTTATTTTGTTAATTAATCACTTTATTTTACTAACTCCTTTTTTTAGCGTAGGTCTTTAATATTAGTTATAGTGTTTTTAGCATTGTTTTCTTTGGTTTTAGTCATTTTAATAAAAAATATACAAATAATGAAATAATAACTCACACTATCTTTTTTTGCATAATAAATTTTTTACTATCACTAACTTCAGTCTTTTGCAAGCTTTTATAACAATTTCAATGGATTAATTATTTTTGCATGCTTAGGATTGAAAGTTGCATATTTGCATATTTATTATTAAAATTTCATTTTTATAAAATTACATCCTTTTAGAAAATTGCATGTTTTAGAAAGATTGCATTATAGTATATTCTAAGAAAGTTGCACTTTTGTTTAAAAAAAAAATCATCTTTGATTAAAAATTGCAATTTCTAAGAAAATTTTTATTTCTGTTGAAAATTGTGTCTTTTAGGGAAAATTGCATATCTTAGAAGATTAGGATAAGATTATATACTTTCCATTTGCATTTTTTTTTTAATTAGGCATGTTAGGAATCTTTAGTGAAAACTAAATTTTTTTTTATTTATTTTTCCATAAAATAAAAAATCTTTAGTAAGCTTCCTTTTCTATGGTTTAAACATCTGTTATATGGTTTAGACAACTATTCCATAGTTTAGGCATCTATTTTATGCTTTAGATATCTTTGTGATAATTCAAGTATATTTTTTCCATAGTTTAGATATTTTTTTCATAGTTTAGGCATCATTTCCATGATTTAGGTATCTTCTATGGCTTATGTATCTTTTCCATAGTTAGGCATCTTATCCATTGCTTAAGCATCTTTTTCATAATTTAGATATCTTTTTCATAGTCAAGCATATTTTCTATGATTTAGATATATTTTCCATGACTAGGCATATTATCAATGATAATTGCATTTTTTCATAAAACAGCACATCTTCCATAATAATTGCATATTAGTATAATCCATAAAACTTGCATCATTTATTTACTTTCATTTAGGTGTTTTAGGATTTTTTTTTTAAGTTTTGTCATATAGCGGTTTTTTTCCAAAAATAAAAAATACTAACTTGGGGTTTTTCTAAAAATTAAGTCTTTAGGTTTTTTTTTTTTTAATTGGGAATAAAAATTACATTTTTTTAGGATTTTTCTTAAAAAAATAAATTGGTTAAAAAACATAAACCTAGCTCAATTTTTGAATTGAAAAGAATCAACTTACTAAATCTTTTCTAAAAAAACAGAACTACATTGGTTTGATTCCGACTAGCGGATACGTAAGTATCTTTGAAGAAACTATAAAAAATAAATAAAATTTTTTTTTTAAATTCGTAATAAAAATTATAAAAAATAAAAGCCCATTAGTTTCTTTCTTTTTCTTTTTTTTTACATGGTGACTTTTGTCTTAATAAGTTAATCCCTAAATCTCGGTTTTTTAGTTTAACTTTCTAAGAAATAATTTTTTAAAACATTTGTAGACTAATAGATAAATTAGGGTTTTCCTATCCAAAAATCTTAATTTAACTTTTTCTATGATTTAGGCATATTTTCCATGGCTAGGCATATTATCAATAATAATTGCATTTTTTCATAAAACAGCACATCTTCCATAATAATTGCATATTAGTATAATCCATAAAACTTGCATCATTTATTTATTTATTTATTTTAGGATTTTTTTTTAAGTTTTGTCATATAGCAGTTTTTTTCCAAAAATAAAAATACTAACTTGGAGTCTTTCTAAAAATTAAGTCTAGGTTTTTTTTTTTTAATTAGGAATAAAATTTACATTTTTTTAGGATTTTTCTTAATAAAAATAAATTGGTCAAAAAACATAAACTTAGCTCAATTTTCAAATTGAAAAGAATCAACTTACTAAATCTTTTCTAAAAAAACAGAACTACGTTAGTTTGATTTCGACTAGTGGATATGTGGAAACCTTCAAAGAAACTATAAAAAATAAATAAATAAACCTTTTTTTTAAATTTGTAATAAAAATTATGAAAAATAAAAGCCCATTAGTTTCTTTTTTTTTTTTTAAATGGTGACTTTTGTCTTAATAAGTTAATCCCTAAATCTCGATTTTTTGGTTTAACTTTCTAAGAAATAATTTTTTAAAACATTTGCAGACTAATGGTTAAATTAGGGTTTTCCTATCCAAAAACCCTAATTTAACTTTTTACTAATTTAATTGGTAGACAACTCTAAGTTATTTTTTAAACATTTTTTTAAGAAAAATTTTTTTCCTTAACTTAATATCGAGTAATTTATATTAAATGGGTTGAGCTTAATATAAGTTAAATTAAGAAAAACTGAAATAGGGTTTCATTTTATTTTTTCATCTATATAATGTAATATAATTGTATTAATTGGGTTTTAGTAATGCAAGCCTCTAAGAAAAGCTTAGCCTAATGGGTCTGTTATTTAGTATTTAAGGTTTTTTTTTTTTTAAAAAAAAGAAAAAAATCATTCTTATGTTTAGATATGGTTGGAATTAGACCACCTTAGGAACTTAAGAAGGGCCATCAATGTGTAACCCTCGAGTCACTAGGGTCTTTACCCCCACCTGGCAATGATAAAGAAGCCCACTCACGCTTTGATGTATCCTAGTAGGTTTTTCTCCAAAAATGCCTAGAGCTATAGAGCCTAAAACCCATAGATCCTATCCTTTTGTATCAATTTTTTTGAATAAAAAAAAGGGCTAGTCATTATTTAATTATAGGAAATTTTGATAATCCATAATTGGTTAAGCTTTCTTTTTCAAAAAAATAAAAAGAAGGGAAATTAAAAGAATCAATACCCTTATATATAAGTGTCCATGAGTTTTTTTTTTTTTTTTTGAAGGAATTCACTTATGTATAAGTGTATTCCTTAACTGCAAGTTCATAATAATTCTATTTCTATAATTTAATATTTACTGACCTTTATTGCATGGCATGTGTTTTCAACATATTGCATCAATTTTATATTATACTTTGTTGTGTATATATTGTTATGTTTGATTTTTTTTCTATACATTATATGATTGCTCCTATTTTATTTCGTAATGTTGATATTATGTATTGCTTTTTTTTTTTGTTCATTTTACAAATAAAAAGTGGCACAACAAGATTTATGATCAAACCCACTAAATTATATTAAAATTTTTTATGGGCAAACAAATGAATATTAGTGCAACGTTTTCAAATATATATATATATATATATATATATATATATATATCATGAGTAAGGAGTTGCAATTTTAGTTTTTTCTCATGTGACATATTGGTCATATAAATTTTTCCATGTATTTTCTTTTTTTCCGTGTAAAAAAAAAAAATTCCCCTATAAACTATTAAATGATATTTTATTTTTGTAAAATTTTCTCTACGCTTTGTCCATGTCTATACTTATAGAATGATTATAAACCCAACAATGGTCTAGCCATTTGTACTCAATTAATTTTAATAAAGTTACAACTCTGAATTTTATTTCTTATAAATTATCATACTATTATCCAATTGCTAATCTTGCATTTACATGGGAATGCTTTACTTGCATGCTATTTGTGTATTTATTTACCCTTTTTTTTGTACTTGTTGTATTAGAAATTTATTCAATAACCCATGTGTACATAAAAAATGAAGGAAACATTTGTTACTCATGATTTGTAAATAGCGGTTATTCTTATATTGTTCCTCGCTTAGATTTTTGTAACATTAGATATCCTGCTTGCAAAATTATAACCTTTCAATTATTGATTGTCCTTTTATAGCTTTGTCGTCCTCATCATGTCGCTTTTAGCTTTTTCTTTTTTTAGAAAATGTTGGCAATCTAGTCATTGATAGCATAGATTCTCTTTAATATCCTTTAGGGTTTTCAAGAATTTTTACATGTAAATAAGTCATTACACTCGATTGTTAACTTTGGAAAATAACCACTCTTTCATGTCAACTTTATAACTTTTTCAATCATTCCAATCAATTTGGAGATGTCGGTGACCTTGTTTGTAATATAATTTTTGTAATATAAGTGTTATCAAACGCTTTTTGTTAGAATAAAGTTTTAAAAAAAAAATCATAAAGTTTTCAAAGAAAAAAAAATGTTAATGAGTACGGATTTTAAGTTATTACTTTTGAGCGATTTAGCCCATTATTGAAGGCCATAGCCATTCATTTTTTAAGTTAAGATAATTGACAATAATGACTTCTGCTTAAGTCTAATCTTAGCAGTCACTCATTTTGAGCTCAAAGTGTTGTGTAGCCTATGAGTTTAACTTGATACTATAGAGCAAAATGGGAAAGCACATTGGAAATTGATAAATGAAAATGATGGAGACATAGCCCATCTCTAAGAAAAACCTAAGCCAAACACAATCCTTAAAGGAAAGCCTATTACTACACCTTTTTTGAAACCTTAAACACAAAAGCCTAAACACGAACAACTAAGCTCCTCACCTATTTCAACCTACTCTAAGCAAAAAAAAAAAAAAAAAAGGACCTAAACATGTAGCCTACTCATTTACACTAATTCTCTTCAAGTCTAAAAGGTCCTAAATACTTACTCCACAAAAACTAGCCTACGTGCTTTAACCTTGAAGCAAAGCATCAAGTGCGTCTCCATTATGAATTATTCCACCAACAAACCTAATGAGCTTAGACTAAGCGAGAAACAAATGGGGCAATCTTTTAAAGACAAAGGGGCATGTGACTCACTAGGGCATAACAAAATATCCAATCATATCAAGTGAGACTGTAGTAGATAAGGGCAAATAAACATAAAATGTTTTATTATCACACTAACGAAAGTATCTCATTATTTGAAGTGTTTAGAATGATAAGAGGTAAGCCCTAATCCTAAACACTGACCTTAAAACACTCATTAAAGTTGGAGACATGAAAGTAAGGATAAGACTTAATCCTTAAAGGAAGTCTGTCTTACATGTGATGCATGAATTGAAAGGATGATAGGCATTCATTTTACTCCCTACACATTTTTATCCCTTGCAAGCCCATTTGAGCCATTTAAGGGAAGTTATTCAAAAAATAAACCTTCTCAAGAACCGCCTTACATTGGGGCAATCTAAAGGTTAAGGCCATTGATTTTGTAGAAAAGGGATAAGTTAACTTGTGCTTGCTTCAGTTACATTATTTCGTGAGCAATAATTGTCATAGATAATCTAATTTCTTTAGAATGAAAAAAGAGTTTCAAACTGTACATTTCACTCAAATCCATACACTCATTCACACACCTTTAGGCCATTGATCTTTCTCAAACACTCCCCTTAAAGCCATATCCTACTTCATTAGGCTTATACACTTTGAGCTCACGGTTTTAAGGCCATCAATTTCTTTAAGCAAAAACTCAAATACATGGAGGGCAAACACCTTTGGAAAAAAAAAAGAGAGAGAAAAAGGAAAAAAGAAAGAAAAGAAAAAAGGAAGGAAAGAAAAAAAAAAGGAAAAAAAAAGAAGAAGGAAACACAAGCAAGGTGATCACATCCTAAATAATAGCTCAAAAGCTCTTCAAGGGCTTAGGGCTTGAGTACCATAGAAAAGTTAAACCTACGAATTTCAAAATTAAGGACCTGAGTCTTACCCCAATATCCTTTAAAGCATAATCCTAAACAAGTGATTCCGAGCCCAAAGGACTGAAACTTTAATTTTATGGTCCTACCCACTATACCACCCCTAAAGAAACTCCTTTGACTAAAGAATTTGATTTACCTTAAGCAATCATTACTCATGAAACTAGGCTAAGCCCATTTTGGTATTTCCCTTTAAAGTTCTTGGCTTATAGACTCAAGTTGAGATATTAATTTAAAAAAAAAAAAATTGGCCAACACATCAATATCCCCTTTTGTTTAAGCTAATGACCAAGAGCCTATGTTACAACCTTGAGGAAAAGACCTATCAGATCAATCAAAATGTATCACTTATAAGACTGACCATAATTTTTAGAATCGTAGTTGGGGGTGAAAACAAGCTAACTGAGAGTGTAAGGAAGTTCCCTTAGACTAAATTATTCAAATAATCGAGATACTTTTCTTGGTAGGAAACTTATGAATGCAAAAGTTAAGCATGCCCTAGCGGCAAGAGAAGCCTTTCACTTAAAATCTAATGAGAATTCCATATAACAAGAAGAACAAGGTGTTTAGTTGAAGTTTTTATTTTCCTATTCCATCATTGTAGCGGACGAGCAATCAAAGATGAAGAATGAATGGCCAGTAAGCTTAATGAATGAGCATACCACTTATCTATAACATTTAGAGTTAGTATAATTTTGTTACATGCTAGCAAGAAAAAGATGAATTTTTTTTTCCAATTTTTTCCTTTAAGTTTCAAAAGGTGAAAAATTTGAGAATTTGCAATATGAACTTTAGTTGCCCTCAAGTAAGGAACTTCAATAATCCTCCGAGGGAATTTCAAGAACCTTAGTGATCCTTTTGGAACTTTGGTCATCTTAACATGAACCTTAGTTATCCTTATTTTAGGAACTTTAGTTATCTTATATCCAGGAATCTTAGCCATCTTTAAGGAG
The DNA here is from genome assembly GCA_024138015.1 of Lumnitzera littorea. NCBI lineage: Eukaryota > Viridiplantae > Streptophyta > Magnoliopsida > Myrtales > Combretaceae > Lumnitzera > Lumnitzera littorea. The sequence continues at coordinate 57,987,928 of JAMXBB010000002.1, forward strand.
CTTTGATCATCTTATCACTCAAAAACCCTAGTTATCCTTAAATTTATGGACTATGGTTATCTTATAATTTAGGAGTCTTAGTCATCCTTAATTTAGGAACTTTGATTATCCTATGGTATGAGATTATGGAGGAGCTTCGGCCATCCTATGAAAAGATTATTTAGAAACCTTTGTCATCAAGCCGAGAGTTTAGGCTATCTTAGAAATTTTAGGAACTTTAGTTATCTCGTGTTCAAAGTTCAAAAAGTTTACTAGAAGAACTTTTGTTATCCTACATAAAGGAACATTAGTTATCTTAGGTATAAAAAACAATTAGCCGTGCCTTCAAACCCTTTTGTTAAGTTTTCTTATTTGAAAGATCTATCCTTTTGAGAAGCCAATCTTTCTTTTAAGAATATCAATTTTTTAGCATAGTGCATTCCTTATCCTTTTGCCTAGTCTTTTCAAGATAGGCCCTTAATCTTTTTGCCCTATCCTTTTAAGATAAGCTCCTTTAATATTTTGCCTTATCATTTCAAGATAAGCCCTATAATCTCTTACCTTATCCTTTCAAGGTAGATACCCTAATCTTTAGCCCTATCATTTCAAGATAGGCATCATAATCTTTTGCCATATCCTTTCAAAATAAACACCCTAATCTTTTATCCTATCCTTTTAAGATAGCCCCCAATTTTTTTGCCTTATCCTTTCAAGATAAGCCTTTTATTCCTTTGCTCCATCCTTTCAAGACAAGCCCTAATAAGGATCAAGGACCGATTATACGCTTCCAAGCCCGAAGGTACTCTCAAGCAGTTCACCGAGTTATCCAAGGTAAGTTAAGTGTTGAGGAGCAATGCTTACCCCAGCCCAATCCGCCGAGCTACTTCACTCTCCATGTTATCCAAGGTGTTATGAGGTGATAGGCCTATGTGCCAACCTGAACCCTCCGCTAAGCATTTGTCCAAGCACTAAATTTGAATATAATAAACTCTATGGCATCAAGATCGAGCTGATAACTGTTAGGAGTCGACCATCCGAGGCCGACCTATTGTGAGCTATCCCTAAGCCAACCTCAATCCAGCCCCAGCAGTCAGGGTGCCTAACTTTTGATGCTGAACATACATGAACAGAGGCCTACCCTTGCTCAGCTCACAACACTATCAAAATTATAGACTAAAATGTACACGCATTGTCTTTTCTAACAATCATACTATCCTTTCTAACAGAGGACGTTTGTTGTACATGATATCATATTTTCACCGTAAACTATTTTTATTCATTTTAGCAAATAAGGATCCATCTTTGTAATTTTTTGTAACGGAGAACTTACACTAATAAGGTACTATAAATAATCACAAAATGTAATATCTACCAGATGAAATACAGAAGAATACACTGAACTTTTTACCCTCTCTTGAGCTAAGTGTCCTCTTACTTACTCTTGAGCTACTCTTATCTAGCCCATTCGAGCGTAGACTAGTGATGAGTGACCTCCAGCTACACTTGTGTATCATATAAAGTGCAACTTAACCTCGTGTAAGGCATTGGTGCATTATATCTACCGTCAGTATACGGAAACCCATGCTCACCTTCGATTATCATTTACTTTTCAAGGCATCTTACTGCTTGGACCTATCCCTTTAGTTACACGTGATATTAGGTTCATGTGTTCATCCACAAATTCATATTATCTTAGTATTAGAGCTTAGCTACGTTCTAAGCTGGATTATGCTATTATGATCTTTAAGTAGTTTGTTACTATGAGATATCGATTTTGTTGTTAGTTTTGATGTTTAGTAGTTAAGAAGTGTTCTATACTCTGTCTTCCCTTGTTTTTGTTACGCAAAAATAGAGTGTTGCTGATTGTTTGTTTGTTGTGAAATTTTTATAGTGAAGCAATAAAAAATGTCAAACTTAAGTGTTTAAGGAACTTTGGGAAACCAAGAAAGTGGTACTTGACATGGCTAAGGGCATAAGGGAAGCTTCACGCCTTAATAAATGGATGATCGATTGGTTAGGTTTACCAATTTGGTAACTAGTTTGTTGACTGTTATACAAGAAGACAGACAGTGAGCTAGAAATAGCCCTATTAGGGAACGTAAGCAGCAATAACAAGGTAATGGTCAATTTACCCAAGCTAATGCCCCAGCTCAACCACCTCGAGCTAAAGAGTTGTTAGGGATGCTAGATGAAGGTTAGTGCTTAAAGAGATTGAGGAAGAAGTGGAAGGAGATGATGATGAAGAAGAGTACTACGAAGTTGAAGAAAGAAATGTGCGAGCCCTTAGAGTGGAAGGGCTCAAGATGCGTATCCCAGTTTTTTCTGGAAGTACTGATGTCGAAGACTGCATAGATTAGGGAGACAAGATTGAAAAGCAATCTGAATGCCACAAAGTGCCCAAAAATGCAAAGGTTAGGCTAGCTATGTTAGAGTTTGCTAGTTATGCCGCCTTATGGTGAAAGAACTTGCAAACCACCAAAAGAAGGGAAGGAGAACAAGAGATTAGGAGTTGGGATGATATGGGGAGAGTCATGCAAAGAAGGTTTGTGCTAACCTATTATTTGCAAGAGGCCTTCAAGAGACTACAAGAACTGAGACAAGGAGGATCAAGCGTGAACACTTACGTTAAGGAGTTCTAAATGCTAATGATCCAATACAAAGTCATAGAGATAGAAGACTAGACTATATTTCGATTCATAGGTGGTTTGATGTATGAGATTAAGGATGTCTTAGAAACCTTTGACATTAGAACACTCGATGATGCAATTCGAGCTACTTAGAGGATAGAAAGGCATTGAATAAGAAGATTTTGAACACCCGTCAATCGTCCTAGCAGTAGCCGACCTATTCCAAGCAGACCTGTATGAACAGAATCAAGCAAGGCCACTAAGACCTAACCTACTTAAACTACCCAAACAGAGGAGAAGGAACCCCCGAAGAAGTTTAAGAAGGGCCAAAGCTCAATAAGGAAGATTAGTGAGATCAAGTGTTTCAAATGCTAAGGAATTGGGCATATGGCCACTCTGTATCCGAACAGGTGAACAATGGTGATCAAAGGCGAGGCAACGACCATTGAGGTTGATAGTATTGATGAAGAAGTAGAGGAGTTAAAGGAGGATGAACAAACTAAGCTGTTCCAAGAAGAAGTTATCTATAGTGAGGAAGGCAACTTTATGCTAATTGCTCTAGTGTTGAGGAGGATAATGAGTATTAGTCTTGTACCTGAAGATAAACATAGTGAAAGTCTCTTCCATTTTGGATGTAAGGTGAATAACTCATTATGCACGCCGATTATTGACAGTGGCAGCTATACCATTACAGCCTCTACATTAATGGTCCAGTAGTTGAAATTGCTGACCATGCCTTACTCGAAACCTTACAAGCTTCATTGGCTTAGTAATAAGGGAGCCCTATAAGTAAACAAACTGGTGTCTGTGTCGATCTACATTGGGAGGTATCGAGATGAAGTACTATGTGATGTGCTGCCCATGAGTGCATCTTACATTCTACTTAGACGACCATGGATGTTTGATCAAGCATTTGTATACGACGGAAGGAGAAATACATGCTTTATAGAGCATGAAGGAAAGAGGATGAAATTGAGCCCTATAACTACCGAATAGGTGAAGGTTATGTAGTCCCAACTACATCGAGCCCTGAAGAAGGAGGCTTTAGTATCAACCCGAGCTAAACTAAAGAGAGAGATAGAGCTCAACAGATTGACCTATCTATTGGTCCAAAGAGTTCTAAAGTTAAGAACCATAGATAAGTTACCTGCCGAGGTAAAAACCTTACTGAAGGAATTTACTGATCTGTTTCCAGATGAGCTACTAAAGGGTCTACCCCTAATCTGAGGCATTGAGCATACGATTAACCTATAACCAGGAGCCACACTACTGGACAAGCTTGCCTATAGACCAAACCCTAAATAGGCTGTCGAGTTATAGAGGCAAGTAGACGACCTCATGAAAAAAGGGTATGTGCATAAGTCCCTAAGCCCTTGCGATGGGAATTAAGCTATGTAGCCCTTGACCTACAGCTGGGCTCGAGGACTAAAGGAGCTGGCATGACAAATCCTTATGTTCCAACCAACCCCTACCAAGTCCGAGTACCTCCTTGCCGAGTCACCTTTAATGCTATGCCGAATGACCACCTATTATTGTGTAGTATGCTAAGTTAACGATTACTCTCTATTACCAAGTTGACCAATTAATCGGCCTCTTCCTTGCCAAGAAGTTGAGAGAGAAAGCCGGGTTGACTAGGCCATCCCTACTCGAACAAACCCATGCATTTGTACTTTTTGTCTGCATCTCCTAACAACTTTGCCAATGCAACATCGCCACATATACAGTATCACATGTAGAATCTGTAGCACTAATGATTATTTTCCTTATATATTCATTTTTGCCCCTTGATAAATAAGTACATTGCCCTCCTTAAGAAATGTCCTTTTTGTCTTTTCCCTTTTGGACAAGTTTCCGTTGTTTGTAAGTATAAATACCCTTGTACTTGTAGTTGTAAGACATCAGATAATCTTCAATACACCTTTGAGTACCTTCTTCCCTACGTAAACACTGTTATTTATTCTCGGCATCACTCTTATCCTTTCCCTTAAGCAAGGTTAGGTGGCGAGTAACCTCATTGGACCAATTCATGTGTGACATCAAATTGTGCTATGAGTCCTCAGAAGTTCCATTGGTGTGTCATATCCTCTAGAGCTATTTGTGGGTTTTGCTTACTGTTTTCATCCTTTGCTTTCACCATTTCATACCTTTCCCCATTGACTCTTTTCGAGCTTTCTGTAAGCTCAGACCCATTCAGCGATCAGCCTTATCTGATTTTAGTCACGGTTTGCATCATCTTAGTATCAAAGAGGAGTTTTGGTGTGAACTATAGTTAACTCTTCTTGGATTTTTGTCATACTCTGTTTTTACCTGTTTGAAAGAGAATCAGTTATTAGGTTCATTGACTGTAGTATTACTAGTTGTTCACTTTCTAAAGTGTTTGTTGAAATTTTGAATATGTGAGGAAAAACGATAGACCTAAATATGAATGTTAGTACCGGTGATGATAGTGGAGTTATCCACCACAAGCGTTAGTCTCAAGAAACTCCTAAAAGCACTGACAAGAGACTTGATGAGGTAGCTAACCTCCCAGTAAATCTAACCCGAGCTGTTCATGCACTGTTTTGCCGACCCACTAAGGCCGCACAAAATACTCCACAAGTTACTCAACCTGTTAGAGGTTAGAACCCAACACGACCATTTCGAGGTAGAGGAGTTAGCGGATGAGTAAGGTGAAGGATAGACTTGAAAGAGATTGATGAAGAGGAAGAAGAGTATTTTAAAGAGGAGCATGAATGAGTCCCCAAAGCATCCGACCATGTGAAGCTTCGGATTCCGAGTTTTAATGGGTTTAGGAATGTTGACGAGTACCTAGATTAAGAAGAGAAGGTGGAGCGTGTGTTTGATTATTACTAGTATGAAGATTATAAGATAGTGAGGACTACTGCTATTGAATTTTTTAGATATGCTGCCATGTAGTGGAAGAATTTTTAGGCCATGAGAAGAAGAGAGGGGTACTGAGAGATTAATACTTGGCCTAAGATGAAGAGCATGCTCAAAAATAGATTCATGCTGGAAACATATCTCCAAGATACTTTCACACGGCTTTAGGAGTTGAGACAAGTAGGCCAAACTATTGATGAATATATTCAAGAATTCTAAATACTTATGATAAGATACGAAGTGGGAGAACCACCTACCCAAACAATTTCAAGGTTTGTCACTAAGTTAAGAGGAGACATTGAGACATTGTGGAACTCTAGTGATTTAACACAATAGATGAAGCTATTCGACTAGCGACCAAAGTGCCAACTAGCCAACAAGGACAAGTAAGTAACCGGACACTACTGAGTACTAAGCTGAGAAGTAGGATAGATGTCAAAGCTAAGCAAAAAAGTTGGTCTGAAGATCTAGTGCTAACTTGATCCTACGAGAAAGGGTAAGGGTCTGGCAGGAAGATTAGCCAAATCAAATGCTTCAAGTGCTAAGGTTTCAGACACATGGCTACTCAATGCCCTAACCAAAGGACAATAGTCATTAAAGGAGACACCTCAAAGTTAGAAGTAGAGAGTATAGATGAGTAACCTGAGAAGGAAAAGGTTCCTGCCAAGAATGAGAATGCCGAGAAAGAGTTGATCGAGGAAGACGTATATGCTGAGGACTTAGACTAGCTACTCATGGTTATTTGACGCAATATGAGCATAAAACCTTTACGAGAGGAAGAGTAGAGAGAGAACTTATTTCATATCACCTACAAGGTGAATGAATAGATGTGTGCCCTCATTGTAGACAGTGGGAGCTATACCAATGTGGCGTCAGCCGATTTCGTCTCAAAATTGAGGTTACCAACTATTGAGCATTCGAAGTCATACAAGTTGCAATGGTTAAGTGACAAGGGAGCATTACACATCATTCGGCAAGTACTACTGCCGATCACTATTGACAATTACTCTGACTAGATTCTATACGACATACTGCCCATGTACACTTCCTATGTATTGCTAAGAAGACCGTAGCTGTTTGATAGGAGAGTTATCCACGACAGTTATAGGAATACCTACATGTTCAAGAAGGATGATCAGAAGATCATGCTAAATCCGATGTTGCCGAGAGAGGTTCATAAGTTATAGACGAAACTTGATCATAGATCGAAGAAGGCTCTAGTGATGAGTAGAGTTGAGCTTCGAGAGGCCATTAATGCCAATGAGTCCACCCTCCTATTGGTTAAGCGACTGAAGGAACTATTGGATGAATATGTTGAATTGTTCCCAGAACAGTTGCCAATAGGGTTACCCCTAACTTGAGGCATAAAGCACTGTATTGACTTAGTACCCAACGTTGTACTGCTAAATAAGCCAGCTTATCGCATGAATCCCGAGTAGGCTTTTGAGCTTCAACATCAAGTTAATGAGTAGCTGGAAAGAGGATACATGAGAGAGAGTCTCAACCCTTGTGCTGTACCTAAACTTCTAGTGTCAAAGAAGGATGGAACCTGACAAATGTGTATTAACAACCGAGCCATGAACAAAATCATGATTAAATATAGGTATCTGATCCCAAGACTAGAAGACATGCTGGATGACTGGGTAGAGCTAAAATTTTTAGCAAGATCAATCTTATGTTCAACTACCATCAAATCTGCATGAGGCTAGGAGACGAGTGAAAGCCTGTGTTCAAAACTCAACATATGCTTTATTAGTGGATGGTCATGCCCTTTAGCTTGTTGAATGCCCTGAGGACCTTTATGAGACTTATGAACCATGTGCTGAGATATCTCATTGGGAAGTGTGTTGTAATGTACTTAAATGACATCCTGATCTACAGTGTCAACATGCCGAGTCACTATGAACACATCAGAGTAGTTTTAGATATTCTCCATGCCGAGAGATTATTCGACAACCTAAAGAAATGTTGTTTTTGCCAACATGAAGTGATATTCTTGGGCTTTGGAGTTAGTGGAGAAGGCTTGCAAGTCGATGATGAGAAGATTCGAGCAATTGTTGAATGGTTGACCCCTACTACTTGTGCCGACATGAGAAGTTTCCATAGAGTGGCTTCATTTTACCAAAGGTTCATCAGGAACTTTAGTACCCTCACTGCACCACTTACTAAATTAACGAGGAAAAACACCGATTTCCAATGGGGAGAAAGGGAGGAGAGGAGCTTCGTTGATGTAAAGGAGAAGTTGACCTCCACCCCAGTATTAGTACTCCCTAACTTTGACAAAATTTTTTAGCTAGAGTGCAACGCATTAGGCATTGGAATAGGTGCTGACTTGATGTAAGAAGGACAGCCAATTACCTTCTACAGTGAGAAGCTCCGAGGATCTTAATTAAATTACTCCGTATATGACAAAGAACTCTTGGTACTAATCTGAGTACTGCAAGTATGGCAGCACTATCTACTGTTGAGAGAATTTATCATATATACTAATCACAAGTCACTGCGATACCTCTAGAGTCAAACCAAACTGTCTAAGCGGTAGGCGAAATAGGTTGAATTCCTTAAAGGATTCAATTTTGTGATCAAGTATAAGTAAGGAAAGAGCAACGTAGTTGTAAATGCTCTATCGAAGAGGCATGCGCACTTATTGGAATTGCAAACCAGACTATTTGGTTTTTCAAGAATCAAATAATAATACTTCAAGGATCCATACTTTAGACCAATAATTTCGAGATGTGTAGATGGGAGACCAGTGGATGAGTATTATGTATAGAATGGCTATCTATTCCGAGGAAAACTGTACGTACCAACTTGTTTCCTACGGGAATTATTAATTAGGGAAGCTTACGGTGGAGGACTCTCCGAACATTTTGAAAAGAGAAGGACCTGTGAACTAGTGAATGGCTGATTCTTTAGGTTGAGAATGCGAAGAGATGAGCACTGAGTGGTCAAAAGATGTACTACGTGCAAAAAGGCCAAATGTCAAGTTGAATAAGGGAAGGTGATGCCCTTACCTGTTCCGACGAGGTTGTAGACTAAACTAAGCATGGACTTTGTTCTCAAATTGCCAAGAACTACTCGAGGAAAAGATTCTATGATGGTCGTTGTGGATCGGTTTAGTAAGATGGCATACTTTGTACCCTGTACCAAAATTAATGATACTTCCACTATTGTTTCTCTTTTCTTATAGGAGATTGTGCGAAAATACGGTGTGCTAAGGAGTGTAGTCTTCGATAAAGACTCGAAGTTCATAAGTCATTTCTAGAGAACCCTGTGGCATCGGTTGGGAACTAAATTACTCTTTAGTACCTTCTGTTACCCTTAAACTGATGGCTAAACAAAGGTGGTTAATCATACTTTGAGTTCACTACTCTAAGCTGCAGTCTGTAAGAACTTAGTTGATTAAGACATTTGCTTGCTAGTAGTTGAGTTTGCTTACAACTGAACCATACATGACACCACTAAGTAGACCCCCTTCAAAGTAGTCTACGGATTCAATCTCGAGTTACCCCCTCAACCATGCCCCTATACCTACACCTGAGTAAGAGGAGCCCAATGCCTTAGCCAGGGCACAATCCCTTCAGCACATCTATGATAAGGTCACTCGACACATCGACTAGGCTGCTAGAAGAATGCATGAAAAGACCAAGGGTAGGTTAGCAAAACAATTTCAATCGGGAGACATGGTGTGGCTATTGTATACACCTAATTTTTGCCCCCCTTTTATTTTTCAAATTAGGTTATAAGGTCCTAAATTAGAAAAAGTTCAAAAAAATAGAAAATTAAAGAAAGCCCCAAAAAAATGAAGAAATTTAGAAAAAATACAAAAATAAAGGAAATTTGAAAAGTCACAAAATAAAATAAGGTATTTAGAAAATAATAAATTTTTAGATTGTTTAAATAGAATATAATTTTATTTTCAATTTCAATAGTTTTGAATAAAAGACTGTTGGGTCTAGGTTTAGATTTGAATCTAGCTTAAGCTAACTTGGTCCATATGTGCAATTAATTACATATATGAATAAGGAAAAACCAATAGCTCAGCTAGATAAGCATTTGGACTTAATATTGCATATGACTTGGAGATCTTAGGTTCAATCCATGGAAGGTGTAAAATGTATCTTTTATTTTCTTTTCTCACTTTATTGCCATGTCATAGGCTACATCATCGCCACGTTATTTGCCAACTCACTTCTAAGTATGGTAGACACATTCTGACATATTTCGACACACTCCGGCACATTCATACACGTGTAACTATGTATTTGGCACCATATATTGGCCAAGTTCATCTAATCCAAAATTGAAAGAAAATCATATTGCATTTAATTTTTTCCATCCTTAACATGACCGTGACACCTATAAATAGGGGTCTACTCTTCATTTTCAAAACACAACGAAAACTTCGAAACACTTTGGAAAAACAAAAATCGAAGTTTCCTCTCTCTAGTACAGTTTCTCTCTCTCTAGGATAGCATCCCCTATGGTGTTTGTTGATGAAAACCACCACCATCAAAATAAGCCGATCCAAGCCAAAGTAAGCTGATCAGCTAACTCAAGTCGAAGTGAGCCAATCCAAGCCGAAGTGAGCCGACCAAGCCGATCCGAGCCGTTCAAGCCAATCTAAGCCGACTTAGTTTTTCTTTTTCTATTTATTTATTTATTCATTTGTTTATTTGTAAATGTTATAAATGAGAAAAAGAAAAAATGAAAAAAAAAGAAAGAGAAGAAAAAAGAAAAAGATAAGAAGTAGTCTATTTATTTATAGAAATAGATATAATAAGTATAAAAAAATAATAAAAATAAATAAATAGGTTAGTAAAAGAAAAATATTTTTGACACTTAGAAAAATTGAGTTTTCTAAAAATAAATGAAAATATATAAATCAATTTTCAAATTAAAATCATTTATAATTTACAAAAATAAAATTCAACTCAGAATCCCTTACAATCTTTTCTCAAATCCACTCAAAATGGGTAAAAACGTAAACTCGGTAATTTTTTCAAAGTTAAAATCAATTAACTTGCTATATTTTCATTAAACGAACTACAGAAGTTTAATCTCAAATAGCGAGTACGTAGGCATTCATACGCAAGTACAGGGTAACTTAAAATATGAAAAGTTTTGTTTTTTCTGTTTTTAGATATTTATGTAAATTAATCAATTTAGTCGCATGTATCATAATTAGATATTTTTAGAAATTAAAAAGGGTATATTTGAAAAGCGAAGCTAAATTCAGAAAGTTAAAAAGTGGTACCCATTTAGAGTTTAATAAATTGGCCTCCAGACCTAAATCTTTGGTTTTCAAAAAAGCCATTTTACAAATTAGTTTTTTAATCGATAGACTAGTAGCTAAGTTATAACCAATCCACTCAATTGATTATAACTTAATCCCTTTTCCCGACTTTAGTTGGGTGGTGACTCCAAATCTTTTCAAGTTAGAAAAAATTGTCTTCTTTAAACCCTAGTCGAGGGTCAATATTACACAAGTAGGGTTTAGTATTAATCAGTTTAGAGAAGACCTAATTTTATAAAAAGAATCGGGAGGGTGAAAAACCAGGCTTGACAGCTACACCTCAGCAAGGAACGATTCTCAAACAAAAGGAGAAATAAATTATCTAAAAGAGTGGAAAGACCTTTTAGAATCCTCTAGAAAATCAATGATAACGCCTATCGATTGGAACTTCTTGAGGACTATGGGGTTTCTAATGCCTTCAACATCGCTGACCTCAGTCTATATCACCCCGATGGAGAATTAAGCAAACACCATCCGGATTTGATCCCAAACCCAAAACAACCCGGAGGGAATTATGGGAATCAAGCTATGGGGCCCCTGACCCGCAACTGGGCTAGAGGACTAAAGGGGCTGGCACAACAAATCCTTATGTTCCAACTAACCCCTGTTGAGGCCGAGTATCTCCTTACCGAGTGACCTCTAATGCCGTATGATTACCCATTGTTGTATGGTATGCCGAGTTAACGATTACTCTTTGTTGTTGAGTTAACGATTATTCTTTGTTGTTGAGTTAACGATTATTCTTTGTTGCCGAGTTGACCAATTACTTAGCCTCTTTCTTATGGAGAAGCCGAGAGAGAAAGCCGAGCTGATTAAGCCATCCCTACTCGGATAAACCCATGCGTCCGTACTTTTTGTCCGCATCTCCTAACAACCTCACCAATGCCGCATTACCACATGTATAGTATCATATGTAGCACCAATGATTATTTTTCTTGTATATTCATTTTTGCCCCTTTATAACATGTACATTGCCCTCCTTAAGAAATGTCCTTTTTTTTTTCTTTTTTAGGCAAGTTGCCCTAATTTGTGGGTATAAATATCCTTGTAGTTGTAATTGTAGTTGTAAGACATCAAATAATCTTCAATACACTTTTGAGTACCTTCCTCCCTACATAAACACTATTGTTTACTCTCGGCATCACTCTTATCCTTCTCCTTAAGCAAGGTTAGGTGACGAGTAATCTCATTGGACCAATTCGTACGTCACATCGAATTTTGCCGTGAGTCCTCGGATGTTCCATTGGTACATCATATCCTCTAGAGCTGTTTTGGGTTTTGCTTACTATTTTTTCCCTTTGTTTTCACCCTTTTGTACCTTTCCCCATTGACTCTTTTTGAGCTTTCTACAAGCTTGGACCCATTCAGCAACTAGCCTTGTTTGTTTTTAGTCACAATTCGCATCACCCTGTATTATGCCGACCCTATTAGTAACGAAGAAGGATGGTTCTTGGAAGATGTGTGTGGATAGCTAATCCATCAATCGAATCATGATCAAGTACAAGTATCCTATACCTAGGCTTGATGATATGCCAAACGAGTTAAGTAGAGCAAGAGTGTTCTCTAAGATTGATCTTAAATCTAGATACCATTAGATCCGAATGCGTGAAGAAGATGAGTAGACTAGGTATAGGTTGACCTATTGCTTACTTCAGCGAGACACTTCAAGGAGCCATACTCAACTATTCTGTCTATGACAAGGAGTTCTACTCCTTAATCCTAGCCCTAACGGTGTAGCAACATTATTTACTGCCTAAGGAATTTGTGATCTATACCTATTATAAATCCTTGAGATATCTAAAGAGCTAACTAAGGTTGTCTCGGAGACAAGCTAAGTGGGTTAAGTTCATGGAGGGTTTTTCTTATGTCATAAAATACTAGAACGGAAAGAATAATATAATGGCCAATGCCCTATCAAGACGACATACCTTCTTGACTAAAAAGTAGATGAGGCTACTGGGTTTTTCAACCATCAAGAATTTGTATGCTAAGGACCCATACATTTGTCCTATCTATACCTATTGTAAGGAAGGATGGACACTAGATGACTATTACAAGGAACACAGATACTTATTGATGCATTGCTGGTTAGTGGTCTCATTACTCGTGTGTACCTCCGAGGCCTCTAATCCCTCTCTTGAAGAATTCTCTCTCGGTAACCTACTAATGACTAGAAATTGTACATCGAAGAAAGGTGGTTAAACTCCTTGAGCTCCCTACATTCTCATACATTGATCTATACATTTGATAGTGATGATGTCGACTATTCCCTTACCGAGTACTCCGACCAACTTGTGCCGAGAATCACTTGCTATGTGACGAGAGACTCACTTAAATGGCCAAGTAGTTTTCTCTTGGCATACCACCATCTCTCTCATCCCGGCCCCTTTAGTGCTGTAACATTTTGACCTTTCTTGCCTACTATGCTCAGAGAATATTTGTACAGGACCAATGCTGCACTATCAGCTGTCCACTTTGTCTAACATTTAACTATTTTTCCATTTTTGGTTTGTTGTCCTTTTTACCCTTTTCCTATGTACTAGGAATCTCCTTTTTGTAAATACTTTCTTGTGATTTCTTTAATTGTAATACTGCCCTAGGGACTTACTATAAAAATTCCTTTTCTCTTGTAAACTGGAGATAACTTACATCTTAATACTGAATACTCCGTTCTTGTAAGACAATCCTCTCCAAGTCCATACCCTTTACACTCTTATCTAATCTTACTGAGTAGCTTAGGATTAGTGGCAGGTGGACCTTAACATCAACTTGTGTGTCATATCAAGTGAGGTGTCAAGTCATGTTGTGTTCATTGGTGAGTCACATCCTCTAAGCAGCTTTACATCAGTTACTCTTGTTCGATTGTGAATTGTTTCCCTCTAATTTTCTTTGATATCTCAAAGGACCCATTTCAGTTCAGTTCTTCCTCGGTAAGTCCTAGTGAAAACTAAGCTCTTAGGCATACTATATATTCCTGGTATGAAAGCTTGAGGTTACAATTGAGAGTTGTGTAGTATTAGTCTACTGTGTCTATTGTTTGAGATATTTGTATGTCGAAAGCATTTGCGTAAAGTATCCTTGCTAAAGCTTGTATTGAGAATGTCAAACCTTAATGTATAGAGAGAGATTCATAATGTCGAGAGTGATGCTTATAGTCGTGGTCGAGTTAGCCAACAAACATGACATACTACTGATGAGCAGATACAAGATCATACTGCTATTGTAGCCAACTTGGCTGTCATAGTAAACAGGGTCTTAAAGGCTAAACTGCGTAAAAGAGTTACTAAGCAAAGCTGAGAAACGAAAGATAGGTTGAGGAGGCACATGAACGAGTAAGCTCCGAAAGCCTTTCCCATAAACTAAGCACCACTGCAACATATCGATAGAGTCACGAGAAGAAGGTTAGAGTTAGACAAAGTAGAAGAGTACGAAGAGGAAGAAGACTAGTATGATGGGATGGATGAACATGAGTTTAGAGCACTAAGAGGTGCTGAGCATCTTAAAGTACATATTCCAAGCTTCAATGGGTCTGGTAATGTTGATGACTACCTCAATTGGGAAGAGAAGATTGAAAAGATATTCAACTTCTACGATTACGAAGATGCTGTTCGCATTAGGGTAGCCACATTAGAATTTTCTGGGTATGCAACAATGTGGTGGAAGAAGCTACAGAATGTTCGTCTGACGGCCCGACGCGAAGTCCAAACGTGGAACGAGATGAAGAGAGTTCTAAGAAGTAGGTTCATTCCCAAACACTATGAGCAAGACACTTTTCAACGACTCCATGACTTGAGGCAAGGTAACAAATCCATAGATGACTATATCCAAGACTTTCGGTTACTTATGATATGATGTGATGTTGACGAGCCTGAGACCCGAACTATAGCACGGTTCATCTCAGGACTCCGAGCCAAGATTGGTCACGTTGTAGAATTGCAAATCCTCACAACTCTAAATGAAACCATCCGTATAGCCTAAAGAGTTGAAAGGCAATAGCGGAACTAGGCTAGCCAAATGCCGAGTAGGAATGGCCTATTGAGTCGAGTAAGGAGTGATAAGGCATCAAACAAATTTGAGGTTGAATGCCAAGGTCACATGCCAAGCCAATTAGACAAGGGCCGCGATAAGAGCAAGATCGAGGAACTTGAGATCTGAAGAGACCAAGGTCAGAGCTCAAGACGGAAAACCCGAGAAATAAAATGTTTTACATATCTTAGCTATGGATACGTGGCTAGTCAATATCCAAACCACTTAGTCATGACCATCAAGGGAGATAAGCCTCAGTTTGAAGTAGAAAGTACGAGTAAAGGAGAGGAAGAAGTGGTAACCAATCAGATGTTGGAAGAATTTGAGGAAGATTCAGGAGCCGAGATACCCCCTGAGGGAAATGCCTAGTATTGCTTTGTTATTTGGTGATCTCTTAGTACTTTGGTGGCTAATGAGAACGAGCAGAGAGAGATCCTCTTTCATACAAATTGCCAAATGAATGGCAAGCTATGTGTTATGATCATTGACAGAGGGAGCTATACCAACATCATCCTACAAGGGGTAGTTAAGGCCATGAAATTGCCAACTTTACCCTACCCCAAGCCGTATAAAATTCACTAGCTGAACGAGAGAGGAGGATTACACGTTTCTAAGCAAGTTAGAGTACCGATTACTATTGGTGATAGATACAAGGAAGAGGTGTTGTGTGACGTCCTGCCCATGTGTGCATCCCACATATTACTTGGCTGATTGTGGCTATTTGACTTAAGGGTGTTACACGATGGGTATAGAAATACCTACATGTTTCAAAAGGATGAAAAGGAAGTTATATTGATGCCGATGAGTCCTAGGGAAGTGCAAGAAGCCTAAGAAAAGGTTATGAGATCTCTATAGCTGAAGTCTTTAGTGATTTCCCGAGCTTAGTTTGCACAAGAGGTTAAACCCGAGGACTATGTACTCTTTTTGGTCAAGAGACTCTTGGAGGTTAAAGAGGCTGAGAACTTACCTACCAAAGTGCTACAACTACTTCAGGAATTTGTCGACTTATTTCCATTCGAGATGCCAAAAGGATTACCTCCCTTATGAGGAATTGAGCATTGCATCGATCTTCAACCTAAAGCAGCCTTACCAAATCGACTCGCCTACAAACTCAATCCTGAATAAGCAGTTAAGCTAAAAAAGCAAGTTGATGAGTTGGTGGATCATAGATATGTCTATGAGAGCATGAGCCCATGTGCCGTCCTAGCCATGCTAGTACCAAAAAAGGATAGATCATGGGGGATGTACGTTGACAGCCGTACCATCAACAAGATTACTATCAAATACCGATACTCGATCCTGCAGTTGGATGACATGCTCAATGAGTTGCATGGTACACGCATCTTTTTGAAAATAGATCTAAAGAGTGGCTATCATCAAATACAAATGAGACCGAGTGATGAATGGAAAACAACCTTTAAAAATCGAGATAGTATATTTAAGTGGATGGTTATGCCATTTAGTTTAACTAACGCGCTGAGTACATTCATGCAACTCATGAATCATGTACTTCGAGCATTGATAGGCAAATGCGTTGTGGTTTATTTTGATGAACCGATACCCAATCCCACGGTTGGATGACATGCTCGATGAGTTGCATGGTGCACACATCTTTTCGAAAATAGATCTAAAGAGTAGCTATCATCAAATACGAATGAGACCGAGTGATGAATGGAAAATAGCCTTTAAAACTCGAGATGGTATATTTGAGTGGATGGTTATGCCATCTGGTTTAACTAATGTGCCAAGTACATTCATACGACTCATGAATCATGTGCTTCGAGCATTGATAGGCAAATGCATTGTGGTTTATTTTGACAATATTCTAGTCTACAGGGTTGACCTTCTTGTTCATATCAAACATTTGAGATTGGTATTTAACATACTCTATGCCAAGAAATTATTCGGTAACTTAAAGAAATGTGTGTTCTATCAGAGCAAGGTTATATTCCTCAAATATGTCACTTTAGAGAGTGGAGTTTGCATTGATGAGGAAAAGGTCAAAGCTATTAATGAGCGGCCTACGCTGACAAGTGCAGCTAAAGTCAGGAGCTTCCATAACCTAACCTCATTCTATTGAAGATTTATCTGGAACTTTAGCTCCATAACTGCGTCGTTGGCGGAATTAACCAAAAGGAACATTGAGTTTAACTGGACAAAAAAGGCTTAGAGTTTTGAAGATGTGAGGTGTAAGCTGATATTTGCTCTAACACTTACCCTATCAGATTTCAAGAAGGTTTTTGAGGTTGAATGTGATGCGTCTAGTGTCGACATTGGTGCTGTACTTATGCAAAAGCGCCGACCTATTGCTTACTTCAGCAAGAAACTTTGAGGTACTGCCTTGAATTACTCAGCCTACAACAAGGAGTTCTATGCCCTTGTCCGTGCACTCCAAAACTAGCAGCATTACCTATCGCCGAGAGAATTCATCATCTATTCTAATCATGAATTTGTCAAGCATCTTAGCGGGCAGTAGAAGCTTTCTCGATTTTATGCCAAGTGGGTCGAGTTCCTAAAGACCTTTTGCTATGTCATCAAGTATAAGAAGGGAAACACTAATATAGTAGTTGATGCACTTTCTCGTTATCATACCCTCATCACAACGTTGTAAGCTAAAGCACTTATATTTGGCATTCTACTTGATCGATATGAGCATGACCTACATTTTGGGCCTTTAGTAGCCAAGTGTAGTGATAAAGGAGCTGTGAATGGATTCTACTTAAGTGAGGGGTTCTTAATGAAGGGCAAGCATATGTACGTTCTAAGTGGTTCTACAAGGGAGCTATTGGTTTAATAAGCTCATGTCAGGGGTCTGGCTGGCCATTTTGGGGAAAAGAGAACAATTGAAATATTGAAGGACCATTTTTACTAGCCTGGGATGATGAGGGATGTGTATCGAATACTTGAGGGGTGCAAGGTGTGTAAGTATGCTAAAGGGAGGAGAGAGGCCTTTGGAGAATACATGCCCCTGCCAATTCTCGAGCAACTATGGATCGATATAAGCATGGATTTCATGCTCGTCCTTCCCTACACGTCAAGAAGATACGATTTGATCATGGTAGTAGTCGATCGATTCAGTAAGATGGGCCACTTCAATCCCTACTACAAGACTAACGATGCTTTATTCATTGCTCACCTCTTTTTATAGGAAATTGTACGATTACATGGAGTACGGAGAAGTATTATGTCTAACCATAATTCGAAATTCATGAACTTTTTTTGGAAAACCCTATGAAGGAAACTTAGCACTAAGCACCTGTTTAGTACCTCTTGCTACCCTCAGACAGATGTCCAAACTGAAGTAGTTAACAGAATCATTGGTAATCTCTTACGCATCATTATTGGAAAGAACTTTTGTCACTAGGATTTATGCTTACCCATCATTGAATTTGCCTACAATTACTCAACTCACAACTCCACTTAAACATCACCATTTGAGCTTGTTTATGGACTTAACCCAAACCTACCCTTAGACTTGGTTAACAATCCATCTACATAAGGAGAGAGTCAATTCGACTTGCAATGTGCCAAGGAGTTTCACAAGTTACACCAAAGAATTACTGAGCAATTGACTCAAATTGTAGCTTGATAAAAGGAAATGGGAAGCCATGAAAGGAAACAAATAATTTATGCTCCTAGGGACCTTGTTTGAATCCATCTTAGCAAAGAATGCTTCCCTAGCAAGAGAATGAACAAACTATCACCCAGAACAGATAGACCCTATAGGATCTTGAGGCGCCTTAACTACATTGCCTATGAAATTGAGCTACTTGAGGGTTTCGACGTATCCACCACATTCAATGTCACCAACTTAACTCCATATGTGCTCGATGAAGACGAAGGCTAAGATTTGAGGGCAAATCTTTAATAGCCCTGGGAAAATGATGCACTACTAGTCAGTGGTCCCATTACTTGTATGTGCCTCCGAGGCCTCTGAGGCCTTTCCTGAAGAATTCTCTCTTGACAACCTACTAATGACGAGAAACTATACATCAAAGAAAGGTGGTTGAACTCCCTGAGCTCCCCATATTGTCATACATTGATCTGTACACTCGGTAGTAATGATGCCGACCATTCCCTTACCAAGGACCCTATGCTAAGTACTCCAACTAACTTGTACCAAGAATCACTTGCTAAGTGACAAGAGACTCACTTAAACGGCCGAGTAGTTTTCTCTCAACATACCACCATCTCTTTTGTCCTAGCCCCTTTAGTGCTACAACATTTTGACCCTTCTTGCCTACTGTGCTTAGAGAATATTCGTATGGGACCAATGTTACACTGACAGCTGTCCACCTTGTTTGACATTTAACTACTTTTCTATTTTTGGTTTGTTTCCCTTTTTACCCTTTTTGTATGTACTACGAATCCCTTTTTGTAAATACCTTCTTGTAATTTCTTTATTTGTAATGCTTCCTTAGAGACTTATTATAAATAGTCCTTTTCTCTTGTAAGCTGGAGATAACTTACATCTTAATACTGAATACTTCATTCTTATGAGACAATCCTCTCTAAGTCTATACGCTTTACACTCTTATCTAATCTTGCCGAGTAGCTTAGGATTAGTGGTAGGTAGACCTTGACATCAACTTGTGTGTCATATCAGTAAGGTATCAAGTCGTGTTGTGTTCGTTGGTGAGTCACATCCTCTTAATAGCTTCACGTCAGCTACTCTTGTTTGATTGTAGATCATTTCCCCCTAATTTTCTTCAATATCTCAAAGGACCCATTTCAGTTCAATTCTGCCCTAGTAAGTCGTAGTGATAATTAAGCTCCTAGGCATGCCACTTATTCAAGAAGAGAAGGCTATGTATCTTGACTTATTCAACGTAAGAATTGCTAGTGCATGAGATGCATGGAGGGGGATTAATAGGACACTTTAGCAAATGTTGAACTTATGAGTTATTATCCTCTAGGTTGTTTAGGCCAAGGATGAAGAGAGATGTCCAATCTATGCTGGAAAAGTGTACGACCTACTGAAAAGCAAAGAGTCGAGCCGAGAAAGGATACTACCAACCCTTATCGATCCCAACCAAACCATGGTCTGAGCTAAATATGGACTTCATGTTAGGATTGCCGAAGACGTCCTGAGGGAAGGACTCCATCATGGTAGTTATGGATCGTTTTAGCAAGATGGCACGTTTTATGCCTTATTCCAAAACTAACAACACTTCAGCTATCTCTTTTCTTTTCTTATAAGAAGTAATCAAGCTAAACAGAATTCCTAAGACCATTATTTCAAATCGAGACCCCAGGTTCATAAGCCACTTTTGAAGGACATTGTCGAGGTGAATGGGAACTAAGCTATTGTACAGCACGTCCTACTACTCACAAATCGATGGAAAGACCGAAATTGTCAACAAAACCATAGGAACTTTGTTGCAGGTTGCTATTAGACGAAACATGGCCTACTAGGATTTGTGCCTACCAATCATCGAGTTCACATACAACAAGACCGCCTACAATGTAACAAGCATGTCCCCATTCAAGGTCGCCTATAGCTTTAACCCTAAGCTACCATTGGATTAAGTGCCTTAGCCAATGCTTAATGATGACCGGTTAATTGTTGAGAGAGTTAAGGACATCAAAGCCATGCACCAAAAGGTTATAGAGTAACTAAGTCGAGCTAATATTAAGCTTATGAAGCGAAGCAAAAGATCGAGGAAGAGGGAATTTCAACCAAGTGATTTGGTCTGAATATACATCAACAAGGAGTAATTCCCAAACTTAAGGAAAAGCAAGTTGTCTCCAAGGCCAATACACCTTTCAAAGTGCATGAAAGATCAACCTTAATGCCTATAAGATTGAGTTGCCTGAAGGATATGGAGTCTTGAACTCCTTCAACATTACTAACCTCTAACCTTATAATCTCTAGGATGAGCAACTTGGAGCTAAGCCAGATTTGAGCCCAAATCTCAATCAACTTAGAGGGGATAATAGGGATCAAGGACCGATTACACGCTCTCGAGCTCGAAGGCTCTCTCAAGCGGTTCTTTAAGCTATTTAAGGTGAGTTAAGCATCAAGGAGCAATGCCTACCTTAGCCCAATCTACTAAGCTACTTCACTCTCCATACTATCCAAGGTGTTGCTGAGGTGACCAACCCACATGCCGACCTAAACCCTTCGCTAAACACTAGTCTAAGTGCCAAATCTAAATACAGCAAACTCCATGGTGCCAAGGCTGAGTTGATAATTGTTAGGAGCCAACCATCCAAAGCCGATTGGTCCTTGAGCCAACCACAGTCTAACCCCAATAGTCAAGGTGTCGAACTTCTGATACCGAACATACTTGAATAGAGGCTTACCCTTGCTTGGCTCACAACAATGTCAGAATCGCAGAATAAAACGTGTGTGCATTGTCTTTTCTAACAACCGTACTGTCCTTTCTAACAAATGATGTTCATTGCATACAATTTCATATTTTTGCCGTAAACTATTTTCATTCTTTTTAGCAAATAGGGATCCATCTTTGTAATTTTCTATAACGTAGAACTTACCCTAACAGGTTACTATAAATAATCATAAAATGTAATAGCTACCAAATAACATACAAAAGAATACACTAAACTTTTTACCCTCTCTTAAGCTAAGTGTCCTCTTGCTTACTCTTGAGCTACTCTTATCTTGCTCATTCGAGCGTGGACTAGTGATGAGTGACCTTTGACTACACTTATATGTCATATCAAGTGCGACCTAACCTTATGTAAGGCATTGGTGCGTTATATCCATCATTAGTGCATGGGAACCCCTGCTCACCCTTAACTATCATTTACTTTTCAGGTCATCTTACCGCTTGGACCCACCCCTTTGGTTACACGTGAAATTGGGTTCGTGTGTTGATCTACGGATCCGTATCAAGCCCCCTATTCCTTTACCTTATCATTTTAAGATAGGCCCCCTACTTATTTATCCCATCCTTTTAAGATAAGCCCCATATTCCTTTGCCCTATCCTTTCAAGATAAGCCCCTTATTCATTTGCCTTATCCTTTCAAGATAGGCACCTTAATCATTTACCCTATCATTTCAAGATAGGCACCTTAATCACTTGCCTTATCCTTTCAAGATAAGCAGCTTAGTCATTTGTCCTATCCTTTCAAGAGAGGCCCCTTAATCATTTATCCTATCCTTTCAAGATAGGTTCTTATTTCTTTGCCCTATCCTTTTAAGACAAGCCTCCTATTCCTTTGCCCCATCCATTTAGGATGGGCTTCCTATTCCTTCACCTCATCCTTTTAAGACGTAGAATTTATTCTTTGTATCGACCTTTCAAGTCAGTAACCTTTTTCAAAATGAGACATAACTCAGCTGACCATTCAATTCAATAATATTCACCCTATTAATTCAAGATAGGATTCAACAAAAATGAATATCTCTTTTGTCTTTATAGTGAAGTTTTAATCAAACTTCACTACGAAGAGGAGTAGTTGTAGATACTTTATTTTTGCCATCTTTAGAATTCTTTTCTTATTGAGCTAGGTTTAAAAAATAATAACAATAAAAAAATAATAAAAAATGAAAATAAAATAAAGAAATGATAATAATAAAAGTGTCAAGTTAAGTCGAGTCGTTTAGGGTCAGATCGAACGTTGGTTGAAAATGTACATTCAATTTAATAAATTCTAAGTCTTTAAATAGTCAAGCTTCAATTAAAAATATATATTTAGCTCAATATAAAGTAGATTTTTATCTAATTTATATTAGATTAAATAAACTTAGGATTTATTAAATGAGTTAACGTATATTTTGGCCTAAATTAAAATGGATTAAATTAGGCCTAGAATGGAAAGCCCAAACAAAAATGAAGTTTCTACAAACTACATTAAATTGGCTATAAAGTTTAGGGAGGTTTTCACAATTATACCAAATTCACAATTCACTACGCTTTACGTCCACTTTTTCACACAAGACTCACAAGTCACTATTCACCTCTAAACACTATCCATGCTCAAACACATTCATGCACCATTTAGCCCTCACACACTTACTGACTCAATACACTCCTCACATTCTACTTAGCACTTATAGCATCATACCCATGGCAATAGCTTGCTGCATATTATAGCACCTTCATACCACATCCACACATGCTACTGATCAAGTAGCCACATATGTTGTATGATCGTGTGTCTGATCATGCTATGCTTCACTGCATGTTCAATCACGCTATGCTTTACAGTACATTAAACATACAGCATGAATTGTCTAATCACACGTATGATTCGATTGTGGTGATCTAACCCACTTAGGTAATTGGTAAATTATTTTCATTATTTATTTATTTATTTTGTTAGTTAATCACTTTATTTTACTAACTTTTTCTTTTAGCGCAAGTCTTTAATATTATTTATAATGTTTTTAGCATTGTTTTCTTTGGTTTTAGTTGTTTTAATAAAAAATAAACAACTAATGAAATAATAACTTACACTAACTTTTTCTTACATGATAAAATTTCTTGTGTCACTAACTTCAATCTTTTTGCAAGTTTTTATATCAATTTCAATGGATTGATTATTTTTGCATATTTGCATATTTATTATTAAAATTGCATTTTTAGAAAATTGCATGTTTTAGAAAGATTGCATTATAGCACATTCTTAGAAAGTTGAACTTTAAAAAAAAATTCGTCTTTTATTAAAAATTGCAATTTCTTAGACAAATTTCATTTCCATTGAAAATTGCATCTTTTAGGTACAATTGCATCTTTCATATTGAGGTCGCATATCTTAGAAATTTATGATAGGACTATATACTTTCTATTTGCATTTCTTTTTTTTTTAATTAGGCATGTTAGGAATTTTTAGTGAAAACTGAATTTTTTTTACATAGTTTTTCATAAAATAAAAAATTTTTAGTAGGCTTCTTTTTCTATAATTTAGACATATATTCTACGATTTAGACATCTTTTCGATATTTAGGCATCTATTTCATGGTTTAGATATTTTTCCATGATTTAGGCATCTTTTCCATAGTTTAAGCATCCTTTCCATGGTTAAGGTATATTTTTAATGGTTTAAACATCTATTCTATGATTTAGGCATCATTTTTATGATTTAGGCATCATTTCTATGGTTTAGGCATTCTTTTCATGGTTTAGGCATATTTTCTATAGTTAGATATCTTATTCATTGCTTAGATATCTTTTCTACAGTTTAGGTATCTTTTTCATAATCAAGCATATTTTCTATGATTGAAACATTGTTTCCATCATTAGATATATTATCAATAGTAATTGTATTTTTTCATAAAATAGCACGTTTTCTATGGTAATTGTATATTAGCATAATTCATAAAACTTTCATCTTTTATTTATTTATTTATTTTTTCATTTAGGTGTTTTAGGATTTTTTTTAAAGTTTTGTCACATAGTAGTTTTTTTCCAAAAATAAAAAATATTAACTTGGAGCCTTTCTAAAAATTAAGTCTTTAGGTTTTTTTTTTTTAATTAGAATAAAAATTAGGTTTTTTTAGGATTTTTCTTAATAAAAATAAATTAGTTAAAAACATAAATCTAGCTCAATTTTCAAATTAAAAAGAATCAAACCATCAAATCTCTTCTAAATCAATAGAATTACATTAGTTTGATCCTAACTTGCGGGTATGTACGCACCTTTAAAGTAACTGTAAAAATAATTTTTTTTTAAATTTGTAATAAAAATTCTTAAAACATTATTTTTAATTTCATTTTGTATATTGTTGTACATTTTGGCATCTTTAGAAAAATTATAAAACATAAAAGCTCATTAGTTTTCTTTTTTATTTTTTACATGGTGACTTTTATTTTAATAAATTAGTCCCTGAATCTCAGTTTTTTCATTTAGTTTTCTAAAATAATAATTTTTTTAGGACATTTGTAGATTAGTAGCTAAATTAGGGTTTTCCCATCTTCTCACCCAAAAACCTTAAATTTACTTTTTATTAGTTTAATTGGTTGATAACTCCAAGTTATTTTTAAAATATTTTTTTAACATTTTTTTTAAGAAAGTATTTTTCCTTAATTAAATGTTGAGTAATTTATATTAAATAAGCTATACTTAATATAAGTTAAATTAAGAAAAACTGAAATAGAGCTTGACAACACACAGCTACTCACAATCCATCCTCATGATGCACACCCAACACTATGACTCCTCCATCAACCACCAACCCATGCAAATCCCTATACACTCCATACCATACTTAACACCCCGAACACTCAACAGCACTAACTCCAGTCCTCAATCACTAAGCTTGACGCCCCCTCACATGCCTTAAAAATATGACCCATATGCACAATGTGAGTACTATATAGCCCAATAGGGACATTATACTGATCAATGTTAAGAGTTGAAGAATAGAGTCTAAGATTCGATTGATGAAAAATTGGTCTAGCTAGACTTTGTTAGGGATCTAAGGCCCAAATTCCACACAAAGCTTACTATTAATATGATACAAGATTTAGAAAAGTTGCTAAAGATAGATTTGAATGGTCAAGCCTAGAGGCATGTCATTGTTAGGGTTTAAAAAGACAAAGGGTTGTAGCTCTAGAAGAAAAGTTAGCAAGGTTAAAGAAAGACTCATTAGTATAGAAATGGTAATGGGTTATGTGCTTAAGCTGCTCCAACACTTCACTCTTATTATAGGTAAGACGTCATAGCCTAAGCATGAGGATGATTGAGGGAAAGAGAAGTGATGAACGAATGTGCTAATTAGGAAAGCCCAGGACTAAGACAAGCCTATCCATAGTAAGAGGAGGCAACTCACATAATTATATATTCCAATGGCCCAAATGTTCAAGTAATTGAGAGAGGTAGGATTGTTAGCATGTGAAATCATAGCAAATAAATACATACTAAAGGATTATGGCCCCAACAAGTGGTGTGAATGTCATATGGGCCAAGTTGGGCATACCATAGAGAATTGTTGAAAATTGAAACATAAGATGCAAGATTTAATTGATGTAGAGATTATATAGCTAGGGTTTTTACAGGCTAGTGGGTCCATTGGTAGTGACATTCCTTCCCCAGTGGTATTGAACATACTACTTCAAACATCAGATGTCACGAGTCTATTACTACCATCTGACAAAATGGTTCACCATTTGAAACAGTTAGGCATATCTCCAAGAGATTGATTTGACTAAATGGGCTAAGTTTAAAGGAGTAATTGAAATAGGGACGAGAAGTGGAAATGAGTTTTAGTTCCTACATTTATTCTAAAATAATCTTTCATTTTCAAGTTTTTAATGGATACGAACCATGTGAATAAATGATTTCCATGAGCATTTTGTCTTTCTATGCTATAAAGCATGCTCAACTTAATGGGGCATGCCTTTAGCCTTCCATTAACGAAACTTTTTATGCAGATTTAGGGCAAGTGAAAATAAATAAAGTAAATATTGAACTCAAAACTTGAAATTTTCTACCCAAGGGAATGGTAACTCGTTACTTGAAAAGTTTAGAATGAAGAGAGGTAAACCATGTCTTAAACAATAACCTTAAACACACATGAGAAAGGAGTGACACAATGTAAGTACTTGAGCTCATTCCTTAAAGAGGTTTGTTTTGAACTTAGTATATATGTCAAAATGATGTTAGGCATTCATTTCACTATCATAAACATAATCGTCCCTTGCAAACCTATTTAAGACTTTTTAGGGATTTTACTTAAAATTATCCCTTTCAAGAATCGCCCCACATTGGGGTAATTAAGAGGTTAAGGTCATTAATCTAGTGACAAGAAATAAACTAACTTGTGCTTGCCTTAGTTGTGCTAATTCATGAGAAAATATTGTCATAGATAATTCGAAGAAGAGCTTTAAGACATAAACACTTCACTCAAGCCCATACATTCATTCAAACACCTTAAGCCTAGAGATTTTTCCTAAACACTCCAAAGCCATACACATTTCACTAAGCTCATATGCCTTAAACCTATGATTTTAGGGCTTTAAATCTCTTTAAAGGAAAATTTAGAAATGTAGAGAGTGATCACCTTGGAAAAGAAAAGAAAGAGAACAAAAAATAGAGATCAAAAGAGAAAGAAAAAAAGTGAACAACAAAAGGAAGAAAAAAGAGGAAAGAGAAAGAAAAGAAAAGAGAAAAAAGAAAGACTAAATAAAAGCAAGGTGATCACATCTTAGAACGACACTAGGCTATGGAAGCTCCTGACCTCGACAACACTAGTCAGCGTAGGCCACTTATTAATAGCTCTAACCTTTTCCTCATTAACTCAAACTCTACTCTTTGAAACAACATATCCAAAGAATACAACCTCACTTTGACAGAACACATATTTCTTCAGGTCGCTAAATAATTTCTATGCATGGAATATGTTAAACACCAATCTCAAATGTTTAACATGAATGAGGATGTTGGTACTATAGGCCAAAATATGATCAAAATAAACCACAACACATTTGCCGATCAACAATCTTAGTGCACGATTCATCAGCCGCATAAAAGTACTCGATGCATTAGTTAGTCCAAATAGCATCACCAACCATTTGAACAGACCATCCCTTGTCTTGAAGGCCATCTTCCATTCATCCCTAGGTCTCATCCATATCTGGTGGTAGCTGCTCTTTAGGTTAATCTTAGAAAAGAAGCAGGGGCCATGTAACTCGTCAAGCATATCATCAAGTCGCGGGATTGGGTATCGATATTTGATAATGATCTCATTGACAGCTTAACTATCAATGTACATTCATTATGTTCTATCCTTTTTTTGCATGAGTACAATGGGTACAACATAAGGACTCATGCTCTCAAAGACATATCCGTAATCCACCAACTCATTCACCTACTTCCTCAGTTCAGCTACTTGCTTTAGATTGAACCTATAAGTGAGTCTGTTTGGTAATGCAACCCCTGCTTAGAGGTTGATGCAATGCTTAATTCCTCTTAAGGAAGGTAATCCTTTCGGCATCTTGGTAAGGAAGAGGTCAACAAGTTCTTGAAGTAGCTACTGCACTTCAGTAGGTAAGTTCTCGGCCTCTCTAACCTCTAAGAATCTCCTAACCAAAAGTAGTACATAGTTCTCAACCTTGACCTATTGTACAAACTGAGCTAGGGAAATCACTAAGTACTTCCATTGTAGAGATCCAATGACCTTTTCTTAGGCTTCTTGCACTTCCATAGACTCATAAGTGTCAATATAATTTTCGTCCTATCCTTTTGAAACATGTAGGTGTTTTTATAACCATCGTGTAACACTCTCAAGTCAAATAACCACAGTCGACCAAGTAATATATGAGATGCACACATAAGGAAGACATTACACAACACCTCATCCTTGTACCTATCACCAATAGTAATTGATACTCTAACTTGCTTGGAAACATGTAGTCCTCTTTTCTCATTCAACTAGTGAATCTTGTATGGCTTGGGGTGTAGAAGAGCTAGCAATTTCATGGCCTTAACTACCCCTTGCATAATGACATTGGTACAGCTACCTCTATCAATGATCACGACGCATAGCTTACCATTCACCCAATAATTCATATGAAAGAGGTTCTCTCTTTGCTCATTCTCATTAGCCACAAAAATATTGAGAGATTGTTGAACAACAAAGCAATACTTGGCTCCACCCTCAGGGGGTATCTCGGCCTCTTAATCTTCCTCAAATTCTTCTAACATCTGATCGGTTGCCACTTCTTCCTCTCCTTCACTCACACTTTCTACTTCAAACGAGGGCTTGTCTCTCTTTATGGTCATGACTCGGTAGTTTGGACATTGACTAGCCACATATCCATAGCTAAGGAATTTAAAACATTTGATCTCTTAGGTTTTCCTCCCTAAACTCTAACCCTAGACTCTTCGAATCTCAAGTTCCTCAGTCTTGCTCTTACCTAAGCCTCCATTTAATTAGCTCGGTACGTAACTTCGATGTTTCACCTCAGAACTGTTTGAAACCCTATAATTCGGTTGGCTTGGTAAGCTACTCTTGTTAGGTATCAGTTTTCAGCTACTTGGCTTTTAGCTAACCTAGTTCCACCGTTGCCTTTCAACTTTCCAGGCCACATGGATGGTTTCATCCAGAGTTGTGAGGCTTTGTAGCTCCATGATGTTACCAATCTCAACCCGTAGTCTAGAGATGAACCATGCTATAGTTCGAGTCTAAGGCTCATCAATATCACATTGTATCATGAGCAACTGAAACTCTCAGACATAATCGTCTACTGATTTGGTACCTTGCCTCAAGTCTTAGAGTCGTCAGAAAGTGTCTTGTTCACAGTGTTTGGGGAAGAACCTACTTCTCAAAACTCTCTTCATCTCGTTCCATATTTGGATCTTACGTTGTGTCCTCAGGTGAATATTCTGCAACTTCTTCCCCCATATTGCCACATATCTAAAAAATTCTAACATGGCTACTCTAATGCGGACTACATCTTCATAATCATAGAAGTTAAATATCATTTCGATCTTCTCTCCCCATTCTAGGTAGTCATCAGCATTACCAGACTCGTTGAAGTTCAAAATCTGTACCTTAAGATGTTCGGTACCTCTTAATGCTCTGAACTCATGCTCATCAATCCTAATATACTGGTTTTCATCTTCTTCATACTCTTCCACTTCATCCAACTCTAACCTTCTTCTTACAACTCTATTGGCATATTGCGGTTGTATGCGGTTCACTGGAAAGGCTTTTAGAGCTTGTGTGTTCATTTACCTCCTTGGCTTATCTCTTATTTCTTGGCCTTACTCAACAACTCTCTCAAGGAGTCCATCCTCTAAGACCCTATTTACTGAGACAGCTAAATTGGCTACAATAGTAATGATATCTTATATCTATTCATCAGTAGTACGTGGTGTTTGTTAGGTAACTCGACCACAACCATGAGCATCACTTTTAACATCATGAATCTCTCCCTATACACTAGGGTTCAACATTCCCAACACAAAATTTTAGTAACCACACTTCATACGAATGGCTACACAGCTCTCGGTCTCAACCTCAACCTCAAGCTCTGATACTAGAATATATAGTCTGCCTAGGAGCTCAGTTATCACTAAGATATATCATAGCAAATCTAACTGAATTGGGTCCTTCGAAATATTGAAGAAAATTAGAGGGGAATGGTCCACAAACGAACAAAAGTAGTTGATGTGAAGCTGCTCAGAGGATGTGACTCACCAATGAACACAACACGACATGACACCTCACTTAATATGACGCACAAGTTGACGTTAAGGTCCACCTACCACTAATCTTGAGCTACTTGACAAGATTAGATAAGATTACATGGAAAATGGACTTAGAGAGGGTTTTCTCATAAGGATAGAATATTCAGTATTAAAATGTAAGTTATATCCGGCTTACAAGAGAAAATAACTATTTATAATAAGTCCCTAGAGCAGCATTACAAATAAAGAAATTAT
Source organism: Lumnitzera littorea (assembly GCA_024138015.1). Lineage (NCBI taxonomy): Eukaryota > Viridiplantae > Streptophyta > Magnoliopsida > Myrtales > Combretaceae > Lumnitzera > Lumnitzera littorea. The sequence goes on from JAMXBB010000002.1 coordinate 58,018,094, forward strand.
AAGAAAGTATAAACAAAAAGGGGATTCCTAATACATACCAAAAAAAAAGGTAAAGAGGACAAAAGGCCAAAAATGGGAAAGTAGTACAATGTCAAATGAGGTAGACATGTGGTAGTGTAACATTAGTCCCGTATGAAAATTCTCTGAGCATAATAGGAGAGAGGGGTCAAAATGTTGCAGCAATAAAGGGGCTAAGACAAGAGAGATTGTGGCATGCTAAGAGAAAATTATTCGACCGTTTAAGTAAGTCTTTTGTCATTAAGCTAAAACTTCTCAATAGCGGTTAGTTGAATTACTCGGCATAGTGTCCTCGATAAGGGAATAATTAGCATCATTACTACCGAGTGTATAAATCAACATATGACAATTCAGGGAGCTCAAGGAGTTTAGCCACATTCCTTCGGTATAAAATTTTTCATCATTAGTAGGTTGCCAAGATAGAATTCGTCGGGTGAAGGATTGGAGTCCTTGGAGCTGTACGGGGGTAATGAGACCATTGGTCGATAGTTCATCAACTAAGGTTAGACATTCTCAATAAAAAGCTTAAGTAAGGACACTTCACTTAAATGCTTTCAACACACACACAAATATCTCGAACAATAGACTATCACTATACAGCTATTGGTCTCAACCTCAAGCTTTGATACCAAGAATATAAGGTATGCTTAGGATCTTAGTTATCACTAGGACTTATCGTGGCAAATCTAACTAAAATAGGTCCTCTAAAATATTGAAGAAAATTAGAGGGAAATGGTCCACAATCGAACAAGAGTAATTGATGTGAAGTTGCTTAGAGGATGTGACCACCATCGAACACAACACGACTTGACACCTTACTTGATATGACATATAAGTTGATGTCAAGGTCTACCTGCCACTAATCCTGAGCTACTCGACAAGATTAGATAAGAGTGTATAAAAACTAGAATTGGATAGGGTTGTTTTACAAAAAACAGAATATTCAGTATTAAAATGTAAGTTATCTATGGCTTACAAGAGGAAGGGACTATTTATAGTAAGTCACAAGGGCAACATTACAAATAAGAAAATTACAAGAAAGTATATACAAAAAAGGGGATTCCTAGTACATATGAAAAAAGGTAAAATGGATGAAAGACCAAAAATAAAAAAGTAGTATAATATCAGATGAGGTGAACAGGTGGCAATGCAACATTGGTCCCATACTAATATTCTTTGAGCACAATAGGCAAGAAGGGTCAAAATGTTGCGGCAATAAAGGGGCAAGGACGAGAGAGATGGTAGTATGCCGAGAGAAAACTACTCGGCCATTTAAGTAAGTCTCTTGTCATTAGGTGAGAACTTCTTAGCAATAGTTAGTCGAATTACTCGGCATAAGCTTCTCGGCAAGGGAATGGTCGGCATCATTACTACCAAGTGTATAGATTAACATATGACAATGCAGGGAGCTCAAAAAGTTCAGCTACATTCCTTCAGCGTAAACTTTCTCGTCATCAGTAGGTTGCTGAGAGAGATTTCGTTGAGTGAAGGATTGGAGTCCTCAAAGCCATGCACAAGTAATGGGATCGTTGGTTAGTAGTTCATCAATTTCTAATTTCAAATGGAAATAAATATATCCCAATGGCCATAGATTATGTGTCTAAATGAGTAGAAGCATTGGCTCTACCAACGAATGACTCTAAGGTAGTAAGACGATACCTAGAAAGTTTGTTTCTAGATTCTATGCTCCTAAAGCACTCATAAGTAATATGAGAACTCATTTTTGTAATGTCCAATGAGAGAAAGTGTTGAAGCGATATGGAGTTAAGCATCAAATTGTTACTCAATACCACCCTCAAATTAGTGGATAAGTTGACATAGCAAATAAGAATCTTAAACAAATCTTAGAAAAGACTGTTAGGCATAATTGTAGAGATTAGTCTAAGATGCTCGATGATTCTCTTTAGGCTTATAAAACTGCATACAAGATACAAATTGGAACAACCCCATATTGGCTTATCTATGGAAAAGCGTATCATTTTCCTATGTAAATTGAGCATAAGGTCTATTGGGGCATAAAGCATGCTAACTATGTTCTTGGGCATACAGGTGAATATAGAAAACATCAACTAAATGAGCTTAAAGAATGACAAGATATAGCCTATATAACTCAAGGGTATTCATGGATAGAGTTAAGTGAATACATGATAAGTGAATTAGGCAAGGAAAATAATTCTAAGCTAGAGATAAAGTTTTATATCAATCTCGATTAAACCTTCTCTTAGGTAAGCTTAGGTGCAAATGTTCAGGACCTTAAAATACAAGTATTCCCGTATGAAGCGATGGAGATTTTGAGTCTTAAGAAGGGAACTTTCAAGATAAATGGCCGCCAAACTATACTTAGGAGAAGAGTTTGAAAGAGAGAATAATCTCAACTATAACCTCCATCTAATCAAAGAAAATGGATAACCTTGTTCTTAACTCATTGAGCAACCGTGTTAACCAAAAGTGCTTCTTAGGATGCAACCCAAGTGAATTTTAGTTCTTACTAACTAAATTTTTCATTCTTATGTATTTTTTATTTATGTTTGGTTTCATATTAAGCCGATGCAAATGGTTTCTAGATTTTTTTGAAGTGTTTCATGGACAATCATAAAAGATAAGAAGTTATGATGGCTAAGGAAGAGAAAGAAAGGAATTGTGATTGCAAATTGAAGCAGAGAGCTTAAGGAAGAGAGGTAAGTCAAAGTCCAATGACGACCATAACCTAAGACCATGCTTGTGATTTTGCCCGTATTCCTCTTGTCATAAATTGAACTTGAAAGTTAAATTCAAATTTTGGATTTCAATGATGACTACTGCCCAAGCCTACGTCAGCGTTCTTGGCCATTGACTTTTAAGACATGAAAAATACAAAGTTGCACCCAAAATTCATTACGATGGAACTACAGCTAGTGACTACACCTATAGTCCTCTCGTCAAGAAATTACACTTTGCAATTTTTTAAGGAGTCAACCCCTATGGTGACTATGGCTATCGATCACAATCGTGGTCATACTCGTATAATCTACTTGCTAAGAAAATACGATGCATCCAAATCTCGCTTTTAAGAAAGTGAAGTGCACTTTTCTAATTTGAACTCCTTTCACCAAAATTCCACTTTCCTCTTCCTAAATCACTTTCTTATTACTAAGATACAATGACTATTCAAGGACATCTCTTAATTTGCTAACTGCCTAAACTAAAGATATTATTGCAACTTTCCTTAAAATTAGTTACTTAATTAAAATTGCATTAATAATCTAAGAAACTAGTATTTAATATTAACCTTCATCTTTGAATGATCATATTGCAATTCTAAAATTCCTAAATATTAGTCAATCAACTATGTGTAGGGAAAGAGAGAAAACAACCACCACTACTACTAATCGCACTAAGGCCTACTTGCCACATAACCCATAGAAAATCTTCTAACCCAATATTAGAAGAGGATCCTCTAATCGTACTTCCATTTCACTCAAAGCATGTATTGCAATTTGATAACCCCAATCACTAAACCCGTTACGAAGCCTTATCTAAAAATTTTTTTTCTCAATTAAGCTTCATTGATTGGAAGTGTTGAAACTTGCAAACATGGACCCCCAAATCCTTGCCATAGTTGAGAAAGGGTACTAGGATAGGGTGTTTACAATCTAAGAACTCATTTACAAAGAATTAACCCTCAAATTCCTTACTACCTTATCGCTTGAATATGACCAAGTCCCTTGTGGAACTTGAAACACAATTTTATTCCAACATTGAAACACCAAATTTAATCTTTCTATAGTTGAATTTGGGGTTTTTATGGGGACTTATGATAAGGAATTTGTTTGTTCACTGGAATTCTACATACTTTTGTGTGAACTATCTTGTGGTGTATCCCTACAAACTATTAGCTCAAACTAAGTGGTGAGAAGATGTACGTTCCTAAATTTGTGAGAGGATCTCAGTTGAAAAATCTAACCCACTGAATCCTCCATTAGCTTCTCATATACACAATTAGCTAAAGAGGGAAGAGCATCGAAGTAGTATCTCTATATGAGGTCTTCTACCTCTATAGCCTTATAAAAGGATACCCTATCAACTTAGCGATGGCTCTTACATTCTACATGCAACATCAAGCAACCAATTCTTAGTGAACCAATTGGGTTGTAGACCTTATGTTATCATTTTGGAAAAGAAACTAAAACTTCTTGTTGACAATGCCTAACTTACAATGATTTGGAATGTAACCCCGATGAATATTTTAGACTTTTGTTAGATGGGACTTATTGCAAAAGAAGTCGACAAATCACCCCCAAAAAGGAAGAAAAGAGAAAACTCTAATGATGAACTAGTGAAGGAAGTGAAGAAATTGAAAACATAAGTTGAAAAATTGGTTAAATAGTTAGAAATTGTTGAACAATCTCTAAAAAGATTGTTTAGAAGACAAAATAGAATGATGGAGTTATGTAGCAACCTCCAAACCAAGTTAAGACGAAAATTTCTCCTCCAACGGATGAGAAATTAATTGATGTAGTGAGGAGTATGAACTTAGGGGATGATGAAGAGGAGGAAGTGACATCTAAAACCTAAGAAGAAGAGGAACCTTCCAAAGTCAAAGAAGAAAACGAACCCATCAATGTTGATTCAAAAGACAAAACCAATGCAGAAGACCTATATTTCTTTTAGGAATTTGAAGTTATTTATTTTGTTTAGGTGTTTTCCGATTTTGATAATTTTGATGTTTAGTTCAAATAATTGCTCAATTAGTTTATTGAATTTCTTTCGAATTTTTATGTTTTAGTTTTAAGTTTATGTTCTTGTTCATTCAATGAATAAATAAAAAGTTTATTTTCAATATATGCTCTTATCTCTATATTTTAAGTATGTTAATCTAGATCTTTTGAGTCAAAAAATCCAACAAATAGTGTTGAATTCTCAATGGATAATTCAAGCCAACTTCATATAATCAGGGGAGTATTGTTTTTCCTATGTTCATATTTTTTTCCTTACTATAGTTGTTTCCAATAATTTTTGCAATTACTTAGCATTAAGTACATTTTGGACAATGTACTAAATTAAGTGTGTGAATGCGTATATTACTATTATTTAGAAATCATATCATTAAATTTTTTGTCCCAATTTTTTTTCGATATTACAATTCCCATTCATTACAAAAATAGTGTTTGTATTGAATTTTTCCTAGGTCACTATCGTACATGGAATATGTTATTAGAATTAAATAGTGGAATTCCTATGGAGTGAAAGTTACATGTTATTTAGCTTGGGATTCTAGGATATTAAATAATTAATCATTGAAATTAAGTTTTGATCATGTGCTACTTTTGAAATTTACTTAGATGTATACTTATCCCTTTTGATTTTTAGAATTCCATAATCCTGAGTAAATAAGTAAATGAAACTTGTTTCTTGTAATTTCGCCTCAAAAATTCAATTTGCTAAGGGCATGATTGAAACTAAATTGATTAATAATGATTAGTAAGGATACGTCTTGATCTCTTAAAAGAGCAAGATTCTTTCCTTTTGCCAATTTACTTAAAAAAAAAAAGGGAAAAAGAATGTTTGAAATTGATGAGGGTCGAACTATCAATGTTAATTATAAAAATAGCTAAATAAGTAAGGATCCACTTTGATCCCTTAGAAGAGAAATGTGCTTTTCCACTACTAAAGAAGCTTCGATAATTAAGTAAATTAAAGAGCTCAACTATAGAAACTTATGTTAAGGGAGTAAGTAGGGGATGAATAGGTACAATATGTATTTACTCTTGATTATGGTGCTCGAGAGAGTTAGGAGAGCTTTATATACATCTTAGTTAAATGGAAAGGAGTAGCATATGTTTTAGCCTAACTAAATAAAAATCTGACTAATTCAGGAAGAGAATCCTTAGTAAAATGGCATGATTAAATATCGACTTACATGAATTAACTATTGAATTCTAATATTTGTATCATAGATGTATTGGAAAAGTGAACAATGAGAACAATGTATAAATGACTAGAAAATTTCAAGGGATGCATGGTCTATTGGTGGGGTTAGTTAATTTGTTTTTTCCTTGTATTAATCTTAAATAATAGTAGTTCCTTTTGAAAATCTTGTTCTAATTTTTCTTATCAATCCTTGTTAAGGATTGATTAATTTGCTTAAGGACATGTAAATGTTTAAGTTTGGGGAAATTTGATTAGTGTAAAATTACACTCATCTATGATGTTATTTTCTTAGATATTTTCAGCTATTATAATATAATTTATTGGATTTTCTATTGATTTGAGCTATTTTTAATTTTAGAACTCAAATGAAGCGATATAACAAGAAAGATAAGAATTTAGGAGATTTTTTACAAGAATTTAACTTGTTTGAAGGATAATTTCAAGATAGTAAGGATTGAAGAAAATTTATTTAAGAAATAAGCAAAGAAGACGTCTATGATTGCACTTCGTAGCTGTGTTCCTTGGCCGTAAAGCTTACGTCTTTAATTTCAAAGTTGACTTTTAAAGGATTTTTGAGAAGAACATAATAACAATTGCCCACCATGGCCGTCTTCTTTAGCCTAATCCCCCCGTAATTAATTTCAAGACGATCCTTATAAGAATTATTGTAAGGTGTTGTTTACTCCTAACCACTATGCTTGTGTTCACACCCATGTACCTCCAACTTTCCATGATATACTTTCCATTTGAAAGTTGTTATCTTTGCTATAATTATACCATAGAGCATTGTTATATAGACTTGAGATCCACCAAGGTAATAATATTGCATATGTTAATTGTCTTGTGTTAATGCAATTATCTTGTTCTTATTAATTCAATTGTATGTTTTACTTTAGATTAAGTTGTTATTTCTAGAGTCTCCACTTAATTATTTGATTTTATATATTGAAGTTGTAAGACCAATTCATAAATAAATTTACCATAATTAAAGAGATTTGTCATAAGTTTAGAGATAAGTTATAGATTTCTTTTAGAATTAGTTATTTCTTATTATGTGTGGAATTCTTGATCTTAATGTTGTTGTAAAAGTCCTATCCAAGAAGTGATTTAGGTAGGATATAATTATGATTAGAATTTAATAGGAAACGATTCCTATTAGATAAGCAATTGAAATCCTTTGGTTAATAAAAATAAGAAATTTATTAAAAATGATATGATTTTACATGTTATACTCATGGTGATTAGATATTTCAATTCATATTTAATCAATTTTATTTTATTATTGCATTATTAGTCGATCTTTTTCTTTTTCTTTTTGTTTCTATTCCTATATTTTTAATTAATTCATCATTAATATTGTAATTAATATAAATTAAAGTAATTAGAACGGATGAGTAAGTGTTTAGTCTTTTTGAAATTAACAACCTATACTCTTATAATTTTTTTATATTAGTATTTAATAGGTGCACTTACTTAATAGCATAGTATACACCCCATCAAAGATGCATAAAGCAGCACGCCTTAAAACGCTCACCAAACCATTCCATCTCGGCTATTGGTAAGCCAGGCCCATCCTGTTGGTTCTCGCATGATACTGCCACTACGCACCAACTTCTGTTTGGTTTTTTGGTCTATCTGCAAGTGCTTGCCGTGTTGACCATATTTAGCCTAATAGTTTCTAAAAATAATTTGGCATCGCTATCATTTTCTTAAGTTATTATCACTAACAACCAAAGGAATAAGAAGGTAACCTATAAAATTTGTAAGTCAATAAACTAAATCAAGAAGTCAACATCAAGTAAAAGCTTTAATGTGGAACTCTTAACAATGGGCGGCACTGAAAGAAAAGGAACAAAAGCAAATGAAAAATGAAAAAGATGATTTACAATTACAACCCAACGCAGTTTCTTGTTGTTGTGATCCCACCATCAACTACAAGGTTATGCCCACTTATATACCTAGACTCATCACTTGCAAGATACAAAGCAGCCTCTGCTATATCCCCAGTCCGGAGTGTGGCACCTTTCAAGTTCGCCAGATTCCCCACGAACTCCTCCATTTCCTGGATTTCTTGTTCACATGGAACCCCAAGTTTATTCACATACTCGTCCTCATCCTTGTCCTTGTCTGCATCCCCGCCCCGCCATGCATTGACAAGCATTGAAGTTGCCACCCCGAAGGGGGAAATGCAATTAACCCTTATTCCATGGCGACCTAATTCACAGGCCGCATTTCTTGTCAGGCCTACAATGGCATGCTTTGATGCCGTGTAAGAATGCGGTCCAAGCCCGCCCATGACCCCAGCCACACTCGCTGTGGAGATAATGCAGCCACCACCCTGGGCGATCATGGCCCGGGCGGCGTACTTGATGCCTAGCGCGGCACCCCGCACATTCACACGCATGACATGGTCGAATTCATCGGCATCAAAATCTAGAATGCTCTTATGCTTGGATTGGTTTCCTAAGACACCTGCATTGTTGAAGAGGATGTCGATTCGGCTATAGCACGAGATCGAGGAGTTTATCAGATTTTGTATTTGGTCTGCAAAGCTCACATCGCAATGGACATAAGTGGCTGAAGGAGCAAGTGACTTGGCTAATGCACTTCCAAGCTCATCCTCGACGTCTCCAATCACCACTTTGGCTCCATGTCTAATAAAAAGCCTAACGGTTGCCTCTCCAATTCCTCTAGCACCTCCTGTCACAATTGCTACCCTGCCTTCCAATCTGAGTACGTAAATGTTTTAGAACACTATTTAAGGGGGGGAAAAAAGAAAAACAGAGTAATAATAAATAGTACCTTCTAGGCATAGGTGCGTGATTGTTGTCTGCTCCAAAAACTTGTCGTCCTTGAATAGATATCTCCGGCATGATTGCAGCAGGCATGCCTAATCACCTTTTCTGAAAAATGTAACCAATGGTTTATGATAAAAGTAAATTACTGTACTAGGCGTCCAGAGAGTAAGAGGAAGAGTGTAAGGAACAGAAGATTTATAGTTTTTGATTGTGTATAATTATAACCGAAAGCGCATTTATAGACGAGAAGAAAGGGATATTTTATTCAGTGAATTTTAAGGCGACTTCCTCGAGTCGTCCCGTTGCCTTTTCCGACGTTATAAAGGCTACCTTTCCTTAAAACCCAAAAGGTTCCAACTTCAAATTATAGGACCATTTGTTCCACCGGGGTTTTGGTTATAATTTTTGGGTTAAATTGAAAATGAATAAACAAGCTATGGAAGACACAAAGGTGCCCGTAACCCCACCTTGTCTGCTTGGATGCCTTTTCTTATTCAACCACCCCCTATATTAATGCGAATCCATATATTAAGAGAAACAAATGAAGAATAGCCATCCGACGTAAAATATTTTGAAATCTTTTTCCTTTGTCGCTTAACAATTTTAAGGATCTTCGTTTTTAGGGTGAAAGATCTTAAAAATTTTATATTGATTAATTAAATAGTCCTCAAAAGCATTAGAGGATGTTAGTTGAATCTGCAAGATTATGGGATTATTTGGCTTGTCTTTTCGTTGTCCCTGTTTTATCCGTATTTTTCCATATCTCGTTTTTATCCAATTGAAAATTTGATGATTGAGAGCTATTAATTTCGTATGTAATTTGTGTCGGTTCTAAACATGGGCATTTGGATGAATCATTTTATCTATACTAGTTACAGTTGTGGTGAAAATATTGATTAATGGAAAAAATAAAAAATATTTCTATGCTTTTTAGGGACATTTTGTCTGGGGTCTTTGTTTAGATCTCATCAAAGACACTTCTTAAGATTAACTGTAGGCAATAATGATCCGATACATGAGTATATAAAACTTTTATATAAATAAAAACTTGCTTTGATATAACTCTATAATCGAATGGATCTTTCACATAAACAAAAACTAAATCTGTAAAATATGATCCTTCATATACACAAATTTTCAAGTATAGTCTGTAAAATATAATCCTTCATATACACAAATTTTCAAGTATAGTCATTAGCATATGTGAATCCACTTGCATCCTTACAAGTCCCAACAAAAATGGTTGTATCCTAAATTGTCACAAGGATCATGATCAAACAATGCACCAATGCTCTAAATGATAAAACCCCAAATGGGTGAGCAACAATGCTCAGTACAACAGCCATTGCAAACCATACATGAATGTTTTGCAAACAATTATATATATACTTAGATAGCGTTTAATTGTAACTACTGGATTGGACAAAAAGAACTAGATATAATAAGTATAAAAAAGACTAGAAAGTATAAACTTATTAAATCATATTTGATTTGCATAATATTGGATATAAAATTTATATTAAAAAATTAATTATTTATATTATAAAATAAATAATTTTTTTGTAATATTTAATAAAAATAATGTTCATTAACTTAATATTACAATATGAAAGAGTATTTTTGAGAATGCAAAATATTTTTTTTTTAGTGAATTTCATTTTTCTACTATGGTTCAAATGAAACACAATTTAGGTATTTTGTCTAACTCATCAGTTTAATTTTTATCTAGTCACCAAGTAAATTTACAAACCAAACATAAAATAAATTTTTTTATCCAATCTAGTATCACGAAAATTGTATAACCAAACGATATCTTAGATTTAAATGCAACAAACATTGATTTTGTATCTTGGTTAGGTTTTTTATTTTATTTTTTATTTTTGCCAAGTACTACTAAAACGACTATTAAAGAGATACAGAGAGGAATCAAACCTTGTTAATTCTATTAAAAGATTAATGTTCATAATATTTGTCTATAAAAGGTCTTAGCTATTATGATTTAGGTGTAACAAACAACAAAATCTTAATGGCAAAAAAAAAAAAAAAAAAAAAAACACAATCTTGATGTCTTAATATTTGGAATAACTTAGACTCTACAGTAAGCATATTTAATATACATACATATAAATATGTGTAAATATTTGTATATATATATATATATATATTTGTGTTTTGAATCTTAAAATTGTCCCATCTAGGGGTCATCATTTGTACCAACCATTGATGCAACTCATCTATCACAATTGTCAATAACGTTGTTACATAGTACCATCACAACTAACTAGTCACTTTTTCCTAAAGGACCAAATAATGTTACAACGACTAGATAATCCTAGAACTTACTCATCCACACTTATCATTTTTGATGCCTAAACTAAGCATCACATAACACTAAATTGGTACCCTCATTACATGCTACAGTTACTCGTTTATGACCATTACTTCTTATACTCCTGATACTTTTAGTACTCTTGAATTAAGTGCAAGCACATACAGCTTAAGATCAAAGCTTTTGATAGTTTAAGTTCATTTCATTCTCTAACTTAAACATGTAGCTATTGGTGTCTCCTTAACGTTTTTAAGGTGAATTCTACTCTTTTAGTCAAAAACATATATTAAATTACTAAAATTTTAATCAAACTATAAGTATTATATTCCTAGGATTTCTACTTGGTTTTTAAGCCTAAGGGATTAATCTAACCCAAATTATATCATCAAAAACTTATTATAACTTAACTAGGTCCGCATTCTTTTAAAAATGGCTACACCAAGTTTATGTGGAAAAGTTCAATCAATTGCTTTTGAATTCAATCGACTTGAATGAAACTTGATTACTTGAAATTCCTTCTATAGACTAGATTAACCTGTACCATTTATGGTAAACCATACGATACATCTGGTTTGAGGAATGGAATGTAAAAAATAAAATTACAATTCTTGACAAATTAAAAGAGAAGTAATAAATATTTATTATAGTTCCTTTAAGACTTTATGGGTTTGATTTGGAAATATGTTGGAAAAGGCTAAAGAATAGCTATTCTTTTAGTCTTGCAAAGTCGTTGTAGTTCTCATTTAGTAGTAATAGTAATTTTGTGAAATAGTCATTTCATTGACCATACGCAGAAATAGATCTGTGAAGGAGTATAGTTATACTACTCCACCTTATGAAGTTTATTAAACATGCTAATTAGCCAAATTAACAATTTAGTTGATTGTTTTTCGTTAATCTTCTCCAATTCCAATCCTTTCTTCCAATATTCAACCTTTTTTTCTCTTTTAGTCCATATTAATCATGGTTTCAATCAATTCAACCACTCAACTTTACACTTTAGTCAAATTAATATTAATAAAATTCAAACTTACAAGTATAATTGAAATCTTAAAGCCACAAATCATAAATTACCATATTCTTAGTTTCTAACTACAAAGACAATTATAATCATCCCTAACAATGGTCAAAATCCTAATTCTTATGCTAAATCTTCAATTATATCCAATCCTAAATGATTACAACTAAGAGGAAGAACTGACAAGAAGAGGAATAAGATTATCACCTTATGCATATGAAACCAATGGATTGCAATCATTTTGTAAGATAAACTAAGCTTATTATCCAACTTGTGTCTCCCTTCAACAATTACATTCTTCAATTGGAATTTCAATTACAAAACCATTAAATTGGAATACACAAACTGATGTTGATGTGATTCCTCCTTTTATATACCAATCTCAAAAATGTTCAATTAATCAAATTTGATTAGGCTTAACATTTCTTAATTTCAATAATAAAACCAAGCATAATTATTAAAATCGCGATTTTACTTATGTGATTCTATGTGTTTATGATTTTAAGAATCTCTTTTAAGTTAATTTGGATATAAAATTATTTTCACATGGAAACTTACTTTTTTAATAGAGTTTATATGTTGAGCTAGGTGAAAATTTACGTTTTTAATCGAGTTTACAATTCCACATATCTAAATTAAATGTGCTAAAAAATAAAAAATACAATTATGCTTTTACAAGCCATCAACTACTAAGGCATTACATCATCTTTTCTATCACACTCCAATTTTTTTCCTCTCTTTCTCTCTTTTAGTCTTGTATTTGATATTTGTAGCTTTCATTTAAATTTTAGCTACAATAGTAAAGTTTAGGAGGAAAACTACATATTTTAGTTTTTGTTATCAATAACTTAAAATAAGCTAAAAGGTTTAGTTCTCTTTTATGCATTACTTTTTTGAAGGAAAAAAATAAAATTAGTTTTAAATCTATTAATATGTTCACTTGGGGGGAATGGAATTGGCATTCCTCCTTTATTCCCTTTTAAGTTGTTTAGTTTGATTTCAAGTATTTGAATTATGATTCTTAAGAATCCTAATTCTTTAGAATCAAATAATAGGGATTCCTTACACTTTCCCAATAATGTCAATTCTGATCTTACGAACTTTCTTTCCTAAAATTACCTATCTATTTACTCTCTTTGTCTCTCTCTTCCTCGCTATTATCACCATCTTAGATTCATCTCCATCACCACTACATCACTACCAAAAACACAACATCGTTACTCTCTCTACTCACTTTCATCTCTCTCTTCATAGATTTAACTCACTACTTTTCCTTACATTCTTGATGAAATCTCTTTCTCTCTCTTCTTTCATGATGTGCTTTAGCAAAATGTAGAGGAAGTAGATGAGCAGAGAGAGTATGATGAGTAGAGGATGAGGATCTTGATCAGTATGTAAAGTTTTAAGATGAGGAATGGGCTTTATTTACATGTTTGTAACACATACTAGAATTAGAGCGTATGGAGCATGGGAATATAGTGTGGTAACCTTGATCGAGTAAGGGCTCATGGCGGTCAAATGACGAAGCATAGTACCTTATTAGGCATATTGATGTTGTCTTGAGCTATAAGGTAGTCATTAACCACCTAGCTTTCTTTTGAAAATCCATGCATCCATTTGATTTTGTAAGGAAAAGAGTTGTTGGCAAAAGGATGGTTATTGTTGGAAAATGACATTATCTTTGGCAATTATGGTGAGTAACGATGGGTGTTGCAGAGCCTTGAATTTTTCATGAAAATGAATGTATGTATGTGTGTGTATATGTGTGTATGAGAGAGAGAGAGAGAGAGGAGCATAGTGTTGGGACATTGTTTTGTTACTAAGAGAAAAGTGATATAAAACAGTAGTAAAGGATTAATGGGGGAAGAGAGAGAGAGTTGTAATAGAGAGAGGAATCAAAGAGAAAGAGAAAGGAAAAAGATGAGGGAAAATATGTCATGTGACTTTCTATTATCAATTCATTCATTTTGTTCTTTTTTTTTTCAACTAAATAATGTAATATACATTAACCTTTTATTTCATTACCAAAGAATCCCATTTCAATTCTCCCTTGACTCCATTAAGTGAATTAATGGGTAGTACATGTTCTTCTATTTTGTATGTTAGATTATAACTTAAGAATATTTTTTTTTGAAAAATAACTTAATTTCTCCATTTCTTTATTTTTATTTGTATTTCAAGGTTTTTTTTTTAACTACTATAAATATATCTATAGTTTTTGAAGATTATTTTACATAGGTTGTAGAAATATTTCGATTTTATGTTCCAATTTTACAAATTTTTTAGAATTTTTAGGCAGCATAACAAGTTCGGTAGCCTTCAAACCAAGTTAGGAACAAGAGATTATTTTAGAATTGGAATGTCCATGTGCAAAATATATGGGAAGGGAGAATAGTATAAAGAGAGAGAGAGAGATAAAGTTTTGTAGTTTCTAATTTAAGGTAAAAATAAAAATCTAGCAATTAAGATGATGCCATACTTGATCCAACTATAGTTCTATGGAAAATAAATTGTATGAGTCAATTAATTAAAAGAAAGATTAGGGAGAAAAATAACCATATTGTACTTATTTTTAAGATAATTTCTAAGCCATTTCATCCTCCTCAAAAAAGAAAATTTCCCTCTGGAAGAACTTTGGATTTTGCTCTATATCTTTTCTTTTAAGTCTCATGCTAGCCTCTCTTTTAGAGTGGTTACTCTACTGAATCTTCATATACTTCATATCTAACATCTTAAGATTTGTAACTTGGTATCCATTATATTGTCAAGATCCTTTACTTTAGTCAAATTAACTTAATGTAGTGTTTTTTCTAATTATATCAACTAATCTCGATTTTGTACAAACTTTGTTAATGCGGATACATATGTAATGTTCATCCTAACTAAATTCAAATGTAGTGTTAATTTGTAATATCCCAAACAGCTTAATATTTTTAAGGCAAATCTTGCCCTTGACTCCACATTGCGTTACTTCTTTAGTATGTGAAATTCTTAAGAACGTATGACTCCCTTACCTTAAACTCCAAAGATTATTGCCTCTTATCAACATAATTTGAGTTGTAAACATCCTTTTCCTTACAACTTAGGCCTTTTTAATTATATGTTGAACTGATTTAGTACCTAGAATTTGCTTCTCTATTACCTCATCCCTATTTATAAGTAATTTGCACTCCCTTGTACATACGACCTCATAAGGTGTCATTTCAACAAATTATTTAGTAATTATTGTGGGTAAATTCCACTAAAGAAAGATGTTCATACAAGTTTTCCTTAAAATTTAATACATAGGTGTGCAACATATTGCTTTTAAATTTGTATCATTCTCTCCTATTGTTTGTCTCTCTATGGGTGAAAAGCTGTGCTAAACTACAGTTTGGTACATAAAGCTTAGTTAGGCTCTTATAGAATTTTCCAAAACGAAAAAAAGGGAAAAAAAAAAGGGTACATTGCTATGAGACACAATGGTTGTAAGAGCTTAATGTAGTTTCAATATTGCTTGAATGTATAGCTGTGTTGACTTCTTTAATGAATGTTTGATCCTTAGAGTGATGAAATGTGTTGCTCTATTGCTTTATCTACTATTTCCCAAACTAACTTACATCTTGTAATTGTCTTTGGTGGTGCCATCGCAAAGTCTTCCTTTTCCCACTTAGTATTGGTAAAGCTTGCAACTGACTAATGGGTCTTTGGCATTCAATCCTTATCTACTATCAAGAAAGGTGTCTCAAAATGTACTTAGCTATCTCTCTCTTTTTATTGCTCCACTAATAGTGTGCTTTCAAATTTGTGTACATTTAAGTATCTCTAGGTGCATTAAGAACCTTGGCTAATGAGCTTCTTCAAAATTTTCATCTTTAATTAATAACTCTCTAGTATACATAATCCATCTCTAACCTTCACCACTCCTTCTAAATCAACCCAAAACTCATTACTGTTGCCTTCCTCTATCCTTGTTCAATTCTGTATTGCTACATCTCATTCATATGCGGCTTTAATTTAATCTAGTAATGTAGGTTGGATACTTAATTTGCACAACTTTGCTATGGCTTGATGTGTCGAGATCTTCTATGTCTAATATGTATTTGCCCTCAATGATTGCTTAAATGATGAAACTAAGGCAGCTAAATTTCCTTCTTGTTTACAACTCAAAAGCAACAATATTAGCCTTTCTAGGGTTGTGAAGGATTTCCAATACATAATCCTTACCTCATATTTTATTCCGTTTGGGTGAAAATATACTTGAGATTCTTTCACTTGCTATCTTGCATTTCCCTCTATACAAACAATTTCTCTAATATTTTAATGCAAGTACCCACTGTTGACTGCAGATTGTGGTCCATTCTATAAGTTTGCAGCTATTTGGAAACATAAGTAATGATAACCCTCCATTTTACGTTAATATGCAACCTAAAACCTATAGAGGCGTCGTTCTAGATAGTGAACTCCTCACCATGGTAGTGCTAGATTTGGAGCTATGACAATCCTGAGGTTCGGTTTTTCCGTGAGAAGTTTTTATGAATTTTTGTTAAAAAAGTAATTTACCCATGTAATATGTCATGTCATTGCTTCGGTGGCATACATGGAAAGAGAAAAACAAAATATATCAACTTATTACTAATTAAATAGCCATTTAATATCTAATTGTACATCCTAAGACTTTTGGTGCAATCTTCCAAATAATTATTTGCCCAGCCGTAATTTCTTTTTCCTTTCCCTTTTTTGCCTGTGATGTCGAATGAATTTTATTACTAGAGCCTATATTTATTGTAATATGGGTAGTTTGATTGCTTATAAGACGTATATATAATTTACCTACAAGTCTGCATATCACATCAGCCGTGCGTAAGCAAATTAGGCATCAACCCCTTTTTTGGATTGTATATTAACTTCCATATTGATATTTCCAGTATCAAGTGATATATTAATTAGCCAGCAACCAAATATACCATTAATCTTTTTCGCAATAGAAAATATCGGAATGAAAATCGTGCTTAAAAGAAAAATATCCAATGACGAGTCTTTCGCTTTAGTGCTTAGTGCTGTAGAAAGAAAAGGCGATCATTTCAACGCCAAGATTCGTTATATATTTGATTAATCTGTAATCGATCCTAAAAGAGTATGGTTGACAGCCTTGATAATTCTAGTTATATATCAATATTATTAAAACCTTTAGAGGTTTAAGTAATCATGATAATTAAAATTACTATTTTGATCAACATCAAATATTATTTAATAAAAAAATCAATATTAAAATAATATTTTGAAATTATATATAACTTATATCATAAATAAAATTATTTTTTCTTACAATATTTACATCTAATTTCTCTTTCTCACTTTCTAAAATTGCACTCCACTTTTTTCTTTCCCCCTTTCTTCTCTCCCACACTTTCATATCTCTTTTCTTTCACAATTTTCAATAAAACCCTTTCTTTTTTCATAATTTCTTATATTAATATGATTTTTTGAAAGAAGTCATTATAAATTATATAGATATATTAGAAGTAAAATTTACAATAGTTAATATAAAATATTTTACTATAAACTTGAAATAAATATATATTTTTTATTAAATGAAAAAATAATTTTGTATATACAACGTAGATGTATCAACAGCTAATATATATACATATATATATATATACATATACTTCCACATCATTTTCATTTTCATTATTCTACACCATTTTCTAGTGACAAGTGTACTTGTTTAGGTATTAGTCCTCCATGAATCCGGGACCAGGACAAAAAGATATTAATTTCAGGTGTTTTAAAATTATTTTCAACGAAATAAAATATTTTATCAGGATCGCCTTATGATTACGTTATCCTAGTAAATTATTAGGCACGTAAGATTAAGAAACGCCTCAAAAGGGCCAAAATGGAAGCATACAGGTTGGTTTATATCCTTCTCGTGATTGGAGTCTTGCGGACTCATCTTGAACGAATATAAATATCCATACATATAATATAGTATTTTTGACATGATTTTATCTTTAATTTTATATTTATTAAATTTAAATTAGTCAACTAATTATATTTTTAACGATTTAAATCTAATAAATATTAATTAAAAGTAAAATGGAGGATAGTACTGATTTCTTCAAAATAAAGAACAGTATATATATATATATGTATGGTACGCGGGATTACAATCTAATTTTCAACGATAAAAATAGCTTAAGGGGGTGGCCAGTGAATCCATTTTTATAAACTTTGCCAACCTACATCGAGAAATTGAGCTCTCTGAAAAGGAAGTCGTACTTATATGAGTTGAAATATTATTGTTTATTATAGAGCCAAGCGTCATTGAAATGTGAAGAGAAAGGAGGACCAGCCAAAAGAACTGGAAATGACCTGACTAAGGAAGTTAATATTAGATACCTCTCCACATTACTAAGAAAATCTAGCCATGTGCCCGAGGATATCTTGCTGTTGAATTGAACAAATCCTGCCCGTGGATATCTTGCTGTTGAGTTGAGCAAATCCTAACACCTTATCAGGTTTATGTTTACGAAAATCAATCGGATTGTATCTACTAATATCCTGTAGATATACTCTCTGACAAATCATCCCTAAAGGATTCTTTAAAAATAACAAAAAAATTTAAAATCATGGCATGATATTATATATATAGGGACACAACTCTTTCTATGTGTACTCTAGAAAAGGGTGAATGATTCTATAATTTAGAAATATATACTTTGGTGCATAAGAAAAAAATTACGATTTTTTTGTAAAATACTAATACATTGCACCCTATGCAATAGGTTCTCACAAATACTTTTAGCAAATAAGTTACATAACTTACTAGCACACCTTCAAACAAGTTAACTTCGAGAGCTTTATCCACCTATTTGGAATAACAAAGTGGCTATCACCCTATAATTTGTAGCTTTCTGTGACCTAGATATATTTCACTATATTGGTCATGTTGTGCCTCATAGGATACCTCATTTATGTCAACCCGTCCTTCAAGGAGAAAGGTTGCCTCCACTAGTATACTAATTTTTATCTAATACTCACAAAGTGTCTAACTATAACAATGTAAGCAATAATGTGACTTTGAATTATAATGACAGTTTCATAAATAGATAAGGGTGGCTTCAACATTGATCAATATTATACCATGATCTTTTTGCGAATAATTGTAAAACAAAAGCTTGTCTATTTGTGAATTACAAACCAAAATAGATAGTGATCCCACTATAACCTTTCTTTTACATCATGCCATACTAAAGGTGTTGTAATGTTAACTTACTAAGGTAACACATCTAGCTAAGTTGTAAATTTATATTCGTACAAAACGTTATATACAATAGAAGTATGAGCACTATTCCTAGCTTGATGAAATGGGTATATACCATCATCACCATACATACATACACACACACATACATACATATATACATATATATATATGGACACAACTCTTTCTATGTGTACTCTAGAAAAGGGTGAATGATTCTATAATTTAGAAATGTATACTTTCATGTACAAGAAAAAAATTTACAATTTTTGGTAAAATACTAATACATTCCACCATATGCAATAAGTCCTCATAAATACTTTTAGCAAATAAGTCACACAACCTACAAGCACACCTTCAAACTAGTTAATTTTAAGAGCTCTATCCACTTATTTGGAATAACAAAGTGGTTGTTGCCTTATAATTTGTAACTTGCTATGACCTAATGTATTTCACTATATTGGTCATGTTGTGCCTGATAAGATATCTTATTTACGTTAACCCATCCTTTAAGGAGAAAGATTGCCTTCACCAGTATCCTAATTTTCATCTAATACTCACAAAGTGTCTAATTATAACAATGTAAGCAATAATGTGACTTTGAATTATAATGGTAGTTTCATAAATAAATAAGGGTGGCTTCAAAATTCGTCAATATAATACCATGATCTTTTTGGGAATAATTGTAAAACAAAAGCTTATCCATTTGTGAATTACAAATCCAAATAAATAATGATCGTACTATACTCTTTCTTTTAAATGACACCATACCAAAGGTTCTGTAATGTTAACTTACTAAGGTAACACATCTAGCTAAGCTATAAATATAGGATTTTACAAAATGTAATATACTATAAAGGTATGAGCATTATTCCTAGCTTGATGAAATGGGCATATACCATCGTCACCATACATACATTTAAGACCAAGCAACTTAATCCAAAACATGCCCTAATACCTATGCCCCTACCCATTTACCCAATCTCCTAAAAACCATCACCTTAGGTTGGGGATCCTATACCTCCTATCATAGTCTAGTCATGTAAACAATAATAACCAATTCCATAGTGTCACCTCCATAGACTACAGTACCTTAGCACAATAATGGTTTCATACAAACATGACCCAAAATGATACCATAAGGTTCTAACTTTATCAAACATGCAACACTCTTTATGTTATTTAGTCCACAAATGGTGGAGCAAGATGACTCTTTACTCTTTATTGGCCTTGAGTAATGTCAACCTCCTTGAGTTACTTGTTAATTTTTATTTTAAAACTTAAATTGTTAGTTAATTCAATATAAGGTGATCAAACAATATATGATAGACAATCTACATATAGTGTATTGATAACTAATCAATTGCATCATGGAAGAGTTCATTAGCATACAAGAATCAAGATTGATAAACCACATGTAGTGTATTGATAACTAATCAATTGCATCATGACAGAGTTCATTAGCATACAAAATTTGAGATTGGTTATTACATTATAATCACATATAGAGCACTTTTGAAAACAATAACTTAATGAATTGAAGGAAAGATTATAGTTGAATTCAAAGAATAATGTTCTAAAATTGAATATAATTTTTTGTTTGTACGCTTATAGCATAGGCAAGTGCACCTAATTAAGTTATAGTATAAATTCGAATTGAGTCTGAGTGTCAATCCTATGAGAAACCATATATGGGAGTAATATCTAATCATTTAGCAAATGTATCCCTAAATTCTTTTAATTACCTAACTTTTACAAGAAAAGATATAATTGAATAATTAAAGATGCATAAGCAATTGAACCTAATCAAGTTATAGTATAGATTCGAATTGAGTTTGAGTGTCAATCCTACGAGGAATCATATATGGGAGTATTATCTAATTTATTTAGCATTTGCATCCCTAAATTCTTTCAATTACCTAACTTTTATAAGAAACAATATAATTGAACAATTTAAGATAGGAAATTAAAGATTGCAATAATAGAATAATTAAAATAAAAATATAAACTTAAATAGAAATAATAATAAGAAGAAGAAGAAGAAGAAGAATAAAAACAGTTAAATTAAATAAAAGGGAAGAGATCCTTAGCAAAATCTTTAGTGTTATTTACTACCTAATTCTAAGTGACTTATTCAATTTCTATTGCAATATTAAACTATGAGGATTCTTATTACAAACTAACTAAACTCGAGTCACTTAGTTAATTCCTTGTTTTGAAACCTGTTCTACTTGAATTGCTTTTGAATAGAGCGTCATAGGATCGCATCACAGTCTTGAATCCTACTATTAAGTTGCCCTCATTCGAAAAAGTTGAACTACTAAACATTTTAGTTAGCCAATTTTATCTAATTGTATCAGTCAATCATATTGAATGTTCTCATAAACTCTATAATACACTCTAATGATAATTTAATCACCAGTATATTAAATCGAAGACAACAATAAACATAATCTAATTAGATCACCATATGCAAATATCATAGATTGAATTTTATTACCAATAATAAATAGTTACCTTAGAACGTAAGATTCAATATGTAATACCTCGAGTTTTTCTAACTAGTTCAATAACTCTAGGATTCGAGCTCCTAAATTTAGAGCACCGTGTTATAATATCTATTTTATTTCAAATTTTACAGTAAAGTTAAAAAAGTTAGATGAAGTAATTTAAGAAAGATCAATTTCTCAAAATAAACTATATAAAAATATTAATTTGAGAAAAACGTTAATTTATCGATAAAGTCGATAATCGTAAAATTCGAGTTTTTATATACAGCAAGATATTAGAGATAAGTTAACTAACTTTTAAAAATAATAAATGAAGTTGAATTATATATAATATACATGTATTACATGTTATATATATTATATGTATTAATTATATACATATAATAATAATAATAAATTACAAAATTAGGTAAAATAATGGAAAATTAATAAAAAAAATTGCATGAATGAGTCACCAAATAATGTGTTAAGCTAGAATTAATTACAAATAATGATTCAACACTTAGTTAATGAGAAAATGACACATGGTACTTAGGGAAAAGTGAAAAATGACATGTGTAATTTTACTTTTTCATGCAAAAAAATCCAAAAGCCTATAAATAGGACCTCAAACCTCATTTATAATGTTTAACAAACCTGAAACTACAAGAACATAATTTTAGAAAATCAGAAAAAATAAAATAAAAATAGAACAAAATAGAGGGTCGGAATGGGTCTAGGGTGGTTTGTGTACCAAACCACCACTTGAGTTGGAGTGACTTGAAGGACCCATAGAGGGTAGCCTGAGAAGAATTTTCGATAGGGTGTGGCAGCCAGGTGGTAACTAGTTTAGGTGAACTAATTTTCTGCTCGTAATTTGTTAAATTTGCTAAAAATACCAAATGTTGTCAATTAATTATGAAATTTGGTTTTCTAAGATTATTTTAAGTGTATATTTATGCAGTAATTTTATTTTAATTAAATAATTAGTGGAAATATGGGTTCCTTAAGAAAATACCATGTTTAGGTAAAAATTGAATAAATTTTTATAAATATTAGATGATGTTGTTTCAAGCTCAATTTTTATATGTAATGCTCCTAATATATATATATATTTAATTTTGGTTACAAGAATTTTCGAAATTAAGCATGTTTACTATTTTGTATAATTATTTTGAATAAAACTGTCAGTTTTACCGAATTATTGAAATAATTAGTTTTTGATGAAATTAATGAATAAGCCTTACATGTTTAGACTTTTGGATGCTTATGATTATATTTGGAATATTTAATTTTTTGTAATTTCGAGCTAAAATCATTATTTTCATAAAAATTTATAATAGCTAATTTAGTGTAATTCATGGTTAATAATTAAACTTTATATTTTTGTGAGTCCATAGGATTTTTCATGAAATTAATCGAGCTCGTATACTATTTGTTACATATTTTCTTAGTATAAGCTTATATATTAGCTTAATATGTAATATAGTAACTAGTACTATTGGAATGTTTATTAAATCCGTGTCAGATGAACACTTTGGGGTATAATAAGTGTTATTGGACAAGTTTGGAAAATATAATTTTTAGGGTTTTTAGTGAGTACTAAAGCTTACTTGAGTCAATTACGAAGTTAAGGTAGCGTATGGTCGAGTCATAATGAGAAAAAGGTATTTTTGGGTTTTTAACAATATTAATTAGTTTTGATTCTTAATACAAATTAATAGTACTCAAAATAATGATCGTAACAATATAAATTTTACTGAAATATGATCAAATGTAGTTTAAAAATACAGAAATGAAAGCTTATAATAGTTCAGGTTTGACCTATACTTGATTTAAAGACTGTACTATGTTTTCATAAGTGTGATAAGTAAGGAAGGATCATGCCATGAAGTTTAGGATTTTGCATTATTACTAAGCCTAGGTAAGTGTATCTAACCCATGCTTAGAGTAGATGCATTGCTACTCATAATACTGTGTGCTGTTTGATGCTGTATCAATTGAATATATGTATATTTTGGGTGAATTGATATGCTATTATAGTGGATTTTGATGTGTTGATTTTGAATGATAGTAACTATATTCTAGTTAAATTGTTATGTTGCCATGTTGGTGATGATTTGTGCTTATGAATGATTATGTTAACTAAGGAAGTTAAGTGATTGCTAACTTAATCTTCTAGGTATTTACCTAAGTGAGATACTAGAATTTTACTAGGGAAAGTTCGAAAAATTAAAATCAGATCATTGTGTTGAATAAAACTAAAAGATTGATTATGCTGATTGATATTCTTGAGTTGTTATTGCATATCATGGCATGGCATAGTACAAAAAGGGACCTATGGGTCAGAACTTTTAAAATGAGGCTTCCAAGTGATCATGGAAAGAATATAGCTTTATGAACTCAATTTTTAGAAGCATATAGATTGCATCGCTTGAACATTGTGATCGTTTTGATAATCAAATTTGGTAGACTACAGTATGTGGTCTAATTTGGCAGTGTTTCCACTTTGATTTGGTGAACTACAGTGTATAGTCTAATTTTATAAAGTTAGGGGTCCTACTTCCAAGCAACTCCTTGTTGCCCTTTTTAAAAATGGTAGACTATGGTGTATAGTCAAATTTGGTGGGGATCCTACTCCCAACTAGCTCTTTATTACTTTAGGTTCTTGGATGTTGTATTTAGATGCCCAGCTATGTCGACTAATCAGAAGAAGTTTATAGGGCATAAGATATCGGTACTGATGTATGCCATGTGCATGAGCATAAAATGCTGCACTGCTAGTAGTAAATGCTTAATTAGGCGAATGCATATGTAAAGTTAAACCTATGAGTTATGATTGAAATGTTTCAATTGTGATATGCAATATTGTCTATATTGTGTCGCATGTTATCTACTCTCACTCAGCTTTAGTAGCTGATGGGATAAAATGTTTTATCCTTAGGTTAATAGCATCGTGAAGGGCCCAACACTTAGGAGGGATACATATACCGAGAGTGTGAATCAAAGTCAGCGACTTTTGTATGGACTAAGTCAAGAATCTTATTACTATGTAGATGACAAAGGAAAAAGCTAGTTCATTTTTTATGTAAATATTATATTGTATACATAAGTTGTAACAGAATATCTAGCTAAACTCCAATGTAGCAACTCCAATGTAGCAACTCCTTTGTTGTGTAAACAAAGTTGTCTTTTGATGAATGAGCAGATTGAGTTAAGTTTTCAACAGATATTCCTGTGTGATGGTACATCCTATGCTATGCTGTGCTGGGATGTGAGATAACAACAATTTGCTGAGAAAATTAAAGGAAAGCCATAACAACAGAGTAAAAGGAAAAGAGTAAGGAAACCCTTGTAATTCTTTACCTTACTAATTCTTACTCAAAAGGAGCTCTCTTTGCAAAGTTAGGCCTAGGCATTGATTTATAAGAATCATAACTCGATTTACAAAGAAAATCTAACAAAAATAGATGATTCGAAATTCATTGCATATTTATGTGTAAGGTACATGAGTATAGAGCTTGGGTATACACTTGTCCTTGATCTAAAATTTTCAAAATTCAATGGAAATTTATGACGAGGGAGTACATAGGTATGGACTACGGTCATGATCTTCAACCGTGTTCTTCATTCTTCATTAGACTTTGTTTTTCACTCAAAATCTTTCTTCTCTAAGTCCTCAATCTAAGTTTTTATTACAATATGCTTCATAATTTGATAAAAGTCTTCAAAAGTTCACTAATTGCCTCTTGAAGTCCCTAAAAATTAAAATGAAACAAATTAAGCTCTAAATCACTATGAAATTAACTAAATTAATATATAAAATGGTATAAAATAACTATAGAATGTATGCTAATTACATGTTATCAAATACCCTTACACTTAAGTTTTTTCTTATCTTCAAGCAAAACAATCAAAATAAGAGCACATACATTTTTAAGGACATGGTAGTTAAAAATAATTCTTAAAAAAAGTACACCCTTAAGTTCAAGTAGCTTCTCAAAAATTATTTTCAGAATCACCTTTTTTCCTTAGCTTAACAATGTCTTTAGAACACTTAACATGATATGCCTTGGAGCTTAGTTATCATAAGGTTTTATAGTAAGTTAGATGGGTCCTTTGAGATATTGAAAAAACCATAAATTGATGGGTTTGACTTTTTAGTAGCTTTATAGTATTGTTATTGGATATAACTCATTAATGAACACCATGTGACTTAGTCTTGGTTTGATATGATGTATAAGCAAAGAACTAAGGTTCACTCACCACTAACCTCGAGCTACTAGCAAGATTAGATAAGAGTGAAGGTTTGTAACTTAAGAGGGTTGCTCACAAGACATAAGAGAGAATATTCATTAACAATATGGTGATGATGGATGATTCTGACTATCAATGACAAGGGACTATTTGTAGTAAGTCTCTAGGTAATAAGAAAATGCATGAAATTACATAAGGGGTAATACAAAGTAAAGAAACCTAATACATTGCTAAAAGGGGTAAATGGGACAATTATGACAAAGAGAATATAGTACAATATTATAAAAAGTAGAGATAGGTAGCGTGCTATCATTCCCTTTGTACATAGGGTAGTGAAGTACTAAAGCAAGCCGTTTGGATGAAGAAACAAGTTGGTAACGACAAGCTAGGATGTTAGAATTAAGGTGCTCTACGCTCATCAAGTTGGCTCGAGTTCTTGACACTTAATAGGTTGGTCATACCGGAAATGTTTGAGAGCCTAGCATTTAGGCATGAGATAGAGCATATTAGGGTATGTTCAAGCTAGACATTCAAGGAGTTCAGCAATAGGCTTTCTTAGTATTGGAATTCATCATGGTTGAGTTAAGGAGATAAAATCCTCCTTACAAGATTTAGTAAGCCCTTAAGATTGGATTGGGTGAGAGGTCTAAAGCTTGCCATTCCATCAACTCCTGGGATTGTTGAAGATTTGCCCTTAAATCTTAGTTAGATTATTCTTTTGGGTTATAAGACATTATATTAGAGACATTGAAGGTTGGTGATACCCCAAATCCTTCTAGCAATTCCAGCTCGTAGGCATTGTCATTGATTCTCCTCAAAACTTTAAATTGACCATTTGACCTATGTGAAAGTTTGTTTATCATCTTTCTTGGGAACCACTCTTCACTAAGGTGAACCCAAGCAAAGTCTTAAGGACTCTAAATAATGCACTTCTTCCCTCAGTTTCCTCGTTCTCTTTGTTGGGCTACTATTTTAGTTAGTTGCTCAACAACTCTCTTATGTAGTTTTTAAAATTTCTCGACATGTTATAGGCTGGTTTGACTTTCTTCTCTAAGGTTGGGCTAGCAATCATGTCTAAAGGTAAGATTAGGTTGATGTTGTAGATAATCTAGAAAGGTGATTTTCTTGTTGAGCTATGGGTTAAGCGATTGCAGGTAAACTCAGTAATGGGTAGACATAAATTCCAATCATGTAGATTCTTCTCAACCGTAACTTTAAGTAGATTGCCAATTGTTCTGTTCACAACTTCACCCTGACCATCTGTTTAGGGATGAGAAGAAGTACTAAACATCAACTTGGTGCTGAACTTCTTCATGAAAATAAACTTATGAACTTTAGGTCATGATCAGAAATAATATTCTTAAGGATCCCAAGTAGCCATATGATTTCCTACAAAAAGAGGTTAATAGCATATAAAGCGTCATCAGTTTTATGATAGGAAATGAAGTAGCTCATTTTGCTAAATTAATTGACCACCACCACAATAGAGTCATGTTTTTGAGCCGTTCAGGGTAAGTTTAGCATGAAATTGATGCTTAGATTGGTCTAAGGATGATCAGGTATAGGCAGAGGTTAATATTCTCCATAGGGTTCCTTTCTTCCTTTAGCTTACTTGTACACCTCACATCGTTCTAGAACTTTATGTACATCCTTTACTATCCCTAGCCAATAAAAATGCTCTTTTAATAGTTTGAGTGTCCTCTTCTCTCTAAAATAGCAAGTTAAGCCACTAACAAGGGCTTTCTAAACAAGCAATTCTCTAACTGAGTTGGTCGGTACATATACTTGTCTACCCTTCATAAAAAATCCTTAGTTCAAATAGATCCCATCTACTGCTCCTCCACAGCTATATTTGATCACCATTGGCTTAGGGTATGGATCTTGCTCATAATGATTTAGGAAAGTACCAAACCTAGGTATTCGTGCTTACAGAGTTGTGATAAGTACATGCTAACATGACAATGCATTAGTGACATTATTAGAACTTCCCTTCTTGTACTTAATAACATAACAAAAAGACTCCAAAAATTCTACCTATTTAGTGTGACATCGAAAGAGTTTTTGCTGACTTCGTAGTATTTAAGGGATTTATGGTCCATATAGATGACAAATTCTTAAGGTAGCAAATAATGCTGTAAGTTTTGAAATGTTTGGATAAGGGCATAGAACTCTTTGTCATATGTTGAGTAATTCAAAGTAGCTCCACTAAGCTTCTCATTAAAGTAGGTAATAAGTCATCACTCTCGCTTGAGAATGATACCAATTTTGACTTTAGAGGCATCATATTTTATTTTAAAGACTTTATCATAGTCAGTTAATTCAAGTACTAGGGTAGATGTCAACTTGACTTTGATATCTTTAAACTCTTCTAAGCTCTATTAGACCACTTAAACTTGGAATTATTCCTAGTTGGCTCGATCAATAGGGTAGCTAGGGAACTAAAGTTTTGAATCAACCTTCAATAGAATGACACTAGACCATGAAAATTCCTTACATCCGATGTATAGGTTAGCGGAGGCTAATCAAGTATAGCATGAACTTTCTTCTCACGAACTCAGATAATTGATAGGTGTATCAAAAACTTGGTGTTGCAATCACCGTCCACAATGTTAAATATAAATATAAAATTTGCCCATTTTAAAAATAATGGAAACACTATACAATAAATTGAACTCGCTTACAATCTTTTAAAAAAATTTGTGGAAATTACTAGCTAACGGTAAGCATACTGATCAATTAATAGTATATGGTGCACACCAAAGTTGTTCTTTGTGTAGAAGGAAACAGTAAAGTTTAGAAAGGTAACTAAATACTAGATTCTACTATTTCTACTCTAATATAAATAACTGATGAGCAATTTTAAGGAAAAGAACATGCATGTTATCGAAATAGAAGTAAAAACTATAATTGAATTAAGCATGGATTTTAGCAATTTCTCGATATTAGAATGTGGATTTCTTTATAAAAGATATATGAGTAACGAATAAATAATCATTTAAGATCATTTTAGCCATGCTATTAGAGTATTTATGATAGTCTAAACATGCATTTTACTTACGCTCATAGAATTTATCCAACTCTCGTTTCATAAATTCTATTATGTAGCAAGAGCTTTGTATTATTAATATCTCATTTATACTATCAACTAGCTATTCAAGTCCCATCACTACTCAAATAACTATATTAGAATTGATTTCTCATTCTAACTAATTTTTAGCTGTAGGTGAGTAAAACGATTTAAGTCCTAATTCTCAAGAATTACCCATTCAAATTAGGAATCTTAGGTTCTATTCAGGGTTTTTGAATCCTATTACGGTAAGTAGAACCTATTAGAATAATAAGGGGGGAGGCCCAATGTGTGGGAAATGTTATCTAGCTTGACATTAACGTAACACTCAAGTTATACCTAGTTACACCATAGAACTAAGAAAAATTCCAAATTTACATTATCATAATACAAAAACATCAATAACTATATCTACTTCATCATGTTCACACACTACCCATAAGTATAATATGCTCTATTTATCACAATTGTAGAGAATAAACATTTAATACACAATACACATGAACATGAAAATGAACATTGCTTTAAACATGGAAAATGTATGAGAAACATTACAAAATCGAGCTTCTCAACCTCAACTATAGAGTTCCTAAAGATTTTCCCAACAATCTCCATGGATGTAATGGCAATCCACAAACCCAAACCTTGAAAAGAGTTAAAATCTACTAAAAGTTTACACAATGATCATGAAAATACAATAAAACTCCACGGAAATCATAAAACTATGCTAAAAGTAACCTAAAATAGCCTAAAGAAGAGAGAAATGGTGGAAACTAGAACCTTAAACCTTAGAAAATGCAAAGCTAAAATCTACAGAAAATGAAGACAAAGAGGTTTTTATATTAGGTCATTATTGGAATGACAGTAAGCAAGGGTATTGTCTTACTTACTATCATGCCAATGGATACGTGTCAAATACTTCACCTCTTTCCTTTTAATGAAATGGTGCGTTTTTGTTTCAGGAGTCAAATATACCATCAAGATGGTAGCTGGGTATCGTCATGCCGCTATACCCTTTTAGTTTTGCAACTTGATTTGATTTTGTTCAAGGTATTGTCTTGCTGGTAGATAGCCTTACTATTATTCTAGTAGTTCTAACTTTAAGTTTCCTTCTTTTACTTTTTCTTCATTTCTAGCTTCTTGAATTAGGGTTAACATTACATGGTAGCCCCAAGACCGACAAAATTAAATATGAAGAGTTTAAATTCTTTAAATATATACTACTTTTGAGCATCCAAACACAAAGATATGAATTATACTTGTATTGAGTAATTATATCAAATTTTAATAAAAATTCATATACTTTTACTCAAAAATCTATCGAATCACATATAATTGTTAGAGAAATCTTATAGATAAGTGTGTAGTTTCACACACTTATCAATATGCCCATCTTTATGACTTGCTTATCCTCGAGCAAGCTCAAACCACTTGTAGAACAATAGATAAAAGATGGATTCTCTACTCTTTCGTTGTTAAGTCTATTCTTTAGTTTATACATACTGAGTTATGTATTTTTCAATTCAACTTTTGGCAAGCAATTAATTGTTCATGAAAGTTAAGTGAATGGTTGAGTGTACCTAATTACATATCTAAGAAAATTAATAAATTAATCTGTGGTTCATAAAGTTAAGCCTCTTATTTAACTCAAGATTGGATAACCTAAGATCAAGTAAGTTGTCACAAAGGGAGAAAAAGGCCCATACAATTTATAGATTGATCAGCATTTACATAGCCTTAGTCCTTCCCTCAAGCCAACTATAATTTAGAAAAATATGATAAAATTGGATTGTTTTTTGCATGGATCTTTAAAAACATTTTTCAATTTTCTTACTTATGGCCAATTTTCACTCATGCATCTGAACTTTTGTTCAAGGGAGCTTTTTATTCCTCACATTTTCCCTAAGTGAACACTAAGGGCTCATGAACCCATTCTAAAATTTATCATGGCAAAAGATGTGCTAAGCACTTATTGGGTATCCTAGATGTTCACTCATGCTCTCTTTTTCTTTTTGCTGTTGTTCTTTTTTTTTTTTATTTTTTGGGTTGGGTTTGCCCCTAAATTTAGAAATTTTTCCTATTTTCATTCTATTTTTTTTTTAATTGGGAAATCCTTTTCAAGACAAAAGCAATTTCAACATCTTCTCTAACACTTATACTTAGCTACTTGGAAATTCAAAGAGCACAATACATGAAAATCAATTTTCCAAAAAGTAAACGCCTAACTCTAACTAGTGGCACCATCTTATTCTAAGCTTATGAATCTAAAGTTAAATACAATGGTTAACAATCTAATCTAAAGATTTTGTTCATTAATTCTAGAGTAACGTACTAAGTTCACTCCATTTGATTCTCATTCATGAACACAATAAAAACAAAGGTTACTTACTCTTTTTCACACAACTAAAAAATTTCAAGAAAATAAAATTGACTTAGCAACCAAATACTTAACACAAATGTAATATCAATTCAACAAAGCATAGCCATAGCTTTAATCCAGTCCATATATTCCCTACCCTCAACTTTCATATCTCATATCATCTCAACTCATCATCAAATATAAATTAGAAAGGTAAGGTTAGAATAAAATTGCCTTAAGAATTAAGTTGAGTTGCTTTGTTTTTCTTTCACTCTTTAGGTCTTTGTAGAGTTAACTCAATCCTCTTTAAAGATCTATACAAGAACAAGAATCGTCTTAAAGTATCCTATTTATCCATTTTCTCAAAACATAAAACAAAACTGGAACAACTTGAAGAAAAGTGTGAGGAAACTAAATTAAACTCTGGTGGGTTACCTCTTACCTAGTGCTTTGGTTTTAAGTCTCTCAGTTGAATCACCAACTTCTCCACCAAGATCCCATAGAAATGTATCCCATTCACAAATATCTATGACAAACAAGGGAAGCTTTCTTATCTTTCTTACTCCATGTCTCTTCATCTCTGCTCCCTTAAGCTTAACGAAAAAAGGTTTTTGGTATGGAGAAAATACATGGATAGGTATCGACTCAAACTCTACAATATACCTATGGGCTCTTAGTACTTTAATTGTAGCTCAATTTCTCTAAAACTTTGGTTGTCTTAACAACTACAGCGGGATTATTATCTTCGATCGCCAATTCTATCCCATCCTCTCTTGTGTCCTTATATTGCTTTACCTTAGCAATTGAAGGGGAGGTTTCATCTTCAATTACCCATTCTCATTCATAGTCTTCTATGGCTTCCTCTCCTTTTAGGGTAAAATGAATAGTGAGGTCCTTTATGTCATTAAGAAACATTAAACTAGTGAAGAAGCCTACCTTAACAATCCTCTTTTCCTTTGGTTTCTCTTTCTCTTCATTTAGCTTAGCTTCTTGTTCATGGTTGTTTAGATTCGCTTCTACTTCCTGATACTCTTTCTTTCCATCCTCCACCTCACCTCCATTAATGATCTCCCCTCCAAAGTCCTTATCATGCTTAACATCCATTTGTCCTTCAAGTCTAGGCTTATTGATATCATCACTTCTAATCACTTAATCTTCATAAAGTTCAATTGTTTGTATTGGTTCAAGTGTCTCATTGTCCATATATTACTTAGCTTCCATCTCTTCTATATATTGAAGGATTTGGGCATATACCTTAGGATATTGATGTCTACTTTCATATGCTAACACTGCAATGCACTTTCCTTTAGGTTTTTCCTCTTTAGGGGTATTACGGCTCAAAGGCATTGATGGAATAATCATTTCATAATGTGTGTTTCGAGGAAAAGGGGTTTGATAATGAGGGTATGGGATAGGTCTCCCAATCATATAGTCATAAGTCCATTGATTTCCTCTACAATTCCTACAAATCACCAAAGATGAGTAATTAGGTGTTGTATCTACGTATCTTCCATATAGAACATTTGGAAAGTGAGTCATTGTGGTATTGGATGGTGAAATTTTGGGATTGAATCTGGGACAATCAATAATGTCATGTTCATCTCCACAGTGCTAACATACATTACTCATAAAACCTACTCTTCTTTCTAACAACCATCAACACTTAAGACCACCAACAATGCAATTCTTAACCCCTTCTAACTTATGGAAATAGGTTCATTTCTCTAATCAACCAACTAAATCTTTAAGAGCTTCTTCGTAATTCCTGTAACGCAACAAAAGCAACACAGTACAAAGTTTTCAACAAAGTAAGGATGCAAATCTACTCTAATTATGCAAAACTAACTCTAACTATAACTAAATCCACTCTACTCTAAACCTAGTCTTAGAGATAAATACTAATATAATATTAGCTAACTTTCATAGTCCTTGCCTTCCTCGGCAATGGCACCAAAAACTTAGTGTCGTGATCATCTTCCATAATGTCACACACAAATATATAATTTTCTCCCTTTAAAAATAGTAGAAATACTACACAATAAATTGAACTCAGTTATAATTTTTTGAAAAATATTTGTGGAAACTGCAAGCTAACAGCAAGCATACCAGTCAATTTATAATATATGGTGAGCACCAAGGTCACATTTTCCGGGGAAGGAAAGAATAGAGTTTAAAAAGGTAAATAAATACTAGATTTTACTATTTCTACTCTAATGTAAACAACTGATGAGTAATTTTCAGGAAAAGAACATGCATGTTATCGAAATAGAAGTAAAAACTATAATTGAATTAAGCATGGATTTTAGCAATTTCTCGATATTAGAATGTGGATTTCTTTATAAAAGATATATGAGTAACGAATAAATAATCATTTAAGATCATTTTAGCCATGCTATTAGAGTATTTATGATAGTCTAAACATGCATTTTACTTATGCTCATAGAATTTATCCAACTCTCGTTTCATAAATTCTATTATGTAGCAAGAGCTTTGTATTATTAATATCTCATCTATACTATCAACTAGCTATTCAAATCCCATCACTACTCAAATAACTATATTAGAATTGATTTCTCATTCTAACTAATTTTTAGCTGTAGGTGAGTAAAACGATTTAAGTCCTAATTCTCAAGAATTACCCATTCAAATTAGGAATCTTATTCAGGGTTTTTGAATCCTATTACGGTAAGTAGAACCTATTAGAATAATAAGGGGGGAGGCCCAATGTGTGGGAAATGTTATCTAGCTTGACATTAACGTAACACTCAAGTTATACCTAGTTACACCATATAACTAAGAAAAATTCCAAATTTACATTATCATAATACAAAAACATCAATAACTATAGCTACTTCATCATATTCTCATACTACCCATAAGCATAATATGCTCTATTTATCACAATCGTAGAGAATAAACATTCAATATACAATGTACATGAACATGAAAATTAACATTTCTTTATACATGGAAAAAGTATGAGAAACATTACAAAATCGAGCTTCTCAACCTCAACTATGGAGTTCTTCAAGATTTTCCTAACAATCTCTATGGATGTAATGGTAATCCACAAACCCAAACCTTCAAAAGAGTTAAAATCTACGAAAAGTTTATGCTACAATCATGAAAATACAATAAAACTGCATGGAAATCATAAAACTATGCTAAAAGTAACCTAAAATAGCCTAGAAAAGAGAGAAATTGCAAAAACTAAAACCTTAAACCATAGAAAATGCAAAGCCAAAATTCGCATAATAGCATTTGGTGCTATTTGTTTTTTATTACACACCTATGTGGCAAGAACTAGAGTAATTAAGAGTAAAGGTGCTAATACTTCATCCCACCACCATGATGGGGGATATAGGCACATTGACGAATAACGTTTGGTTAAGCTAGAGTAACTTTGCCTCAACTTGACCAAAGAAAACCAAGAATTTAGCAAGAAAATGAGGAAATCCTCCATAATAATGTATACCCATGTCAAAACAAAGAACACAACGATCATAATGTTAAGAACAGTGACGACTCAATCTATTCTCCTGAATTATTGAGAAAACAAGTTGAAGTTACAATGGGACCTTTAGCCCTTGCGTTCAAGAAAAATGATAAGGGGAAGCGGGCATAATAGGTGCACTATGCTGGAAACTTGCATGTTAGCACCCTCACTACAATAAGTAAATAATTTCAAATTAAGAAGAGCCCATTCATCCTCGAGATCTTAGATGAGGTTATAGCATAGCACATTAAGTTGCTACAATTTGAAACCTATAATGGAACAAGAGATCCTAAAGATCACCTTGAGTACTATTGTACGTTGGCTAAGTTGCACGATTTAAGCAATCCCTTGGCCTACAAAGCTTTTCCCTTACACTGATGAATGCAACAAATACATGGTCTAAGCACCTAAAGCCAAACACAATTTCGTGTTTTGAGGATCTATTACAAGTATTTCTCCAACACTTCCTCGTAAGCAAGCTTCCTATCAAGGATTCTTCAATCCTTAACATGATAAAATAGAGATTAGATGAATCTATTAGAGATTATCTAGCCAGGTTTAGGGCCAAAATGGTCCAAATTCTAGAGCTAGATATGAGCATTACTCTCAACACAATAATTGATGGTGTTAAGGCCTACGGAGACTTTCTCAAGTCTCTCACCAAAAATAAGATGAGAACTTTTGCTATGTTTAAAAGCCAAAGTTGCATCTTACATCCGATAAGAAGAATACATTAAGGCTCACCGAGAATCAAATCAAAATAAAGGAGATAAGAAAGGTGACAAAAAGAGAAGTGCAAAAGATTGACTTGAAACGGACGATGAGCAATGTCCTAAAGGCAAGAAAAAGAGGCCATGTATCCCAAAATATTCAATCTACACACCACTCAATCGTCCAACTATGGAGATATTGATGGAGGTGCATAGGCAGAGAGGCATATTGAAGTGGCTGGAAAGGATGAGAGGAAATCCTTCAAGGTGAAATTCTAACAAATATTACAATTTCCATAGCGATAGGGGCCATAATACCAACGAGTGCATCTAACTTAAGAATGTAATTGAGGATGTAATTCAATGAGGTTACTTAAGCAAGTTTTATGTGCATGATGCTGATAATATTGAGAGACCATCTCAAAAAAGATGAGAAGGATAAGAGAATGTCGCTCGACCAACTCATGCTGGGAAAGATGCAAAAGATGGGAGCACTAATAGAGCACCAAACGGTATATATAATTAACACTATTGTAGGCAGACCTTCCGCCATAGGCCAGTCAAGCCTCTTTAAGCTTGATTAATATCATTCATTATGTTTGTAATGTTTAGGGTAAGAAGGTCAAAATTGATAATAAAATTTCCTTCATAGAAGAAGATTTGGGAGGCATTTAAAGGCCCCATGATGATGCATTCATGATTAGTATGAGAATTGCCAACTTCAAGGTCAGGAAAATTCTTGTTGACACTTAAAGTTTGATAGATATTTTTTTCTAACATGCTTTTGATCAAATGAGACTAAAGATCAAGGTATAGCTAAGATCCTATAGCTATGATTTATATGCCTTCAACAATCAACTTGTCTAGATAACCAGAGCAATCTCCCTACTAATATAGATTGGAGATGATGAGCATGTTACAGAAGACAAAGTGGACTTCTTTATTGTCAAATGTTGGTCCCCATACAATATGATCATGAGATAGTTATGTTAGCACTTATTCGATATCGCTCCTTCCACTTCCCATCTCAAGGCTCAATTTCCCACTCTTATTAGAGTTAGTGTGTACAAAGAGGATCAATAAATGAAAAGAGCCTTATCCGACTTGGCTGGCTAACTATGTGTTAGTTAAGAAGTCTAACGACAAGTGGCATATGTGTATAAACTTCATGGATCTGAATAAGGCCTATACCAAAGATTGCTTTTCCTTGCCAAGAATATATCAAATGGTTAACTCAACTGCCAAACATGTTTTGCTCTTTTTTATGGATACATTTTCCAGCTACAATCAAATTAAAATGGGTGAGGAAGACGAAGTTCATACATCATTCATCACTAACTTTGGAACATAATGTTATATGGTGATGCCTTTCAGGCTAAAACACACCCATGCAACTTATCAATAGCTTATCACCATGATGTTCAAGCTACAAATCCATTGAAACGTCAAAGTATATGTTAAAGATAAGAATGTGAAAAGCATGATAGAGGATCGGCATCTTACTAATCTTGAGGAAGCATTTAGCACTCCAAGGAGATACAATATGAAACTGAATCTGCAAAAGTGTGTTTTTGTTGCTACTTCTGGAAAGGTTTTAGGGTACATGGTCACTCAGTGTTGTATTGAAGCAAATTCAAGAAAGATTGATGCAATTAGAAATATGAAGTCTCCTTGCACTATTAAGGAGGTTTAAGAGCTAACTAAGTAAATAATCACCCTTAATAGGTTTATGTTGAGAATTGTAGACAAGTGTACAGAATTCTTCAAAATTTTAAAGAATCTAAAAGATTTAAAGTGGACAGATGAGTGCGAAAGAGCATTCAGTAAGCTTAAAGAATTTCTCGCATCACCACTAATACTCTCAATACCAATTCTAAGAGAGAATTTAGATTTATACTTGTCAATCAGTTGCCAAGCACTTTCCTCTATGTTGGTCTAAATTGAAGGCAAAGTGCATTGGCTAATTTATTATGTAAGTCATGTCCTATAAGGATAAGAACATTGATATGCCAAAATTGAGAAATTTGTGTTAGTAGTGTTTCTTTTGGCAAGGAAGTTGAAATCTTATTTTGAGGATCATCAAATTGTAGTCCTTACTAATAAGCCTTTTATGGCAAGCATTGTAATGGCTAGATTCCTTAGGAAGGATGATGAAGTATGCCTTGGAGCTAAGTGCTTATGGCATACAATATAAACCTAGAACGACATTAAAAGCTCAAGTATTGGCAAATTTTCTAGCCGATTTCATGGGTGAAGAAGACAGTATAGAAATTGTCGAGAAGTTGATATGGAATCTTTATGTTAATGGTTCTTTGACTAAAGAAGGAAGTAGCGTAGGTCTTATCCTACAAGGACCCCATAATGTCAAGGTTAATTATGCCTTAAAGTTTGGATTTTTAGCTAACAACAATGAAGCAGAATATGAAGCCTTAATAGCCAAACTTGGATTGGAAAATGAAATTGGCATTGAGAAAGTCAAAGTTTTCTTTGATTCACAACTTATTATGAATTAAGTCAAATGGGGTTATGCAGCAAAAGAGGAAGAAATGAGTAAGTACTTATTGATAGTACGAATGCTTACGGAGGAATTTCAGTCTTTTTTTATTCATAAGATAATAAGGAGCAGGAACATTGCAGTTGATAAGCTGTCAAAGTTGGCCAGTATGGCACTCCTCAATTTAAACGACAAACTCTTTATTGAGTTTCTCCCACATAAGAGCTAACTAATAGTTCAGCAAAGCTTTGAATTGGCTCCCTGCCCAAAAGAGAGGTCCTGGATAAATCTAATTGTAGATTATCTGAAGGACAGTATCCTTTGTGACAATAGGAAAGAGGCTTAAAGGTTGATTTACCAGGCTACAAATTATACATTGATAGATGATCAGTTGTATAAGTGTAGTATTTCCCAACCTTATCTTCGATGCCATCCTTAAAAAGATGTACAATGAGTATTATCTGAGTTACACAACGGTCTATGTAGTAACCATGTTAAAGGACAAATGTTCTATATCCATGCCTTGTGACTCTACTATTACTGATCGAAGATGAAATATGACACGAGAACTTCTGTTTGGTAGTGTCCACAATGTCAGAAGCATGAGGCGCTGAGTCATATGCTTTCTAATAAACTGTGTTGCCAAACCAATCCTTAGCCCTTTGCCTAATGCGGATTAGACATATTCAGATTGTTTTTGAAGTCTATGGCCCAGCGACAATTCATCATTACTGTTGTGGATTATTTTATCAAGTGGGTAGAGGTCGAGGAGTTGGTAAGGATCATTAAAAAAAAGGTTGAGGCTTTTGTTTTCAACTTTCTTATATCAAGATTCGGGGTCCTATTTATGATAATCAAAGATAATATACCACAATTTGATAATGACAAATTCCGAGCATTTTGTGAGAAACACGACATTCGTTTGAATTACACATCTGTAGTACATCCTCAAACTAATGGGCAAGTGGAAGTTGTTAACAAGATCATCTTACACAACTTAAAGAGGAAAGTTAATTAAGCAAACGGAAAATGGGTTGACAATTTGCGATATGTTTTATGGGGATATCGGATTACCTAAAGGACTATAATAAGGGAAATGCCCTTTAGATTGGTGTATAGTATGAATGTAGTATTGCCGATTAAATTGGACCTGCCTAATCTATGCATGCAAAATTTTGATGTGATGATCAACTGGGTTGGTTTGACGGCTAATTTAGATACTATTGTAGAGATAAGAGATGTTGCAAGAATGAGAGTTGTAGCATACCAATAAAGTGCAACCAGGTATTATACTTAAAAGGTGAAACATAAGGTTTTTCGACTTGGAGATCTGGTTTGTAGGAAATTAGAGGCGATTGGCACATAAGATAAATAGCGAAAACTTCATGCAAATTACGAGGATCCTGTTAGAATCTAGGAATTTGTTGGCAATGAGGCCTATCGACTAGAGAGGTTGGATGGAATAATCATCCCTTACACATGGAATGCCGAGAACTTAAAGCTTTATTTTAATTAATCCCTTTCATGTTATATATTATTTCCACTTGTTTTATAAGGCAATAACCTAGTTGTAGTTTCAAATGCAAGCACTTATTCTAAGTTTCAATGTTGACTTGTTTTCCTTCCTTGTCATTTCATGATTATCGGATCATTATTAAGTTTAAACTACATAGTGACCGAAGTAATATATAACAAGTTTAGACCTATTGTGGTTAGTAAATTTTATAATTTGTCAAAAAGCTGAATAAAGAATGTATTAGTTCTTATAGGCAATCTCGCGGCTCAAATAAGGTAACTAGCTCATGTCTCAAATGACTAACAGACATTGTCATATAAAAAAGGCACCTAACATATCACATGTGAAATAAAACATGTTGAGGAAACTAAGCGTGTGAAATAAAACATGATGAGAAAATTAGGCGTGTAAAATAAAACATGCTAAGAAAAATAGGCATATGAAATAAAGTATGCCGAGAGACAAAGCATGTGAAATAAAGTGTGTTAAAACTAATAAATTACATGAGATAAGAAACATGTATAATATTAATACAATATTAAATGTTCAACTACTCAACTGAACTTGGTCTATATAACTCTATAAAAAAATATTAAAAAAAAAATAACAATCCTAAGATGTTGAGTTATTCTTAAATTGTGTAGAAGCATTCCCTTGATTGGAAGACGGGACCTTACTGGAGCATATTTCTTTCTAGATGCTGGGGGTTTTGACATAGGTAGATTTTTCCTTATACCCGTAGGAGATCTCCTTAGATAGTTAGTCATTGTCATCATAAGGATCTTTGGCACAAACTATATTATCATCACCTTGCATTTAAACCTCAACACCAGTATCTTCGCTAGCTTCTTTGTCATAATTGTTGACATTATCATTGATGCTGATGAAATCCAAGTAGGAAGATCATATTTCAGGTGAAACTTTAAAATTTCTTCTCTCATCACTTGGACTCCCTTTAATAACTTATTTCTCAACAATCTTTTGTACTATTGACTTAGTGTAACGATCTTTAATGCTTCTTCAACATATGGCCCTTTCTTCGGTACCTCCTCTAATTTAGTAATACAACTTTGCAATCTAGAGTTATTAGTCTCTAATTTGTTTATTTGCAACCTAAGCCTGTCTTACTCATCACTTATTGAGGTAAGCATTTAGTCCCTTTTCTTATGAAGCTCCTCCTTCAAGTCTTCAACTTATATTGCTCCTCTCTCTTAGCTTTAAGGCTTGAGACTTCATTGGCAACTAATGAATTTGCTAATTTCTCAGTAGCTAGCTCATCTTAATATTTTCTAGCCTCTACTCAGCCTTGATTCTTGTACTCTTAGCTCCCATAGTCTAAAAATAAGATTTCGTCTTTGGAAATAGGATTTGCCTTGCTTAATGAATAACCTCTTGTTACTGATGAGGAAAAAATTCCTTTCTTGTGTCGAAGACTAGGAGGACGAGGAGTTGTATGCATCATCAATTTTCTATAATAAGTTGACAAAAAAAATAATAAATTCACTAGATCACCTAGCAGAATAATAAAATATTGTTACCTTCTTCATCTCTTTATTGGCTTCATCTAATGCCATTAAAATGTAGCTATTGATTTGTATATAAACAGGATTATGTCAGCAATAAAACATGTGCCATAAGTGAAGGGATTCTATTGATACTTACATCATACAATTTAGCTACAAAGTGTGCCTTGTTACAACTGCCAACCCTATCGACATCCTTCTTCGTAATCTCTTTATCCTTGGGAAGAATGATGCCTTCCATCAAAGTTAGGGATTTGGTCCTTTTGCCTAAGGTCGATCAGTATGGAGAATATTATGGCCTAAGTACAAAACAAAGTACTCCCTAACCTCACTATTAGGAACAAATTCGGTACTATTTATGCTGAAACTTATGGCCTCCTTCATCCTTTCATCCAAAGTCTTGGATCTCTTAGACGAAGGTTGGTCAATGAGCTCCTTCCTACTTCTTTTACTAGTACGTAGCATAATATCCACTTGGAGTGACAATCCTTCGGCAACCACATGATG
The DNA here is from genome assembly GCA_024138015.1 of Lumnitzera littorea. Classification (NCBI taxonomy): domain Eukaryota; kingdom Viridiplantae; phylum Streptophyta; class Magnoliopsida; order Myrtales; family Combretaceae; genus Lumnitzera; species Lumnitzera littorea. The sequence goes on from JAMXBB010000002.1 coordinate 58,059,834, forward strand.
GGTGATTTCAGCCTCGTTGTTAACACCGATACCTTAGCTAAAATCTCTCGACTCTTCAATTAGAAGAATATTTTTGGGAGGTAGGATCACTTCAACTTATGCAACCTCAATGACCCTAAGCTTTTCACTCCTTTGTCACTTGTCGATAGGATGAGACTCCTTTTTGTAGATTTCCATTTGCTTTGCTACTTTCTCTTGTGCTGCTTTCTTTGGAGTAGCTGATCAGGTTACAGTTATCTTAGTGCCTACTCATTTGTCAGCTTTGGATTTTTTTTACCTTTGCTAGGGCCAACAGTTTAGCAGGATCTACATTGCCTGCGCTTATGTTTGCAATAAAAAGTAAATGCATTAACAATAAAAATAGAGAAATAAAGGACTTACATGTTTCATGTTGAACAAGGCTCAAAGGCAACACTTCTTTCCTTATGTATAAGAACGGCTTTTCTCTTGTAGCTCTACTTGGCATAGCAGTTACTTAATAGCATACCTTCCTTTTTGGAGAAGATTGGCTCCCCATTTTCATATCACCTTAATATTCTCTTGGCATCCCAAAAAAACATTTAGTTCTTTCTTCTTTCTTGAATATTTTTTACTGCTATGACATCATTCGACATCAACTCAATATCTATGGTGCAAATAGGTTCAGTCCATTGGGTCCATAAGTCCAATTCTTCATCCAATATGATAGACAAAAACTTATCATGTCACTTATGGATTTTGGAATCCAATATGTCCATGAATTTTCACCCATGCCTAGTGACCATAAAGTACCAACCATTAGGCTGCTTCATTATTGTAAAGAAGTGCCTTAATAATTAAGGCATAGCCCTAACCTTTACCTCTTCACAAACTATCTTAAAAGCTGTGAGAAGCTAATAGGTATTTGGCAAGAACATGCTTGGTACAACTTAAAAATAGTTAAAAATTTGCTTTGTAAAAGTAGAAAATGGGAAAGGCAGTCTAAAGTCAAGATATTTCAAATAAATGTGAAACCCGTGCTCCCTTAGAAAACATACCCGTTCCTCTTCTCTTGGCCTCCATAGATTCTTTACTTCAGGAAGATCTTGCTAGTATTTATTGTATTTCAAAACAAGAACTTTATCAATAGCACTGGCCACTTTGTTTGGAGAATCACTAAAATAAATCACATTATTATACAAATACCTAGCTACAGATCTTTCTTCTTTGTCATTTAGATAGGTATCTAATGTAAGAGAGTTAATTTGAGTAGGTTTATCCTACCGCTCTACCGTACTGTTGGCTAAGCTACTTGAGCAATATGCCATCTCATTCCTTCTTTAGGGGTAGGGGAGAAGTAGCCTTAGTTGTAGTCTTCTTGAAATCAAGAAAAAGTTTATGAATTATGTTTCAAACCATTCCTTATTTTGGCTATATAATAAATGTCATAGAACTTTTGAGAATTTTGAAGACAAAGACGAGATGTCGAAAACAAGAAAAAACTTATGGATACTGACAAAAATGAAATGAGGAAATCTGTTTTCAATATTAAAAATTCCTTATATATGAACGATTTACCCTCATAACCTTAACACATTTCTAACAGGAATGATGCATTGATTAGTTGGTGTAGTATAGATTTTTTAAATGTGTTGTGAGACAGAGATCCAATGGTTATTATAGCTCTAACTGTTACTAGTGCCTGTAGTGTAATTATGGCTAGAGTGAGGTTGTTGTATGTGCTATAACTTAGTTTTCTAGATAGGTGGGAAAATTGAAGAGTTGTGACTTTTTGGCTAGGATACTATCTATCATATTCTAAATGAAAATAAAAAACTTCCCACATTACTTGGCATTTAGGAAAGTTGGTTCTTAACACACCAACCCCACTAATAGAACATTGAGCTTTATTTACTCCCTTACTTGAGTTCTCAACTATGGGAGTTGGGAGGCAAATGTTGATAATTGGATTTCACCCTTCCTAAATTTACTAAGCCATTCGGCCAACGAAAAGCTGAGTAACTCAATTGTCAGCAAATGCCGATTAAGATAGTTTTATGATTGGTTTGAACTTAATAAAATTAGTGTGAACAGTTATCGTCTGGTACGGTTACATTACATAACTTCCTACCAATCTTATATTTCACACATGTGCTTAATTATGAAGTCTCCATGTGTCTCATGATCAATGATTTACTACTATTTTAGACATTTGACATTCGCCTGTAAATATAAAAAAGAAGTACTGAAGAACTCTCTCATGATCCATAACTATTCTCTTATCTTCTCTTAAACACATTTATTGACATAGACATCGGAGTGGCTACACTAGACTAGCTCAAGTACCCTTTAGTTCTTTGTGTTTTGAAGGAGTAAGATTTAATCCAAAAATCACATAACATTAGGCATGATGGAAAGTAAGGGTATCGTCATGACAATGGACATGTGTTGTGTACTTCTTCTCTTTCCTTTTAATGAAACTTTGCATTGTTGCTTCAGGAGTCAAGTATACTGTTGTGATGGTAGCTAGGTACCTTCGTGCCTAATAACCTTCTAGTTTTACAACTTAATTTGATTCCATTCAAGATACCATCTTAACAGTAGACGACCTTATTCTCATGCCAGTAATTTTAACTCTAAGTTTCCTTCTTTTACCTTTTTCTTTGTTTCTAGCTTCTTGAATTGGGGCTACCATACATAGTAGCCCCAAGACTTGCAAGATCAAACATGAAGAGCTTAAATTCTTTAAATATATGCTACTTTTGAGCATCAAACCATAAAAATATGAATTACACTTCTATTGAGTAATTATATGTGATTTTAATGAAAATTCATATAATTTTGCTCAAAAATCTATCGAATCACATATAATTGTTAGAGAAATCCTTTAGATAAGTGTATGTGTTTCACACATTTATCAATCCCCTTACTAGACACAACATATCCAACAAAGACAACTTCACTTTCACAAAATATACACTTCTTCAGGTTGGTGAACAAGTTTTCAGCTTGAAGAATATCAAATACAAATCTTAAGTTCTTAATATAAGATGAGTGGTCAGCACTATATACCAAGATGTTATCAAAATAAACTACAACACATTTACCAATCAATGATCTCAAGACGTGATTCATGAATCGCATAAATATAAGCAGTGCATTTGTAAGTTTAAACGGCATTGTAAACAACTCAAAGAGACTATCCTTCACTTTGAAAGTTGTCTTAGACTTGTCTCCTAGTCTTAGTCTGATTTTGTGGTAGATACCTTTGAAAAAATTTACATACCATGTAATTCATTCAATTGAGGTATTAGATATCTATACTTAATAGTGATTTTGTTGGTAGCTCGACTATCAATGCACATCTACCAAGAACCATCCTTCTTAAGGTACTAGTATAGTGGCACTACACAAGGGCTTATGCTCTCCCTATAACATACTTTCGATTAATTAGTTCATCAACTTCCTTCTTCAGCTCAACTGCCTGTTAGGGATTATGTCTCTAAGCAAGTCAATTTGGTAGAGCTACATCAAGGTGGAGGTCAATAAAATGTTTGATACCTCTAATAGTAAGTAATCCCTTAGGTAGTTTAGTAGTAAACAAGTTTGCATATTTTTGAAGTAGTGGCTATACATCTATTAGCAGGGCTCCTTTCTGCATTAACTCAAGGAACCTTCTAACTAACAAAAAGATGCAAGATTTCGACTTGACTTTTTTAAAAAATTGAGCTTGGGAAATTACTAAGGATTTCTTCTACAATGATTTGGAAACCTTAACTTAGAATTCCTAAAGTTCCTTAGGGCTCATAGGAGCTAGTACAACTTTCTTGCCATCCTTTTGGAACATATAAGTATTCCTATATCCATCGTAGAGTACTCTTTGGTTAAATAGCTAAGGTCAGCCAGTTAAGAAGTATGTAGGAAGCACACATTAGCAGAACATTACCTAGTACCTCGTCCTTATACTTATCCCTAATAGAGATCGGCACTCTAACTTACTCGGTAACTAGAAGTCCTCCCTTCTCATTAAGCTAATGGATTTTATATGGTTGAGGGTGAGGATAAGTCAATAACTTTGAAGCCTTTAGTACTCCATATGCTATCACATTTGTACAACTTCCTCTTTCTATAATCAAAGCATACAGGTTGCCATCCATACTATAGTTGGTATGGAAGAGGTTCTCTCTTTGTGCACTTTCATTAGCAATAGAAGTGAGAACTCTTCTAATGACTAGGTTAAATTATTGCCCTAGTTCAGGTCAGGTCAAGATGTCTAAGTCTTTGAGAAATTATCCTAGCACATTCCCAACATCTATCTCTTCTTCTCCTTTAATTGTAGTCTCTACCTCAATTTATGGGGTTTTAACCTTAATGGTCATCATACGTCTATTTGGATACTTACTAGCAATGTGTCTAAAGCTAAGACACTTAAAGTACTTAATTTCTCTAGTCTTTCGTCTTGAGCTCTAACCTTGGTCCTTCTTGACCTTAGGCTCTTTATCCTTAGCCTTACCCCGGCCCTCATCAAGTTTGCTCAAAACTTAACCTCAATGGTCTACCTTTGAACTATATGGGGTTCAGTCATATCCAGGTTGGCTAAACATACCAAGTCTACTCAACATACTAAGTCAATTGCTTAGAGCTCAAGTAAGCTAACTTCGCCTCTATCACTCAACCCTCTAAGCGATTTGAATAGTTTCATCCAGAGTCCCTAGTCTCTATACTTCTACAATATTCCCAATCTTAAGTTGTAATCTAGAAATAAAACTTGCAATGGTTCATGCTTTTGTCTGGTCAACATCATAATAGGTCATCAATAGTTGAAACTCGTGAATATATCCATCTACAATTTGTCTACCCTACTTGAGCTATTGAAGACATCAGAAAGTATCTTTCTCATAGTGGTTGAGAACAAATCTACTCCTCAAAACTTGCTTCATCTTATTCCAAGTTTGTGTTTTGCGTCAGGCTTGTTGATGTATATAGTTTGCAACTTCTTCCACTACATCATAGCATACCTAGAAAACTTTAAGGTAGCTACTCAGATATGCACTACATCCTCATAATCATAGAAGTCAAATATCTTCTTAACCTTCTCTTCTCAGTCTATATAATCATCGATACTACTAGATCTAGAGAAGCTTAGAGCCTTCACATTGATGTGCTCAATCCTTTAAGAAGCTTGAAGCTCACACTCGTCAAATTTAGGGAATTACTCATCCTCATCTTCTCCATCTTCCACGTTCTCAACTTCTCCTAACTTAAGTCTTCATTGTGCATGTCCTTTAGCACGGATATGTCGCGCTTATGGTACATTTGTAGCATTAGGAGCTCGGATTTCCCCACCTTACCCTCTTGGCCTATCTCATACACCTTTTTCATGACCAACATTTCTTTCTTGAGGTCAAGCTTTTACTAATCTTTACACAGACGTAGCCAAGTTGGTCATAATGATAGTGAGGTCTTGTATCTATTTGTCTATGGTTCGTAGGGTCTATTATTCAATACGGCCATAACCAAGAGCATTACTCTTAACATCACCTATCTCTCCTTATACATTGGGATTCAAAATTCTTAACAAGACTACAATAAGTTCACAACCTAACAAAAGAATCCACACAATATTACCCAACATTGTTGAGAGTCGATTTTCACCTTATAACATTATTCATCTACTTAGCTGACGTGAGGTCGAGGTACTTTGTTTTTAGCTAGTGCTAGCTAAAGCTTAACCCATTTTGTGGGCCTTGAAGCCCAGCCTATTAACACATCTAGTTTAAACTTAGGAAAGTAGTGTGAAGAATTATGATCCAAAACAATCTTATTACATACTTGCCTATTACTCCTATGTCTTTGGCATGTGTTTAACTATGATATCTCCATGTATCCTACTATTGATGATTGTCTACCATTTTAGACACCCGAATTTTACCTATAAACATAAAGAGGAGGCATTGCAAGAACTCTCTTATGACCTTCAACTTTATATTTATCTTACTTCTTTTAAAACATATGTATTAACTTAGGCATCGAAGTGGCTACATCGTGCTAGCCCTAATACCACTTAGTTTTTTGTGTTTTTGTACACCCACATGGCAAGGATGAGAATGACCAAAAGCATAGGTGCTAGTTTTTCTCTACACCACCAAGTGGGGGGAAGTAGGCATACAAACTAACAACGTTTGGTTAAGTTAAAGCAACTTTGCCTTGACTTAGCCAAAGAAAACCAAGAACTCAGTAAAAAAACATGATGAGATCCTTAACCTTCTCCATAGAAATGTCCATCTAGACGAAAAAATAAGAACATGTTGATAAAAATGTTGAGAACAATGGAGACTCAATCTACTCTCCTAAATTATCAAAAAAGCAAGTTGGAGTTACATTAGGACCTTTGGCCCCTTTGCTTAGGAAAAATGATAAGGGAAAAACAATTACAGTAGGTGCATTATGCTGGACCCTTGCATGTTAGCCCCCTTGGTACAATGAGTAAGCAAATTTAAATAAAGAAGAGCTCTTTAGTCCTTGAGATCTTGGATGAAGTTATACTATGGCACATTAAGCTACCATAATTTGAAACTTATGATGGAACAAGAGATCTTGATGATCATCTTAAGTACTACTACACCTTAGCTAAGTTGCACGACTTCAGTAATGTTATGGCTTACTAAGTTTTTCCCTCAAAATTGAGAAACGTAGCTAATACATGGTTTAAACATCTGACGCTAAACATAATGCCATGTTTCGAAGATTTAGTAGAAGTGTTTCTCTAGCACTTCCTTATAAGCAAACTTCTTGTTAAGAATTCTTTTATCCTTAACAAGATAAAAGCAAAGATCAAATGAATCTATTAAGGACTATCTGGCTAGGTTTATGGCTGAGACAATCTAGATCCCAAAGTTGGATATGAGTGTTGCTCTCAACATAGTTATCAATGGTGCTAAACTGTACGAAGACTTTTTCAAGTCTCTTGCCAAAAATATGAACATTTGCCGAGTTCAAAGCTGAAGCTACGTCTTACATCTACTAGGAAGACAATATTAAGGCTCATTGAGAGGCTAATCAGAGTAGAGTAGACTGAAAAGGTGACAAGAAGAAGAGTTTAAAAGATCTACTCGGAGCAAATGATGATCAATGTTCCAACATCAAGAAAAAGAAGCCACAGATCCTGACATATTATGTCCATATGCTACTTAATCGTCCAATAGCGAAAATATTGATGGTAGTGTATAGCTAAAAGGCATGTTGTAATAGCTAGAGAGAATAAGAGGAAATCCTTTAAGATGGAATATGAATAAAGAATGCGATTTTCATCATAATAGAGGTCATAACATTAGTGAGTGTATCTAAGTCAAAATTGCAATTGAGGATGCAATCTAGAGAGGGTATTTGAGCAAGTTTCTTGTACACGATGCTAACAACATAGATCGACTGACTCAAAGGAGACATGATGAGCGAGAGAATGTCATACGGCCTTCTTAGGCCATGAAAGATACAAGAGAAGGAAGCATTAGTAGAGCATCAAATGGTATAATAAATACTATTGTTGGTGGACCTTCCACCTTAGGCCAATCTAGCTCTTGGAGCTCAACTAACCCCATATATTATGTTTGTAATATGTAAGAAATCGATCAAAGTGGAGAATTCAATATCTTTTTGAGAAGACAATTTTGAAGGTATTCAAAGGCCTTACAATGATGCATTGGTAATTAGTGTAAGAATTGCTAACTTCGAGGTCAAAAAGATTTTGATTAACACCAAAAGTTCACATATATCATTTTTAAGCATGCTTTTGATCAAATGAGGCTGAAAATTAAGGCACAATTGAGATCTTATAACTATGCTCTATATGCTTTCAATAATTAACCCATCTAGATTAGTAGAGTAATCTCTCTACCTATCTATATTGGAGATGACGAACATAATGTAGAAGATAAGGTAGATTTCCTTGTTGTCAAGTGTTGGTCCCCATAAAATATGATCATGAGTCGACCATATCAGTATTTATTTAGCATAGTCCCTTCTACTATACATCTCAAAGCCAAATTCCTTACTCCAATTAGAGTTAGTGTGTAAAAGGGGGACTAATAACTGGCAAGATCCTTATATATATGGCTGCCGCACCAAGAAGAAATCTTTCAAGTCGAAACTTATCTGGAACAAAAATCAGTTGGCATAGGGAGTGTCAAGGAAGACACGGGAGAGATTCTATTAAGTAATGATCTATAGAGGATGACTAAGATTAGGAAACCATTGCCAAAAGACATTTGCCAAAGCTTGATTAATTTCTTGCTAGATAATGCCGGTATCTTTGCATGGTCCCCCTCGGATATGTCAAGTATTCCTAGAGATGTTATAATACACAAACTTCATATTGATCCTAATGTAAAGGTTATTCAGCAAAGAAAAAGGCATTTTGCTCCTGATTGGTGGTAGCCATTGAAGAAGAAGTTCAAAAGCTGCTTAAGGTAGGATTTATTAGGAAAGAGCCTTATCCAACTTAGCTAGCCAATTGTGTGTTAGTTAAGAAGTTTAACAACAAATGACATATATGCATAGACTTCACGGATTTGAATAAGGCCTGTCCTAAATTGCTTCCCTTTATAAAAAATAGACCAATTGGTTGATTCAACTGCTGGACATACCTTGCTATCCTTTATGGATGCATTTTCCAGTTATAATCAAATCAAAATAGATAAGGAAGATGAGGTTCACACATCATTCATCACTAACTTTGGGACGTATTGTTACAACATGATGACTTTCGAGCTAAAAATTGCTAGTACGACTTATCAACACTTGTCACTAAGGTGTTTAAGCGCCAAATTCACCGTAACGTTAAGTTATAAGTTGATGACATGATAGTGAAAAGCACATTAGAAAGCTGGGATATTGTATGAAGCTGAATTCGTAAAAAAGCGTTTTTTGTGTAAGTTTGGGAAAGTTTTTGGGATATATGGTCATATAACATAGTATTGAAGTAAATCTTAAACAAAAAATTGATGCAATTAGAAACATAGAGTCTCCTTATATGATTAAGGTAGTTCAAGAGCTCATTAAGCGAGTAATTGCCCCTAATAGGTTTGTGTCTAGAAGTGTGAATGGATGTGCGAAATTTTATAAAATTTTAAAGAATCCAAAAGGTTTTAGGTAGACCAATGAATGTAAAAGAGCATTCGATGAACTAAAAGAGTTTCTTGCGTCACTACTAATACTCTCAACACTTATTTTAGAAGAAAATTTATATTTATATGTGTTAGTTAGCAACCAAGCATTCTCTTTTGTCTTGGTTCAAATTGAAGGTAAGGAGCATTGGCTGATTTATTATGTGAGTCATCTTTTACAAGGATTGGAATATTGTTATACAAAAATTGAGAAATTTGTATTGGTGGTGGTTTTCTCAACAAGGAAGTTGAAACCATACTTCGAGGCTTATCAAATTATTGTCCTTTCTATTAAGCCTTTACAACAAGCTTTACAATGGCTAGATTCCACAGGGAGGATGATGAAGTATGCCTTGAAGTTGAGTGCCTATGGCGTATAATACAAACCTAAAATGACATTAAAAGCTCAAAGTATTGGCAAATTTTCTAGCTAAGTTCATAGGTAAAGAGGACAGTGTAGAGATAGCTTAGAAGTTGATATGGAATTTATATGTTGATGGTTCTTCGACTAAGAAAGGAAATGGTATGAGTCTTATTCTGCAAGGCCCTTATAATGTCAATGTTAATTATGCTTTGAAGTTTGGATTTCTAGCCACCAACAATAAAGTCAAATATGAAGCCTTAATAGCTGGACTGAAATTGGTAAAGAAAGTTAGTGCCGAGAAGATTAAAGTTTTCTCCAACTCGTAACTTGTTTTGAATTAGGTTAAGGGGAGTTATGTGGCAAAAGAGGAAGTATTGAGCAAGTACATACTGATAGCATAAATGCTTCTAAAGAAATTTTAGTCCTTTTCAATCCAAAACATACCAAAGAGAATGAACATTGCAGTTGACAAGTTGTCAAAGTTGGCCAACATGGCACTCCTCGATTTAAATGACAAGCTTTTTGTTAAGTTCTTCCCTAATAAGAGCTTACAAATTATTCAATAGAGCTATGAATTGGCTCCTTGCTTAAAGAAAAGGTCTTGGATGGACCTAATCATAGATTATTTAAAGGACAGCATTCTCCCTAAAGATAAAAAAGAGGGTTAAAAGATGATTTATTAAGCTACAAATTATACATTGATAGATGATCAATTGTACAAATGTAGCATTTCCTAACCTTAATCATCGATAACTGCCTTTGAAAGATGCACAACAAGTACTACCCGAGCTACATGGAAGTATTAATAGTAACCATGTGAAGGGACAAACATTGTATGTCCATGTACTACGATTTGGCTATTATTGGTCAATAATGAAGGTTAACATAAGAACTATTTCATAGTATCCAAAATGCCGAAAACATGAGGTGTTGAGTTATCTGCCTCCTACTAAACTGTACAACCTCATTAGGCCTTAACTCTTTACCTAATTGGGGTTAGACAAACTCGGACCATTTCTCAAGTCATGGCCCAGTGGCAATTCATCATTATTGATGTTGATTATTTTACTAAGGGGGCAAAAGTTGAGGCATTGGCGAGAATCACCGAATGAAAGGTAAAGGCTTTTGTTTTCAACTTCATTATATTGAGATTTGGGTCCCATTTGTGATAAGCACTAATAATGGACCATAGTTTAATAAAAATAAATTTCGAGCATTCTATTAGAACCATGGCATTCGTCTGAATTATACGTCTGTGGCACAGTCTCAAACAAATGGGTAAGTGGAAGCTGTTAATAAGATCATCTTGTACAGCTTAAAGAGGAAAGTTGATCAAGCTAAAGGTAAATAGGCTGATGAATTGCCAAATGTTTTGTGGGGATATCGGATTACTCATAGGACTATGACAGGAGAAATACCCTTCAAATTGGTTTATGGTACGAAGGTGGTATTATCAATTAAATTGGACTTAGCCAATCTTCACACGTAAAATTTTGATGCAATGGCTAACCAGGTTGGTCTTACGGGCAACTTAGACATAATCAAAGAGATAAGAAACGTTACAAGGGCAAGAGTTGCTACATACCAACACAAGGTAGCTAAGTGTTACAATCAAAGGTGAAATACAAGGTGTTTCGACCTAAAGATTTGGTTTATAGGAAATTAGAGGCAACTGGCATATAAGATAACCAAGCGAAGCTCGACATAAACAAGGAGGATCCTGTTAGGATCTGAGAAGTTGTAAGTGAGGGGACCTATCGACTAGAAAGGTTAGATGGAACAATTATCCCTTGAGTGTAGAATGTTGAGAATTTGTAGCTTTATTTCACTGAGTTCCTTAGATGTTATCTCCATTTCTGAACTTTATAAGGCAATGGCCTACGACTTGTTTCAATCATGAATGTTCATTCCATGTTTTATTAGCATCACTACTTTGTCATGTACATTCTCAACTTATACATGATTACCAAATTAATGAAGTTCTAGCTATACAGCAAATGAAATACTTAATTGTTGAAAAGTGGTGATAATCTTAGTGAATTACACTATTTCATGTCCTACGCAACTAACAGACTATATACCTTTGATAAGGCATCTAATGTGTGCACGAAATAAAACGTGTCGAATATAAATAACATGTATGAAATAAAACATATCGAGAAACAATAACATACGTGAAGTAAAACGTGCTGAGAAACAATAATGCATGTGAAATAAAATGTACCGAAAATTGATAAGTCGTACATGAAAGAAAATGTGCATGATATTAATGATATGCATGATATCAAATGGTTGGTGACCTAACTGAATCTTGTTCATGCAACTTATATAGAAACAAAGAACATTAACAATCTCATGACTTCGAAATATTCTTAGATTAAGCAGAGGCACTATCTTGATCAAAAGATGGTGGGACCCTCTTAGAGGTTGTCTCTTCTCTGGTATTAGGGGTTTTGGTGAAAGTAGATGTTTGATTGCGAACATAAGGGGTCTCCTTAGATGAGCATTCCTCATCATCATCAGGGTCTTCAGCATAAGCTTCATTATTATCACCCTGCCTGTGAACCTCAATTTCTACATCTTTGCTAACTTCTTCGTCACTACTACTAACGTTATCATTGTTGACATTAACAAAATCCAAACATGAAAGGTCATAGTCAGGGTGATTCTTTAAAATCTCCTTTCTTATCACTTGGACCCCCTCCAATAACTTTTTCCTCAACAACTTCTCATACTACTAATTTTGAGTCATGATTTCTTATGCTTCATCAACAGAAGGCATTTCCTTCGTTGCCTCCTTTAATTCAGCAACATGAGAGTGGAACAATGAGCCGCTTGTTCCCAACTCTTTAATTTTCATCCTAAGCCTATCCTCCTCATCGCTCATCTAACTAACTATTTGACCTAACCCCTAGCATTCTTCTTTTTTCTTAAGAAGCTCCTCCTTTAAGTCCTCAATCTCCTTGTATTATTCTTCACTTTTAGCCTTAAGACTTAAGACTCCATCGAACACTAGCGTATGTGCCAATTTCTTGATAGCAAGCTCCTCCTGATATTTCTTGGCCTCCATCTTAGCCTTGATTCTTACATTCTCGATCGCCATGGTCTGAGCCTTTGAGGTGTTGTATGCTTCCTTGATTTTCTACAACTCAATTGGTAATGAAAAATGATAAATCGATTAGACCTCTTAACAAAGAAATATGTAAATATTACCTTCTTCATTTCTTTATTAATTTCATCTAAAGTAGTCAAAACATGGCTACTAATCTGTATAAAAACAATGTTTTGTTAACAATAGAAACATAAGCTAGAAATATTGAGGTATTCAATATATACATCATATAACTTAGTGGCATTGTATCCTTTGTTGCAACCTCTAACTTTATCTACATTCTTTTTTGCAATCTCCCTATCCCTAGGGAGAATGACTCCTTCCATTAGGGCCAAAGACTTTGTCCTATTACCTAGGGTTGAGTTAGTATGTAGGATATTTTGAGCCCAACATGGCATGAAGTACTCACCTACTTCGTGATTTGGAATAAACTCGACATTATTAATGCCAAGAGCCTTATTCTTCTGAGCTTCTTTCAACCTCTCATTTAAGGCCTTTAATTTTTCAGATGGAGATTAGCCGATAAGCTCCTTCCTACTTCTTTTATTAGGTCTTGGCTCACTATTTGCTTAACATGACTACCCTTCAGTAGTCTTATGAGGGATGACTTGAGCCCAACTACTATTGATGATCTCTTGGCTAGAATCTCTTGGTACTTCCTATAGAGGAATATTTTCCAAGGAATGGATTACTTTAACTTGTGTGGCCTCGACGACCCCAATTTTGTCAATCTCTTATCATTTGTCAATAGGCCGGGTAACCTTTTCCTAAGCAGTTCCTTACTTTGTTGTTTTCTTTTTATGACTTTCTTTAGAGTGAGTGGCCAGGTACCCTGTGCTTTAATGCCTACTCATTTATCAAGTTTCAATGTTTTGGCCTTTACTTGGGCCAACAGTTTAATGGGATCTACATCGCCTACGCCCATGCCTACAATAGAAAGTGGAAGCATTAAAAATAGAAAAACAGAGAGAAATCAAGAACTTACGAGATCCATGCTAAGTGAAGCTCAAAAGTGACTATTCTTCCCTTAAGTCACGAGAATGGCTTTTCTCTTATAGCTCAACTTGATATAGTAACTGCTTGATAGCATACATTCTTTCTCAAAAAAGGGTGGTTCCCTATTGTAGACACCTAATTTTTGCCTCTTTTTTATTTTTTAGTTTAGGTTATAGGGTTCTAAATTAAAAAATTTTCAAAAACACAGGAAATTAAAGAAAACCACCAAAAATGAAGGAAATTAGAAAAAAATAGGAATTCAAGAAAAATACAAAAAATAGGAAAATAGGAAAAAACAAAAAAAATAAGAAATTTAGAAAAAATACAAAAAATGAAAAAATTTAGGAAAACATATAAGAAATTTGAAAAGTCATAGAAAATTTATAAAAAAAAGGAATTTAGAATATAATAAATATTTTAGGTCATTTAAATAGAATAGGATTTTAATTTAAATAAATTTGACTAAAGAACCGTTGGACTTAAGCTTAGATTTAAATTTAGCTCAGGCCAACCTGAGCCATATGTGCAATTTAATTGTAAATATGGATAAGGCATAAGTTAATGGCTTAACGGTAAAGCATTTAGACTAAGGCATTGGGTTTGGTTTGAGGTTAGGAGTTTGAAACTCATTAGAGCAATAAAAGTTAGTTTTTTATCTTTTTCTCTTGAACTCTATGTGTAGCTACATGTTGGGCTGTCACTAGGCCATGTGTCTGAAATTGACACTTGGCGCATTGTGATTCACTTAGACAACATACATTCTTTCCCCCCAATTTTTCCTCCCCTTTCCTTATTCTTCCTTATTCTTTTCCTTTTTTATCAAAACATGTAGACACATATAAGGGGGGAATTTTGTTTTAAAAACCTATACATAGTTAAGGGAAACAATGGAAAAACAGTAAAGGGGGAAATTTAGTGTCTTTTTTTTTTACAGAATACACACAAGGGGGTCCTACTCTTTCTCTCTCCCTCTCCTAACAGTCTCTTCTCTCCTCACTGTACTTTCTCTCCCTCTACCTTCTCTCTCGGCAACATACTCTCTCTTCATTTTCCTGACTCTCTCTTTCCAACATTCGATCTGTCTCCCTCTCGCTGCCTTCTCTCTCCCCAACTCCCTCACTGTCTACCATCTCTTTCACTCACTACCACCTCTCAGCCCTCACTCCATCACACAACTTGCTCACTACACACCCTTGACCCTCACTCTAGATACTGCATGCAACATATACCATCGCACAACATACACAGGAACCCACAACTTATTCACACACCAACTCACCACTGCACGACCCACACCCAGTGCTACAGCTGCCGTGACCCACAACCACTGTACTCTCTCGACCCATAACTCACCGATGTTACTTAACCCTTGCTTAAACACCAATCTACCTTTGGTAACCATCCGAACACACTGCCACAGCTATACTCCGACCCCTTTTGCAAGAACCAACATTGCCATCTGAGCCAATAATTACCAAATGGCCACAAAACATAGTGGCATTGTCCCTATACCCCCCAAACCCAATACAAACCACACAAAAACCGAATTTTCCCTTTAAGGTCACCCCAAAAATGCCCCTCCGATTGCCTCCAGTTTCTTTTATAGTTGGTAACCCGTAACCTGTTGGACCTGATCCATGGAGCTCCAACCTAACCTGACTCCGACTTGATCCAAAACCAGCCCGAGGATCTAATCCGTGCTACTAACCCGATCCAAATCCCCTTTGCTTGGTCCGGCCATTCCCCAATTTAATAATTGTTGCTATTTTTGTTTTTGTTTTCTTTTTTTTTATTATCTATTTTATTTTTATTTCATTTCTTGTAGTTTGTTGTAAAATAAAAAAAAAGAAAAAGAATAAGAAAAAAAGAAAGGAAAGGAAAAAGAAAGAAAAAAAAGAGAACGAAAATGTAGTTTATTTATTTGTTATTTTACTCAATCTAATAGATAAAATAAAATAAAAATAAATAAGTAAATAGGAAGAATAAAGATTGTTATTTCTTTTTGCCGCTTAAGAAACATATTTTTTTTAAAAATAAATAAAAATAAAACAGATCCTTTCCAAATTAGGGTACTATAGGTTTTCCAAAAATAAACCAATTTAAGACTCTTAGAAAATTTCCTCAAATGAACTTAAAACGGGTAAAACGCATAAACTTGGCAATTTTCCCAATGTTAAAATTAAATCAACCCGCTATATTTTCGCCAAACAAACTACGAAAGTTTGATCCCGAATAGCGGGTACGAAGACACCTGTATACAAGTATAGAGTGACTTAAAATATGGAAAGTTTTATTTTTTCCATTTTTACATATTTATGTACATTGATCAATTTAGTTGTGTGTATTATAATTAATTATTTTAGAAATTAAAAAGGGTATATTTGAAAAGCGAGGTTAAATTTGAAAAGTTAAAAAATGGTACCTATGTAAGGTTTAATAAATTAACCCCCAGACCTAGATCTCTGGTTTTCAAAAAGCCATATTTATAAATAAGTTTTTTTAATTGATAGACCGGTAGCTAAGTTATAATCAATCTACCTAATTGGTTATAACTTAACCCTTTTTCCCAACTTCGGTCGGGTAGCGACTCCAAATTTTTTCAAGTTGAGAAAAATGGTTTTCTTTATACCCTAATCAAGGATCAATATTACATGGGTAGGGTTTAGTATTGATTGGTTTAGAGAAAACCTAATTTTATAAAAAAAATCGAGAGGGTGAAAAACTAAGCTCGACACCCGTTTTTATACCGCCTTATTATTCTCTCAGCATCCTAAAGGAACATTTTGTTTTTCTTCCTTTCTTGTATCTTCTTTGTTGTACCAGCATCCTTTGGCATCAATTCGATATCTTTGGTATAGATAAGCTTATTCTATTGGGTCTAAAAATCTAATTCTTCATCTTATAGAATAGACACGAACTTGTCTTATCACTTGTGCATTTTAGACTAACCTATCTATAAATTTCTACCCTTGCCTAGCGGCCGTAAAATACTAACCATGGGGTTGCCTTCTTATTGTAAAGAAAAATCTAAACAATTGAGGTGTAGCCTTAACTTTAACCTCTTCACAAACTATCTCAAAAGCTATGAGAAATTGATAAGTGTTTGGTGACAACATACTCGGTGTAACTCAAAAATAATTAAAGAATTGCTTAGTGAAAGTAGAAAATGGGAAGTGTAGTCCAAAATTGAGTTATTTCAAATAAATATGAAACTCATGCTCCTTAGGAAAGCACACCTTTTCTTCTTCCCTCAACCTCTATAGATTCCATATTTTAGGAAGATCTTGCCAGTATTTATTGTATTTTGAAACAAGTGTTTTTTCGACACCACTCACCATTCCATCCTGAGAAATGCTAAAATAAATTACATTATGGTACAAGTGTTTCGCTATGTATCTTCCTTCTTTATCATCTTGATAATTATCTACTTGAAGAGAGTTGATACAAGCAAGTTTTTCCCATTGCTCCACTATGTTATTAGCTGAGCTACTTGAGGAACATATTGATTCATTCCTTTTCTAGGGAGGAGAGGTAGCCTTAGTCTCCGTTGCTTTAGAATCTGAAAGTACAAGTCAACAAATGGCATTGTGAACCATACCTGATTGAAGTTTTGCATAGAAAGTATGGATTAAGATAATGAAGATAGGAATTCTAGAGCAAATAAGAACTTAGATAGTTGATGAGGATGATGATAGAACAAAGAAAATTTATGTATGTAAAGAAATCCTTTATATACAAACGGATTTTCATCTTAACCTTAACTTACTTCTAATTGGAATAGGTTTTTGGTTGTACTGTCAGGCATGGATTAATGATGCGTGTTGAGTTGTTAGAGATTTGACAATTATCATATTACTAGTAGTTATTAGCCTTGTAGCATCATGATAGATAGGGTAATAGTTATCATACATATCACCATAGGAAGGTGAATAGGCAAGAAATTCAAAAGGTTGCAACCCTTTGGTTTAGAATATGATTCGTTACACTTTAAAGTAAAATCAAAACTTCTTATGTCACTCGGCATCCTGACATCTCCTTATAGTCTTAACCATTCAATCTCATCCATCTTCCCAAACTAGATATTAAATTTGTTTACTCCTATAGTTGAATTCTCGACCATAGGAGTCAAAGGAAAATGTTGACAATCGATTTTTACCTTATAACATTATTTGTCTACTCAACTGATGTGAGGCCGAGTTACTTTGTTTTTAGCTAGTGTCAACCAAAGCTCAACCAATTCAGTAGGCCTTAAAGCCAAGCTTGTTAACACATCCGGTTTAAACTTAGGAAAGTGGAGTGAACAATTATGATCCAATACGATCTCATTACATAACTGCTCATACTTCTATATCTTTAGCATGTGTTTGATTATGAGATCTCCATGTGTCCCACTATTAATGATTGGCTACCATTTTAGACAACCAAATTTCACTTATAAATATGAAGATGAGGCACTGTAAGACTTTTATGACCCTAAACTTTATACTTATCTTACCTCTATCAAAACACATTTACTCACTTAGGTTTCTATGTTTTTATAAGAACTAGATCCTATCCTAAAATAGCTAAAAAACGAGCACCATATCAAATAGCAACTTCAACACTTGCTTTGTTTCGTAATAGAGAAAATAGAGTACAACAAATTATGTAAAATACTTCAAAAACAAGACACTACAAACACTTAGCTATTGATCATAACCTAATAAAGGCATATTTTATTTATGTTTTAATGTGTAAATTAGATAGAATTATTATTGATTTTATAGAAATCATTAAGAATTGGTACTTTAGTATTTTCATTTGGACAATTCAAGTATTAGAGGATTCAGAGTGGAAATACGGTCAATTTAGAGAGGTTTTATGCAAACGAAAAAGCCTGAATCGAGCCATAGCACGATTGGAATTGAAGGTAGCTAGCCTTAGGCCGACCTACACTGTACATCGGCAGCTTTGGATGTCTATGCTGCTAGCCTTGGAAGATATACCATCGCCCTTCTTGGCTAGCCATCAATAAAAAAAATCCATTTGAAAGCAACCTTAGTTTTCTCTATAAATAGATGTATATTTCATAGTTTAGACGAACTTTTTCATCTTCTTTAGACTTAAAAGAGTCTTAGAAGCAATTAGGTTTTATTTTAGAAGAGTTTTTCTTGGAATTTCTTAGATCGTTGAGAATATTTCACATTTGCTGTGGAGATTAACTTTGGAGTTACAATTAAAGTCTACTCATTACAATTACAGAATTGGTGATCTCTATTTTATTTATGTTTATGCAATTCTATGATTTATTCCTACTTTTAAATATGACCTTCTTTGCAAATTCAAGTATTATCTATACTTTTGTTTTAATTTCCATAGCTGGCTAAGTTTTATTTATTAGAATTGTTGAAACCCTAAGTAGTTGAGATGAGAATTGTATTCATGTTATACAGTTAATAGATATATGGATAATTCATGATTGCAATTTCTATGATTCCAATTATAATTCTCTAATTGATTATAATTATTAGAACCACTATTGATACTAGAGTTTATATGGGGTTTTTTTAGAAATTCTTGATTAATTTGATTGACTAATGTGGGAGTGGCATTAATTGGATTAATTAGAAATTATTTAGGGATTAATGTGATGTTTTGAGATTAATTATTCCCTAAGACATTAAGGATATTTAATTTAGGACATTAGACAATCATAGCATTGGGAGAGGTATGATTGTAATTTAGAGTCCACTAGTAATTGGAGATGTGGGAGTTGACCAATTAATGAGTGGTAAGGCATAATAAGTTCTTAAGTTTTAAGGCATAATAAGTTCACTTGAATAACCATATAACTATTAATCTATATAACATGATAATAATTTGATTTGCACAACTAGGGTAGATTCTATTTTTCCCACAATTCTCAATTGATTGCTTAGTTTTAGATATTTTATAATAATTTCCTTTTTGATAGTGTAAGGTAATTATTAGACTAGTTAATTCACAATTTAATTTTGATTGCCTGAATATTGATAAGAACTAGTATAGGATTACTAATTTCTTAGTCCTCGAGGGATCGACAACCTTACTCGCTCTGTATTCCTTGAGTCTGACCTAGTATACTTGTTGAAGTATTCGCGATTTAATTTTATATAGAGTTTAAGTGGATCATAACCTCAAGCTCTGATACTAGGAAATATGATGTGCCTTACAGATTAGTTATCACAAGATCTTATTATAGTTAGTTAGATGGGCCCTTCAAGATATTAAAGAAAGCACAAATGGATGGGTTTAACTTTTCCAATAGCTTCATAAGGTTACTCATCAAATATAACTCACTAATGAACATGACAAAACTTAGGCTTAGCTTAATATGATGTATAAGTAAAGAACTAAGGTCCACTTACTAACCTTACGCTACTAACAAGATTAGATAAGATTGAAGATTTGTAACTTGAGAGGGTTATTCACAAGACATAAGAGAGAATATTCATTAACAGTATGGTGATGATGGATGATTCCAACTACAAATGATAAGGGACTATTTATAGTAAGTCCCTAGGGCAATAAGGAAATGTGTGAAATTACATAAAGGGTAATACAAAGTAAAGGAACCTAGTACATATATTGCCAAAAGGGGAAAATGGAACAATTATGACAAAGAAAATATAGTATAATGTTAGAAAAAGTTAAGACAGGTGGCGTGTTATCATTCCCTCTATACATAGGGTAGTGAAGTATTGGAGCAAAGTTGTTTGGGTGAAGAGATAGATCGACAAGAGCAAGTTGAGAGGTTGGCATTCAGGTGCTCGATGCTCGTAAGGTCAACACTAGAGTTCTTGATACTTAATAGGTTGGTCATACTAGAAATGTTTGAGAGCTTGGCATTTGGGCATAAGATAGAGTAGATTAGGGTATGTCCGAGGTGGGCATTTAAGGAGTTCATTTATAGGCCTTCTTGGTATTAGAATTCATCATGGTAGAGCTAAGGAGATAGAATCATTCTTATAAGATCTTGTAAGCCCTTAAGATGAGCTTAGAAGAAAGGTTCGAAGGTCGTCATTCTATCACTTAGCACTTTAAGAACTACTAAATTTCAATAATCAATCCAATAATTTAGATAAGCCTTATCACTTAAATAAAAACTAAACTAGAGATTAAAACAATCATCAACATGCTAAGAAGATGTTATAGAAATTTCACCACTTTAGCTCAAGAGGAGGGAAATCTTCTCTTAACTGTTTTATGTTTTGAAAACCTAGACTAGTTGCATGTTGCATCAATTTGTCATCTGATCATCTCTCTACTTCTTTCCATTTTCATTAGGAGGCTTTTTAAATTCAAATTAATTACTTTATTAAACCTGATTAGCATTGAAAAAGAATCTTGCTCCTTTAACAAAACAAGTCCTATCCATACTATTTTAGTCCTTTTAATTATTTAATAATTGTCAGTAGGAAAGCACCTCATTCTTCTGATGGACCATGGCTAATCATTAGTAATTTTCATTACATTTCCTTTTTGCAAATTGGCAATGGGAAAGAGTTTTATTATTTTAAGGGACTAAAGTTCATCCTTACCAATCTTTATTAACTCTTTCTTAATTCAATTAATACCTTCAATTACATTGATTTTTCAAAAGACTTTTAAAGAACAAATCTCCTTTGTTATCTAAAATAAAAAGAAAAAAATTGAAGAAGAAAGATAGATAACTATCTTCTAGAAATAAGCTTACAAATCAAATAATTAGTCCTTGACCCATCTATATCTATCGTAATCTTGAGTCTAAGTCTAAACTTAAGTAATAGGGAACTCTGAATCATAAGGATTTAATTATTCAAATTCAATAAGGTGTCCTAAAGTCATAAAGGATTTCATAATATTTGAAAAGATTTTGCTTACTTAATATATAGTAGCTGTAAATTTCTAAGATTTCTAATTCTTGAAAAATTCAAAAGCTTTTGTATCTAAATTATTAACATACATAACATATCCTGTCCTTCCATACTTAAGTTGTACATTGTCCTCAATGTACATTATAACAAAGCAATTCAAAATAAAAAGTGAAAGAACTGGGACTTACGTGATTTTTTGCATTGATCTTTGAAAAATTTTGAAATCCGATATCTAAATTCTGTTAATCCAATTAAACTTGAGGTTTTCATTGTATCTAACTAGAATGAAATAACTATAAAATGAAAAGTAGAAGTTAACTAAATAAAATAAATTAAATAAACAACTATTAATCTATGTATCAAAATGTTAGCATCTTATAGAACCTACAAATCATCAAAAGTTAAATAGTTATCTAAAGGAAAAGAGTAACAGTAATTAAGTTAATTAAGTTTGGTCATCCAAAAATAAAAAAATCAAACCAAGTTTTTGAAAAGAAAACAAGAAATCCAAAGGAAATTCACTAATCATCCTTGTCTTCATCCTTACCTACCTCTTCAATCTCCTCTTCTTCTGTCTCTTCATATGAGTCAAGAGCTAGCATAGGTGGTGGTTGGATTCCATGATGGGTAGAAAACACTTCCATCTTAACCTCAATGCAATCTAGTTAGTGTGTCAAGATCCTTTCCTTCTTTAGTATTTTCCTAATCAACCTCTTATTCTTTCTAAATACTAATGGGGATGATCCATATTATAGTTGAGATGATGAAAATGTTACCTCACCAACTGGCTCAAAGAGTGGACCCTCAAATGCTAGAGAAAGTCTCATCACCTTTATTGACTCATAGCTCAGTAGAGTAAGAGGCTCCACTACTTGCATGAAGGGAAGGTCATGAAAATAAGGAGTGTTTCTCGCCAATGTGGTGACAAAGGGACCAACAAAATGAAACTTGAATGACCTTCCGTAGCTTAGTTTCAAAGAAAGAAGGCCATCTCAACACCCAAGTTTATGGGCATCGTTCAACTATGTTGTGTTGGTACAAGATATCCGTTTCATTTACTACTCCTTAATTGTTCTTCCTTTCAATAAAACCCTTGGTGTATTTACAGTAAATCAATATGAGAGTAGGATCTCTCAACTTAGAAGCTCTAGACCTCCTTGGGTCATAAGTTCCTTCTTCATTAGTTAAATTTTCCTACATATAATAGTATATACCCATATGGATAGTAACTCATCAAATGGCATGGTCACTTCGTGACCATTACACTTAAAATATAGAGTATTCTCCTTACCATGTTCAATAGTGTCATATGCTGACTTTAGGGTGCTTAAAACTTCTAGCATCAATTCCTTATAGACTAGCTTACTGATTATCAATAGTCAGTCCCATCTACCAAATTCAATCATCTACCTGACTTTAGCATCATAACTAGCCTTAACAAGTGGTTCCCAACTTAAGTATAAGGTCTAATGAAATTCCTTCCTTGACAACTTAGTGTATCCCTTCCTTTGCTGTGATTCTTGGAATGTTAGTAGGGGATGTGTAGGAGTGGCACCTGAACAGTTTTTGTAAATAGCATGTTTAACTTTTGGTATGTTTTTGAAATAAAAAATAAAGAGAAGATTTTAACTTTGATAAAAACAAACTCATGCTATATGAATAATTGCTAATCCAATAATTTAACAAGACTAAAAAATAATTGCTAGTTAATTGCATCAAGCAAGATATGAAATCTTAAATTAGCTGTAAACCCTACTTTTATTGGGCCTAAGATTTGACTAAGAGTGTTTCTCGAACGTTCTCAAGGATAAACTAAACTAAGAACTTAAGTTTACATTTAGAAATGAATGAAATTTTTCCAATTCAAAAACCAATTATCGATAAAACCTGAGTTTGAAGAACTATGAGCTCTAAAGTCACTTAAGACCCTAAACCCTAAAACAATTAAGGAATTTTAACCTTAAGCAACTAATCGATAATTTAATTTGAATAATTTCATTTAACTCTAGAAAATTTCACAATTTTATAAGAATTGAATCATAAATTACAAAATAATGCAAGAAGAAAATCCTAAAACAATTTCCTGTAAGACAATGCCCTTATCTTTATGCCAAGCATTACATATAGATAAGTAGACCAACCAATCACCTTAAATGACTTATCAATTGAAAGTTGGAATCATGTATCAATTGATAACCTATCCAAATCTTATGATAAGACACATTCCTTATCACCTTTCCACCTGTACTACATATAGACAAACTTTCACAAGATTCCATATGCTTAACTTCAATAAAGGAGACAAGACAAGTCCATGCCCAAAAAGGACATCCCATGGCAGGTTTGAACAAGAAGGAGAGGGGGGCCATGCTTTTGTCTTTCATCCATCAATCACTTTCTCTTATATACCGCTATTCACTCCTTAATGCTTACATCATTAATAGTTGCAATTATTGACTTTTATGTAAGCTACAAGACAATAATTTCAAGCCTCTTAAACACACATTCACTCACATTCCAACCGGCCACTCTTGCATCATTTTCTCTCACTTTCCATTTCATTTTCACTTCCTTTTTCTCTCATTTGAAACCAGCCTAAAAAGTAGGAACACTTAGGCCCCATAAAATCAACTTTGCCACCACTTTCTAAGCTTCACTCGCAGTGCTTTCATTTTCTTTTTTCTTGTGTCTTTCTCTTCCAACATCTAATCTCCTTTAGGACCCTTAGAACCTTCCAAAAACCCTACTCTAAAGGATCAAATAACTTGGGTTTCCAAAAAGGTGCAAAAGAAGGAAGTAAGGTTAAGAGCTTAAGTGGAATCTTTGTGCACAACCACTATACTTTGCTTTAAGGATGAGTAAGTGTTTCCTATGTTGGTAGGTTAGTGTTCATGTTAGGAGACTTTGATTTCTTGAAGATATGAGTGTGATTATAAGTTGTTATAACATCAAAGACCATCCTAAGAAACAAACTCATGAAACCCTTACATGAAGTTGAAATATGAGCACGTAAAGTTGGTGTTTTGTAAATATACTTGTTTAACATTTTGAATGAAAGGTTTTAAGTTGAGAAAATCTTGAAACAAGAACTTGAATGAAAGATGAACATGTTGGATGTGAGGATTCAAAGATCATTTGGATGTTGATTTTATTTCCATTAAGCTAAACATGCTCAAATCTAGACTTAGGTTAAGGAAAAATCCATCACATTAAGTTTTATGAGGAAACCAACTTTGTATAACTTGAGCTATGATATGGAAGTTGTAATAAGTATGAGATCTTCTATTTTTCGTGTAAAGCATGAGCTAAAGAATCATCCTATGGAAGAAAAGTCAAGTTAAGATTTGAATACAAGTAGTTTAAGTTCATGATCCAACACCTAAACTTAAGGAAATGATGAAGCAAGTTGGAAAACCAAATCATAAGCCCTCATATACAAACCGACCAAATCTAGAACATCCTTAAAAGACACTTAAAAATATGATAAAAGTGAGTAAACAAAGTGAAAAGACCAACCTAGGCTTATGATAATATATTAAGCTTAAAACTTAAAACTAAGCTTAAAACATTCTAAACGGGCCTCAAATATCAAGTTGAACCATCCTTAAATTTCTGACCAGTAACTTAACACATCCATAAGAATTGTTTTAAGACTTTCAAGAAGCCCACAAAATACTCTCTAAGCCTAAGAAAGTGATCATCTTTGAATTGAATCAAAAACAAGCCCATTTGACATTTTAAGCCCACTAAATAGCCCATGAAGTGGTTAATAGCCTTAGGAGTATAAATCAAAGTTGCAAATTTGATCTTAAGGAATATTTTGAGCTTAGAAAGAAATCTTCAAACCAAGCCCAAAGAATTTCTCAAATTACCATGAAGCCTATTAACCAAACAAGGCCCAAAAGCACTCCAAAACATGAGGACTGCTACTATTCTGACTTATGGACAAATTTATGTGCCTCATCTCGAAAATCTAACCTCACCATGTTAAACTACACTCGTAAACGATGAAGATTGACTATAAGATCATGAAAATTGGATTTAAAATGAAAAAGTTATACGCAATTAAACTTTTAAGTAAAAACTGGGAAAAGATACTAAAACTAGTCAAGAGTATAACTTAAGGGATTTTAGCTTAGTATCCTAAGTCTATATAAATTCTTTATAGTATCATGATTTCCATAACTAGGGAACCCCGTGTACAGAGACGATTTGCCCTTGGATTACTTTAATTGACCGCATGGTAAAGTGAGTAAATTCCCAATGACTCTTTACTTGATTTTGCTTGTAGAATAGATGCACCTAAACTTATATAAATCTCCAAACCCCAACTACAGGGGGTGTAATTCTGAGTCATATGCAGTTCCTAGGTCACTGAATGCGTTGTTCGGCATACTGATTGTTCATGCATTCATATGATTGTACATCTAATAAATTTCTACTATGTGATACTGACAAGGGTATTTATCTAACTAAGCTTAAGCCTACACTCCAATAGATTTCTTTTGATGCAGGAAAATCTCTTCAGTAACCTGGGCCGAGGCGTGCTTGTGGTAAGTCTCGTGTAGGGATGGGTTGGAGCAACTAAAGAGCGAAGAGGAAATTTTGTAATAGATTTGTACATAATTAGTTACATTTATATTTTTGTTTATAACATAGATTAAAATTTCTAATGCAGTTCCCTTATGAACTGCATTTGTTTGTAATATTATTTTGGTGTGGATCTTACGAGTCCACACGTCTAGTTAATTTATACTATAGAAGTAATTTTAGTTAAATTGCTCTATATTACTTATTTATTGGCCTGGTGGTAACGTATAATAGAAGAAGACTTGTGTGTCGTATAAAAGATCTACGATCAGTAAGGAGGTTGATAGTAAACCTTCGTACAATACACGGTGACTTACTACGACAACGATAGTGTTAGGTTGTGATATTAGCAATAGGTCGTATAATAAAATCGTAACTTTAGAATCATAGATTAATGAAAATGTAGGATTAATTCATGATTAATCTTATATCTATTCACAATCTCTATATTGATGAAATTGTTAGCACTCAATATATATTTTCTCAAAACTTGTTGTCTATAATCTATTTATATGTGCAATTATGTTAATAACAAATTCCATATTCCTAGCATAAATTTTATAACATGTTGAAAACAATTCTACTTCAAGAAACTCAATCAATATTAAAAAAATCATGCATTTTTATGGATTACTCTAATTGTATATTGTATGTGCAAAGATTCAGTTATGAGAGTCGCATGTGTATTGTGTGTTAAGTCGTGCTATACTTGACTAAGGAAATGACTTAAACTATACATATGAGATTATTAAGTGAGGTAAGATAGGCAGGAAGAGTAAGCAATCTCGGTAAGGTACTAATATATACGATGACAAGTTGAGGAGCTCAATGGCATTAAACTTTACTATTGATAAAAAATGAGATAGCGTTGTTGAAATATTTAAGTGTTTGATTTTTTAGGTAATCTGGTAGAGTAATGGCATTAGTGGCTTCTCCAAATGAGGAGTGAAATAGACGTATTTATAGGAAATGATTGTTTATCCCATCCTTTTGATTATGATAGTAATTAATGGCCAAAATTGAACCCATGTAGTAATGGATCTCAAGTGGAATCTTTCATAGGTTTAGGCTTAACAAAGGCCTTATATTTTAATGTGAGCCAAACTAAGAAAGGTTAGATTAGATTGACTAATCCAATAGGCCCTACGTTAAGTCTACCATACCAAATCTTCTCTAATCATTGCAAATTCTTATGAGCTTTACTCTTTGGGCCCTATGATCTTAGCCGAAAGAGTGAATATCCATTTCAATTATTGAGCATAAGGCCTAAATTTAGATTTAGCCCTCTACACATATAACTTTGATTGACAACAAGTTTTTATGGTTCTAACATGAGTTCACAATATTAACAAGCTAATAACATAGATTCCATCACTTTCCTTCCTTTTCCTTCAATAGGCAACACAACCTCATAGTCTTCATGATTTCAATCATTAGTAAACATGTATGTTTCAAGTGATTTCTAGCAAACAATGGGTAAATAGCATGTTTTATCATATTATTTTTACTAAATCACTTCTAGAAACTAAAGTTTCTACACATGCAAGCTACATTGTTTATCATGAAATCTATAGACACCTCATTTTTGCCTCCCTTTATTTTTAGAACTTTCAAAATAAGGTAAGGGGTCATAATTTAGAAAAAGCACAAAAAATAAAAGAAAATTTAGAAAACTACAAAAAATAAAATAATTAGAAAAAAACACCAAAAAATAGAAAAATACAAAAGGTAGAAGATGTAGAGAAGAAAAAATCATAAAAATGGAAATTTTACAAAGAGTTACAAAAGGTAGAAAATTTAAGGAAAATTTAGAAAATAAAAAAAATTATAATAAATAATTTTTCTTTAGATAGTTTCGTAGAATAGACTTTTTTTTTTTTTTTAAATTTAGCCCTAGTGTTTCTAAGGCCTTAATTAGGGGAAGGGTGTTAGGTTTGGGTTTAGATTTAAATCTAACATAACTGACCTTATCTATATGTGAAATTTGATTATATATATGAATAAGGCATATGCCAACGACTTAACAGTAATATACTTAGGCTTTCACTTGGGTTTATCTTAGAGATCAAGGGTCCAAATCTCACCAAAGGTAAAACATTGCCTTTTGTTTTTCTAAAAGACATTTATGCCATGTGTTATGATGTTATTAGTTTACTTGCTTGGTTGTGATTTGTGGCACTTCATGGACACACTATGTCAAGCGTACATGTTAGGTATGTGGCATGACATGTATCATATATACGCAGTAAGACTACGGCCATGTATTAGCTACGTGGCTGATATGTAGGATGTTACATCATTGGCTACATGTCTTTTAAGAAACGTGGTACTTTCCTATTGGATTATACAGTTGATGTAGTGCCACATCAACACTACGTCACTGTCTCTTTCCTTCACTTTCTCTCCCTTTCCTTCATTTTCTCTAGATTTTCCGTGCATTCCTTCCTAGTCAGATGACTTTAGAATCGATTTTAAATAACTTTTTGTTGCAATTTTGCCAAATCAATGGTGAGATTACAAACTAGGTGTTGTTAGTGGATTTTGGTAATTGGATTTATCCTATAAAGAAAGGAAAATCTCTTGGTACTGAGGCTAGCTTGGTACTGAGGCTAGTCCGGTGCAGCCACTCTGATGCCTAAGTTAATGAATGAGAGTAAGGAAAGTTAAGTGAGTGGTAAAGAGTTATCAGATCCCTCTTATAGTGTTTCTTGCCAATATTTATAAGCGAACATCATATCTAAAGTGGCAATTATTGGAATGATTAACAAGATACGTAGAGGCCTCTTGATCAGACACAATCCAAAAATGTAGGAAGAGTGGGTAGTTATATAATATAACCAAGTCAAGTGATAACTATTTGTGCCACTTTACTCAATTTAAATCAAATGTTGGTTTACGTTACTTAGCATCAACTGAGGATTGAGTTACTCATCATGTCGATGTTACTCAGTATGGCCAAGAATAGAGTCTCTCATCATATAGGTAGCCGAATAGTCGAGTAATGGAAATTTAACTATCAACATTTGCTTCTCAACTCCTATGGTTGTAAACCCCTACATTTTTTCGATCTAGCATCTAAAGTAGACTTGAGTATGTTAGATAATATAGGAGTTGACAAGACTAATGAAAGTGAAAACCTTAAAATAACTAGCCAATCGTGTATAAAATTTTTCTATCCTAAATGTATGTAAACACTAAAGATTTCATTCGAAAGCGATAAAAACCCAAAAACTATAACCTTCAAGACATATGAGCACTAATTCATCATAATATACCCTAAAACCCTAATTGATAATATAACCTTCGTATTTTGTCAAATCATTAGTGAAAGATTAAAGATAACTTTCAATCATACATAAATATTTAGAATCCTTAAGTAATCCTTTAAAAACAAAGATATTACATCATAGAAGTATATAATTAGGATAGTAATACATAGAGTTAGGGGTTTAGTTGACATTTAGGTTACATGTAGTAAACTTTAATATCCTAATTGATACTTTTCATACTAGTTATATTAAGTAGCCTACCAAATGATGTATATAGGATATAAATACCTAAAGTAAGATCTCATTATCTATTTTTACTAATCAATTCACCAAATGTCTCATTTCCTTTTATTTCCTTAATTTTTCTCTTAATTTTCCTTAATTACTACATTTTGTATACTAAATGGCATATACTTTTGGAAAGTTGACTAAGTCAACATGTAGAAAAGTCAACAAAAGATACTTTTACTTTAGAAAATATCTAAGTCATCTAATGATTTCTTTTCTTTTCTTTTCTTTTAGCTTTTTCTTCCCTTTCTTCTCTTTAATTGCCGTCCATACCTTGTCCCCCTTCTAGGCCCCACTTTCTTCTTCTTTTCAAACATAACACAAAACAAAAATCAAACCCTTACCCTACCTCTATTGCCATGAACTTCCCTTTCCCTTTCACTTTCCAAATTTTTCCAAATTTGCATCTATATTTCAAGAACAAACTAAGGTATGTTATTATGTTATTATCTATTGCTTCATATTATTTACTAGTTAGGTGAAGAGGTAGATTAGATGAGTAGTTTATGTGTTGTGTACATCTATGTTGAAGAAGGCGTAAAGCTTCAATCTTTAGGTGTAGAAGAGTAGAAATCATTGTAAAGTGGAAGAAGATACATGTGTATATGTCTTTAGGTATGTGTACATAAGGGTATACTAGAGAAATACAAGTATAGAGACCTTTGTACATAAGTATTCATTATGTACATAACCTAAACTAAGAGATATACTAACTATACATACCTATACCATGCTAAATATACTCTTAAAACACAAAGAATGAAATTAGAGAAGCCTTCTTAAGAGGAATTTTAGGCATACGAAATTCATAAAAAAATATGTATGTGACCGTATGTATATATGGGTATATGTACAAGTATAAATACGGTATGACTATAAGCATATGTATAAATATACTAGTATACATATAAGTATAGTAAAGGTATAAGTATATAGTTAACATATGTAAAGTGTATATAAGACACTTAAGTATGACATAAGTATGAGGTAAGGCTTATGTAATTAAATGATGATGTAAGTAATGATGCAATTAAAAGATGACATAAGCTATGATATAAGTAAATGATAACATAAACAATGACATAAGCGATTGATGATATAAGCATAAGTTTATAAAATAAGAAATGAGAAGAGTACATAAGAATTAGGTACATAAATTAGTAAACCCTAATATACTTCATAAATTAGATTAAACATAATTAAGTACATAAATTAGTAATATCAAGGTAAAATTCTCTAAGTATAAGAATCTAAGGGCTAACTAAATCATTAAGTACAAACATAGGATATAAATATAAGCAATAAGAATAATTAAGCTTCAGTAGTTAAAAATTTCCATAAAATTTGGTCCATATCGTAAAACATGGGTCTTAACATCTAAAATGGACATCACTGTGTGAACGTGTATTTGAAAACGATGAAAAATGACTATAAATTCACAAATATCATAAATAAAACAAAAAAGTTATATACGATTAATGATATAGTCTAATCGGATAAAAGTTGATAGTAATCTAAGTAGAACTGGGTAAATAGATATTTAGAATTACTAGTTAATTCAATTACATACTAGCATTATTTAACTAAATGATCAGGTGATCCCGAGGTCGGCGAAGATCTCCCGATTAATTACTACGACTAGAGCGAGTCATCATGGCCGAGTAAGTATTTGCCCTATGATTCCATGCTTGTATGTGATTATAGATAGTGGACCTAAATGTTATTCTTAATTGACTATTGTGTAGGGTTGGGAAATGCTTGTGTATGTTATTACGTGCTGAGTTGTGAATTTACCTTAAGTACAGATAATACTTTGTTTGTTGCATAGTAGTATATAAAATGATTGTGTATACTATTGAATGGTCACATCATAATTGGACTTAATTATACTCGGCTTATAAGAAGAAACTGGTACATGCATCAACATGCATTGCATAGACACAATTCCGGTTGTCACATCATACAGAGGTAAAGAGAGGCCATTTAGGGGTTGTTATTATTAATTTATTGGTTCTGTATATTGCACTTGTACAAAATGACTTTATCCTAGCTCGCGGGAATACTAAGCGTTGGAAGTACCAACTGCTTGGCTAAGGGTCGAGTCTAAAGGCCTTCGTTTAGGGGTGAGTGCGGACTACGGGAGCCCACTCACGATTATACTAAAACTTGGTTTTATGAAAATAAAAGACTTATTTGATTTAAGTATGGAACGTGGAGTTTCACAGTAAAGTAAGTTCTAGTATAATATCCAAATTTGATTGGTGCCGTATATACTCCAATCCTAACTTCGGAGGGCATTAAATCTGAGTTATGTATATGGACTAGTTACCTATATGTATTGTTTGGCATTCTATTGGATCATTCATTCATATGCGTGAATGTAATATATTTACAACTTGCCTGTGGTCTGACTGAGAGTTTTGCTCACTAAGCGTAAGCTTATACCCCTTTACACTTTTGTTGTAGGATAACTTATTCATAGAAGCTGGCTGGAGGATGCCATAGGTTAGCTTGGGGACTTAGGCAAGAGCAGCCATCCGGTATATTGAGAGAGAGCATATTATGTAGACTCTTACTTATGTACTTTTGTTTTAACAGTAGCATAGATCTAGATGTAATAAATTACTGTGTATTGTAAACGTTGTAGTTTAAATTTTATATAAATATGTTTATGTGATGATATCATATGGATCTGTATGTTCTTGGAAAAACTAGTGGTTGTAGAGTCTTGTATATTGTGTGAAGAGTTCATGATTGGAAGGATAACCAATCAGGGGTTCTTCGTACAGTATACGGTGTTTGCCACAACTAGGTCATCCTCAGTTTGTGACAATGGTCAAGTGTTCAACTATGGGAGTAAACATCTTAGTGTTCTATGGGGTTAAGTAGGGAGTAATTTCTCAAATGCCAAGTAATCAGAAAAGTTCTTTGATTTCCGAGAGATGGATCATGTCCTATGCGAAAGGTTGCAACTTTAAATTTTCCTGCTTATTAGAAGTTCAAGTGGTCGTACAAATGACAGTTGTCACATTAGCCATAATTATACCATAGGCCATAATAACTGTTAGAGCCTCGGCAATTGTTGGATCTTTGTCTCAAAGCATGCGTTAGTAATTTGCACTATCTTCTAAATAGCACATCATTTCTAAGAGAGTATTTGAGAGTTTTTCGATAGCAGAATTAGACATTACAGTCGCATTCATAAGCTTTCTCTTACTTTTGATATTTCATCTTTAACTTCAAACTCTTCAAACTTTGTGAATTTATAATCAATCAAGTATGGTTCGTAATACAATTCGTCGACTTATCTTTTTGGATTCCGAAGCAATGGAGACTAAGGCTGCTTCTTCCCCTCCAAAAAGGAGCAAGACAACGTATTCCTTAGGTAGTTCAATTGATGGTGCGATAGTATAGTGGAGTGGTGAGAAAAACTTGCTTCAATCAATTCCCTTACAGCCGATATAACTGAGATGATAAGGAAGGAAGATTTGTGGCTACGAATTTGTAAATTAAAATAGTCTACTTTCGTGATTCGCTAGACGGAGTAATCAATGCCATCAATAGTGTCCTTGTTTCGAAATATAACAACTACTGGTAAGACTTTCCAGGGTCATGTAATCTTAGGAGGTTGAGAGAGGAGGAAAGAATGTGTTTTTTGAGGGAGCGCAAGTTTCACATTTATCTAAAGTATCTTGATTTTAGATTGCGCTTCCCTTTCTCAATATTCATCAAGCAATTCTTCAATTATTTCCTAATTGCACCAAGTATGTTTTCACTAAATACATATCGGCTTCTAGTAGCTTTCAAAATAATTTGTGAAGAGGTTGAAGTCAGGGCTATGCCTCAACTGCTCTGATACATCTTTACAATTAGGAGGCAACCTAATGGCTAGTACTTTGCCACTGTGAGGCATGTGTGGAAGTTTATAGATGTGTTGGAGTCCAAGATCTATAAGTAGCATGACAAATTTATGTCAATAGTTTCAAATGAGAAGATAGATTTCTGGACTCGATGGACTGAGCCAATCTACACTAAAGACATAGAGTTGATGCTGAATGATGCTGTTACAGTAAAGAAGATTCAAGAAAGGGGGAAGAACAAAAAGTTCTTCTGGGATGCCAAAAGGATAATAAGGCGTTATGAAAGTGGAGAGTTGATCTTTTTTGAGAAGGAAGGTACGCTAATGAGTAACCGCCATACCGAGTATAGCTACAAGAGGAAAGCCGTTCTTGTGACTTGAGGGAAGGATTATTGCCTTTGAGCCTTACTCGATATGGAGAATGTAAGTTCGTTCGTTTTCCTTACATTAATATTAATATGTCTCCTTTATATTACAGATATGGGTGTTGGTGAGGTGAATTTGGCCAAATTATTAGCCCGAGCCAAGGCTATGAAATCAAAGGCTGACAAGTGCATGGCTATTGTTATTACCACTAGGCTAGGTATTATGAAGAAAGTAGTAAACAAGGGTGTAGCGAAGCAGGTGCTAACCCAAAAGAAGACCTCCCAACCGATTGAGAAGCGGAAAGGCAGTGAGAAGCCTAGATTGGTCGAGGCCTTACATACCAAGGTACTTCCAGTTTAGGATATTCCATTTGCTATAGAGCCAAGAAAGGGTATTTCAAAGACTAAACCCCAAAAAGAGGTTGAAGCAACTATAGTTGTCAAAGGTCGTCACTAATGGTGGAGGCGGTGCTAAGCATTAGCATTAAACGACTTGGGGGAAAGAACTTGTCAGCCAATCACCTACCAAGAGGTCCAAAGAATTGGACAAAAGGATGATGGAGGCCATGCGTAACAAAGCTCTTGGTATTAGTAGTGTCGAATTCGTTCCCAACATAAGGGTTGGTAAGTACTTCCTCCCATGTTGGAGCCATCCCATCTTTCATACCAACTTTGTAAACCCTATGAATTTAGCTATTTGAGAGTAAAATCAAACTCTAGTACTATAGATAACTTCATGAGTTGATAAAGTTGAGTAAGATTAAAAATTTTATTAAATTATAAATTTAAATATATTATAAGTAATAAAAATCCTAGAATTTTGATTGAAACCTAAATCACATACAAAAAACTCTAAATCCTATGTAAGTGTAAATACTCGAGATTGAACTTAAACTTGACGAAAACCCTAAAATTATAACTTTAAGCTTATAAAATAAATAAATTTACCTCATTAGTAATAAAACCCCAAGCAAACACGATTATTGACTAATATACGTAATTGCATAAAATTATTAACTAACGCATAGAGATAACTCTTAAATATTATAAACGTAACGAGTAATAATTTAATTAACAAAATTTTTATAAAATTTCATAATTATTAAATTTATAATTTTTATATTTAGAAAAGTCTAATTTTTATTTTTATTTTTCCTTTTTCTTCTTTTCTTTTTTTTTTCCTTTTCCTTTTTCTTCCCCTATTTTTTTTTCTCCTTACCACGTCCCACTTCTAGAACTTATATTTTGGTTTCCACTTGTGGTTGATTTCTTTTTATTGTGTGTTAATTATGTGTATAAGGACAAGTTAATAGATAAGCCACTGTCACATCAAAATTAATGTCTTGTTATTGTCTTTTCTTTTTCTTTTCCACAGTATAGCTTTTCTTTTCTTCTTGGCTAGTTGGACAACTTTGCTTCCAAACTTTTTCCTTCTTGTTCTAAGTCAAGTTCAATTGAATACTCAAAAAAGGAAAAAAAAAAAAAAGAAATGAAAAGAAAAACTCCACCAAAAATTTTCTTTCCTTTTTCTCTTCTATTCATTTCCTTTTCTCAACTTTCTACTTATATATCAACAAGTTATTTAGTATACTAACTGGGTGATAGACATGTGACAAGTATAACAAGTTATTTTGGTTTAATAGTTATATTTGCTATTTTAAGGAAGTGAGTATATAGATGCTAGCATACAAAGCAATCATTCATTCAACAAACAATCAATATAAACCACCTTGCAACTTTCTACTTGTATAACCCATAGGGTTATGATAGACTCAGCCCTAGGAGACAAGATGAAGTCTTTAGCATTACCGGAAGGTATTATTCTTCCCAAGGATAAAGAGATCGCTAAGAAAGATGTCGACAGGGTTAGCTGTTGTAATAAGGCTCATATCATGGCTAAGTTGTATGATATAAGTATATATTACATCCTTTTAACTGTTATGTTTGTTTAGTTGCCAAAATTCCTATTCGTTTTTAGATAAGCATCCACGTTCTAACAGCTCTGGATGAGGCTAACAAAGAGATGAAGAAGGTAATAGCAAAAATAATCTTTGTGTATTTTGCTAGGTCATTTGGAATATTCATTATTCTATATCGCCTTATTGTAGAAAATTGAGGATGTGTACAACTCTTCTAAGGCTTATACTACTGTTATCGAGAATGCAAGAATAAGGGTCGAGATGGAGGCCATAAAGTACCAAGAAGAATTGGCTATTGAGAAATTGGTACACTCTTTGGCTACTAATGAACTCTCAAGCCTTAAGGACAAGGTCGAAGAGTAGTATAAGGAAGTTGAAGGCCTAAAAGAGGAGCTACAGAAGAAAAAAGAAGAGTATTGTGGTTTAGGTTGAACTTTCTACACAATGAGTGATGAGGAGGATAAGCTCAAGGTGAAAATGAAGGAGCTAGAGACCAATACTGTAATGTTGCAAAGCCGTGTTGTTGAGTTAGAGGAGACTATGAAGAGAGGACCCTTTGTTTAAGAGGCACTAGATATCGTCACTCTTAGTTAGTAATGTGAGAGATTATTATAGAAGAAGTTGTTGGAGGGGGTCCAGGTGGCAAGAGAGGAAATCCTTAAGCTGTATCCTGATTATGATCTCTCATGCTTAAATTTTGCCGACGTTGATGACAAAGTGAGCAAATGCGACGAGGATGATGGCGAGGAATCAGGCATTGAGATTGATATGAGGGATAATACCAAAGCTTGTCTCAAAGATCTGGGGGAAGATGAAGAATGCCTATTAAAGGAAATCCCCTATGAATAGAGAGGCAAATCTACCTGTTCTAAGACCCCAAGTGCCGAAAAAGAAATATGCTCTAAGAAGATCCCAACCTCTAATCCAAAAATTACTTCTACTTACTCTGAAAATAGGTCGTTGGGTTGTCTCATAATTTTAATTCTTTATATGTAGTGCTTCGGGTCGAATGGCTAAGTATTTATAATCATATTGCGATGAATTAAAAATACTTCCTGTATTACTTTGTATTTTTAGTACATTTTATTTCATGTATCATGTTTTCCCGACATGTTTGATTTTCTTTTTTTTTTCTTTATTAACTTGTATGTTTTATTTCACATGCTCTTATTCTTTAGCATGTTTTACTTAACACACCAAGTTTTTCTTAACATATTTTACTTCATACACCCAATTCTGTCGGCATGTTTTATTTCACACATCTAATTCTTTTGGCATGTTTTATTTCACATGCCTGTCTTTCATCTTTTATGGACTTTGTCTATTAGCCATTTGAGACATAGACTAGCTATTTTACTCGTTAACCACGATAGGCTTAAACTTACATCAGTTCATTCACTGTGTAGTTTGAACTTATTAACTTGTCAATCATATATAATTCCAGAAGCAAAATAAAACTTTAAATATAACTTTCTCACAAACAAGTAAGCCATTACCTTACAAACAAGTAGGCTGTCGCCTTACAAGACAAATGGAAATGAACATCATTTAGGCAATCAATTGAAATAGAGTTTCAAATTCTCGATATTCCATGCTTAAGGAATGATTGATCCATCCAACCTTTCTTGTTAATAAGCCCCCTCGCCAATGACTTCCCGGACCTTAATAGGATCCTCCTAATTTGTGTTGAGCTTCCCTTGACTCTCTCACATGCCAATTGCTTCTAGCTTTTAGCAAACTAAGTCCCTACGTTGAAAAACCTTATGCTTTACTTTTTGATTGTAATATCTAGCCACTTTATGCTAGTACATCACAACCCTTGTTCTTGCAACATCTCCAATTTCTTCAATGGTGTCCAAATTTGCCGTTAATCCAACTTGATTAACCATTACATCAAAATTCTACATTCTTAGATTAGGTAGATCTAATTTAATCAGCAAAACTGCTTTTGTGTAGTATGCTAACTTAAAGGGGGTTTCCCTTATTGTGGTTCTATGGGTGGTTTGGTAACCCCATAAGACATCTAGTAGTTCATCAGCCTATCTCCCCTTAACTTGATTAATTTTCCTTCTTAAGTCGTATAAGATGATCTTATTGACAACTTCAACTTGTCTATTCTTCTAAAGATGTACTATTAACATATAGTTCATGTGAATACTGTATTTGTCACAAAATGCTTGAAACTTATTATTGTTAAATTGTGAGCCATTGTCCATAATTATCATAAAAGGCTCTTCAAATCTCAATATTATGGATTTGAAAACAAATTCCTCCACTTTCTATTCGATGATCCTTACCACCGCCTTAGCCTTTGCCTACTTCGTAAAATAATCCACAATGATAGGAATCAACTCCTTAGACCAATCAATCGTAGATGAGCTAAAGGACTCTAAGGACTCACATGGTGAATACTAGAACAAAATCAAAGCCGTGATGGGGATCCTTATTTCAAACTAATCTCTTGCCAACCTGTCTATCAGATCCTCACATGTGTTAGAACTGCCCCTGCCCTGTAATGAAGTTTTATTCTAGAAGATATCTTAGGATTAGCCAAGTCGAGTGCCTTGACCCTTGTGGATGGGTATATATACCCTCACCTTTTTGTACACAGACAATCAACTAGTCAATATAGAATTATTCATGTTGGGTAACCTTAGTGTTCTCATTATCATTCAACTCTTATTTATTCCCTTTAGCAAGGTGTAGTGGCGAGTGACCCTTCAGTTCAGACAGGTATGTCATATCTAACAAAGTGTAGGCTGAGTAGAATCGAGTGGTATGTTATATCCATTCGGTAGTTACCTAGACTTTACTAACTTTTTCCTTATTTGTTTTTAGTTTACTTCGTTGTGGTGCTTCTCCTTGTATCAGACTCTAGAGACACATCACATAGCTATAATGACAAATTATCGTTGGGCCATCGACTTTGGGAAGGATTTAAGAATATATAACCTCCACAAGGCAAAAGGCTAAGGACTAGATAAGTAACACAGTTCTTTTGAAGGTGTATGACTCGGCACCTCATGCTTTTGGCACTGTGGGCAATGTCGAACAGCTATCCTTGCATCTTCTTTGTTGGTTAGCCAATACTAGCTAAGTCACAATGCGTAGACATATAATGTCTGTACTTTCATGTGGTTACTACATATACTACCGTGTAATTTAGATAATAAACGTGGGCATCTTTCGAAGGAAGGCATCGAAGGTAAGGTTGTTATCAACATTTAGTTTGCAACTTCATAAACTAATCTTCATGCTTCTTTCTTTTCATCAGGGAAGGTACCATCTCTCAGATAATCTACAAAGGGATCCATCTAAGACTCCTCTCTCGAGTAAGGAGCCAATTCGTAGCTCTGTGAAATAGTGGATAAACTTTTTTTAGGGAGCAATTTTCCAAAAAGTTTGTCACTCAAGTCAAGGAACACCATAGTAGCTAATTTGGACAACTTATCGATAGCAATATTCTTACATCTCAAAACCTTGTGAATTAAGAAAGATTGAAATTCTTCTATGATCATTTGTACCACCAATAAGTACATGCTCATTTCTTCTTCCCTTGCTGCATAACTTCATGTGACTTGATTCATCACCAATTGTGAGTTTGAGAAAACTTCGAGTTTCTCAACACCAATCTCTTTCGCTAGTTTAAGTCCGGCAATCAAAGCTTCATATTCCGCTTTGTTGTTGCTAGCTAAAAATTTGAACTTTAAAGCATAATTAACTTTGACATTGTAGGTGCCTTGCAGAACAAAGCCTACACCACTTCCTTCTCTTGTGGAAGAACGATCTACATAAAGGTACCATATGGGTTTTTCAGCAACCTCCACATTATCTTCCTTACCAATGAACTTAGCTAAAAAACCTACTATCACTTGAGCTTTTAATGCTATTTTGGGTTTATATTATTACCATAAGAACTTAACTCTAGGGTATATTTCATCATACTCTTGAAGGAGTTTAGCCATTGCAATGCCTGTCTATAGACTCTATAAATTTAAACTTCTAAATATGGTGTTGAACTCAAGTATCGTAGATATTTCTCTAAGTCGACAAGACCACATAAAATGAGAACCGACTAAAATTTTAAACTCGAAACTTAAAACGAACTTAAAAGGCCTTATTATACGATTTGGAAACCCTAATCATGCAAGAAAACCCCAATCCTTACATACGCGTGCTTTTAAAAATGTAAACCTAAACTTAATTGAAACCGTAAATATCAAATCATAAAAATTTTTAAAAATCTATAAAATTATCTTAATGCTTGAAAAGTTATAAATCAATAAAATTATCAATAATTTTGTGAAATCATATAAAACTGATAACGAATGAATCAAGGATTATTTCAAGTAATAATAAACAACAAAACTAAGCTAGTTAAAAGGAATAAATTAATGAATTTACGAAAATTATTTTACTTGTATATATAAGTAGCCCCATAATATGTCTATATATATATATAAATATATTACTAAGCAATTTCCTTCTCTTTTCATAATCTATCGTATATATATATATATATATATATATATATATATATATGTTGCATAATAAAGCGATGGTTCGAAATAATTAAACCAATTGAACCTCAAGCTCCTAAGTATAAGTTAATTACTCCCGAGTTGGTGAAAAACCCTAAAACATACATAAACTCACTCAAACCCTAAAACCTAGGATGATCAAGGACTTATGACCCCAAATAAATAATTAAAAATATAATTTCAATAAATTTTATTCAATTCTAGAAAATTCTAAAATTTCTTAAGAAGCAAATCACAACTTACAAATTAATTTGAGAATCAAGCCCTAAAAGAATTTCATATAAGATAATTCTTTTATTTTCACTTATAGGCCATGTTATATATGGATAAGTTATAAACCCTACTTTTTAGCGGACTTATGATTCAACTAAGAACACTTCCCAAATGATCCCAAGGATAAACTAAGCTAAGAATTCAAGTTTGCATTTAAAAACAAATTTAATTTTTCTAATTCAAAAGTCTATTATCAATAAAACTTGACTACAAAAACCACAGACTCTAAGTCACTCAAAACCTTAAACCTTAAAACAATTAAAGACTTATAACCCTAAGCGACTCATTGATAATTTAATTTGAATAATTTTATTCAAACTCTAGAAATTTTCATAATTTTATAAGAATTAAATCATAACATACAAATCAATTTAAGAAACAAACTCCAAAATAATTTCATATAAGACAATCTTCTTATCTTCATGCATAAGACTTGTGCACATGAATAAGTAAATCAACCAATCACCCTAAATAACTTATCAATTGAAAGTTAAAATCATTTATCAATTAATAACTTATCAAAAAATAGTGATAAGATATTTTCCTTGTCACACCACAACTTATACTACATATGGACAAGTTATCACATTATTTTATGTATTCAACTTTTAATTAAGTAACAAGACAACTCAATGCCCAAAGAGGACACCCTATGGCCGGTTGGGAAGAGAGCCTAAGGGAGGCCATACCTTGTCAACTTTCAATCACTCAATTGTCTTACACATCTACTATTCACCCCTTAATGCTTGCATTATCTAGTCTTATCAAAAAGTTGGCATTTGTGCATAACAAAAGACAACCAATTAAAGCTTCTTGAACACACTTCTCCTCCCATTAAAAAATTTTCCACTCTCTCCCTCTTTCACTCTCATTTTCACTTCCTTTTCTCTCACTTCAAACACAAATCAAAAGAAGAAATCCAACCCCATAAAATCCCAACATTTTTGCCAATATTTTTGCTTCCATACTCATGGCACCAAGCTTTATTTTGTGCCCTCTATTTGTCAACTTCAAAAACCACTTTTAGGAGCATTAAAACATCCTCAAAGCCCCACTTCAAAGATCAAGACTCTAGCTTTCAAAAGAACTTACAAGAAGAGGAAGGAAGACAATGAGCTAAGAGGACACTTAGTTGCACCACCACCTTGTTTTCGCTTTGAGGACGAGTAAGCTGTTTCTTTGTGTTAGTGGTTTAGTGTTACATGTTGTTACATGTTAGGAGACCATGTTTTCATGAAGATATTAGCATAATCATAAGATGATAAAATAGCTAGACCACCTTAATAAGTAAGCTTGTGAACCCCTTTACATGAAAGTTGAAATATGAGCATACTAAGTTGGTATTATGTGAAGATATATGTTTAACACTTAAGAATGGAAGATTTTAAGTTAAAAAAATCATGAAATGTGTATATGAATGAGGAGACATCATGCTGGACGTGGAGTGTATGTGAGTCATTTAGATGTTATTTCCATTTCTATTAAGTTAAAGATGCTTAAACCCAACTTTAGATAAAGGAAAATCCATTACATGAAGCTTTTATGGAGAAACCAACCTTGTGAGATATGAACTATGATATGGAAGTTGTAATAAGTATGAGATCTACTATTTTCATGTAAAGTATGAGCTAAGTAATCATCCCATGAAAGAAAATTTAAGTTAAGATTTGAATATAAGTAGCCTAGGTTTATGATCTAACCCTTAAACTTAAGGAAATGATGAAATAAGTTGAAAAACCAAATGAGAACCCCTTGGATTCATCACGACCAGATCTGGAACATAAGTAAAAGGCACTTAAAATTATGATAAAACCAAGTGAACAAAGTAAAAAGATCAACCAAAGCAAGTATAGTAAGTATACAAAGCTTAAAACTCAAAATCAAGCCTTAAACTCTCAAAACGAGCCT
Source organism: Lumnitzera littorea (assembly GCA_024138015.1). NCBI lineage: Eukaryota > Viridiplantae > Streptophyta > Magnoliopsida > Myrtales > Combretaceae > Lumnitzera > Lumnitzera littorea. Next base: position 58,102,311 of record JAMXBB010000002.1, read on the forward strand.
AGAACTCTAAGTTGGGCCTTCATTAAAATTCTGACCAGTACTTTAAAATATTAAGAAAGGTTGTTTTGAAGCCTACAAGAAGTCCACCTAAGACTCCATAAGCCCAACAAAGTCACTAATTTTGATTTGAACAAAAAACAACCCCATTTGATAACTTATATCCACATAAAAGCCCAAGGAGTTGTTGTTAACACCAAGAGTGTAAACCAAAATAAAAAATATAAACTTAAGGAGTATTTTATGTTTGAAATAAAGTCTTAAGCTCATACCCAAAGAATTTCCCAAGTTACCAAAAAGCTCATTAACCAAACAAAGCCCAAAAGCACTCCAAATTATGAGGATCGCTACTGTTCTAACCTATGGGAAATTTTGTGTGCCTCATCATGAAAATATAACCTCACCACATTAAAGTAAACTTGAAAACAATGAAGATTGACTATAAGATCATAAAAATCAGATTTAAAACGAGAAAGTTATACGTGATTAAACTTTAAGTAAAAACTGGGAAAAATATTAAGCTAAGTCAAAAGTATAACTAAAAGGGTTTTAGTTTATTTTTCCAAATTCTATTTCAAATCTTTATAGTATTATATTTGTGATGTCCAGGGGACCTGGCTTTTGGGAGATGACCTATCTCGAATTATTTTGATTGATCTGCAAGGTGGAGTGAGTAAATTCTCGATGACTCTTTACTTGATTTTGCTTGTAAAATAGATGCACCTAAACTTATTTATATAAATTTGGATGCTTGTAGGATATGGGAAATGCATGTGTATAGATTTGTGAACTAAATGCTATGACTTGTTAATTATATAATAATGGGAATTGTTGTGATAATTTATACCTATAATTGTATGGAATGAAATTGTCTGATCACCTTGAAAAATCAGATTAACGATCTATATGATTAAGAAATAAGATAAATCATGCATTCCTCATATTGCATTCGGATAATACCGACTGTCACTTCATGTAGAAAATGGGAAGGGACTCACAGGAGGACGAGCCTCTTATAGAATTGGGCACTAGCTATGTCATCATTTTTATTGAGTCTCTATCCTAAGCTGATGGGCTTACTAGGTGTCGGGAGATGCTAACCATCGGCGAGGGGCCGAGTCTTGTGGCTTCTACTTAGGGCGTGTGTTTATAGACTATGGGGGCCATCATACCACTAGATTTAGGATTTTGAAACTACGATTTGTTGTTTGGAAAGAAAGTATATTATATACAATCTACATATATATATATATACATATATATATATGGTTTTGTTTTTTACTTAAGCGAAATAATGCAAATGAATTAAAACCCAAGGTCTAGAGCTCAGATTTTGGTTTGGGTCGGTTAATTATCTCTAAACCTCGACTATAGGAGGTGTAATTCTGAGTCGTATGTAATTCCTAAGCTACTGTATGCATTGTTTAGCATACTGATTGTTCATGTATTCATATGATTATGCATCTAATAAATTTTTCCATACGGTATTGATGGGGGTAATTATCTCATTAAGTGTAATATCACACCCCAACAGTTCTTTTCCTTACAGGTTGATCGATAGTTGGGACAGGGATAGGAATCAAGTGTAGAGTGATACCATTGAATAAGTATGATAAAAAGCTTGTATAGTTAATTCGGAATGTTCTGGAAAATGACCAATATCTCAATTAAGTTTAGTATCTTTAGTAAGTTTAGAATTTTTTGGAATTGTCTATCTTTTTTCACTATTTTGGTAGGAGATACCGATTCTCTATGGTTTTGAGGAATTGTGGAAAAATGGATATCCATAATTATTTATATTATATAATGAGTCAATGAACTAAAATTAAAGACCCTAGTGAATAACTATTTAGAGTCTTGTAATCTTTGACTTGCAAGGCGATTTTCTTATCGTAAGTGCACACATGATATGGAAATTCTAGGCAATACTACTAAGCTCCTCCTAGAGTCGTTATACTGTCGTAATGGCTGATTAGTGAGGATTACGATTTGGTGAGCCTTGAAATATGGTTTTAATTTCCTTATTGAGAGAACCACTACTAAGACAAACATCTCAATTTTTGTGTACTATTGCTCTGGCCCTTGCAAGACATGACTCATGTAATAAACAAGCTAATGTTCCTTGCCATCAATTCAAACCAATATAGAAGAAATAGCTCAATAGCTGACTTATAAGTAGAAATATAAATTTTCTCTAAAGATGGGTATTGAGAGTATCGAAAGTGACGTAAGAAATTCTTTGAGATCATTAAAAGCCCTTTCATGATCATCAGACCATTTGAATTCTTTCGAATTTTTTAAGATTTTAAAGAATACTACACACCTTTTTGCACTTCTTGACACAAACCAATTAAAGGTGGCTATTCATCTAGTGAGTTCTTATGCTTCCTTAACCATACGAGGAGATTTCATGTTTATTATTATCTCAATCTTTCTTAGGTTGGCTTCAATGCTGCGTCGAGTGACCATGTATCCTTAAAACTTTCCCGAAGTTGCGCTAAAGATGCTCTTTTACATATTAAGCTTCATGTTATATTTCTTGAGAGTGGCAAACGTATCCTCAAAATTAGCGAGATGCCATTCCTCTATCACATTTTTCACGATTATGTCGTTGACATGTCCTTCAATGTTTCAGTAGTTTTGGGGTTTGGTAATAAGTCTTTAGTATATTGCACTGGCATTTTTTAGCCCAATGGGAATTAACGTATAATAATACGTTTCGAAATTTGTAACAAAATGATGTGTCGACTTCATCCATCTTGTCCATCGTAATTTGGTTGTAATCCAAGAAAGCATCCATAAAAGAAAGCAAAGCTTGTCTAATGGTTGAATCTATCATTTGATTGATTTTTGGTAGAGGAAAACAATCCTTAAGATAGCCTTGTTAAGATTTGTGAAGTCTATACACATGCACCACTTGCCGTTAGACTTCTGGACTAGCATACAGTTAACTAACCAAGTTGGATAAGGCTCTTCTTGAATAAATCCTATATTTAATAGCTTTTGGACTTCTTCTTCTATAGCTGCTTGATATGGATTCTATGGATGAACAGACGGGCCTAATATCATACGTAACAGAAAGGGTGGGTCCAAGCTACAAGATAGCTTAAAAAGTAAATGATAGTTAAGGATGAGTAGGGATTCTTGTGCACGGATGATGGATATGACACACCAACGCCTTGCACTAGCTCAAGTCACACTTAATACGATGAACAAGTATGGCTGGAGATCACTGACCACTAGTTCACGCTCAATGGACTAGATAAGAGTAGCTTAAGAGTAAGCAAAAGGACACTTAGTTTAAGAGGGAATAAAAGTTCAATGTATTCTTCATATGATTCGTTATGCGGCTATTACAATATGCAAGTAGTTATAGTACCTAGTTAAGGCTAGTCTTAAATTATAGAAAATTACAAAAACGGTTCCCTACTTGCTAAAAGAAAGGAGAATAATTTATAGGGGAAGCATGAGATCGACCAAAAGAACATCCTTTGTCAAAAAGGATAGTGAGAATGTTAGAAAGGATTGGGCATGTGCATTTTACTCAATCTGTGGTCCTTATAACACTGTTAGCTGAGTAGGGGTAGGTCTTTGATCAAGTCTAGTTGGCGTTGATAGTTTAGCAACTTTGATCATTAAGGCTAGACAAGGGTTGGCTTAAGGATGACTCACATTCAGGTCGGTCTTAGGTGGTTGGCTCCTGACAATTGTTAGCTTGGCTTCAATACTATAGAGATGGTTGTTTTCTTGATTTGGTGCTTGGATTGGTGATGAACTACCGACCAATGGCCCCACTACTCACATACAGCTCTGAGGACTCCAATCCATCACCTGACGAACTTTCTCTTTACAACCTACTGATGACGAGAAAGTTTACGCTAAAGGAATGTGGTTGAACTCCTTGAGCTCCCCACATTGTAATACATTGATCTGTACACTCGGTAGTGATGATGCCAACCATTCCCTTATCGAGGACCCTATGCTGAGTAATTCGACCAACTGTTGCCAAGAAGTTCTTGTTGAGTGATGGGAAACTCACTTAAACGACTAAGTAGTTTCCTCTCGGCATACCACCATCTCTTTCATCCTAGCCCCTTTATTACCACAACATTTTGACTCCTCTCGCTTGTTGTGCTTAGAGAATATTCATATGGGACCAATGTTACGCTACCACCTATCCACCTCGTCTAACATTATACTACTTTTCTATTTTTGGTCTTGTCTTTTTTACCCTTTTTCATATACACTAGGAATCCCTTTTTTTGTATATACTTTCTTGTAATTTCTTTATTTCTAATGCTACCCTATGAACTTATTATAAATAGTCCCTTCCTCTTATAAGTCGTAGATAACTTACATTTTAATACTAAACATTATGTTCTTGTGACACAACCCTCTCCAAGTCAATTTTTCATATACTCTTATCTAATCTTGCCGAGTAGCTCAGGATTAGTAGTAGGTAGACCTTAACATCAGCTTATGCATCATATCAAGTGAAGTGTCAAGTTGTGTTGTGTTCATTTATGAGCAACATCCTCCGAGTAGCTTTATGTTAGCTACCTTTGTTCGATTGTGGACCATTTCTCTTTAATTTTCTTCGATATTTCAAAGGAACCATTTAAGTCAGATTGCTACGGTAAGTCTTAGTAATAACTAAGGTCATAGGCACACCATATATTCCTAGTATCAAAGCTTGAGGTTGAGACTGAGAGTTGTGTAATGATAGTCAGTCTGCTGTTTGAGATACTTATGTATGTTGAAGCCATCTATGTGAAGTGTACTTACTAAAACTTTGTGTTGAGAATGTCGAACCCTAGTGTATAGGGAGAGATTCATAATGTCGAGAGTAATGCTCATAGTCATGGTCAAGTTACCCAACAAACACCACGTACTACTGATGAGCAAATACAAGATCTTGTTACTATTGTGGCCAACTTAGCTGTCTCAGTAAACAGGGTCTTCGAGATTGAATTACAAGAGAGAGTTGCTGAGCAGGGCCGAGAAATGAGAGATAGGCTAAGGAGGCAGATGAACAAGCGAGCACTAGAATCCTTTCTAGTAAACCAAGCACCACTGTAACGTACCAACTGAGTTATAAGGGGGAGGTTAGAGTTGGACGAAATGAAAGAGTACAAAGAAGAAGAAAACCAGTATATAAGGATTGATGAGTGTGTGTTCAGAACACTAAGAGGTACCAAACATCTTAAGGTATAGATTTCAAGCTTCAATGGGTCTGGTAGTACTGATGACTACCTAGACTGGGAAGAGAAGATCGAAAAGATATTCGACTTCTATGATTATGAAGATGCTGTCCATATTAGAGTGGCTAAGTTAGAATTTTATTGATATGTAGCAATGTAGTGGAAGAAGCTATAGAATGTTCACCTAAAAAAGCAACACAATGTCCAAACAAGGAATGAGATGAAAAGAGTTCAGAGAAGTAGGTTCATTCCCGAACACTACGAAGAAGACACTTTCCAATGACTACAAGACTTAAGGCAAGGTAATAGATCTGTAGATGACTATCCGAGAGTTTCAGCTACTCAAGATATGATGTGATGTTGACAAGCCTGAAACTTGAACATAGTATGGTTCATCTCTAGACTATGAGTTAAGATTGGTCACGTTGTGGAACTGTAGAGCCTCACAACTCTAGATGAAACCATTTGTATAGCCTATAGAGTTGAAAGACAATAGCGGAACTAGGCTAGTCGAATATTGAGTAAAGGAACACTAATGCTGAATAGGAATGGCCTGCCAAGTCGACTACGAAATGATAGGGTATCATGCAGTTCCGAGTTAGAATGCAGAGGTCATGTGCTGAGCCAACTAGACATAAGCCGAAGTAAGAGCAAGACTGAGGAACTTGAGATTTGAAGAAACCAAGGTCAGAGTTTAAGGAGGAAAACCCGAGAAATCAAATGTTTTAAATGCCTTGACTATGGATATGTAGCTAGTCAATGTCTGAACAGCCGAGTCATGACCATAAAGGGATACAAGCCCTAGTTTGAAGTAGAATGTATGAGTAGGAGAGGAAGAAGTGGTAACTGATTAGATGCTAGAAGAATTTGAGAAAGATCAAGAGGTTAAGATACCCTAGGAGGGTAGAGCCAAGTATTGCTTTATTGTTTAGTAATCTCTTAGTACTTTTGTAGCTAATGAGAATGAGTAAAGAGAGAATCTCTTTCATACGAATTGCTAGGTGAATGGCAAGTTATGCACCATGATCATTGACGGAGGGAGCTGTACCAACGTCATCACGTAAGGAGTAGTTAAGGCCATGAAATTGCCAACCCTTCTACACCCTAAGCCGTACAAGATTCATTGGCTAAACGAGAAAGGAGGATTACATGTTTCCGAGCAAGTCAGAGTGCCAATTACTATTAGTGATAGGTATAAAGATGAAGTGTTGTATGATGTCCTTCCGATGTGTGCATCTCATATATTACTTGGCCGACCATGGCTATTTGATTTGAGGGTGTTGCATGATGGGTATAAGAACACTTACGTGTTCCAAAAGGATAGGAAGAAAGTTATATTGACACCTATGAGCCTTAAGGAAGTGCAAGAAGCCTAGGAAAAGGTTGCTAGATCTTTGTAACAGAAGTCAATAGTGATTTGCCAAGCTTAGTTTACATGGGAAGTCAAGGTTGAGGACTATGTGCTCCTTTTAGTCAGGAGATTCTTAAAGGTTAGAGAAGCCATGAACTTACTTGCTGAAGTTGAGTAGTTGCTTTAGGAATTTGATGACATCTTCCCTACTGAAATGCTAAAAGGTTTACCTCCCTTGAGTGGAATTGAGCATTGCATCAATCTTCAACTTAGAGCAACCTTACTAAATCGACTCACCTTTAGGCTCAATCTTGTATAGGCAGTCGAGCTGAAAAAGCAAGTTGATGAGTTAGTAAAACGCGACTATGTCCATAAGAGCATGAGCCCATGTGCCATCCTAGCCGTATTAGTACCAAAGAAAGATGGATCATGGAGCATGTATATTGACAGTCGAGCCATCAATAAGATTACTATTAAGTATCGATACTCGATCATGTAGTTAGATGACATGCTCAATGAGTTGCATGGTACATGCATCTTATCAAAGATAGATTTAAAGAGTGGTTATCATCAAATATGAATGAGACCAAAAGATGAATGGAAGACAGCTTTTAAGATGTGGGATGGTCTATTTGAGTGGATGGTTATGCCGTTTGGTTTAACTAATGCACTAAATACATTCATGTGGCTCATGAATCATGTACTCAAAATAATGATAGGTAAATGCATTGTAGTTTATTTTGATGAAATTCTATTCTATAAAGTCAACCTCTTTGTTCATGTCAAACATTTGACATTAGTGTTTAACATACTTCGCACCGAGAAATTATTCAGCGACATGAAGAAATGCGTGTTCAATCAAAGTAAGGTTATATTCCTTAAATATGTTGTTTCAAGGAGTAGAGTTTGAGTTGATGTGGAAAAAGTTAGAGCTATCAATAAGTGGCCTACACTGACTAATGCTGCCATAGTTAGGAGCTTCTATGGCCTAGCTTTGTTCTATCGAAGATTTATCTGGAACTTCAGCTCCATAAATGCACCATTAACTGAATTGACCAAGAAGAACATTGAGTTTAGATGGACTGAAAGGGCTTAAAGGAGTTTTGAAGACTTGAAGAATAAATTGATGTCTGCTCCAGTGCTCACCCTGCTAGATTTTGAGAAGGTTTTCAAGGTTGAGTGTGATGCAATTGGTTTCAGCATCGGTACTGTCCTTATGTAGGAGCGTTGACCCATTACTTACTTCAACAAAAAACTCCAAGGTGCTTCCTTGAATTACTCAGCCTACGACAAGGAGTTCTATGCCCTTATCTGTACACTCCAGAACTGGTAACATTATTTGTTGCTAAGAGAATTCATCATCTATTTAGATCATGAATCTCTCAAGCATCTTCGTGGGCAGCAGAAGCTTTCTTAGCATTACCAGAAATGGCAACATTATCTGTTGCTAAGAGAATTCATCATCTATTCAGATCATGAATCTGTCAAGCATCTTCGTAGGTAGCAGAAGCTTTCTTGGCGTTACGCCAAGTGAGTCGAGTTCTTAGAGACCTTCTATTTGGATCATGAATCTGTCAAGCATCTTCGCAGGTAGTAGAAGCTTTCTTGGCATTATGCCAAGTGAGTCGAGTTCTTAGAGACCTTTTGCTATGTCATTAAGTATAAGAAGGGAAGCACCAACATAATAGCTGATGTACTTTCTCACCGTCATACCTTCATCATGACGTTGTAAGCTAAAGTGCTTAGATTTGACACTTTACTTGATTGATATGAGCATAACCTACATTAGGGTCTTTAGTAGCTAAGTGTAGTGCTAGAGGAGCTGTGAATGAATTCTACTTGAGTGAGGGGTTCTTGATGAAGGGTAAGCAGATTTGTATGCCAAGTGGTTCTATAAGGGATCTATTGGTTCCAAAAGCTCATGCCAGGGGTCTGGTTGGCTATTTTAGGGAGAAAAGGATGATTGAGATATTGAAGGAGCACTTTTATTAGCCTAGGATGATGAGAGATTTACATTAAATACTTGAGAGGTGCAACGTGTGCAAGTATGCAAAAGGGAGGAGAGAGCCCTATAGAGAATATACATCCCTACCAATTCTTGAGCACCCGTAGACCAATCTAAGCATGAATTCCATGCTTGGCCTTCCCCATATACTAAGAAGATACAATTCGATCATGGTAATGGTCGATTAGTTCAGTAAGATGAGTTACTTCATTCCATGCCATAGAACTAATGATGATTTATTCATCGCTAACTTCTTTTTGTAGGAAATTATGCAACTGCATGGAGTATCAAGGAGTATTGTGTTTGACTGTGATTCAAAATTCATGAGCTTCTTTTAGAAGACCTTATAGAGGAAACTCAACATTAAGCTCTTATTTAATATCTCTTGCTACCTCCAGAGAGATGACCAAACTAAAGTAGTTAACATAAACATCGGTAATCTCCTGCACGCCATTGTTTGAAAGAACTCTTACCTACAATCACTTAACTCATAGGTCCATTAGAACATCACCATTTGAGGTTATTTATGGACTTAACCTGAACCTACCCTTAGACTTAGTTAATAGTCTAACTACATAAGGGGAGAGTCGATCCGGCCTGCAACGTATCAAGGAATTTCATAGGTTACATCAAAGGATTATCGAGCAACTGGCTAAGATTGTAGCTAAACAGAAGGAAATGGGAAACTGCAGAAGACAACGAGTCATTTACACCCTTAGGGACTTGTCTAAATCCATCTTAGCAAGGAACGCTTCCTTAGCAAGGAACGCTTCCTTAGCAAGAGGACGAACAAACTATCTCTCAGAACGAATGGACCCTACAAGATCCTGAGGCACATTAATGATAATGCCTACAAGATTGAGCTACCCGAAGGTTTCGACATGTCTACCACATTCAACATTGCCAACTTAACTCTATATGTGCCAGAATATGACGAAGGCTAGGATTTGAGGACAAATCTTCAACAACCTCAGGGAACTGATGAACTATCGACCAATGATCCCATCACTCGTACACTGCTCTGAGGGCTCTAATCCCTTACCTAACGAATTCTCTCTTAGCAACCTACTGATGATGAGAAAGTTTCTGCCAAAGGAATGTAGCTGAACTCCTTAAGCTCCCTACATTGTCATACATAGAACTGTACACTCGGTAGTGATGATGCCAACCATTCCCTTGCTAAGGACCTTGTGTCGAGTGATTTGAACAATTGTTACTGAGAAGTTCTTACCGAGTGACAAGAGACTCACTTAAATGGCTAAGTAGTTTCCTCTTGGCATGCTACCATCTCTCTCATCTTCACCCCTTTATTGCAGTAACATTTTGACCCTTCTTGCCGTATGGGACCAATGTTGTACAGCTACCTATCTACCTCATTTGACATTGTACTACTTTTCCATTTTTGGTTTTTTGTCCTTTTTACTCTTTTTTCGTATACACTAAGAATCCCCTTTTTTGTACATACTTTCTCGTAATTTTTTTATTTGTAATACTACCCTAAGGACTTATCATAAATAGTCCCTTTCTCTTATAAGCTATAGATAACTTACATTTTAATACTAAATATTCTATTCTTATAAGACATCTCTCTCTAAGTCCATTTTTTATAGACTCTTATCTAATCTTGCCAAGTAGCTTAAGATTAGTGGTAGGTAGACCTTGACATCAACTTGTGCATCATATCAAGTGAGGTGTCAAGTCATATTGTGTTTGTTGGTGAGTCACATCCTCCGACCAGCTTCATGTCAGCTACTCTTGTTTGATTGTGGACCATTTCTCTCTAATTTTCTTCAATATTTTAGCGAACCCATTTCAGTCAAATTTGCTACGGTAAGTCCTAATGATAACTATGCTCCTAGGCACACCAATTGGGGTGTTAGTGTTACGCAAGGGTCAGTTCCACATGTCAGCTGATCACCTTAATAGCTTCCTAATGGTGTAGAGAGTAAAGTAGCTCAGCAGATCAGATTAGAGTAAACATTACTCCTCAACGCTTAACTTACCTTGAACAACTCAATAAACCATCTAAGAAAACCCTCGAGCTCAGGAGCAAGTGATCAATCCTTGATCCCTATTATCCCCTCAAGTTATTTAAGATTTGGGATCAAATTTGGTTTAGCTCTAAATTGCTCGTCCTTAAGAGTGTAAGGTTGGAGATTAGAAATGTTGAAGGAGTCTTAGACTCCATATCCTTTAGGTAATTTAATCCTATAAGCGTTAGGATTGATCTTTTCAGACACTTTGAAAGGTTTGTTAGCTTTGATAAACAACTTGCTCTTCCTCAAGTTTGGGAATCATTCTTTGCTGAGATGTATCTAAACCAAATCACCTGGCTTAAATTCTCTCTTCCTCCATTCTTGGTTTCACTTCTTGGGCTTAATATTAGCTCGGCTCAATTGTTGTATAACCTTCTGGTGCATAAAGTTGATGGCCTCAACTCTTTCAACGACTAGCTAATCATGATCAAGCTTCAATTAGGATGCTTGGTATATTGAGAGCTTGGGGTTAAACCCATAGGTGACCTCGAATGCAGACATGCTTACTATGCTATGGGTGGTCCTATTGTAGGTGAACTTAATGATTAGCAGGTACAAATCCCAATTAGCTATGTTTTGTCTGACAGTAACCCGCAACAAAGTTCCTACGGTTTTGTTGACAACCTCAGTTGTCCATTGGCTTGTGGATGGTAAGACATACTGTACAATAGCTTAGTTCCCATTCGCCTCCACAGTGTCCTCCAAAAGTGGCTCATGAACTTTAGGTCTCAGTTAGAAACAATGGTTCTAGGAACTTCGTAAAGTTTGATACTTCCTATAAGAAAAGAAAAGCGATAGTTAAAGCATCATTAGTTTTGGAATAGGGCATGAAATATGCCATCATGTGATAGGATACCGGGTATCGACCTAACGACGTGCCAAGCTTCGGACTACATGGGAGGCTTGCTCAGGAGCTTTTGCTCAAATGGAAGAGTTGTTTATGTGCTCTATCATTGTTAAACGACTTACCTTACTTTGCAGGGTTTACCCTGTTGTGTTGAGTACACCCTAGTCTACCTTAATCGAGCCCTCCCACAGACTTGTTAACGAGCTATGGCAATATTGGAAGACCTAATGTGCTTTGCAAGTTCTATCCTAGCCTACTATTTGTGCCTTGCTTTGCTAGGTCATCCTTGCTATAATTAATCCATTTTGCCTTCCTGTAGTCAACTCTATTTTCTTTTGTCAAGTTTACTCAAATTAGCTATTTAGGATTGTCCTACCCTGCCTATCCACCCTACTTTACCAAGGTCGATTTGCTTAACCAAGTTTGTTCAGCTAGATTTGATCGTTCATGATGAGGCTACCTAACTATTCCATATTCGCTTAGCAACACTGAGACATATCAAACAGGTTGGCCACGTCCATGCCAGATTGGCCTGACCATACGATCTCTACCACTACTATAGTAAGTTGACTACTATCGTATCAGGTCGGCCTTAGGTCGGTCATTGCCATAATAGGTTAGATTAGCCATTTGGGATCGGCTTCATTAACATCAGGTTGGCTACGGACATTTCAGTTCAACCCCGGACATATCAAACTAACTAGTAGCTCAAGTCCACCTAAAACAAGGCTCCAAGGTCTTCAATAACTCCTCGGAATCCAACATCAACCCTTCACTCGAAAATCTTATGTAGCTACCCATTTTACTTATGTTATTTAGATTACCCTTTTCTTGTATTTTCCTTAATTGTCGTTCTTATTTCATTTTTAATTACTAGATTGCCACTAAGGCATCCTTTTGTTCATTTATTTAAAACTTTACCCCTTTTTTATAAATAGAACACATATATAGGGTTTTAGACAGACTTTGACATTTTAATGAAAAACCCTTCAAACTTTTCTCTTGGAAAACTCTCCTCTACTTGCTCTTATCAATCCCTTTAGCAAGGATTGTGGCGAGTAACCCTATCACTCAGACCAATGCGTCACATTCAGTGAATCTTAGGTCCATGTATGGTTTTACAGTACATCCTATTCGTTAAGTTAGTGCATGAGATTTGATAAACCATCAACTTCCATTTACTTTTCAGGCATCTCGTAGTCCAAACCCACCCCTTGGTTTTTCGTATCATACTGGGTCCGTGTGTTCATCTATAGATCCATATCATCTTGGTATAAGAGCTCTAGGGTTCCATCCTTTGGGGTTCTTGAAGGTTTTCAAAAGTTGCTGCAAAGAATTATTCATGTTTGTCAATTAGTAGATTGTTATGTTCTATTCGTAAGCATTGGACTTGGTTCGACTAGAGTAAGTTTCAAAAAGTTTTGAGCTATATGATAAAGGTTTGTTTGCCAATAAGTCTGCTTTTTAGTGTGCTCTGTTGTACTCTATTCTTCATTAGAAAAATAGAGGAGGTTCTTTTCTATGGACGCCCATGCATTTTAGTATATTGGGTACTAGAGTTAAGTTGTAAGTGTGTCTATAAGTTCGAGTTGTATTGGCTATGGGTTGGAGTGACATTGTACAATTGTAGTGGTGGTGTTCGGAAAATTAAAGTTGTGCGAGTTTGTTACTATATTAGTGAAGAGCATAACTCGATTTCGTGTGTGGGTTAGAGACTCTCTAGGGTTTTTGGAGTTATGTAACCATAGCTATAGGAATTACAAGGGATTTAAATTTGATTCCTTAAATTGAGAAGTGGGTATTTGATTTTCTGACAAACGTACTCAAATTCTATGGTTTGGGTCATTAAACTTGGATAGAGGGTCATCTAATGTGATTCTTTTACACTATCACAATAACAATCAATGGAACATGTCATAGCTACTCATGCTGAAATTAGAGTTTTCGAATTTAATTTGTAGTGTTTGGTGGTTGTTGTTTGTGAAAGCTTTGTTATTACTACAGTAACAGGTGATAGGTTTTCCTAGGTGTTGTGTTGGACAATTTGGTGCTAGTAGTGATTATGATTATACTAGTAGGTTGCGTTGCTATTTGGAGGATTAGTATAGTGCTTAGTGCTCGAAGTGTCAGTGTCTGAACTGAGTTGATAAAGTGAAACCATTGGGTACCGAGATGTTGAACTTAGGAGAAGCTATTTAAGCTAAGTTGTTTTCTTATTGATCTTGTCAAGCTGATTCTAGTATCCGAGTTGAGTCGAAGTGCTAAAGTGAAGTAGGAGATCGGAGCTGTGCAAACATCTGAGCTATTGTGTTCTTGAATCATTAAGTGTTGGATAGTTTTAGTCATTGCCGACAAGACCTCTTGTGAGCTGAGCTAATCTATTGAAGTGATACCTTCATTTAACATAGCCTATGACAATTTAGGAAGACATGGTTATGACTATGACTATGAAGATAAAATGTCAAGGATACCCATGTTTGATGGTTATGGACCTCTAGATGAATACTTGGATTGGGAGTTTCGAGTCAATAAAGTCTTTGAAAAGTACTCGTGTTCTAAATGTGACAAGGAATATATCATAGAGGATCAACTTCAAGGTCTTGCCAAGACTTGGTGGAAGAATGAATTAAGGTGAAGAATCTTCTAAGGAGTGAGTTCTATATGGAGCTTAATGAGACTTACCATGAGAGAAAAATTTGTACCTACATCATATCAAGATGAGTTGTATGAGGAGTTGTCTACCTTGAGGCAAGGACAAATCAGTGTCTAAGAATTTGCCTCAGAGTATAAAGCACTCCTACAGTAATGTGAATTGCATGAATCTCTTTCGTATACTATCTTACAATTCATGAGAGGGTTGCGGTCAAAGATTACCCAACGTATTAACCCCTTAGGAGTAAGGAGCATAAATGAAGCTATCGAACTAGCCTTCAGAGAAGAATTCGCCATTGGTACCAACCATTATGATGTGTAGGAACAGCTAGAGATTATACTTGATCAGCTTAAGAAGCTTAAAGAGAAGATGAGACAGCAAAGGGATACTCATACAGAAACAGCCGATGAGAAGGAAGGTTGAGGAAAGGAAGTAGAAAAGGAAGAGGTGAAGGTTACTGGAGAGATAAGCAGTAGAGGTAAGAAAGACCGAGCTAAATTGTGGTTAAACCCCCATGTTCTTGAAATGATTCCATTATCCACTATAAATGCAATAGATGGTAGCTCCAAGAATTATTATGTTTGCCTTCCTCATATCAGAATCCTACATCCTAGTCATCTGACAAGTTTATGTGGAACTGATATGAGTAGTTACAAAATCGCACTTGTACTATTATCATTGATCGATTGGAGTTTATTAGGGCCGAGGTGATGGATGTATGTATTAAGGATACATCATGTTGACTCTTAGTACTCTTAAGTTAGAGAGATTTGAGGTATATAGATGGAAGGAAGAAGAGGAATCGATTTACAAGGGAGCAGAGGGAACACTGACTACAATTGATGATGAGATCACGATGCCCAAATTAGCTAAGCTTAAAGAGGCAAAAGCACTTGCTAGTGAAGAGCCATCTTACATCCTATTGACACAAGATCTACAAGCCCCTAATTCTTTATATGACCTTCAGATCGCATTGCTTCTCATGATTGATAGTTGCTCAGATTACTAAGGTACAGTTGATTAGATCCATGATGAGTGGAAGGAAAGATTCGAGATAAAAGATGTAATTGATAGTGCCCATGATGAGTGGAGGGAGCATCGTCTGGTGATGCCCCTGTTGTAAGAACTACATTGTACTATGTTTAAATTTAAATTATGTCGATTAGTGTTTGACCTCGGAAAGATTTGGAGTGACCAACTGCCAAGTTTCGGGTTGAAACTCTTCAAAGAGGGAGGGAATGATACGATTTTGGGCACCGACCTGACGATGTACCAGGCTTCAGACTACATGGCAGACTTACTCAAGAGCTCTATGTGAATGGAAGAGTTGTTTATGTGCTCTATCATTGCTGAACAGCTTGCCTTGATCTATTGGGTTTACCCTATTATGCTAAGTACGCCCCACTCTACCTTGACCGAGCCTTCCCACGAACTTATTTATGAGCTACGGCAATATGAGAAGGGCCAATGTGCTTTGCAAGTTCTGTCCTGGCCTATTATTTGTGCCATATTTTGCTAGGTCTTCCCTACTATACTTAATCTATTCTATACTACTGTGGTCAGCTCTATTCTATTCTATCGAGTTTACTCGGATAAGCTATTCATGACTGTCCCGCCATGCCTATCCACCCTACTTTACCAAAGTCAATATGCTCGACCGAGTCTATTAGGCCAAGATCTACTAGGTCATGATGAGGCTACTCGACTATTCCATTTTAGCTTGGCAGCACCAAGACATGTCAAACAGGTCGGCTACATCCATGCCAGATCGGCTTAACCATATGAGCTCGGCCATTACTATAGTAGCTTGGCTACTATCATGTCAGGTTGGCCTTGCATCGGTCACTACCGTAATAGGTTAATTGGCCATTTAGGGTCGACCTTAGTAACATCAGGTTAGCTATAGATATATCAAATAGGTTCGAGACATATCAGACCATCCGAAAGCTTAAGTCTGCCCAGAACAAGGCGTCGGGGTCTTCAATAACTCCTTGGAATCCAGCATTAGCCCCTTACTTGAAAATCTTATGTAGTTACCCATTTTACTGATGTTATTTGGATTACCCTTTTCTTATATTTTCCTTAGTTGTCGTTCTTGTTTCATTTGTAATTACTAGAATGGCACTAGGGCATCCTTCTATTCATTTAGTTACAACTTTACCGCTTTTTTATAAATAGAACACTTGTATAGGGTTTTAGACAGACTTTGACAATTTAATGAAAAACCCTTGAGACTTTTCTCTTAGAAAACTCTCCTCTACTTGCTCTTATGAATCCCTTTAACAAAGAAGAGCATTGAATTCATAGGTCTGATGCTGGCCAAAGTATCCTATCAATCCTCCTCCATGCACCATACGAACTAGCAGTTCTCTTATAGAATAGGTTGGGACACATAGCCTCTTCTTTCTAAATAAGTATCCACCTTCCCTATAATAGTCATCCAATGTCTATCCTTCCTCACATTGGGCATAGATAAGACCAAAGTGTGGATCCATAGCATACAAATTCTTTATGGTTGAAAAACCAAGTAACCTTATTTGTAGCTTGATTAAGAAGGTATGTCGTCTCGATAGAACATCGGCTACTATATTGTTCCTTCCATTCTTATATTTTATGACGTAAAAGAAAAACCCTCCATGAACTTGACCCATTTGGCTTGCCTTCGAGATAACTTGGGCTGGCTCTTTAAATATCTCAAGGATTCATGATCGGTGTAGATCACAAATTACTTAGGTAGTAGATAGTGTTGCCATACTGTTAAGGCTCAGAATAAGGAGTAGAACTCCTTATCATAGATAGAGTAGTTGAGTATAGCTCCTTAAAGTTTCTCACTGAAGTAAGCAATAGGTTATCCTTCTTGCATTAGCACAACACTTATGCCTAGTGCAGATGCAATACACTCTACTTCGAACACTTTGTTAAAGCTCAGCAAAGCTAAGACAGCGGTTATAGTTAGCTTCCCCTTCACCTCCTTAAAACTCCTCTTCTCTTTTTCTCTCCATCTGAATTCAATGCTCTTCTTTGATAGTTTGGTAAATGGGGCCACAATCGTACTTAAATTCTTTATAAATCTGTGATAAAATGATGCTAGGTTGTAGAAACTTCTCACGTCTGTAGAATAGGTCAACTCAGGCCATTCTATGATTACTCTTATTTTCTCATCATTAACTTAGATGCTACCTTGACGAATTACAAACCCCAAGAAGATCACCTCGGATCAGTGAAAGTTGCACTTCTTCAGATTGGTGCAAAGCTGTTTAGCTTAGAGTTTTTCAAAGACTCTTTAGAGATGCTCTTGGTGAATCTTTAAGTCAGGGATGTATATTAAACTATCATCAAAATGAACTTTGACAAAGCTTCCTATTAATTCTTAGAGCACATGATTTATCAGGCGCATAAATGTTCTTGGTGCATTAGATAGTCCAAATGGCATTACAAGCCATTCATATAAACCATTCGTGTCTTGAATGTGGTCTTCCACTCATCACCCTCATGTATTCAAATCTGATGGTATCTAGATTTAAGGTTGATCTTAGAGAACACTCTTGCTTTACTTAATTCATCTAACATGTCAACAAGCATAGGTATGGGATACCTGTACTTAATGGTGATTTGATTGATCAATTGACTATCCATACACATTCTCTAAGAACCATCTTTCTTTGGAACTAACAAGGCTAGAACGACATAAGGGCTAAGGGACTCGTACACATACCCCTTCTTCATTAGCTTATCTACTTTCTTCTATAGCTCAACAACCTATTCAGGATTCAGCCTACAAGCAGGTTTGTTTGGTAGTACGACTCCTGCGTACAGGTCAATCTTATGCATGACAGCTTAGATTAGAGGCAAACCTTTTAGTAGTTCCTTTGGAAATAGGTCGGTAAATTCCTATAGTGAGGCTTTTACCTTAGTAGGAAACTTCTCCTCTTCGAGTTTCATCTCTAGAATTCTTTAGACAAGTAGGTAGGTTGAGCCTTCGAGCTCTATCTTCCTTTTTAATTCAGCTCGGGTTATCATAAAAGCCTCTTTCTTCAGGTTTCAAATAAGTTAGGACTGCATGACCTTTACCTGCTCGAGAGTGATAGGACTCAATTTCATCCTCCTACCTTCATGCTCTACATAACATATATTCCTCCTTCTTTCATATATAACTGCTTGATCAAACATCCATGGTCATCCAAGTAGAATGTGAAACGCACTCATGGGTAGCACATCATACAACACTTCATCTCGATACTTGCCAATGCAGATTGGAATAGACAACTACTTATTCACTTATAAGGTTCCCTTATCACTAAGCCAATGAAGCTTATAAGGTTTCTAATGGGTCATAGATGGTAATTTGAACTGCTAGACCATAAATACAGAGGCTGCATTAGTGTAGCTCCCACTATCAACGATCTGCATGCATAGTGATTCATTTACCTTGCATCCAATATGAAAGAGATTTTCCCTTTGTTTATCTTTAGATACGAGACTGACGCTCATCATCCTCCTCAACACTAAAGTGGCTGACATAAAGTTGCCTTCCTCACTGTAGATAACTTCCTACTTGGATAGTTCGGTCTATCCACCCTATTCTAAGTCCATTACTTCTTCATTAGTACTATTGACCTCAGCAGTCAATACTTTGCCTCGAATCACCATTATTCACTTATTCGGACACTTAGTGGCCATGTGTCCAAATCCTTGGCATTTGAAACACTTGATCTCATTCATCTTCCTCTTTGAACTATAGCCCTTCTTGAACTTCCGCAAAGGTTCCTTCTCCTTAGCTTAGATAGTTAGAATGAGTTAGGTCTCAACAGCCTTACTTAGTTCCATTCGCACTAGTCTACTCAGAACAGTTTGGTTAACTTGTAGTCGAAACCTTCCTATTCGATGTTTTTCTATCCTCTCAGTGGCTCAGATTGTACCATCAAGCATTCCAATATCTAGGGTTTCGAAGACATCCCCAATCTCATACTTTAATCCACCAATGAATCAAGATACAGTTCGATCCTCTAGCTCTATAACTTCACATCGAATGATCAACTTTTGGAATTCCTTAACATAAGTGTCTACACTTAACCTTCCTTATTTGAGCTCTTATAGTCTTTTGAAGGCATCCTACAAATAATAGCTAAGTATAAACCTTCTCCACATAACCTCCTTCATTTCATCCTAACTCCTAATCTCTCACTCTCCTTCCCTTCTTCGGGTGGCTTGCAAGTTCTTCCACCATTAAGTAGCATGACTAGTGAACTCTAACACAGCAAGTCAAACCTTTACATTGTCAGGTACGTCGTGGCATTCAAACTGCTTTTTAATCCCATCTACCCAATCTAGGTAGTCCTTAACATCACTACATCCAAAAAAACTTGGGATACGTATCCTCAATCCTTTAACTCTAAGGGCTTATACATTTCTTTCTTTAAGCTTATAGTACTCCTCTGCTTCATCATCTCCTTCTGCTTCTTCCTTAATCTCTTCAAGTGCTAACCTTCATCTTACATCCCTACCAATTCCTTCAACTTGGGGTAGTCGAGCTAAGGCATTAACTCACCTAAATAGACCATCTCCTTACCCTTGCTACTCATGTTCTCTAGTAAGGCTATTCTTTGTTCACTGCCTGTCTTCTTGGACAACAGTCATCAAACTTACTACCAAGTCAGTAAGCCTATCCAAGTGGTCACCTATTGACTAAGGTATGAAGCTTCTTTCTTGCCCTTGGCCATGTCAAGTACTGCTTTCTTAGTTTCCCTAAGTTCCTTGATCACTTAAGACTAACATTGATGGTTACATTACCATAATTGATGTCTAATAATATAACTTGGAGATCAATAACTAATACCCCAATCACCATGAAAATTACACAACAAACAAATAGTCAACTGCACTCTATCTTACGTATTGGAAATAAGGGAAAACAAAGTACAAAACACTTTTTAACTACTAAACTCTAAGGTTAACAATAGAACCATTATCTCACGATGGTAGTAACAAACCACTCAAAGAACACAGTAGTAGAATTTAGCTTCAAACATAGTCAAGCTCTAATACTAGGATGATACGAATTTTGTGGATGAACACACGGGCCTAATATCACGCGTAATTAAAAAGGTGGGTCTAAGTAGCAAGATGGCTCAAAAAGTAAATGGTAGTCAAGGATGAGTAGGGGTTCTTGTACATCGACGATGGATATGACTTACCAACACCTCACATGAGCTCGGCTCACACTTAATATGATGCACAAGTATGGCCAGAGGTCACTCACCACTAGTCCATCCTTAATGGGTTAAATAAGAGTAGCTCAAGCGTAAGCAGAAGGATACTTAGCTCAAGAGGGAGTAAAAGTCCAATGTATTCTCTATATGATTTGTTATGTGTCTATTACAATATGCGAATATTTATAGTACCTAGTTAGGGTAAGTCCTAAATTATAAAAAATTATAGAAATGAATCCTTACTTGCTAAACAAAAGGAGAATAATTTACATAATTTATAAGGAAAGCATGAAATCATGCAAAATAATATCCTTTGTCAAAAGAGACAATATAGATGTTAGAAAGGATAGTGTACACGCGTTTTACTCAGTCTATGGTCCCAATAACATTGCAAGCCATGTAAGGGTGGGTCTTTAATTAAGTCCAGTTGGCATCAATAATTCAACAATAATGATTACTAAGGCTAGACAAGGGCTGGCTTAGGGACAACTCACATTTGGGTTGACATCGGGTGGTCGACTCTTAACAGTTGTTAGCTCTGCCTCTGTATTGTAGAGATAGATGTTTTCTTGATTTAGTACTTGGACTGGGGTATTATAAAGGGGTCGACTCCTCATGTCGACTAATCACCTTGACAACTTCTTGAATGGAGTGGAGAATAAAGTAACTCAATAGATCAAGCTAGGGTAAACACTACTCTTTGATGTTGAACTCACCTTAGGTAGCTCAATGAACCATCTAAGAAAGGTCTTAAGCTTGGGAGCGAGTGATCACCCCTTGATCCCTATCACAGCTTATCTCTCGAAACCAAAATCCCTTTTCTTTTGCTAAATCACCTTCATGCTTGGATCAATTTATAGCTTGTACACCATAATGTCTCTAGGGATACCTACCATGTTCAAAAGGGACTATGCAAATACATCGACATTGACTTTTAAGAAGTTGAATGAACTTTGATGAATGTTTGCTGACAAGGGTTTCCCTATCATTGTTGTTTTCTTATGGTCATCTCCCAAAGAGATTTCCTTAGTATCATTCTCAGCACTTTCTATGCCGACTGACTTTCCTTCCAAACATGTTTCTACATGAAATACCTCTTCTAGTATTAAGGCCCTCATGTATAAAGACCTTGCCAACTATTGGTCTCCTTTGCTTATGTCGGCCTTCGTGGGAGTAGGGAATTTTTCTTTGAGATGTGCAGTGGAAGGTATGATGCCGAATAAATGTTGACACGATCGTCCTATGATCATATTGTATAAGGATCAACATTTGATGATGAGGAAGTCCACTTTATCTTCTATAACAATCTCATCATCTCTAATATAGATTGGTAAAGAGATCACTCCAACTACCCAAACAGGTTGGTTGTTAGAGGCATACAAATCATATTTATAAGATCTTAGTTGTGCTTTGATCTTTGGTCTCATCTGGTCAAAAGTGTGCTAGAAAATGATGTTTGCTGAACTTCCCATGTCAACAAGATTTTTTTTTACCTCAAAGTTGGCAATTCTCACATTGATTACAAGTGCATCATCATGCGGCCTCTAGATGCCTTCAAAATCTTCCTCTATGAAAGAGATTGTATTATCGATCTTAACCTTCTTTCCTTGGATGTTGCAAACATAATTTTTGGTGTGAATCAAACTCGAAGAGCTTGATTGGCCTATAGTAGGTCCGCCGACAATAGTGTTGATTACTCTATTGGGTGCTTTATCGAAACTCCCATCCTTTAAATCTCTCTTAACCACAGCTGGCTGAGTGTCATTCTCTTATTCCTCATGTCTCCTTTGAGATGGTCTCTCAATATTCTCAGCATCATGTACTAAGAACTTACACAAATGCCCACGTTAAATTGCATCCTTGATTGCATTCTTGAGTTAGATGCATTCGTTTATATTATGACCTTTGTCGTGATGGAAATTTCAATACTTATGGAATTTCTCCTTGAGGGATTTCTTCTCATTCTTTCTAGCTAATGTAGAATGCCTTTCTACCCATGTAACTCCATCAATATGTTTGAATTTGGATAATTGACAGGTGTATGGGACGAATATGTTGAAATCCTTGGTCTCTTTCTCTTGGCATTCGAATTTTGATTGTCATTTGTCCTAACTCTATCTTTTACACTTCTCCTCTTGTGATTTTTCCTTTCTCCTCTATTTTGATTGGCTTCTTGCCAAGTCTTTATGCTATCATCTTGTTGAATGTACGAGGTAGCCATGGCCTTGAACTTGATGAAAGTTCTCAGCTTATTCTTTGCGTAAGACTTGAAAAAGTCTCTATAAGGCTTAACTCCATCAGTTATGGCATTGAGGGCTATACTCATGTCTAATTTTGGGATTTGGACCATCTTAGCCATAAACTTGGCTAAGTGATCTCTAATTGACTCATCTAATCTTTGTTTAATTGTTTTAAGAATTGAAAAATCCTTAACAGGAAGCTTAGTTGTAAGGAAGTGCTAAAGAAACACTTCTATTAGTTATTTAAAATAAGAAATGGTGTTTGGTTTCAAATGTTTGGACCATGTACTAGTTGCATTCCTTAAGGTTAAGGGAAAAGCTTATTAGGCTACTACATCACTTAAACCATGTAACTTGGCCAATGTGTGGTAGTACTCCAAATGATCTTCAAGATCTGTTATCCTGTCATATGTTTCAAACTACAGCAGCTTGATATGCCACAGTATCACTTCCTCCAAAATCTCAAGGATAAAAGGGCTCTTCTTAATTTAAAAGTACTTACTCGTTACAGCAAGGGTGCCAATATGCGAGGGCTTGACATGATGCACCTGCTACGATTGCTTACCCTTATCAGTTTTCTTAAGAGTAAGAGCCAAAGGTCCCATAGTAACCTTAGCTTGCTTTTTCGACAATTCGGGTGAATAGATTGAATCATCACTATTCTTGGTGTTATTATTGCTGTACTCCTTATTTTGATTTAGGTAGATACTGTAATGAAGGAGGTTAAGGATCTCTTCTTATTTTTTGTTAATTCTTGGTTTTCTTTGGCTAAGTTAAGGCAAAGTTGCTCTAACTTAACCAAGCGTTGTTCACCAACATGCTTACTTTCCCCTTATAAGTATTGGGAGGAAATACCAACATTTATACTCTTAGTCATTCTAGTTTTCACCATATACGTATATTTGAGAAAAAATAGATGGCACTAAATGTTGTTTGTAGATTTTGGTAATTGGATTTATCCTGCAAAGAAAGGAAAAGCTCTTAGTATTGAGGCCAATTCGGTATGGTTACCCAAATGCCTAAGTTAGTGAATGAGAGTAAGGGAAGTTAAGTAAGTGGTAAAGAGTTATCATATCCCTCTTATAGTGTTTCCTTCCTGTATTTATAGGCAAACATCATGTTTGAAGTGGCAATGATTAATGAGAAACTTGGAGGCCACTTGATCAGACACATTTCAAAAATGTAGATAAGTAGACAATTATGTAATATAATCGTTCCTCGTAATAATTGTTTGTGCTTCTTTACTCAATTTAAATCAAATGTTGGTTCACATTACTCAGCATCAACTAAGGATCAAGTGACTCATCATGTTGATGTTACTCGGAACGGTTGGGAATAGAGTCTCTTGTCATGCAAGTAACCGAGTGATGGAAATTCAACTATCAATACTAGGTATGGCTTAGTTTCATTTTTGACCAAGATCTTGTCCAGATTTAGTTGACTACACGTTTGAATTTGGATTGAAAATTGAAAAAAAGTTGATCTCACTGGTTAAAGTTCATTAAACACAATTCTTTGAATTAAGTCGATTTCCAAACTTTCCTAGCTTAATTAGTAGTACACTAGTATAAAAAAATGATTCTGGATAAGGATTGGATAGAAAGCATCAAGTAAATCCACTCAAAATCATGCACCACTCTCTCTCTCTCATTACTTGCCAACTTCTCTCTCTCTTAAGATTGGAGAAGCTTAAAGCATTTTCTAGTAAAGGCACGACTCCTAACAGCTTCCCGATAACATAAGCAACCAAACCCAATTCCTCTTGCCCCTAGCTACTCTTGCTGTAGCCTCCACTACATCACCACCTAAACCTTAGGTTTGGATGCCTCCTCCTCTTGAACCACCATTCTCTAGTGGCTTTCGCTTCAAGTCACTACCATAGCCAAGCTCGCCTTGGGCCACAACCCCAAACCCAACTACTTACTCACATCCAACAACATACTATGGCCATCCAACACCAGACCACAATCACCCCCCTCTAATGGCCACCTAAAATGCCACCAAACTCTACAGCACCCTTGTTAATCCCCCTATCATCAATAAAATCCACGTGAAAATGGGTTTACCCACTTCAGACACCATTAAGAATCACCCCTATTGATTGCCTTTAACTACTTGCTTCTTTACTCCTCTTGCGACATAATATGACCCAATGACCTACTCTAAACTCAAATCTGACCCAAGAACCGACTTGAGTCTAAGCTACTTCTACCCGCATGCTCTCTTGGCCCAACCCTATTTCTTTTTTACTTTATTTTATTTTATTTACTTATTCTTGTAAATTGTATTGTAACAAAAAAAATGATAGAAAAAAAAAAGAAGAAATGATAAAAAGAAAAAGAAAGAAAGGAAAAGAAAAAAATGAAAGAAGAAGGAGAAGGAGAGCTTAGTTTATTTTTATTTCTTTTCTAGTTATTACATAAATAAAGATAAAGCAAAATAAAATGATAAAGAATAAATAAATAAATAAATAATGAAAATAAAAATCATTTTTTCACTTAGAAAAACGTTTATCAATGAAAATAAATAATTAAATAAAATAAAATCAACTTTTTCAAATTAGGGCCTTTTAGAATTTTCCAAAGATAAATATTTGAAATTAAGACCCATTAGAATTTTTCCAAAGGAAAATTTAATTGATAAAGAAACGTAAATCCAATTGTTTTCTCATATTAAAATCAACCACAAATTAAAGTTTTCCCAATAGAATTACATATGTTTGATGTCGAATAACGGGTACGTAAGCACTTTTGGGGTGACACAAAAAGTAAAAAACTTTTTTTTTTCATTTTAGTTTAATCCAATTAGTGATTGAATTTCATTTTATAGGGTAATTTTGAAAGCTGATTTCAAAAAATTAAATCTAAATTTGAAAAGTTGTGGCACCTGGAAGGATTTAAAGAATCTAACCTTTAGACTCATTTCTTTGGTTTTTCAAAGGCCTTTTCTCTAAAATTGGTTTTTCCCATGTGAACTAGTGTCTCGATCAAAACCAAATCTACCCATTTGGTTTTGACTTAAACCATTTCTTGACCCCGATTGGGTAGTGATTCCAAAGCAATTTTTTTTTAAATAATAATAATAAATAAAAAGCCAGTCTTTCTTAAATCTTAGTTGGTGATCAGTATTAAATAGGTAAAGCTTAATAATGATTGGTTTAAAGAAGACTTATTTATAAAACTGAGAAAAAATCAAGTTCGATAGCTTGGTAACTCCATTAAGGATTTCAAGAGGATTAGCCATCTAACTTTCCAAATTTAGAATTAGTTTTTGAAATCACCATATTTATTTATTTATTTATTTACTCGTTATTATTTTCTACATTTTTATGTGATTATACTAAATTTCTTGCTTTATGTATCATAATTGTATGGTAGAAATGATCAAACCCGAATCATTTTAAGAATCCAAGGATAGGGGGCATTTGTGTAGGCTCTAGGTGTTGTGGTGTACCTATTACTCGGGGTTGATTAAGCCACCTCCACTTAAGCTTAATATACTTAAGCTTAATATGACCAACGAAAGTATTTTCTAAAAACAAGTGAGGTTACAATCTTAAGGACCTTTTTAGAACCTTCCTTAATTGCATTCACAAACCATTTTCCTAAAATTTGTAAATTGACATGATGTGGTAAGACTCAAAAAAAAAAAAAAGGAAAAAAAAGAGGATTAACTACAAAGTTTCCTAATCTTTTCCCTGTAAATGTTTTCTTTTCTTTAGAATATCAATGTAATTCTCGTGAAAATAGGATAGTTCTGATGTAATTTTCCTTTCATCATTTTTATAGAAAATGGTTTGGTCCTCTCTTACATTGACCCTTTTCAAAGAAGTCCATATTCATAAGCCTTTAGAGCGTAAGGGAACACTTGAAATATGGTTTCGATTTTTCAATCTAGAGAAACAGAAAGTTATTGAAGACAACTTTAAGCCCGTCCTCTCACTACTCAAAGTCTAGACTAATATCACCATGGTACGGGCTTTAGTCTACTTCTAAGACCCTCAAAGTGAATCTTTTTATTTTAGCCTATGCTGACTAAGCCTAATTATTGAAGAATACTCCTATTTGTTAGGAGTTCCCTTTGTTAGAAATGGAAGATGTGTCCTAGATATCATGGCTAACCTTACAAAGACTTTCAATTAACTTATAGGCCTTCATGAATCTTAAATATGTAAAATATAGGCAAATCCCTTTAGGAGAATCGTTAGGGCAAACAATCTTTTTACTTGGTTTGCAACCCTATCCAGCAATAACCAGAAACTCTTTTGTAGTAGCTTTGAAGATTGGCAACAACATATAATCAATGCCTATATCTTGGTAACATTTGGGACTGTTTTATATCCTAATGGGATATTTCACATACATCATAAGATTATAGAGCTAGTAACCTAATTTTTGGAAGGGAAGTCTTACATCCCAACGCAACTAGTAGCACAAGCCAAATCGCTCAATAAGAAGAGAAGAATGGAGAATTAAAGACCAATATGGCCTTATCAGGGTTTGCTTTATCAGCCATACTCGGAGTCATAAACTTGACTTCCTTTGTAAGAAAGACACCTAGAAGATGAATCCTATTGATGCATTTCTTATTGTCATTGAACTCCCCAAAGATGTTGCTACCAGTTATTTGGTCAATGCTTTCCAAAAATTCCATATTGAAGATATCTCTCAGGTTGCTAGATGGATCGAGGTAGCTAAGCTAAAGAAAAGGAAGAAGATTGAAGAGGAGCCAAGACACCACAAGAAAAAGAAGATTTAAACTTTAGAGCATTTGTAATAAATTTTTGAATAATGTAATGGAAGCTTCAAAGATGCAATAAAAATCTTTTTCATGCTACATCATAGTCAATTTGCCAGCTATACTCTTTGTATCCACATGCCCTCATATTGCATTTTTTATTTCTTTATGCCCTTATTAGTTTCTATTTGAATAACTTTTTTTTTGGAGTAACATCATGAGAGTCGTGTCCTTAGGCTTATAAATATTTGATTTCTTTACAAGTCTTCTTCTCTGTGCCTTCTACTCTAACTCTTTCCAAATGCATTATTAAGATTATTTTTCTTGTAGTTTACCTTTTAAATGCCTGTAAATTATCAATGATTAATTGTAAATATTTAGGCTCTTAATTCCTTAGAAATGTTTTTCTACTCCTTCCCTCATAGCTTGTAAATAAGTCTTAACCTTGTATTCCACTCTTTTATTTTTTTTAATAAGTCCTTTTCTCTTTCTTAAAAATAAAGTGTTTTTCTAGAAGTTGCAAACAGGTGAAGATTCCTATCAAGAGTAATGGCCAACAGTAGAAATAGCGACAAACTTTATGGCTCCAACCCTACAGAAGTAAGGTTTCATTCATTAGAACAAATGGCGAGGAAAATAATGGAATAGATGAATTATCTAGTTGACAACATCGTCCTACTCAAAGCAATAATGTCATCAAATGAAGAACAACTAGAAGCCCAACAGGGGAAATCTATTGAAGCACCTCTTCTTGAAGAGAAGATCAATCCAGCTCTCCAGCTTAAGACTTATTCTTTCTCGGTTGACCCAAAGCCAAATCAAGAAAGTATCAAAGAGTTTGAAAGGAAGCTAACTCAACAGATAACTGAAAAGTTGAGAGCATTTGGAAAGATGATGGATTCTAATAGGCTAAAATCACTAACTTTTCCTCGTATAATGTTACGATGTACTTAGAAAAATTCAAAGTACCAAAGTTTGAGAAGTATGATGGGTTTAGATGCCCAAAGCTACATACCAAATTGTACGCCTACAAGTTAGGAAAATATGTTCAAAATAATCAACTCATAGTACAAACTTTCCAAAATAGTTTGATAGGTCGTACATTAATCTGGAATACTCAACTTAATCTCAACAAATCAATACTTGGAAAATTGGCTCGGGCATTCCATGACCAGTATAAGTTCAACATTGAGACGACTCCTTCAATTTGAGACTTGCACACAATAAGAAAGAAGAAAAATGAGTCCTTTAGGGAATACATCCAATGATGGAAGGGTATGGTAGCTAGAATCATTCTTCCTCTTGTTGAAAAAGAATTAATATTTGTCTTTGTTAACTCATTAGAGGAATTATATTATGGGCATTTGTTGAGTAATATAATGGCCAATTTTATGGACATTGTACTCATTGGGGGCCGAATCGAAGAAGACATAAAGACAGGGAGGTCGATTGGAAAAAGATTAGCTTAACTAAATTTAGGGGCATATATAAATACTACAATGTCAAGAATTACACCAAGCAAAAAAGGCCCAAAAATACCCAAAAGAAAGTTCACTCAAATTCCTACCTCATTATCTCAAATCTTTGGCCAACTAAGAAAATAAGGCTTATTAGAACAGAAAGCCCCATTGCTATGATACAAGCTAAGGAAATACAACTCAAATGTATAATATGAATATCATATGGGTCAGTAGGGGCATTCTACTAGTAATTGTTGGCAATTGAAAAATAGAGTTCAAGACTTGATAGATGCAAGGGCAATCTAATTAGACTCAATTCAGGGATAGGGACAGTTTTACAATGACCTTCATAAAGTTTTTAAAAGACAAGTGACTCAAATAAAGTACTTTGTTTACATTTCTCCTATTTTAAGATATCTTATTAGTTAAATGGTTTAGTATGAAGAAATGTAAGGTGAATCTTAAACACCAACCCTAAGACATTTTGTGAGTTAAGTGACATCATTGTGAGACTATCAGACTCGTTCCTTAAAGGAAGTCCATCTTGCATTTAATACACAAATAAAATGAAGTTAGGAAATCTTTTCAATATGCTAAATACAAAATCCTTTGTCAGCCTTGTTAAACCTTTTATTAGAGTATTTTCAAAATTAAATCCTATTGAGAACCATGCCCACAATAGGGCTAAAAAGAGGTTAGGAGCATCTATTAGAAGAAAAGGTTAAAACAAATTTGTGCTTACTTTTAGTCGCATCAATTCAAGAGTAATTGTTACCATTGATAACTAATTTCCTCTAAGATGAAGAAGGGTATCCATTCTAAACACTAAACACAAACCACTTATACTTTGAAGCTACAAGCTAGAAGAAGGAATGATCACCTTTGTCCTAAGTCAAAATAAAAAAATAAAAAATAAGAAAAATGAATAAGGAAAAGTGGTAAGAAGAAACATGAGAAAATGAAAAGACGAGGTGATCAAGTCTGAAGACCCAAGAGGATTAGGGACGAGTAACTCAAAAAGCCTATTTCTCAAGTAGGGATCCCAAAACATGATTGAGATGATTAAAACTGAAAAGCCAGGATAAATGCTAAAGTTTCCCGTAAAACGTATGATACTTAAAGAAAATTGCAACTAACATATGGCATATAGCCTACCCTTAACTCCACCTATTCTAAAAGCCTCTTTTTTATTAAAGGAAATAATTTATCATTAGTAAAAGTTACATTTGAAATTGAGGCAACCACAATTTTAGTTTTACCTATAAGTTTCTTGACTTGTAAACCTACGATGAAGAGTGATTCTTTCATAAAAAGCCATTTTAGTAATATCCATTTTGAAACTGAGGACCAAAAGCCTTTATTACATTACAGTCCGAAGATGACCTAACGGATTGATTAAAAGTGTATTGCTTATAAGATGGATTATAATTTTTGGATTTGAAATCAAGAGAAAGGAATTTAAGCTGAGAGTATGAGGAAGTTCTTTCAGACTGAACCTATCTTTAGTGAGATATCTTTTGATTAAGAGGAAATTTGAAGAAGTCATGGAAAGTTATTTGCCCCTAATGGAAAGAAAGGGTTCTCGTAGATAATGGTGGCCTAGAAGATCAAGTTGTTATGTCACTGAAAAGCTTATACACTATGGGAAAATCTAAACCTAATAGTGTAATGACCCAGTCGAAACTCTTCCTATCAAGGTATTCTCTGTTTTGGCATAGAACACCACATGGTTGTATCCCTTAGTGTAGCAACTTCCCAAGAGGTCACCTATCCTAAGATTACTTTAGCCCAAACACGTTTAACTTTGGAGTTTTGACATACTTCGAGTTGCTACACTAAAAGGTGTCTCGATAATTAGAGTTCCTTTTCTTAGCATGTAAAGGGTATCACAATCTACTCCCTTTACAAAACTAACATCCTCATTAGTATTGTTACATTAGTCCAAGACCACCACTAAGTAGGGCCTTACCCTTTAGGTTGGTAGATTGCTTTGATAACACCAATAACGACCCAACCGAAACTCCTTCCACTGAAGTATTATCCAATTTAGCATGCTCTTAGAGCACCATCCTGACCTAAAACCCTTGATCGCATGCTCTTAAAGCACTATCCTAACTTGAAGCTCTAATTTCTTTTTTGTCTCGTCTAGCTCTTTGAGCGCCTCCTCTCTCTTTCATCATTCACCAAATCCCCAATAGACTAAGTATAGGATAACTAGCTAGTCGTAGCACTTTCTAAGGCAATTTCACCTCCTTAAGGCAAAAATAATATCTTTTTTTGCTTTGTGACAAAGTTTTAATCTAACTTCACCACAAAGAGAAACAACTATAGACACCCTATTTTTTCCCTCCTTTATTTTTATAATTTTTAGAATAGATGAAGGGGTCTTAATTTAGAAAAAGAAAAAAAAAAAAGAAAATTTCAAAAAATAAAAAATTTAGAAAAAATCACAAGAAATAGAAAAATATAACAACAAAAAATATGTAAAAAAAAATCACATAAATATAAATTTTACAAAAAATCATAAAAATTAGAAAATTTAGAAAATAAAAAAATAGTAATAAATAAAAATTTTTTTTAAATAGTTTAGTAAAATAATTTTTTTTTTAATTTAGCTTTAGTGTTTCTATGGCCTTGATTATAGGAAGGGCATTGGGCTTAGGCTTAGATTCAAATCTAGCCCAAACTGACCTTATCTATATGTGTAATTTGATTGTACATATGAACAAGGCACATAGCGATAGCTTAATAATATTATACTTAGACTTGCACTTAGGTTTAGCTTAGAGATTAAGGGTCCAAATCTCACCAAAGGCAAAAAATTGCCTTTTATTTTTCTAAAAAACATACATGCCACATACACGAAGATACTAAGCCACGTATCCGATTGTGACACATGGCAATTTGCAAACACACCATGTCATATGTACGTGTCAGCCATGTGGCATGATACGTATCATATACATGCAACATGACCATAGACACATGTTAGTCATGTAGTTGATACGTGGGATGACACGTCATAGGCTACATGTCATTTAGGATACGTAGCTCTCTCTTGTTGGTACTTTCCTTTCCTTTCTGTCCCTTTCCTTCATTTGTTACAATTTTGCCAAATCAATGGTGAAATTACAAATGAAGCATGGCCTAGTTTTGTTTTTGACAAAGATCATGTCCAGATTTAGTTAACTACGCATTTGAATTTGGATTGAAAATTGAAAAATGTTCATTTTGCGAGTCAAAGTTCATTAAACACGAATCTCCAAATTAAGTTGATTTTCGAACTTTCCTAACTTAATTAATAGTAGACTGGTATAAAAGAATGATTCTAGACAAGGACTGGATAGAAAGCATCAAGTAAATCCACTTAAAATTACACACCACTCTCTTTCTCTTTCATTACTCGTCGACTTCTCTCTCTCTCAAGATTGGAGAAGCTCAAAGCTTTTTGGAGTAAAGCCACAGCTCCCTATAGCTTCCTCAGGATGTGAGTAAGCAAACTCAATTCCTCTTGCCCCTAGTTACTCTTACCATAGTCTTTATTGTGTCACCACCTAAACCCTAAGTTTGGCTGCCTCCCCCTCTTAAACCACTACTCCCTAATGGTTTTCACTTCAAGTTACCACTACGGCCAAGCTTGTCTTGGCCCATAACCCCAAACCCGATAACCTACTAACATCTAGTAACCCATTATGGTTGTCTAACTCTAGATCATAACCACTTCCCTCTAATGGTTGCTTAAAATGCCACTAAACTCTATAATACCCTCATCAATCGCCATATCATCAATAAAATTCTCGTGAAAGTAGGTTTACCTACTTCAAACATAGTCGAGAATTGCCCTTAATGAGAGCCTTCAATCACTTGCTTCTTCTCCCCTCTTATTAACCCGGATGTAACTCGATGACTCGCTCCAAACTCGAGTTTGAGAACTGACCTAGGTTTGAGCTACTTCGATGCATGTACTCTCTTAGTTTAAGCCTATTTCTATTTTAGCTTATTTTGTTTTTTAAAATATTATTATTATTTTTTTATTCTTGTAAATTGTATTGTAACTAAAAAAATGAAAGAAAAAAAAAGAAGAAAAAAGAAGTAATAAAGAAAAGAAAGAAAGTAAAAGAGAAAAAAAGAAAGAACAAGAAGAAGAGCTTAGTTTATTGCATAAATAAAGATAAAACAAGATAAAATAATATATAAATAAATAATAATGAAAATAAAATTCATTTTTTCACATAAAAAAAAAAACATTTTTCAATGAAAAAAATAAATTAAGAAAATAAAATCAACATTTTCAATTTTGGGCATTTTATAATTATCCAAAACTAAATATTTGGAATTAAGACCCTTTAGAATTTTTCCAAAACAAAATTTAACCGATAAAGAAACATAAACCCAATTGTTTTCTCATATTAAAATCAACCACAAATTAAAGTTTTCCTAAAAAAACTACGTACGTCTGATCTCGAATAGCGGGCATGTATGCACCTTTGAGGCGACATAAAAAATGAAAAAACTTATTTTTTTCATTTTAGTTTAATCTAATTAGTGATTGAATTTCATTTTATAGGGTAATTTTGAAAGGTTATTTTAAGAAATGAAATTTAAACTTAGAAAGTTATAGTACCTGTTAGGGTTTAAAGAATATAACCCTCGAACTCGCTTCTCTAGATTTTCAAAAGCCTTTTCTCTAAAATCAATTTTTCTCACATGAACTAATGTCCAAATTAAAATCAAATCTACTGGTTTGGTTTTGACTTAAACCATTTCTCAACTCTAGTTAAGTAGTAACTCTAAAATGTTTAGAAAAAAAATAGCCGATGTTCATTAAATCTTAATTGAGGATCAGTATTAAATAGGTAGAGTTTAATAATGATCGGTTTAAAGAGGACTTATTTATAAATCCGAGAAAAAATCAGGCTCGACAAAACCTTAAGTAAAAACCTAATTTTTAGGTGAAATAATAATAAATCGTAGGAAATAACTAGATAAAGATGATGTACATACCTTAGATTTGAAGTGCAAGTGGTTAGATCATGAAGTTTTAGAAAGTTTTGGTACTTGTATAGTGAGAGGATTGAGAGAAAAGTAAAATTTTTTTGAGAGAATGAGATGGAAAAGAAATACCCATGATGTTTAAATTCAAACTAGACTATGGTCAAGGATCATAATTGTAGAGTATAGTCGTAGTCCTTGTCAGTGTGTCAATATTACAACCCTAGCATGACTACGGTCAAGGATCATAGGCATGGTCCTAACCATGGACCTCTTGTGCAAAATTTTCCAACATCCACTACAAATAGAATTATGAGAGGATCATGGTCTAAGTCTATGGACATAGACTTTTGTTGTTTTCTTCTTGGATTTTTGGATTTAAGCCACTTTGATTTATTCTGACTTAGTTCTTGAAGTTGCTTTGAAAAATTCAAAATTAAAGTGAATTGAAGCACATAAATAAATCAAATAACAATCAAAATATATGGAAATTTCTCTAATTACTATTACATGAATAACACTCAATAACCATTTTTTATCATACGGAATTGTTAAAAGCAGGAAAAACACTAATTGATGTCCTAAAAAATTGATAATTGAACTAACTCATGATAAGACAATGAAATAAATGAAAATAAACTAATGGAAATTACTAAAATTAAAATAAATTAAACTTAGGTTACCTCTTAAGGAGCATTATTGTTTTATGTTGTTAGTTTAACGATTGATTTTCTTCCTCTAGTTTGGTTCTAAACCCACTGGTCTAAGATTTGGCTAGGTATTCTCAAGCAAACTTCCTTATGGCCTTTTAATGATAGTCTTAGCCAACTAACCCAATTGGCTCTTCAAATGTCTTAATCAATCCTTAATTTTCCTTAGTATTGCTTCATTGGCCTAAAAACGGGCACTTGAACTTTGGATGAATCGATTTAGCAACTCTTCAATGTTAGGGGTCTTATTTTGAGGTTATACATTTCGATTCGACTATTGTTGCTAGCCTTCCTATGAGAAATTTTGATGATTTCTCAAACATGGAATATATGTATTGTTGAAAGGATTACTCTAAGCACAGTTAGCAATAAAATTGATATCCTCAATCTCAGCAAAAATCTCACCCTGTAATAAATTTACTAGTTTCATTAGTCTTTTAATAATTTTACTCAAACTCTTGACCTGAGTAATCAATTTAGTAATGGAATCAACTTTATGAATTGCTTTAGATTTCACATTATCCCATTATGAATTGCTTATTGCCATGCCTTTGATCAACTTTTTAGCCTCATCTAGTGTTTTAGCACTCAAAGTATCTCTAGCTATGACATCATTCATCTAGCTGATAGGATAATTGAGCCCATTATAGAATGTCTAAATTTGCATCAATTCTAGCAATTCATAGTTGGACATTACCTCAACAACTCTTTGCATCTCTCCTATATATCATAGAGAATCTCATCATCGATTTGAGTGAAAGCAAAATTATTGTTTCTAAATTTTGCCATCCTAGTAAGTAGGAAATACTTTCTTAGAAACTTTTTAACTAAACTATCCTAAGCAGAAATAGAACCTCTAAGTAATGAGTTGAGCCACTACTTAGCCTTACCTTATAGAGAGAATGGAAATAATGTCATTCTTACTACATCATCCATGATACTATTGATCTTGAAAGTATCGCAGATCTCTAAGAAACTCAAGATGTGGTTATTAGGGTCCTCATCAGCTAGTCAATCAACCTAAACGAATTGTTAAACCATTTGTATGACATTCAGCTAGATTTGGGAATTTGTTGCTTGGATTGTAGGTCGTGTGATGCTAGACTCAGCTCCAGTCATCGTTAGTTTGGCAAATTCTACAAGGGTCTTCTTAGCTTCATCATTGCTATTTAATGCCATAGTTTCAAATTTTTGGTTACTTTCTAAATCTTTTGATTCTTCCTTTAATTGGAGTGGTGAACCTTGATTAATTAAATCCACTATTTCATGACTTCCTCATAGAGATATCCCGAAGTCCTTTCGATTTCTAGATTGAATTCCATAAGATTGTTATCGTTACTCCTAGTCATAAACTGGAAAAGTTTCAATGATTAGAAATAATTTAAGGAAAAAATATACCAATAATAACTAAAGGAAAGAAATATTGTGGATATGTTAGAATGATTAAGAATTTAGGGTTTTTGCTAGATTTCTAATTAGTTTACTCTATTAGCTCCTAACAATGGTGCTAAAAACTTAGTTTGTGTGCTTATGGTAAAGCCAAGTGCACTTTATCAAGTTATGGCATAGGTTCTAATATGGTATAGGTTCTAATTGAGTCTGAGTGTCAATCACACAAGGAAACATATATGGGAGTAAGATCAATTTATTTAGCAATTGTATCCCTAAATTCTTCAAATACCTAACTTTTACAAGAAAAGATATAATAGAATAACTAAAGATGTGAAATTAAAGATTACAATAATTGAATGATTAAAATAAAATTATAAACTTAAACAAATAATAATAATAATAACAACAGGAACAAATATAAAAACAATTAAATTAAATAAAAGGGAAGAGCATGTTCCTTAGTAAATCTTTAATGCTATTTACTACCTACTTTTGTATGACTTATACACTCTTAATTATAATATTGAACTATAAGGATTCCTATTAAGGACTAATTGGATTCATATCTTTTAGCTAATTCCTATTCCTTAAACCTCTCTACTTGAATCGCTTCTGAATAAAGCATTATAGGATCACGTAATACTTTTGAATCCCACTATTAGGTTGCTCTAATCTAGAAAAACCAAAACTACTAAACATTTTAGTCAGGTAGATTCGTCTAATTATATTAGTCAATCATGTTGCATGCTCTCACAAACTCTATAATAGACTCTAGTAATAATTGAATTACTAGTATATTGAATTAAAGACAATAATAAACACAATATAATTAGACCAAAATATGCAAATATCATAGATTAAATTTCATTACCAATGATAAAATGTTATCCTAGTATGTAAGGTTCAATAACGATTTACTAAGAAAATTAAAGTAAAGACAAAACAACAAAGTAAAAGGAAAGGAGTATAAAAACCCCTATAATTCTTTACCTTACTAACTCTTGCTTGAAAGGGGCTCTCTCTACAAACTTATCCCTATGCATCTATTTATAAGAATCGGACCTAGATTTATAAGGAAAAACTAACAAAAATAGAAGATTCAAAATTCATTACATGTCCATAAATAAGACATACTGGTGTAGAGCTTGGGCATGATGACGAGAAGTAATTAGGCATAGACTATGACATTGTTTCTTGCTTGAAATCCTTCCACTCTAAGTCTTCAATCAATGTTTTTGTTCTAATATGCTTCAAAATTTGATAAAAGTCTTAAAAAGTTCACTAATTGCCTCCTTAAGTCCTTGAAAATGAAAATTAAATGGATTAAGCTCTAAATCTCTATGAAGTTAACTGAATTAGTATGCAAAATGACACAAAATAACTATAGAATATGCAAGCTAATTGCATGTTATCAATGTTTGAAGTGGTCAAGTTACCCCATTTAGATAGCATCTTTGCCATTTAAGTGGCAAATTTATTTGTTGTGTTTTAGTGAAAAGGTCAAGTTGCTTTATGTCTCTATTAATGTATCTAAATCACTCAATAGAATGTCGAAAGTCTACAAAAGTGAGTGGAGGCATTTAGAGAACATGCTTAGGTTGCACTTAAATGGAGGGGTCATTCATACAACTCCTTATCGACATTTAAATGCCCCTTTAACGAACATCCCTTCTTGAAACAAGATGAATACAACATTCATTAATATAAATCCATTCCATTTTTATTTCATATATTAACCCAGTTAGCTCATTCATCACTAGATGACATAGTATTAGCAAAAGTTCACATAATTTAATAACCTAACAATCACAAACATATAGTGATGTGTCTCTGAGGTTGAACATATGGAAAGGCACCATAACGAACCAAAACCAAAAAAATAAAATGAAGGTCTAGCAAATCTATGAGCTATCTAGTTAGATATGACACACCAACAAGATTCTATAAGGCCTTAGACTCGCTGAATGTAATATACCAGTCCAAGTGATAGGTTTGCTTGCCATAATCCTTGCTAGAGGGATTGATAAGAGTGGATAGAGGAGAGTTTTTTAAGAGAAAAGTCTTAAGGGTTTTTCATTAATTATCAAAGTTTGCTTAAAACCCTATACAAGGTTTTATTTATACAAAGTGGCAAAACTGTAAATAAAAGAACTAAAAGGCTACCTTAGTGGCATTCTCGTAAATATAAAAATAAACATGAGGGTAATTTAGAAATAATACAAGAAATAAGAAGTCTAAATAACATGACCAAAATTAAATAGCCAAATGAAATTTTCAAGCGATGGTTAATGTTGGATTCCAAGGAGTTATTGGAGACCCTAGAGCCTTGACTTAAGGTGCACTTGAGCTTTTGGTTGGTTTGTCATGTCTAAGGCCAATCTAATATACTCGTGGCCAACCTAATGTTGCCAAGGCTAACCTTGAATGGCTAAACTGACTTAAAATGGCAATGACCAACTCGAGGTCGACTTGACATGACAGTAGCTAACCTTCAATGATCGAGTCATTCTAACATGGACATAGCTGACCTGTTTGGAGCTAACCAACCGAACTAAGAAAAACTAGCTAAGCTAAGCTGGAAGGGCAAGATAGACCCGGTATTGTAAGGAAGGCAGAAGGCCTAACAAAACAGAGTACAACTAGTCAGCTAAGATAGAACTATGTAAGTAAGGTAGGTCTTCCTATATGGATAAAGCTCATAGATCTTTTTGGGTGCTTGGCCAAGGTAAAGCATAGCGTATTCAACATTATAGGGTAGACCCGACAGAGTAAGGCATGTTGTTCAATACTAATGGAGCTTATAAATAGGTCAACCATTCATGTGGAGCTTGTAAACAAGCCTCCCATATAGTTCGAAACAAGATAGGACAACTAATCGGTACTTAAAATCCTATCACATAATAAGTCACATAGATGTCTTACTCACCTCAGTTTCATTTCATGGTCAAAGTATTCTCCAGGTTGATAGACTAGCTAAAAAAAATTTCTTATAAGATGGAATAATCAATATGTTAGTAAGGTGTCCAAGTTATAAAAATTATGTAGCTATGTTTTTTACCAACAACTTTTGGCTACTTTTTTTCCATTTTAAACTAAAATTTCTAGTTTCTTATTCTTATTGCTCTTCATTAGCATCTTCGATTTCGATTCATTTATTCTAGTTTGTGGAAACAAAAACATAAAATGTGTAGATAATGAACTAACAAATTGATTTTTTATCACTTAATGCAAGACTATAATGATATGAGAAAGAACTAATAAATGATGATTATCTTTTTTTCCAAATGCATATGAGAATAGGGCTAATATGATTTAGAAACTTCTCATTATTGGAGACAAACTTTGAGTAGAGTATGATTATTTTAAGAAGCTTATTTTGCTATGATCACTGCAAAATTGTTGGATTTCATTTTAGTTAAGCAAAGAGGGATATGACAATGTGTGTATATATTTATCTATCTATCTGTGTATGTGTGTGTGATAGAGAGAGAGAGAGAATAATGTTATTGGTGTCGAAGAGAAATTGACAATTGCCTTAATCTTAGCCTTACTCAACTTTGAGAAACCTTTTGAGTTAGAATGTGATGCTATAAGTATCACTATTAGTGCTTGTTGATGTAAGAGCATCGACCTATAGCCTATCATAGTGAAAAACTCAATAGTACCACCCTTAACTAGTTTGTGTTGAAAAGGAGCTTTACTTTTTCTATTACGCTCTAACAATGTAGCAATACTACTTATGACCTTAAAGTTTATCATCTACATGAACTAAAAGTCCTTAAAATACCTCAGTAGTTAGAAGAGAAAGGTTCCCACATTCAAGAAGAATAAGTCATCACCTTAAGTTGATGGACTTCTTAAAATGTTGAAGACGATCAACCGCATTGCTTACCGGATTGAAATGTAAGAAGATTATGGTGCATCTTTAACTTTTAATTTCTCTAACCTAGTTCTCTACCAATTAGAAGAAGAAGAGGAAACTAAAGAGAGATGGCTAATGAAGGAAATCCCATAAATTTGAGGTCAAATCACCCCTATCCTTAGGAAGATGATAGGAATCAACTCCCTAGAACCTTAACCAAGAGCTGACCTAACAGACAATAAGGCTTAACTTGACGTAGCTTAGCTTAAGAACCTTTGAAGGATGAGGATTCGATCAATACTTCAGGCATGTTGCATTTCAACTAACCAGAATATTTCACATTAATTGTGGCAGGGACCACTGTCGACTTATTCCAAAGCTAGTTAGCAAGCCATCACCGAGTTAACCGAACTACCATCTCAACCTCATCCAAATCAGGTCAGGTACTCTTATCTACATTATCCTACCCACTACTAAGCTATCCAACTTGGTTGTTAAGT
The DNA here is from genome assembly GCA_024138015.1 of Lumnitzera littorea. Taxonomy (NCBI): domain Eukaryota; kingdom Viridiplantae; phylum Streptophyta; class Magnoliopsida; order Myrtales; family Combretaceae; genus Lumnitzera; species Lumnitzera littorea. The sequence goes on from JAMXBB010000002.1 coordinate 58,142,503, forward strand.
TATTTTAAGGCCCAAAGTTTTGTTGCACTAGACGATAGCCAAACATGATTATTTTCATCTTTTGTCAAAATTGCCAACTAGTGAGTAATGCGTATCTTAAGGCACTTAATCCCACAATGATTCTCTAAGAGACCCTTATATCATCATTCCATACTTACCCCTTTTAATATGAATCATTCCTAAGGACCCCTTACTCACTCCTAAGCTAATGGTCAAGCTAACATGGTTTACTAGATATTCAACCTTCACCAAAGCTTAGAAGAACCTAATCTATTATGCTAAGCTTCTAATCAGGTGCTAGAGTTGTGGCAAGCAGAGTGCCATCTTAATGGAAGAGTAAGGTCAATTTAAACTATTTAGAAGCTTCCAACTCTCACTACCTAGTTATTCTAAAGACTATTCCATCTTGTTAATCTAAAATTACTAAGGTATAGATGTTGAGTTGTTTGGGGACCCATCACTACCGACCTTGTTCAGACAATTAAAGAATTATTATGTAGTGAATCTTTAAGCCTCTTGTAAGGCAACACATATCCTACTACTTGAGTCATGCACTTTGTCACCATAATGTTCTTTTATTGTGATTATGGAATTTCCCTTTTCTTTCATAACAAATTGTACTCATGTGTTTACCATTTTTAGTAACTACTAATTTTCTAGCGTAACCTTAACAATAAGGGTATAGATACCCTATTATAGAATCCATTGCAATCTGATTGTCTTTAACTATTAGTGAAATACTAATATTTTTCACTTCTCCTTTACTGAGTACCTTATCCATTTAGCTCTTGTCAATCCCTTAAGTAAGGATTGTGGTGAATGAACCTTCTATATTAATCAGTATGCAACATCTAGTAAGTTTTTGGCCATATTATGCATGAGTGGTATGTAACATGAATTTTGACCAACTTACGGATTGATTAAATCTCTACCCTTGATTCCATCCAACACATTACCCTCATTCTTTGATAGTTTCGAAGGACCCACTTTGCTATGATAAGATACAGTCATAGGCACTTTAGCACCCTCTACATGCTACAAATCCCATCATCTTGGTATCAAAGCTCAACATTTTAAGTAAGGTAGTATGTATTGAGTAATGCATGTATGTGTAGTTTGAGTTGTAGATGTTGGTTTGAATTATTAACAATTGTGTAGTGATATTGTTTGTACTTTGTTCTTGTGTCTTAAAATAGAGTAAGGAGTGTGGTGTTGTAGAAATGGGAAAGGTTGTAATTAGAGTACTATATGTGCATTTGTTTTATTATTGGAGTAGTAGTGATGATTGTGGAGTGATTGCTTGAAAGAGAGTTATGTATTATGTTAAGTGAAAACATGACATAACCTAGTGTAAACGAAGTGCTTAGAGATAATGAAAGTGATGCACTATGTAGAGCACATTATGTGGAGCAAACCTCGAGGTCAATAGATGAGCAGATAGATTGACTTATCAAGCTCCTAAAGAATGTATTAGTCATTATGCAAGGAAGAGTTGAAATTCAAACTATCAAGTTAATGAGTGATTTAATGAAGTAGGACATATGGAACACCTAGTAAAGTATAGAGTTAGCCGAGTTATTAATGAAGTTTGGTGTAGAAGGGAAGCTTACCCAGCTCACTATGTTCGAGTTAGAAGAGTGGATCAAAGGTTTAATAGAAGGATAGAAATGGTAGAAGAGTTCTTTGAAGCCAATAAGTGATTAGGATAAGCCCCATAAGGTGGAAGATATGATGTTCAACTTAACAAAACTAAGTACCCTATTTGACATGCTTATAGAGGAGTAGAGCAACCAACTCATTACTAAATTGTCTTTGATGATGTAATTGAGGAATTGGATGAAAAGGACTATTATGATGATGAAGAACATGGTGTCTAAGCTCCTAAAAATGTTAACAATGTAAAGGTCCAAATTTTGAGCTTCTTAAGAAGTGAAAATACTGATAAATATTTAGAGTGGGTAGAAAGGTTGAAAAGTTTTTTGAATGTTATTAATATGCTGAGGAAGATAAAGTCTAGCTTGACACCTTATAATTTATTGGGTATGCTAGTATGTGGTAGAAGAAGTTACATACCTTGTGAAGAAGAGACAAATGACAAGATGTTAGAACGTGAGAGGAAATGAAGAGGATAATGTATGGGAGGTCCATTCCTGATTCTTATTTTCAAGATGTTGTTAGTAAATTTTAGGGGTTGGAAATATCTTACAAAGATGAGAAAAATACTTAGTACTAGGGCCAATTCGGTGGGGCCGCTCCGATGCTTAAGTCAATAAGCAAGAATAAGAAGGGCAAAGTAAAGAAGTTAAGAGTTATCAAATGCCTCTTATAGAGTTTCTTTCCCATATTTATAGAAGATTGTTATGCTTGAAGGAGCAGTTACAAAAATAACTGTTGAGACATGTGGAAACTTATTGATTAGATACCTTCCCTTAAATGTAAGAGAGTAGGCAGTTATGTAATATAATCGTGCTTGTGGTAACTATTTACACCATGCACTTGAATTCAAATCAGCAACGAAACTATGTTACTCAACGTAGTGTAGAGATTGTCAATTATTCGACAAGGTGTCGAAAATATAGATTATCTGGCCTGTCGATAACTAAATGGATGAGTAAGATAGGTGGACGAAAAATGACTATCAACACAAGATACCATTGCAAAGCTATAAGAACTTAAACATGGGAATCGAACAATTAATGAACATGTCCACGAATTTTAAATGCTTATGATTTGATTGGATGTAAATGAAGCTGAAACTCGAAACATCTCTAGATTTATCACTTGTCTGAGTTATGAGCTTAGAGACATAGTTACAACCCTTTGATACTCTTGAAGGCACTATTAAGATCACCTAACGAGTTAAGAGGTAGAGAAGAGCTAACCTTGTCAAACCTAATTAGTTCGACATATTTAATCGGCCTAACCTATCTAAGGAAGTGTAAGGAAACCTAGTTTCTCCATAGTAGGCAAGAAGGAAGGTTAGATGATATAAACTGAAGAAGTTGGGACGGAGTAAGGAGGGAAAGAGAGAAAATTTGAAAGGGGACAACCCTTAGAGAGAAAGAGTAATAAGATTAAGTGCTTCGAGCGCAAAGGATTTAAGCACATGGCTTGCCATTAGTTGAACTAAAAAACTATTTTGGACTATGCAGTACTAATGAATAAGTTTATAAAACCCTAGAAGAATTAAAAGATAAAGTAAAGGTGGGAGTTGTAAGAGATAGCATTTATTGAAAAGAAGGTGAAATGTTAGGATTAGTTGTTTGCTAACTAATAAGCACAGAATCTACAAGGGAGAATGAGCAATGAGAGAATTTATTCTACACCACATGTTAGGTAAGGGAACAATAATATTCTTTGATTCTTGATAGTATGAGGTATATAAATTTTTCATCTACTAGCTTTGTTGAGTAATTGCAATTGCTAACCTACCTACATCCTAAGCTGTACAAATTGTGTTGGTTGAATGAGAAGGGTTCATTACATGTGTTGTACCAAGCATTACTACCTATGCCAATTGAGAGTTATAAGGATGATATCGTATATGATGTATTGATGATGTGTGCTTTATGTATCTTATTAGGCTGACCTTGACTCTTTGATCACAAAGTCATTCATGATGGGTGTCATGCATCAAAGAGGATTTATAATAGTCCCATTGTATAAACTAACCTAAGATACAAGCTAACCTTACAATCACTATCATAGATGTTGCCTATAGAAGGCATACCGACTCAACTAGTTTGAAGCATTTAGCCAAATACCTGTTAATACTAAAACCTATGGTATAACCTTTCAAAATACCTATTCAAAACAACTTATGGTACAACTTCTTACAATGTAATAGTATTTACACATCAAAGTTTTCAATTCACATAAGAAGTTTTCAAAAGCCAAAGGCTTTATAGTCTATATACATTACCTTAGAAACTAGTAGGTATCTCAGGGAATTCCCAATTAGTTTCTATAAAACTAAAAGATAGCTAAAAAGTCCAAATCTAGTAAGTCTTCTAGTTCCTTATGTCTCCAACCTGACAAACGCTAACCTAGTGGCGATTATAGTGTTGCATCCTTGAACTTTACTTAGTACTTGCAAAAGAGTCTATAGGGATGTAAGCACGACTACCTTAGTAAATAGGATAGAGACAAATGCATCAAACAAAGACATGGTTCTCAAACACTTTATTTTAATGAAATGCAATGCAATCAAATAAATGTAACATTACACAATGTCAATCAGTCTATTGTGAGGTTAAAGAAATTTCATCCCCTTTAACTCGGACTAAGGAGTTTCAATATAACTCAAATCAGACCAAACCAAAGCTTATGTAATAGAGAACATTTTCCTACTTAGACTACCTTCAAAACATGGCCCCTAACTTTACTGCGACCTCTTATCACTTAGTTCAATTAAGCATAAGGAAAGAATCATTTTAGCTATCCTTATTAAATGGACTGGCATTTGGTTTAACATACCTAATTGTTCCCTTAGTGGGTTGTTATGCATGTCTAATTAACTTAAGAGTCAATCTTTGGTTTAGTCCAATTGGAGGTGAGCAACTAAATTACCAAGTAAGGAAAATCAAACATAACATACAAAGCAACACTCCAAATCAACAATTCAAGTAATAATCACATACAAGGCATGCACACATTCAACTAAGTTACAAGTACAATCAAATGCACTCTAAGGTTTCTAAGTACATTCATATAGTTCCATCTTTCTTTCTCACGAATAATATTGGTGCTCCACATAGAGATACGTTAGGTTGAATGAATACTTTATCCAATAACTCCTGAAGCTACTTCTTTAACTCTTGAAGTTTCATCAATGACATTTTGTACAAAGCTTTCAATATTGGCTCAATTCCTTACATTGACTCTATCATAAAATCCAACTCTAGATGCAAAGCCAAACTAAGCAAATCATTTAGAAATATATTAGGAAATTCCAACACAACTGATATGTCAAACATTTTCAAAGTTTCTTTCTTTCCTTCTACAGCAAATATCTAGAAAAATTTGATGGATTACTAACCTCTAGACCTTAACTCATGCCCTTCTTCGAGGCCTATAGTCTCACTAGAATGATTATCTCTTGTTAGCTTGCTAAGGACGAGCACCAATAGGTGGAAGAATAGTGAGTGAACTCCTTGAAGTCCCAGCTTCGATACACTTTATTCTACATGGACCCCTTCCCAATTACCGATGTGCCTAATGTCGAGGCTACCAAAAGCTAAGGCCAAGGTGACTGTGCATTGAGCCCTTCTCTTCCAATCTATAGACTTACCTAGTGTCGAGGCCAAATTACTAAGGTCGAGTCCCTAACATGTTGAGCTTTACTTATTTGGCCTACAGAGTAGCAATGCCCTTTATTTGTTTCGGCAACTCTAAGTACAATTTGTTAGCAAAAATCATAACTTCCATATAGCTCTACCATCATGCTTCAAGATTCCCCTATGTGAGTCCATTAAAAGGCTACCACCTATTTCTTAATTTTTTGACATTTGTATTATATTTCTTTTCATCATTTGTCTTATTTACCCTTTTCATACATACTTAGAATCTCCTCCTTCATTGTCTTTTATTTAATTTTCCTTATTTGTATTGTTTCCTTAAAGGACTTACTATAAATAGTCCTTTTAATGTAGCCGCAAGGATTATGTTACATCTCTTTTGATATTGAATATACTTGTTCTTGTGAGATAACTTTTTCTAAGTATAGCTCATTTACACTCTTATCATATCTTACTGAGTAACTTAAATTAGTGGCGAGTGGACGTTAACATTAGCTTATGAATTACATTAAGTTAAGTGTCATGTTGTGTTCGTTAGTGTATCATATCCTCAGAGCAGGTCACAATAGCTATTGTGTTGACTACTCTTCCATTTCATTTTCTATGATATCTCGAAGGTCCTATTTGGTTTCTATTCCCAATGGTAAGCCCTAATGATTATTGAGCTCCTAGGTACATGATATCATCTTAGCATCAGAGCTTAAGGTTACGAATGAAAGCTTTAGTGTTGAAGTAGTTGTTCCTATTCTAGTGTGTAAGTGTTCCATTGTACTTTGTTTTTGTATGGAAAAAGATAGCAAGTCCTTTAGTCACTATGTGAGTTAGTATTTACAAGGGTTGTGAGAATTTTCTATGTAGTAGTATATTTCCTGAAGTCTTGTATTGAGAATGTCAAATCCTAGTATTTAAGGAGATATTAACGGTGTTGACAGTAATGCTCATGGTCGTAGCTGTGTTACTCAATAGACCTCATGAACTATTGATGAGTAAATACAAGACCTCATTACTATTGTGGTCAATCTAGCTACTACTATACAAAGGGCTATAGAAACTAGGCCATAAGAGAGAGTTGTTGTTAAACAAGGCTAAAAAGTAAGAGTTAGGTCAAGAAGATAGATGGATAAGAATTGAGCACTTAAAACTATTAATGTAAACCTAATTGCACCCCGAAATGTCGATAGAGTTACGATAAGGTGACTTAAGTAAGATGAAGTTAAGGAATATGAGGAGGAAAAGCAATATGAAGGAATCGAAGAATGTGAGCTTAGAGCTCCTAAAGAAGTCAAGCATCTTATAATGTAGATTCTGAGCTTTAATGGCTCTAGTAGTGTTAGTGACTACTTAGATTGGTAAGAAAAGATTGAAAAGATATTCAGCTTTTATGATTATGAAGATGCTAGCTGTATTTTAGTGGCCACATTAAAATTGACTAAGTATGCAGCAATGTGGTAGAAGAAGTTATAAAATGTATGTTAGAGAGCTTGATGTAAGATCCAAACATGGAACAAGATGAAGAGAGTTATGAGGAGTAGATTTATTCTAAAACATTATGAGCAAGACACTTTTTGATGCCTTTAAGAACTCAGCTAATGTAGCTATTCAGTAAATGAGTATATTTAAGAGTTTCAGTTACCAATGATCCGATGTGATGTTGACGAGCCTGAAGTACAAACAATAGTAAGGTTCATTTCTATGCTAAGGATTGAGATTGGTAATGTGGTAGAGGTACAAAGACTAGGAAGTTTAGATGAAACCATTTGAGTAGCCTAAAGAATATAATGATAGAAGAGAAGTTACCTCAGCTGAGCACCATGTAGCCAACCTAGCTTACCAAGTAGGACTAGTATGATGAGCTAAATAGTATATGACCAAGCTCAATAGAGTTCCAAGGTAGACTACCAAGGTCAGATGCCAAGCAAACCTAATGATAGTCAAGGTAAGAGTAAGGCTGAAGAGCCTAAGGTCAAGAACGATTAAGGTCAAAGCTTTAGAAGGAAGACTTAAGAGATTAAGTGCTTCAAGCTTCTTAGTTTTAGACATATGGCTAGTTAGTGCTTGAACTAACGTATCATGATCATTAAGGGAGATAAGCCCGAATTCAAAGTGGAGAGTACTAGCAAAGGAGAAGATGAAGTAGGAGTTTATTAGTTGTTGGAAGAATTTTAAGATTTTGATGTTGTAATCCTACCTAAAATGGAAGCTAAGTACTATATGGTCATAAAAAAATCACTAAGTACCTTTACGTCTGATGAAAATGAGCAGAGGGAGAAACTTATGCACACAAACTACCAAGTGAATGGTAAACTATGTGCTTTGATCATTGATGGAAGAAGTTGTACCAATGTCATAGCTTAAGGAGTGATGAAGGCATAAAAATTGCAAACCTACCCTCACCTAAAGTTGTATAAGATTTATTGGCTAAATGAAGAAGGAGGTCCACCTATTGTTGAGTAAGTTAAAGTGCCGATTACTATTGGTGACAGATACAAAGATGAGGTTCTATGTGACATCCTCCCCATGTATGCTTTACATATCTTACTTACCTGACCCTAACTGTTTGATTTGAGTGTGTTACATGATGGATATAGGAACACCTATATGTTCCAAAAGGATGGGAAGAAGGTCATATTAACTCCAATGAGCCCCAAATAGGTATAGGAATCACAAGAGAAGATCATTAGATCATTGCAAAGGAAGTCCTTAGTGATTTCTGTAGATACCTAATTTTTGCCCCTCTATAGTCTTAATCTTTATTTTTATAAAAAGGGTCCTAATTCAAAAAGATAAAAAATAATAAAAATTAACAAATAATGAAAATACCAAAAAAAATAAGAAAAGGAAAAAATTATAAACATTTCGTAGATTTTTAGGTAGTAATTTATATTAGGAATAATTAGTTTTAGTTTAGTTAAAAATTTTATTTTAGGGAATTGGATAGTTTAAATATAATTTAATTGTAATGAATGTCAAGGCACAGGCCAACGGCATAACGGATAAGTATCGAAGTATTTGAAGTGGATTTAGTTTGAGGTCTTGGGTTTAAGTCTCGACAGGCACCTATGTCTTTATTTTGCTATCTTTGCAAAAGCGAGATGAAAATGGGTTATATCTATTTAAATCATATGAATTTAGTTAAATCAGATTTGAATTTATTTGAATCTAATTTAATTAACGAATCAGATATGATAAGATATGATATGGTTTAGACTCTATAAACATACACACACATAGTCAGAAAAAGGGAGGATAACATACACTCCTAAAAAGAACAAAAAATATCTCCTACTGTTACTTTACTGAACCAATGTTCATAGTAGAAGTGACGTAACTCCATTAACAGACAATCAACCACCATCACAACTCCATCAACCAAATTCACGGGTGAGCTCCAGCATATATGCAGATCATAGCATGGCCATCGTCTTCGTCCTACTACTCACACACTTCACAGCCATGCGATCACAAGCACCGTCCTGTACTGTAACTCACCCTACCATCCCTCACTACTGCATCGCATTGGACAACAGGTGCTCTAACGGCACAATAGCAGTACACAGATCTGCAGTTCATTATCCTTTACAAATCTCTACACTTCCAACATTACAGCATGGTCATAACATACCCGCGCACACTGTTTATCATCCCAATGACAAGAACTGTGGTGATCAGACTCTACAACCTAGTAAACACTGCACAAACAGCAGCCTTAATTCAACTCCCATCCATCCGCAACAAGCCAAACTGCGACAGTAAACACACCAATCTCTGACAGCAGTCCTCTATCTCTCACACGACCACACTCCACTTGGGCGCACGTTGCCACATTGCTGAACTCTACGCAGCAAGAGCCCCAAGCCACACTTCACAGCAGCAAACATCAACTCTACATCCCACAGACAGTAGTAGCAGTTACGTACACTACAGTCTACACAAGCCCCATCCATTGTTGCAACTTCGCAACAGTCCATACTCGACCTAACACCATGCCTTCTCCAGTAGCTGGCGGACACAACCTAACAACTCGATGATTATCATCAATCTCCATCCTTGCCATGCCTACAACACCAAAACACACAAAGATCATACAGTGCTTCGACCAAACCCAAATCCACACGGCTATTGACTGCTACTGTCCATACACGGCCTCTTCACTCGAACCGATCAGCAGCAGCGCACATCTAACAAACAGCATGACAACGGACGTTAAGCAGGTTCAGCCGTGTTTGGTTCTTTCAATTTTTTTTAAATTTTTTATTTATATTATATTATATTATACTATATTATCTCATATCATATTGTATTGTTATTAGAGCCTTAAGTGATTTAGCATAGTCTATGTAAATAATAATTATTTAGGTTGTGTATATCATTAGTTTTCTTTGTAATATAGAGTAGGTATATTATATTGGTTCAAGTGAATGTTTATTTAATAAGATATATATAAATATTAGATATAAAGATATATATAAATATTAGATAAGGGATTGTTAAAATTAGGTTTTATTACATACATATGTTATTAATTATACTTTATTAGTTAACATAATATATATTATATGTATATGTTCGTTTAGTATTAGTTCTTATAGAAGTGTATTATATGGAATTATTTTATTTTGGTAGATAGTTATATATATTAGTTTAATGGTTGTTAGAATTAGTCATCTTTTTAGATTTGGCTTTACTTAAGGATTTATCACATAAAAAGTTGTTTTTCTTTAAATAAAAATTAATAAAAGGCCCTTTTAAAAATATGATTTTTAGAGTATTTTTTTATAAAACAATAACATTCAAGAGTTAGGACCCCTATAGATTTTTTTTAAAAATAAATCGAATAAATTAAATTGATAATAACGTAAACTCGATCGGTTTTTTCAAAATTAAAATCAATCGACACACTAAAGATTTTTTGGAAAGAACTACGATCATCTAATCCCGGCTAGTGGATACGTAGGCACCTTTGGAGCGATGATAAAATATGTAGAAACTTAGGTTTTTTCTTTCTTTTGATTTTATTTATTTATTTATTTTTAAATATTAGAAGAATAATCCTAATTTCGATAAATAGATAGTGATACCCGTTAGGGTTTAATAGGTTAGCGCCCGAACTCAGAACCCTCTGGTTCTTTATTCAAATTGAAATCAAAGACCAATAGCCAAATCGTAATCAATCCACCCAATTGATCATGGTTTCTTTCCTTTTTCCCGACTCTGGTCGGGTGGCGAGTCCAAAAATTATTTTCAATAAAAAAAAATGAAATTTCTCAATTTCTTTAGTCGAGGATTAATATTAAATGAGTTAGGGTTTAGTATTAATCGAGAAATGAGAAATTAATTTAAAATAAAAGAAACCGAAATATCAGGCTTGACAATTTCCCAAGCACAATTTTCCAAAGATGTCAAGATAGAAGAGTACGTACTCATATTTGTTAGGAAACTACTTGAGTTGAGAGAAGCTGGAGCCTTACCTATTGAGGTACAAACATTACTTTTGGAGTATGTTAACTTGTTTCCTATTGAGATGTCGAGAAGATTACCACCTATTAGAGTTACAGAGCATTGTATTAACCTTCAACCTAAAGTTGCTTTACCTAACTGACCTACCTATAGGCTCAACCTTGAGCAAGCTGACAAGTTGATGAAATAAGTAAAAGAGTTGATTGATTATGGATATGTTCCAAAGAACATGAGCCCCTGTGTTGTGCCAGCTGTCTTAGTGCTGAAAAAGGATGGTTCATGGAGAATGTACATTGATAGCTAAGCAATCAACAAAATCATTATGAAGTACCTATATTCGATCCTACGATTGGATGATATGCTTGATGAGTTGCATGGTGCCCGAGTCTTTTCAAAGATTAATCTGAAGAGTAGTTACCACCAAATATGGATGAGACTTAGAGATGAATGGAAAACTACTTTCAAAACAAAAGACAATCTATTCAAATGGATGGTGATGCCATTTAGTTTGATGAATGTACTGGCACTTTTATACGACTCATGAATCATGTCTTCAGATTGTTGATTAGCAAATGTGTTGTTGTGTACTTCGATGATATTTTGGTATATAGTGTTGACCTCATTTCCCATGTTGTGCACTTGGGATTTGTGTTTGATGTACTTTGTGTTGAGAAGTTATTCGGAAATTTTAAGAAATATGTATTTTGTCAAAGTGAAGTAGTATTCCTCAAGTATGTTGTCTCTAAAGGAGGTATCAAAGTTGATAATGAGAATGTTCAAGCTATTCTCGATTAGCCAACACCGACTACTGCTACCGAAGTAAGGAGTTTCCAAGGTCCATCTTCACTCTATTGAAGATTCATTCAAAACTTTAGTTCCATAACTACCCCACTGAGTGAGCTCATTAGGAAGAACTCTAAATTCAAATGGTCTGAGAAGGCTTAAGGGAGATTTGATGAGATTAAGTCTAAGTTGACTTTTGTCCTAGTGCTTGTCTTACCCAACATCAAGAAAGTTTTTGTGATGTATCTGGAGTTGGTATTGGAGCAATTCTTATGCAAGAGCATTGACCCATTGCATACTTTAGCGAAAAACTTAAAGCTCCCATATTTAATTACTCAACATATGACAAGGAGTTTTATGCCCTTATGCAAACACTTCAAAACTAACAACACTATCTATTATCAAGAGACTTCATCGTCTACACAAACCATGAATCTCTCAAACATCTTAGAAGATAACAAGAACTTTCCTGACACCATGCTAAGTGGGTCAAATACCTAGAAACTTTCTACTATGTCATTAGGTACAAGAAAGGGAGTACTAATACTATAGTTGATGCCCTTTCTTGTTAGCACGTACTTATGACAACATTACAAGCTAGAATACTTGGGTTTAGTACCTTGCTTGATTAGTATGAGTATGATCTGTATTTTAGACCCTTAGTGGCCAAATGCGACAAAGGAGGAGTAAGAGATGGATTCTATTTCTGCTAAGGGTTTTTATTGAAGGGTAACCAAATTTGTGTACTAAGTAAGTCTGCTAGAGAATTATTTGTTTGAGAAGCCCATGTTGGAGGCTTAGTTGTCCACTTTAGTGAGAAGAGAATGGTTAAGTTGTTGAAAGACATTTTTATTGGCTAGGGATGATGAAGGATGTACATAAAGTACTTAAATATTGTAAAGTATGCAAATTAGCTAGGTAAAGGAAGGAGCCATATCGAGAAGACATACCTTTGCCTATGCCTGAACAGCCATGGACTAATCTAAGCATAGATTTCATGCTTGGCCAACCTAGAACACCATGAAGACATGATTCTATTACGGTAATGGTCGATCAGTTTAGTAAGATGAGTCACTTCATCCCCTGCTAAAAAACCAATGGTGCTTTATTTATTGTTAACCTCTTCATATAGGAGATTGTATGATTGCATAGAGTATCAATTATTGTGCCCAATCATGATTTGAAGTTCACGAGTTTCTTCTAGAGAACCCTATGGAAGAAACTCGGCACTAAGATCATGTTCAGTACTGCTTACTACCTACAGATAGATGGTTAGCTGGAAGTTGTTAATAAAACAATAAGCAACCTCCTTCAAGCTACTATTAAAAAGAATCTACATGATTAGGATCTATGCCTGCACATCATTGAGGTTACTTACAACTGCTCTACTCATGGCTTGATAGGAAGGTCACCTTTTAAGGTCGTCAATGAACTTAACCCAAACTTACCCTTGGACATGGTTATTAGCCTAACCACCTAACGAGAATGTCAATTAGGCTTACAATGCATTGAAGAGTTTTAGAAAATGCATTAGAAGGTTATCAAGCAACTAGCCAAGAGTGTAGCCTAATAGAGAGAATAGGGGAGCTAAGGAAGACGACAAGTCGTTTACAATCCTAGAGACCTTCTTTAGATCCACCTCAGCAAGAAGTGATATCTAGGAAAGAGGACAAATAAATTATCCACTAGGTTGGATGGCTCCTTTATTATCCATCAACGCATCAATAACAACGCTTATGAGTTAGAGTTACCCAACGAATATGGAGTGTCCCTTACTTTTATTGTCATTGACTTAACACCCTGTGTGCCAAAAGATGGAGAGGAAGATCAAGATTTAAGAGAAAATCTTCAACAACCCTAATGAACTAATGGATTGCCAACCTTTGAACCCCTCATTTGTACCTATCTTCAAGGTCTATAGTCTCTCGCTAGAAGGATTATCTCTCATCACCTTATAGAAGATGAACACTAGTATATGGAAGAATAGTGGGCGAACTCTTTGAAGTCCTTGCTCAAACACACTCTACTTTGCATAAACCCTTACCTAGTCACTAACTTACCTAGTGCTGAGGTCAACTTGCCAAAAGCTAAGGCCAAGGTAACTGCTAGTGGAGCCCTATTCTTCTAATTTATAGACTTGCCTAATGTTGAGGTTGAGTCCCCAACGTGCTAAGCTCTACTTATTCAGCCTATAGAGCAGCAGGGTCCTTTATTCATCTCGGCAACTCTAAGTGCCATTCATTAGCAACAATTGCAACATCTATACAGCTTAGCTACTATGCCCTAAGATTCCCTAATGTAAGCCTATTGACAAGCAACCACCGATCCCTTACTTTTCAAACGTTTTTACTATATTCCTTTTCATCATTTGTCTTATTTACCCTTTTTGTACACACCAAGAATCTCTTTCTTTATTGTTTTTTATGTAATTTTCCTTATTTATATTGTTTACTTAGAGGACTTACAATAAATAATCCTTTTACTGTAACCATAAGGATTATTTTATGTCCCTTCTAATATTGAATATACTTCCTCTTATGAGATAACTTTCTCTAAGTACATGTCATTTACACTCTTATCTAATCTTCCCGAATAGCTCAAGATTAGGGGTGACCGAACCTTAACAATAGCTTGTGAGTCACATCAAGTGAAGTGTTAATTCATATTGTATCTGTTGGTGTATCATATCCTCGAAGCAACCTACATAAGTTATTATGTTGACAACTCTTCCATTTCAATTTCTTCCATATCTCGAAGAACCCATCTGGTTTCTATCCCCAATAGTAAGCCTTACTGATTACTGAGCTCCTAGGCACATCAAAGCCACTATTCTTCACTAATCTCGTTCATTTCTTCACTTACTTTGATCATCGATAACCTCAAACAATGTTCTCTAATCTTTCCTTGAAATATCACTTTACCCTTATGTCACGCCCCAGAGCGGCAGAGTCGTAACAGCCCCCGCCGTGTAAACCATCCTAAGATAGAAGTTGGTCTTACAACCGCTATCTTAGACCTGATCTACACAAGGCGTCCACAACTAACCCGCTTTGAAGTAAACACTTTGTAATTTAAATAAATCATTTACCTATAAAAGTGAGGAATTATATATATATGTTATCATTCAATTATTGCAGTTAAAGTTTACAACATTTCTCTATAGTATATTCCCTAGTTATTATATCATTCGGAAATGAAAAATAATTCTAAAATAAAAACTTTGACCTTAAAATATTTGTTTATTCTTCAATGTTTTTCCTCACTCCCTAGGATCCAGCGGTTGCTAGCTTCAGAGTAATTGGTTGCCGCTTCTTAGCCAGCACCTGCACGACGTCTATAGGGATGTGTGCAACTACAGCTCAGTAAGTTAGGACGGAGGACTTAAAACTATACCATACACACAACAAGGTTTTCAATCACTTATTAGGTGCAATGCATGTGCAAGCAAATGCTATTGCATGACGCTGTCCAGCCCGTCGTGAGATTAGAGCAATTGCGCCCCCTCTAATCCGGGTTGAGGAGTTGCCGTTAATGCAACAGCTCACGACCAAACCCAGGCTTGTGTAATGAAGACCTTGCTCCTCCTGCAACTACCTTCGAACCACTGCCTTCACCCTCGCCACAACCTCCTCTCCTGTCACTTAGTTCGATTGAGGATGAAGAACGGACCATTTTGCAATCCTGCGCTATCCCTTCTGAAGGGGTTGGTATTTGGTCGGAGAGTCCTAAGTTCCCCTAACGAGTTGCCATGCATGTCCAATTATGATTACTGGTTGGATATTTAATTAAGTCCAGTTTAGGGTGATCAATCCTTTCATACAATTCATACCATATGTGCTAGAGCAACAAACAGAATCATAGCATCACTCATAATCAAGCACATGCACACATTCAACTATCTAACAAGCACAACCAAGCATAATCTTAAGCCTCCAAAATATAGTATCGTATTAATCCCAACTTACCTCGACTCCTCGCTCACTTACTCTAGGTCCGATTTGCTCAGGCCATCGCCGATCATCCCTATAACACAAACGTGGTTTCAGTTTTTTATATAACTATTATAGGTTCATTTTATCCTATAACTCTTATTGTTATGTTTGGTTTAAGGTTTAATATGCCTAATTATCTAGGTATTAAGTCTTTTACAATTATTCTAGGTTTGGGGTTAAGTTCAAGTTCGGTTTTCGCATCGATTTCCAATTTAGGTTTTAGTTCGATTTTCTAAGTAGCGTTTTATATTCCAACCCTAGAAATTCGTTTCAACCTATAATGTGAAATTAATCACATTATTTCTTGATACCCTAAATACGATCACTACCCCCAGTCAGCATTTTATTCCATCCAGTATACTTAATTCCGTATTAGTGTACCGAATTTACTCCTAATGTGAGAAATTTTTACATTTTTCATATAATTACATAAATTCAAGTTTCTTATTAGATTTATTATATATCCCNATTTTAGTTTACGGGGTCATTTTTACTAATATTCTTCTCAATAGTTTATAATTTGGGTTTGATCGGATCTTTTAACCGATCGCCCTAAACCTTGGGTTCTAAGTTCAATCCTACGGTTACTTGGCTGAACTTTGGGGCTTACACCTTATCTAAGATTATAGTCTTATTTCAACAGTCCATTTTAGCTTTATGTTTAGACAAACAATCTATACCAATAATAATATCATAACCTTTTAGTAGCAAAATTGTCAATTTTATTAAAAACTCTTTGCCTTAAATTTGTAATTATCCATTATTCACCATTTTCCATGTTAAAACTTGCTCTCTAATAGGTGTTCTCACTTTATTGGTGGCTTTAACTTCATTCACATTAATTTCATTTCCTAAAACAAAGTCTTGATCAATAAATGAATGTGAGGTTCTCGTATCAAACAATGCATATGCGGTTCGTCCATTTATAATTATGTTTCATGAAATAACTAGTATTACTATAGTTACTTACCTTTTACACATTAGGTTTAAGTTATGGATTTCCTTTATACCTAATACTTTCCTACATATACGATATCCACATTTGATTTATAAATAAATAAGGGTCTTAGTTTGTGCACCTATCACTAGACCTTAGTTAATTTCATTAATTTACATGTTATCATCCGAATAATCATGGAAATACTCTTCGATACACTAGTCAAACTCTTCTGTATCATCCTCTATACTCTCAATTGTAAATGTTCCGGCTAGTACAATAGTCATTTCTACTCCTTTGAACTTTCTAGCTCCTTGCCCAACTTAACCACAATATCTCAAAAAGTGTCCTAACATTCCAAACCTGTAACACCATAGAGTTTTCATCTTTGGACACTCCCTTAAGACATGATTTGGATTACCACACAAAAAGCATTTGCCTTCTAGCTAAGTACACTATTGGGGAAAATGTTGAGCTTCACACTTCTAACATCTTACATTCCTTGCCTCATCATAAAAACTATAACCTATTTTGGTTTGAGTAAGACCACTAGGCAATGCTACCAACTTCTTTCTCTTCTGACCTAAGCTACTACTTGCATTTGGGGATGACCTTTTAAAGGTATGTCTAAATCGAGTGACTCCTCTCAACTTCTTGCTCAATTTACTTTACATAGCCAATCGGTTACTTTGTAACTATCTCACCTTGTCTATAACTTCATGGTAACTAGTGAACCCATAGTTAATTAGGTTACATCTCATAGTCGAGTCAAATCCATTAAGGAAATAATCCTTCTTCAACACTTGATTATCTCCATACCACAAATTGCAATAATTGATAAGAAGATACGAACATTGAATAAAAATTTATAGATTTAAAGACACTTTATAAATGGAAATTTTTGAAATAGTGTTAACTTCTTAACCAACCAATGTATCAAATTATCAGTAATAATAAAATTAGTGAATATTCATCAAGTTATTTCCTTAGGGAAAAAGGTTCGGATGTAATATGGACTCATCTTCATAAAACTCTCCAATCCTAACTCCCGCATAGATTTTCCTAACATGAAATTATTTGAAGTTCCAATATCCAGTAGTACTCTCAGGAAAAACTTATCCACTATGGTACATGGTATAATAAATCTTTTTGGATCATCTAAATTATGTGCAAACTAGTAAGCACTGGCTCTTTTCTCCTTAAGTACAATGTCCACTGTCTTGAACTGATCAATATTTGGTTTCTCTTCTAAACTCACTTTACTTTCCTTTTCAAATCCCCATTTCTCATGCTTAATTCTTACATCTTTGCACTCACTAGGATCTTCTTCATTTGGACCATCTTCTTTACTGATTTCTATCATTTGATTTGTCTCCAAATTAAATAGATCATCATGCTAGGGGCCTCTTCTTCAATTTCTTCTTCCTCAAAATCTTCACCCACTCCACTATTAAGATCTCCTTCAAGCTCAACTATTAACTATTCCTTTGACGATGTAAATATCTCTTCATTGTTGGGTTCAACTTGCTCCTCAACAAGATTCTTTGAACTGAAGTACTTACCACCAAAAACTTGCTTTCCAATAAAGCATAATTCTTTTTCTCCTATACTAGCTTCTTTACCATTTCTACTAAATGCCTTAGCTTAATCTTTTGGGTTTTGTTTAGTGTTGCTAGGTAGTTGCCCTATGGGTTTGATTAGACGGTATTGAACTAGCCAATTGTGCATCTCTTTAATATTAGCCTCTTGTGCATTCATTTTTGCATCATGTCATTAGATAAATTTTCTCAATGATTGCTCTATTGATTCTTCCTTTGGTCCATATGCAGATGGAGGTAGAGGTAGTAACTGGCCTTGGCTAGCTTGATATCTAAGTCCTTGAAAACCTCTGTTGAATCCTCCTCTTAGGTTACTTCCCTATGACAAGTTAGGATGAACTCTCCAACTTAGGTTGTAAGTGTTTGAGTAAGGGTTATAATTTCTTTGTCCTTAATTGAAATTTCCCAATGCATTCACTTGTTCCTCCTGATTATCTCTCGATAGGGTAAATGGATTTCCAATTTGCCATTTTATGCTCAAATGCCTTACTCTACCACATATGTAACAATACTCATAAGGCTATTTATGACTACTAGGGTTACTACCCTGGTTGGCTTTCTCTCTTTGAGCAAGTTGAGTGGTAAGCGATGCAATTTGTTCCTTAAGTTGACCTATGATTTCTAGTTGAGTTGCAGTCACTACCCTCTTAGGTTTAGTTCACTCAAAAACCCAACCATGAGAATGTGATACCATTTGCTCAAACATGTTGCATACATCTTTAGCACTTTTGTTCATAATACTCCCCCCAACTGCAACATCTACCATCATTCTCATTTGATTCCTAAGACCATTGTAAAAGTTATTCACTATATTCCATACAGGTAAACCATAATGGGGGCACTTCCTTAACAATTCCTTAAACCTTTCCCCAACTCTCAAATAATGACTCCCTCTCAAATTGTCTAAATATAGAAATCTCATTTCTCATTCTCATTGGTTTACTTGGTGGAAAAATATAAGATAAAAATTTTTGGAATAAGTCTTCCCATGTAGTGATAGAATTGGGGGGTTTGGAATTTAACCAGCTTGTAGCCTTATCTCTTAATGAAAATGGAAATAATCTTAAGCAAATTGGATATCCGAACATAATTACCAAAAAATTTTGAAGATGTTCATGAGGGTCCTCTTATGATAATCTACCAAATTGACTAACTTGCACCATCTAAATTAAAGTAGGTTTAAGTTCAAAATTATTTTGCTTGAATGGTTGGCCAAGTAATCAATGGTGCAATTTCATTCAAATTTGGTATGCAATATTCCCATAAAGCTCGATTATCTCCATTTCTATTACCATTTCCCCCATGTCCATTATTCCCATTTCCATTGTTTCCATTTCTAACTACTCCATTTAAGGGTTCATGGTTGTTTTCCATTTCTCCTAATTCCTCTCTCCTTCTTTCTCTAAGTCTATGATGAAATGTTCAGTCGATCTCAAGGCCAAATTCCTTTACCAAATCTCTTACCCCTCTTGGTATATAAAATAGAAAATCTTAATTTTACTCCTTCCCAATCCAATCAAACTTCCAAACTAAAACTTATAGGATTCAATGCGAAAATGTAAAGAGCACTCTTCCTAACTTGACACAATTCAACTAGGGACAAACTCAGTACCTTGACAAAAAATTCAAAAATAAAGCTCTAAACTTCATCCTCAATTAAGCTCAAATTAACAAGAAAATAGATTAAGACCAAAACTTTAATAACTAAACCACTCAAATTTAATAGAATGTTAAACGAAGCTATGAACTATGCTATAAATACATTAAGGCCTACTCTTAGAGTCCTCTATTTGTCTAATATTAAGACAATTGTTTACAATGTCAATCTCTTAACCAACTAGTATATTGAATTTTTTGCAATAATAAGTATTTACTAGGTCATTTCCTTAAGGAAAAGGGTTCGATTAAGTACCAGATTCTAAACTACTACTCTAATCTAGGTTAAATGAATAAGTAGTAAGTTAGAATTAAATGTAGCTAAACGAGAATGAAATTTATCAACAAACACAAATTCTAAAGGTATGGCCTTGTGACATGTTTCTGAAATAGTGGTGAAGGTATGCTATTAAGATATTAGGGATGGTTTTTAATTAGGTTTTGACGAAACTTGCTTGAGTTGGATCCAAAGTAGGGCACCTCACTCAAATATATAGTGGAAAATCTCCCCTCGATCTCATTTCCTTATGTGATAAACTAAATTACTTAATTCCTGTCATGAGTTAAGTAATCTAGTCTTAGGAACTAGGGGGTCAATCTCCTCTCAATCTCATAACCTATCCTAACTCACTAAGACCACATAACGCAACGCAAATTTAATGGGTAATGCCTAATTTGCTCTTAATCTCATAAGCATAAGAACCCATTACTAATATTTCATTAACTCAATGACTCAAATTGGGAATTATACACCTAATCTCCTCTCAGTCTCATAATATGTAAACCTCGTAAACTCTTAGGCAACTTCCTAGGACTAATCTCATTTCGGTCTCATAATCACAAGGAAACCTATTGAAAATTTCATTTAAAAAGCACCTCAAAGAGCCTAAATGCAATACTAATCATTAAATCCCATTTAAACACACATACCCATATCATAACTACAAAGTTATATCATCTACAACATCTACATTATCATAAACCCATCGAAACTAACTTAGGCACTCATATTAAGGACAATGGCAGTAAGAAATGATAGAAAAACGGTAACAAACTCCATAGATGAATAAGTAAACAGGAGGGTAACAACTTAATAAGAGATTTAATGAAGAAAATGGAGTAAATACTTAATAAACAAGCTTAAATGTTCATCAAAATCATAAAAACATGCATCAAATATCATATCCAAGTCACTCAAACAAGGAAATAGACAATGAGCTCGGAAAACTAAACCTAAAAGTGCTAAGTTCTTGATTGTGGTTCACATTTCTAGCTATAAATGCAAGTATTTATAAATTTAGGCTACCAATTGATCAGGAAGGTCTAAATATTGATCGCTAGACACGTTTTATCACTAGGTTGTCTCTATGTTTAATGAAACTCAATGTTTAGGAAGATTAGGGCTTTAGTCAGAATACCCTAATACTAATTTCTTCTACTGATCGATAGGTGTTGAAGCTATCGATCTGTCAGTATGGTTGACTCTACCCCTACATGTTCTATTTATGACACCAACTTCTCCTACAATTGATCACTTAATAGGTTGTTGTATCCTTAATGCTTTAAGGTAGACTAATTGGATGGTAGCAAGGCTACCGATTGATCGATAGACCAAATTCACCAATGCTCTTCATTTTAACCTCCTTAATTGAACAGTAGGGGTTACTAAGCATGGTACCTTCATCCACTTCTACATAGGATATAAAATGCATCAAATTTAGTTAAATACATAACTCTCTTAAGCATTTTTAACAATTTTGTACAAGTTGGTCCATTTTATGCATAAATTGACAAGGATTATGGGCCAATCACATGCTCCCAAGCTTGAGGACTTTCTTAGATGGTTCACTGAGTTATCTGAGGTGAGTTGAATGCCAAGGAGTAGTGTATTCCCCAGTTTAACCTACTAGGTTACTTTACTTACTACATCATTTAAGAAGTTGCTAAGTTGACCAACTGACATGCTGAGTCGACCTCTTCACAATACACTTGTCCAAGTATCAAACCAGAATACTACCAACTTGATCTATCCTGAGATCGAGCTGACAACTCTTTAAAGTCAACCAGCAATGAGTTGCTGCCAAAACCAACCCTTTCCCAATCCTAAATATCTGAGTTGCCGAATTGCTAATGCCAACCAAACCTATTCAAAACTTACTCTACTCAGCCAATAGTGTCATTGGGACCACAAAATGAATAGTTGACACATGCCCTATCTTTTCCTAACATTCGTACTATCATTTTTTATTACTGGACATTCTTTTTTCGTGTTTAAAACATTACCCCTGTAAATGATTCCTTTTCCTTTATTAATAGGAATCTTTTTTGTAATTTACACCAACCTAGAACTTACCTTAATTGGGTCATATAAATAATTGTGTATTGTAATAGCTGCAATGATTAATACAACTAACTTTCAGACATTTTTTTCTTCTTGTGTAAGCTAAGTGTAACTTGCTTATTCTTGACTACTCTTATTTAGCCCATTGAATGTGGAATAGTAGTGAGTGACCTTTAGCCACACTTGTGCATCATATCAAGTGTGACCAGAGCTCATATAAGGCGTTAGTGCTTAACCTTCGACTATCATATATTCTTTAGGCCATCTTGAGGTTTAGACCCAATTCCTTAGTTTGTACGATACCAGACATTATGTTTTCATCCACGTTGGGTTGTACCATCTTGATATTAAGGTGTTAAGCTACGTTCAAAGCTAGTTTCTATTACTTTGTTCTTTGAGTGATTTGTTACTATTTTCGTGTGTTAAAAGTTCTATTATTAACATAGGAGTTTTGTAGGTGAAAAGTGTTGAAGAAATTCTATGCTCTATTGTCCTATGTTTTTTGTACGCAAAAATAGAGTATAAGTGATTACTTATTCACTACATATAGTTAACATAGTGGTAAGAGTGCTAGTTATTGTTTTGCTATTATTATTCGTAGAGAGAACTTTGAGTGGTATTTTAAACATCAGTCTTGTGATATAGCTAACAATATCTAATTTAAGTGTTCAAGAAACTCTAGTTAACTAAGAGAGTAATGCTCAAAATGGCTAAGGCCAATAAGGAAGCTTCACACCTTAGTCAATGAGTGATTAACTGGACAAACTTACAGACTTGCTAAACAGTTTGGTGATTGCTATAAATGAAGATAAGCAGCAAGCTAGAAATGGCCGTTATAGAGGACATGAACAGCTTGAGAGATGCAATGGTCAATTTGGCTAAGTTAATGCCCTAGTTCGACTACCTTGAACTGAAGGAGTAGGTAGCACTTAATGAAATTGGAGAGCAAAAGGAGGAAAGAGATGACCAAGTGAAGGGGTACTATGAACCAGAAGAAGGGAATGTTCGAGCCCCTAGAGTTAAAGGGTTGAGGATGCATATTCCAGGTTTTTCTAGGACTAAAGATGCTGGGGACTACCTGGATTGGGTAGATAAGATTGAGAAGCAATTTGAATGCTATAATGTACTAGAAAATGCAAAGGTTAGACTTATTGTGTTAGAGTTTACTAGTTATGTTGCTTTATGGTGGAAGAACATATAAGCTACTCAAAGAGGAGAGGGAAACCGTATAGTTAGCCATTGAGATGAGATGAAGAGGATCATGAGGAGGAGATTTTTGCTAAGCTACTATTTGTAGGATGCATTCGAAAGATCATAAGAGTTGAGGCAAGGAGGATCAACTGTCAATGCATACATAAAGGAATTTCAGATGCTAATGATCTAATGTGAAGTCATTAAGCCTAAAGACTAAATTGTGTCTTGATTCATTAATGGGTTAAAGTATGAGATTGGAGATATTCTAGTGACTATGGATATTAGGTCACTTGATGACACTATCTAAGCTACCTAAAGGAACGAGAGGTACTGAATGGGAAGATTCCAACCTACTATTGGCCGACCTACCACTAGCTAACCTATTCCCTAATAGAACTATGTGAATGGAACCAAGTACGGCTGTTAGGACCCAACCTACTAAAAATGCCTGAGCAGAGGAGAATGAGGTCTTGAGGAAGTTTGAGAAAGTTTAAAGCTCAAGACAAAAGATGAGTGAGATCAAGTGTTTCAAATGTCAAGGATTTAGACACATGGTACTGATTGTTCGAATAGGAGAATTATGGTGATTTGAGGTGAAGTACCAACTATTAAGGTAGATAGTACTAATGAAACAGTGGAAGACCCGAAAGAGATCAGGCAAATTAAACTGTTTAAGGAGGAGGAAGTCATCTATAATGAGGAAGGTAAATTTATTACGACCACTCTAATATTGAGGAGGACAATAAGTATGAGTCTTGTGCCCGAAGATGAATAGAGAGAGAATCTTTTCCACATTGGATGCAAGGTGAATGAGTCGTTGTATGCCCTAATTGTTAATAGTGGAAGCTACACCAATGCATCCTTTGCTTTCATGGTCTCATAATTGGAGTTGCTAACCTAACCCTATCCAAAACCTTATAAGTCACATTGGCTTAATGAAAGGGAGCCTTACAAGTGAACAAGCAAATGTCTATATTGATTCATATTAGCAACTATCAAGATGAAGTGCTTTAAATGTGTTACCCACGAGTATGTCCTACATACTACATGGACTACCGTGGATATTTGATTGAACCGTGATATATGATGGAAAGAGGAATACATGTTCCTTGAAGCATGAAGGCAGAAGGGTGAAGTTGAGCCCTATGATTACCGAGTAAGTAAAAATCATACAGGCCTAACTGAGTTGAGTCCTAAAGAAAGAGGCTTTGGTGATGACTCAAGTTGAGTTGAAAAGAGAGATGTAGCTCGAAGAGTTGACTTATATGCTGGTCAAAAGGTTGTTGGAGATGAGATCTAAAGAGGGAATGTGCCTATTAAGGTGAAAATTTTATTGGATAAGTTTGCCAATCTATTCTCAAGTAAGTTACTAAAAGGTCTACCTCCCATCCGAGGTGTCGAACATGCGATTAACTTATAACCAGTAGTTGCACTACCGAACAAGCCTACTTATAGGCTAAACCCTGAATAGGCTATTGAGCTATAGATGCAGATAAATGAGCTAATGATGAAAGGATATGTACAAGAATCCCTTAGCCCCTGTACCGTACCAGCCTTGTTTGCACCTAAGAAGGATGGGTCATAGAGAATGTATATAGATAGCTAAACAATTAATCGCATCACCATCATGTATAAGTATCTCATACCAAGGCTAAACAATATGCTAGACGAGTTAAATGGAGCAAGAGTATTCTTTAAGATTGATCTTAAATCTAGCTACCATCAAATCTAAATTCATGAGGTGACAAGTGGAAGACTGCATTCAAAACACACCATGGATTGTATGAATGGCTTGTGATGCCATTTAGACTATAAACCCATTGAGCACATTTATGCGATTAATGAATCATGTGCTTCATGAACTAATAGGGAATTTTTTAGTGGTTTACTTTGACGACATCCTAATGTATAGCCTTGATTTGGAGACTCAGCAAGAGTATCTTTGAGTAGTCTTTATGAAACTCTAAGCTAAATGACTTTATGCCAATTAGAAGAAGTGCAACTTTTACTTGTAAGTGGTGGTAAAATATGAGTTGATGATGAATAGATAAGAGCGATCACCAAATGGCCCATGCCGACCACTTTGGTTGATGTGAAGAGCTTCCACGGCTTATTATTGTTCTATCATAGATTTATAAGGAATTTCAATATGATCATGGCCCTACTCATCTAACTATCAAAGAACAATGTTAAGTTCAGATGCAGAGAGAAGGAGCAGAGGAGTTTTGAGGAGGTGAAGGAGAAGGTTATTATAGCCTGTGTCTTAACTCTACTAAGCTTTGACAAAGTGTTCGAAGTGGAGTATGATGCATCTAAACTAAGCATAAGTGCTGTGTTGATGTAAGAAGGTCGACTTACTACTCACTTTAGTGAAAAACTTATAGGAGCTACACTTAACTATTCTATTTATGATAGGGAGTTTTACTCCTTGATTCGAGCCCTAACTGTATGGCAACAATATTTATTACCCAAGGAATTTGTGATCTATACTGATCATGAATCCTTGAGATATCTAAAGAGCTAACCTAAGTTTTCTTGGAGACATGTTAAATGGGTCGAGCTCATGCAAAGATTTTCTTATGTCATGAGTACAACTATGGGAAGAACAATGTTAGTAGCCAATGCCTTATTGAGATGAAATTCTCTCTTGACTGAGCTATAGACCAGGCTGCTTGGTTTTTCTATGAGAAAATTTTTATATGTAGAGGATCTACATTTTTGTCCCATCTATGCTAGGTGTGAGGAAGGAAGGACATGTGATGACTATCACAAGGATGATGGATACATGTTTAGGAAGAGGAGATTATGTATCCTAACTTGTTTCATGAGAGAATTGTTAATGTGCAGGGGTGCATGGAAGAGGATTGTTAGGATACTTTGGTTAGCACCACACTCAAGAGGTGCTATCCTTAAGATTCTTTTGGCCAAGAATAATGAGAGACATCTAATCAATGTCGAAAAGGTGTGCAACCTGTAGAAAAGTGAAGAACTAAGCCAAGCAAGGGCATTATTTACCCTTGCCTATTCGACTAAACCTTGGTTTGAGTTAAGTATAGACTTTATGTTAGGCTTGTTGAAGATGTCTCGAGGGAAGGACTCTATTATGGTGGTCGTGAATTGATTCAGCAAAATGGCATACTTTTTGTCTTATACAAAAACTAACAATACTTCAACTAATTCCTTTCTTTTCTTGTAGGAAGTAGTCAAGCTTCACAGAGTGCCCAAAACTATTGTTTTAGACCAAGACCCAAAGCTCATGAGTCACTTCTAAAGAATATTATGGAGACATATAGGAACCAAGATATTATACTTCACGTCTTGTCATCTACGAATGTACAGATAAACCAAGGTTATCAATAGAATAGTAAGAACTTTACTACGAGTTGTTATTGATCGAAACATAGTTGATTGGCATCTATACCTATTGTTCATAGAGTTCACTTACAACATGACAATCCACAGTGTAATAAATATGTCTCCATTTGATGTTGACTATGTGTAAACCCCTAAAATTTTTTATCTAGCTTTTGAAATAGACTCAACTATGTTAGACAATTTAGGAGTTGACAAGGTTAATAAAAGTGAAAAACCTAAAATAATTAATCAATCACGTAAGAAACTTTTCTACCCTAAATGTATCTAAATGCTAAAGATTTCATTCAAAAGTGATAGAAACCCTAAAATGATCACCTTAAAGACATATGTGCACTGATTCATCATAATATACCCTAAAATCCTAAATTGATAATATAACCCTCGTATTTTGCCAAATCATTAGTAAAAGGTTAGAGATGACTTTCAATCATGCATATATATCTAGAATCCTTAAGTAATCCTTTAGAAACTAAGATCATGGATCATAGATTACATTTATCTCTTAAGCATATGATTATGATAGTATTACATAGAGTTAGCGATATAGTTGAAGATTAGGCTAAATATAGTGAATCTTAATACCCTAATTAGTACTTTTCATACTAGCTACACTAAGTAGTTTACCAAATGATATATATAGGCTATAAATACTTAAAGTAAGACCTCATCATTTATTTTTACTAATCAATTCACCAAATACCTCATTGCCTTAATTTTTCCCTTAATTGCTACATTATGTGTACAAAATATCATAAGCTTAAGGAAAGTTGACCAAGTCAACACATGTTGACTAAAGTCAACAATTTGAAAAGTCAACAAAAGACACTAATACATATGGAAAATATATTAGCATCTAATGATTTCTTTCCTTTTCTTTTCTTTTGGTTTTTCTTTTCTTCCTTCTCTTAATTGCTGTCCATTCATTTTCCCTTCTAGACCCCACCATTTCCTTTCTTCCATAATCGAAACAAAACAAAAGCCCTCTCCATTGCCATGACTCTTCTTCCTCCATTTCACTTTCAACACTTCCCTTTTTGTCTCCATAATTTCAACACAAACTAAGGTATGTGATCAAGTTACTTTATGTTGTTTTATATTATTCATTAGTTAGGTAATTAGGTAGATTAGATAAGTAGACATATGTTATGTATGATCTTATAGATTAGGACATAAAGTTTCCATCTTTAAGTGTAAGAAGTTAGGAATCATGAAGAAGAGGAAAGGAATACATGTGTATATGCCCTTAAGTATGTGTACATAAGGATATACTAAAAGAATACAAGTTTAGGGATCTTTGTTCTTAGGTATTTACCATATACATAACCTAAATTAGGACAAAACCTAACTATATATACCTATACTATACTAAATATACACTTAAAAACACAAAAGAATGAAATTAGGAAGATTTTCTTAAGAGGAAAATTAGGCATACGAAATTTGTACAAAAATACGCATATGACCATATAGATATATGAGTATATGTACAAGTATAAATATGGTATAAGTATAAGTATATGTATAAGTATGCTAGTATACATATAAGTAGAGGAAAGGTATAAGTATATGTACATTATGTATAAGTATACATAAGTGTACATAAAACACATAATCATAAGATAAGGCTTAGGTAATCGAAGGATGATGCAAGTAATGATGTAATCACATGATGACATAAGCAATGACATAAGCGAATGATGATGTAAGCGATGACATAAGCATAGGTTTATAAAACAAGAAATAAGAAGAGTGTATAATAATTATATGCATAAATTAGTAAACCCTAATACACTTTCTAAATTGGAGTGTACTTAATTAAGTACATGAATTAGCAATAACAAGGTAAAATTCTCTAAGTATAAGAATTTAGGGGTTAACTAAATCATTAAGTATAAACAAAGGGTATAAATATAAGTAACAAGATTAATTAAGTTTCCATAGTTAAAATTTCTATAAATTTAATCCATATAGTAAAACATGGGTCTTAACGTCCAAAACGGACATCACCGTGTGAACGTACGTCTGAAATCGATGAAAAATGACTATAAATTCATAAATAAAACGAAAAAGTTACATACAATTAATAATAAAGTCTAACCGGATAGAAGTTGATAGTAATTTAAGTAGAATTAGGCAAATAGGTATTTAGAATTACTAGCTAATTCAATTACTTACTAGTGTTATCATATCGTAATGATCAGGTGATCCCGAGGTGAGGGAGGATCTCTCGATCGATTACTACAATTAGGGAGAGTCACCATAGCCGAGTGAGTATTTACCCTATGATTCCATTCTTATATGTAATTGTAGATAGTAGACTTAAATATTATTGTTAATTGACTACTGTTTGGGGTTTAAGGAAATGCTTATGTGTGTTGTTATGTACTGAGCTATGAACTTACCTTAAGTATAGATAATGCTATGTTTGTTGCATGATAGTATAGAAAATGATTGTGTGTATTATTGGATGGTCACAGCATAATTTGGACTTAATTATACTCGGCTTATAAAAAGAAACTAGTACATGCATTAACATGCATTGCATAGACACAATTCCGACTGTCACATCATACAGAGGTAAACAGAGGCCATTTAAGGGTTGTTATTATTAATTTATTTGGTTCTGTACGGTGCACTCATACAAAATGACCTTACCCTGGCCCGCGGGAACACTAGGCGTTGGAGGCGTCAATCGCCTAGCTAAGGGTTAAGTCTAAAGGCCTCTGTTTAGGGGTGAGTGTGGACTGCGAGGGCCCACTTACGATTATGCTAAAACTTAGTTTTTATGAAAATAAGAAAATTATTTGATTTAAGTACGGAACATGGAGTTCCATAGTAAAGTAAGTTTTAGTATAATATTCGGATCTGATTGGTGCCGTATATACTCCAACCCTGACTTTTAAGGGCGTTAAATCTAAGTTACGTATATGAACTAGTTAATTATACATATTGTTTGGCATTCTATTTGATCATTCATTCATATGCGTGAATATAATATACCTATAACTTGCTTGTGGTGTGGTTGAGGATTTTGCTCACTAAGCTTAGGCTTACACTCCTTTAGACTTTTATTGCAGGATAGCCTGTTCATAGAGGCTGGCCAAGGGATGCCACAGGTTAGCTTGGGGACTTGGGCAAGAGCGAGCTGTCCTGTGTATTAAGAGAGAACAGTTTATGTAGACTCTTACTCTTATACTAAATGACAGTGTATTATAAGCTTTGTAGTTGAAATTTTATATAAATATGTTTGTGTGAAGATCTCATGTGAATCTGTATGCTCTTGGGAAACTAGTGGTTATAGAGCCTTGTATATTTTGTGAAGAGTTCTTGATTGGAAGGGCAACAAATCAAGGGTTCTTCATACAATATATGGCATCTGCCATGACTAAGCCATCCTTAGTTCGTGACATTATAGTTCAACCCTAAGCTCCTAATGGACTAAATACCCCTTCTAAGCCCAGATGATGACCAGCTAACTATAGAAAGAGTTAAGGCCATCAAAGCCATGCATCGGAATGTCATAGAACAATTAAGCCGAACTGCTTCCAAGCTTAAGAGATGAGGCCTAGGATAGAAGAAAAGAGAATTTAAACTAGGTGATTTAGTCTAGATCCACCTTAATAAAAAATGGTTCCCTAACTAGACAAAGAGCAACTTATACCCTAAGGCCAATAGACCTTTCAAAGTACTTAAAAAGATCAGTCCTACTACTTATAAGATTGAACTACCTTAAGTGTATGGAGTTTTAGACTCCTTTAATATTGTTGATCTTCACTTATACACTCTTGAAGATGAGTAATATTGAGCTAAGCCATACTTGATCCCAAATCTCAAATAGCCTAAAGGAGATGATAAGGATCATGGGCCAATTATGCACTCCTAAGCTCGAGGACTTACTTAGATGGTTTGCTAAACTATCTTAGGTGAGTTGAATGTTGAGGAGTAATGCATTTCCCAATTCCACTTGCTAGCTTACTTTACTCTCCAAGTCATCTAGGAAGCTATCGAGGCGACCAGTTGATATGCTAAGTCAACCTCTCCTAAACACTCCTGTCTAAGTATCAAACCAAAATATTGCTGACTTGATCAGTGCTAAGACTGAGCCAACAACTCTTTGAAGTCAACCTCTTGTGATTGACCTGATAATGAGCTCCTGCCTAAACTAATCCTTTCTCAATCCTAAATATATGAGCTATCGAGTCGCTAAACTGCTAACGTCGACTTGACATGTTTAAAACTTGCTTCACTTGGCCAGTGATAAGTGTAAATTATTTTACACTTTGAAGGCATGTTTAGGCATAAAATTAATCATAAATGTAATTTAATTCTTAAGTTGGGTACTTAATTATATAAAATATAGATTTTAAGTAAATCACGAGCAAGTCGATGAATTATACACAAACACAACCACTTTCTAGTCAGTCATGGCTATGAAGAGAAGAAATTAGTAAAGTAACATGAATTACAAACATGATAATAAAGTAATGAAAAATCCAAACCTGATCACATCCTCAATCACGGCCGTGATGGAGAAAGTATTGACAATTTCGTTATCAGTCACGATCGTGATTGAATAGCAGTAAGATGATCATGGCTATTGTCATTGATATGATGAGATCTAATAATGTGATGAAGAGTTCATGGCATTCATCACGGCCATGATTAGTTAAAAATAATTCTTTTCAAGACTATTACGCCCCAAGTCACGGGCATGATAGAAGGGGCACAATTGTTCTTTTCAACCTTTTGTACACAAATTAGTACATGGAAAATGTCAAGTGCTACCGTAAACGGATAGATTCAAGTCCTTTAGCGAGGAGAATATTAAAAAAAAAATACCACAACTTGTGGAAAAAGGGGGAAATCAATTTTCAAACATTAAATTTCATTAGAGTAAAACATCACCTATCCACAAGACATCCATTCACTAATCCTCGTACTTAGTTTGTATTTTTTTCGTTTATCTTCTATATCGTTTTCTAATTGTTGTATTGTACTTTCTTGGAATCACTTAAAAGAGACAACGGGAGTTCGTTATTCGTGTATTTGTCAGACTTCTTCAGTAGAATAAAAAGGGTTCTTACTTTTAACTTATTCCATGTTTTATTTCTGTTTAATTATGTTTCCTATTAGTTTGTCTTGTTGTTTTATCATATGTAAGTAATCCGTTAGGGCTTGCTACATCACTTAGCATGATCAAGTGCATGAAAAAGTAATTTCCTAACGTTTTTTAATTCCTATGAATGGCATTTAATAAATCTAAGTATTGTGTAGTGTACAACATTGACTTAGGATGGATTTCAATAGAATATGTCAAAAGACAATTCTATTGAATAGATTTAGTTCATTAGAACAACTTACTCTTGATAATAAAAATATTATTAGGAAAGTTGCCGCATCCTTGAGGGAATCGATGTATTAACATAACATTAATACAATCTTAGTTGGCTGTTAATTAGGAAGAGATTCCAACAGACACAATTAGGATTAAAAGTAAATAGTTTTAAGAAGAATGTTTATATACCGGAATTTGTTGCAGTTAGAAAGTATTAGGATAAAAAGGTATTTTGGTAAGATTATGTTAAGTGACAAAGCAAGTCCATATGTTAAGTGTATTTTCGTAGTTGTTCTTATAATCATTGTATTAATCACTCTAGTTTATGGATTAGTATAGTTTAGTTAACAATTAGAGTCTTAATAATCGATCACTTGATAAATTTGACTACTAGATAATAGGAAAATTATTAACTATTAATGTTTGATTCATTTTCCTAATGGAGACGACCCTATACTCATTCGTACTATATAATGATAAGTATACTTCCCTATTGAACCATGTTAAGGATAGAATATAGGTTTATAAATTGCAAAAATCGAAAGCTCTACTTAGAAGCGATCAGGCTAGCAATGTCATTAGGACCACAAAATGAATAGTTGATATGTAGCCTGTCTTTTCCTAACATTCATACTGTCCTCTTCTATCATCAGATATTCTTTCTACTTGTTTACAACATTACTCTTGTAAATTATTTCTTTTCCTTTACTAGTAAGAATCCTTTTGTAATTTACACTAACTTACAAGTTATCCTAATTGGGTCATATAAATATTCAAGTATTGTAATAGCTGCAAAAACCAATACAATTAACTTTCAGACATTTTTTTCTTCTTGCATGCACTAAGTGTAACTTACTTACTCTTGAATACTCTTATCTAGCCTATTTAGCATGGACTAATGTTGAGTGACCTCTGGCTACACTTATACACCATATCAAGTGCGAATAGAGTTCATACAAGGTGTTGGTGCATCATATCAATTATTGATGCACAAGGATCCCTACTCAACCTTCGACTATCATTTGTCCTTTAAACTGTCTCAAGGTTCAGACCCATCCCTTTGGTTTATGCTATATTGAACATTGTGTGTTCATCCATGTCGAACTATACCATAAACTCTAATTTCATATAATTTTTACAAATTTATGCATAAATGCAGGTTTTGAAGTTCGGAAAGATTGTATATTTTGAGCAGCGATCAATAATCTATTAAACTCATTTTCATATTAAGATACACTTTTAGTATGCTTCTTCAATTCCATCAATGGTCTAGTCATCTGATTCTGTGTACTCATAAGAAAGTATTCCTTCTTAAATTCTTCCTTAAACACTTGCCAAGTGATTAGGCCGATTATAGATCTTACCTTTGAGTGCCACCAAACCTGAGCACTTATTTTTAGCAAGAATGTCACATAAGAAACTTTTTGATTATATGGAATTCTAAATGCATCAAAACTGTACTTGATTTTTGCCAACCAATCATCAACTATGGCAGGCTTTCTTATTTCTCCTTCAAAATTCCAATCAACCTTCATAAATTCAAGAAGCCAATTTGCCTCTTAAGGTTGGATTCCTCTTGGTTTAACCTTTGGTTGCCTTTAGTACACATCATTCCCAAGTGTGATCAGATGTTGAATTAAAGCTCTATGTTATTGTATGATAGTATTCATGTTAGCTAACATTTGCCTACACTAAGCTAGGTCCATCACATTTGGTGGAGGTGGTGGTGGTACATTATTTCTAGGTAGTTCTAGTAGATTAAGAAGATTAAGAGTTGGTATTACTTCATCTGGTCGATCACTCCCATTTCTATTTGCCTCCTTAACCATAATTACAATTATGATAATTAACTAACAATCCTACACCATTAATATGTATACTAACAATTAGTATCGAATTGAAGTAACTCTGTAATACCCAAAGATTTTGAACCATCACGATAATTCTAAGATCTAAGGCCCTAAATTTAGGGTGCCTAGCTATGTTATCTATGTTATTTCAAACTTCATAATAAGGTTAGAAATATTAGATGAAGTAATTCTAGTAAACTCAATTGCTCAAAATAAGCTATATAAAATGATTAATTTAAGAAAAACATCAATTTATCGATAAAGCTAATAATTATCGAAAATGTGATATTTATACTTATAGATGTAGCAATATATTAGAGATCAATTAATTAAATTTCAAAAATAATAAATGAAGTTGAAGTATATGTAATATACATATATTTACATGTGATATGCATTATATGTATTAAATATACACATATAAACATAAATTATCAAAATAAGGTAAAATAATACAAAATAACGCAAAATTAATTAAAATAATGAATAGATGAGCCATCAAATGATGTGGCAGCCTAGGATTAATTGAAAAACAAGAGTCAACACCTAATTAACAAGAGAATGACACATGGCACCTAGGAAATGGAAAATTGACATATAGCATACACATGTCCAATTTTAATTAAAATAAGCAAACTTGAAAAACTATAAATAGGACTCAAACCCTCAATTACAACATTTTAGAACTCTAAAAATAAAAGAACACAATTTAAAAAAATTAGAAAATAAATATAAAAATAGAACAAAAATTAAGGGCAAATCAGGTCTAGGGTGGTTTGTGTACTAAACCATAACTTGACTTGGAGCTACTTAGGGGTTAAGAGAGGGCTTTACACTTGGTTTTTCCAATAAGGTGTAACAGTTTAATGGTTGCTAGAGGCGACCAGTTCAAATGAACTAATTTTCCACTTGTAAGTTCTTTTAATTTCTAAGAATATCAAATGTTGTTAATTAATTATGAAATTTGTTTTTTTTGGGTTATTTTAGGTTTAGATTAATGTAGTAATTTTATTTTAACTAAATAATTAGTGTAAATGTAGGCTCCTTAAAAAAATTCCTTGTTTGGGTAAAAATTGAATTAATTCTTATAAATATTACATGATATTGTTTTAAGCTCAATTTTTGTATATAATACATATATTTAATTTAGGTAATAAGAATTTTTGAAATTAAGTATGTTTTCTATTTTTTAAAATTATTTTGGTTAAAACTGCCACTTTTGTTGATTTGTTAAAACAATTAGTTTTTGATGAAATTAATGAATAAGCCCTATACGTTTTGACTTTTGGAGATTTATAAAGATATTTGGAGCACTTAGTTTTTATCTCACACATAAATTTGTTTATTTTCCTTAATTTTCGGTTATTTTGAGCTAAAATAACTATTTTCATAAAAATAGATAATAGCTAATTTAGTATAATTCATAGTCAATAATTAAACTATATAATTTTGTAAATCCATAGGATTTTTTGTGGAATTAATTAGACTTGTATACTATTTATTATGTATTTTCCTAATAAAAACCTATATATTAGCTTAATATGTAATATAATAATTAGTACTAGTAAATACTTATCAAATTCATGTAAAATGGACACATTGGGGTATATTAAGGGTTGCTGGATAAGTTTAGAAAGCATAATTTTTACAGTTTTTAATTTAGCATTAAAGCTTATTCAAGTTAATTATGGAGTTACAATAATGTATGATCAAGTTGTTAGTATGAAGGGTATTTTTGAGCTTTTGACAATATTGAATAGTATTGATTCTTGAGATATCTTAATAGTATTCGAAATAACTATCATGACAATATAAAGTGTACTAAAATCGAATAAGAAACAAATAAGATACGATTAAATGAACTTTAAAAATGCAGTAATGAAAGCTTATAAGAGTTCGGGTTATACCCGTATTTAATTTAAAGACTATGTTATATTTTTATAGGTGTAATAAGTAAGGAAGGATCACATCATCAAGTTTAGAATTTTGCACTATTACTAAGCCCAAATAAGTGGATCTAACTCATCTTGGAGTAGATATATTGCTATACATAACATTGTATACTACTTGATACTATGTTGATTGAATATAGCTATATTTTGGGTGAATTGATATGCTTCTATAATGCATGATGATGTGGTGATTTTGAATAACAACAACTATATCTTGGTTAGACTCTTATGTTAATATGTTGGGTGTTGATTTGGTGTTTACGAATGATTGTAATAAATTAAAGAGTTACGGTATTGCTAGCTCAATTTTCTAAGTGTTCACCTAAGTGAGATAGTAGATTTCTGCTAAGGAGAGTTCGAAAACCATAATCGAGTAACCAAGATGAGTAAAACTTAAAGATTGGTTGTGCTAAGTGATGTATTTGAGTTATTATTACATATCATGGCATGGCATAGCATAAAAAGAGACCTACGGGTCAAAATTTTCAAAATAAAGCTTTTAAGTAATCATGGAAAAAAGTATGGCTTTATGAATTCAGTTTTTGAAAGTATATATATTTACATTGCTTAGACATTTTTATTATTTTGATAATTAGATTTGGTAAACTATAGTGTGTAGTCTTATTTGGCCTTATTACCTCTTTGATTTGGTAAACTACAGTATGTAGTTTAAAGTTTGTAAAACAAAGTTGAAGTCCTATTCTCAAGCAACTCCTTATTGTCCTTTTTGATATTAGTAGACTACTACAGAATGTAGTCTAATTGGGTGGGGGTCCTACTCCCAAGTAGTTCCTTGCTACCCCAAGTTCCTAGATGTTATAGCTAGATGCTCGGCTATGTTGACTAGTTGGATGTAAATATTGGAGTGTATAGGATATTAGTACCATTGATAGCTTTTTTTAGTAAAATAGGTCAAGGGCCTAAATCAGTAACATTAAGACTTAAGCCCAACTCCTTCAATCCATTTGAGTACACATGTCTAGTCACTTATTATAAATACCAAACAAAACCCTTACGTAACCGGACCTTTGCTTTATTCTCTCACTCTCATAATCACTTCATAACTTTATTTACATGACAGGAGGGATAACTTAAGCATCGAAGTAGTTACAACGGAGCACCCTCTGGTGTTCCCCATAGCCATGTTCTTATTTTGCAAGTGTTTGCATACTAGAACGAAAATCAACAGTCAACAATTGGCACCATTCGTGAGAATCGAGATAATTCTTTTTGAAGAGATGTTTCTTCCTTTGGTGTTCTTTTGAAACCTACATCCATCTTCCATATGGAGGAATCCTCTATTAGAGGTCAATTTTAGATTTTAGATCCTACCTACTTTCGAAAGTAGAATGACTTTCGAAGGTTGTGGTCATGGGATGAAAAGATAAGGATGATCCATCTTCTGATTCGTCATGATTCCAACTTCCATCTGTATGCAAGACTATTTGGAAACGATATTGTTGATTTTCATTCTATGGATGACAGATCTTTTCTCCCTTTCAATATTTTCTAAGATTTGTTTGCATTGTGAAAGGAGAAAACCGCTTTAGATAACTGCCATGGCACCACTCTGAAAAATTTGTAATTGAAGATAAAAAACAACTGCCTTGGTTAACTGCCATGATTGGTTTTTGGTACGTCCGACGGTTTATATATACTTTGATTGCGATGAATTGGATGTTTTGGAACACTTCGGTCAATATTCAAAGTTTGAGATATCAATTAATGAAAGATTCACAGTGACTTGAGATCACGCATTGAATTAACTCACCTTAGTCCTGAGCGCTAACTATGCATACCGACGAGCGCAAACACAAAATCAAATAACTAATTTGCCAAGTTGTTTTTCCGAAGTAAGTGCGGTAGCAGAACAGTGCTTGAACAAGGCTTCCAACATAGAATTCTATTATGTCTACTGGTATATATTGCCAAGCTGCAAGCAAATTATCAAAGGAGTCATGCTGCAGTACATTCGTATCGGGTACTTCAAATAACTGAGCAACATTGTGCTGAGTTGCGTGCAAGTTGATGTGTCATTTGAGTCGAATGGAGAACACACAGTATTCTTCTCTTGGAACTCCCTACCAAAAAACACGTTGACATACCCAGTGTTCCCCGATTTGAATTCAACTTTAGCAACATGACGCCGAATGGTGCTTAAGGTTCTATATATTCGAGGAAAGCCATTGCCGACATACCAATTATATTCCAAGCTAAGGTCGAGCATGAAGGAATTATTTCTAGTTAATGTCATTGCAACACTAGCTGATGCCAACATTCTTTGTCATGGAATAAAAGATAAAATGGAAATACTTTTTCTCGGTTTTTCATCAATTGTCAAAATTGGTTGTAGCCTTATGTCTGAGCCCTGCTGCTATTGAAGAATTGTACACCAAGCTATTGCAAGTGCTCATGTGGAGCTCTAATAGCTATTGGCCTTTGTGCAAGTTAAATTGCCGAGCTAAGATTGTTGACCCAAGCACCTTTCTAAGGAACCCCACTATGCTAACTTAATAGCTTTGAGCTATCGCCAACACGCTCAAAAAAGACTTTGCCCGAAAAAGGCAAAGCTTTTAGTGCGCCGAAAGAGGAGTTATTTTATCCTCCAATTTAGACAATTGTTGAACTACTTTGGTAGTAACCTCTACATACCGAGCTTCCGAGCACTTGGACATTTAGTCGGTGCCGAGATATTGTTTAAAATCAAGCTGATCTACTTCCATGGCCATGCAGCTCGACGATGCTAAGCTGATCAATCTGGAGCTCCCTTATGAACTCCACTCACCAAGATGCTCAGCAAAAAATCCAGGCTTCCTCCATGTGGCAAATTTAATACAAGCCTTAGCATCTTAAGAAGATTCCTGAGCTCTAATGGAGGCTTCAATCAATCGCGGCAACGGCTACACTAATTACACAATAGTTACAAGCAACAATCTGTAGGCTTCTATGGTTTGCCCTGCTTCCACATAAGTTGCCGAGCTAAGTTGCCTGTTAGCATGTAAAGAGTAAACTTATGTAACTAAGTTTGAATTTCTCATTTTTAACATGATCTGATCAAGATGAAAGCTATGAAAAGTAACTTCGAGTCTCATTAGCCAGTGCCTTGCTAAGTGGTCGAATTCCTAATCTTTTTCGACTTGAGATCTCAAGCCGTAGATGCACTGACAGAGATGAATCCTGTATCTTTTGAATAGCATGTGAATGTGTCAACCAACCAAATTGTTTTGGGCTCTTGACACCATATTCAGCTGTCGAATTTAATCATCCCATCAAGTTGAACTAGCAATCCAATTGCTAAGCTATTCATGTGAACTTTCCCGAGTAGTTGTGATTCCAAAGCTACCATTGTTGTTGATGGTACCCAGTAATTACATAATGAAATAGCTAAGTAGTTGTAGTTAGACCAAAGTGCATGTATGTGATTAGTGTCAAACCAAGCTCCGAGCAATTGATTGTCGAGACAATCAACTCTGCAAATTTTAACAGCAATTTTACTGAGCTATTTACCAAGATGCTGACTTACTTCTACGACCTTCCAACATAACAACAATGTTCCGAGGAACTTCGACATGTTAAATGAACAGCTAGTCACCAAGCTACCATGCTCATGGTGACTACACTCTAACAGCCACCATCGAGCTTTCTTGCTTTGAGCGTTTGGGCCACCTCGCTTCAAGTCATGATCTCCAATGCCAACCAACAACAAGAGATGAGAGGTAGAGTTTATCTGAGTCAAGCTCCGTGCCAAGTTGCTAAGAAGCAACTATGAGCATAAATTCGACAGCAATGTTGAGCAAAGTTTTTGAGTTATCTTTCACCTAGCATCCCCTTCTGAACTTTCGAGTTCTGAACAAGATTTGGGTTCCTGCCATGCCTTGCATTCGAGCAATTGTCGTTCCATGTAAGTACACGGGACTTGAGAAGCTCCCGAGCTATCCTGATAAACAACTTTGCTAAGCTGCGTGCTCTAGCATCCAAGTGTTGTGTGGTTGAGGAGAAGCTCCAATGCTGAGCTGCTACACTGAAGGTCAACCCCAAGCTTACCCTTATGAGCTCATCCCATAGCGGCCACCAAGTAGTAACTCTGAAGCCTCTAACTCTATACAACGATGACCAACATAATTTGGTCAGCGAACTCCAGGATGCCAAGCTATATGAGTTCAAATTGAGCTTCCTTTGGAAGTCAACCTGAGTGACCTAATGCCGAGATCCAAATATAAGCAACAATAAAGAAAGCTCGGTAAACTCATTCCTTTGAGACTTATTGTTTAGCTTCAAGTTCCAATCTGCAATTCATCCATGTCGAGTGCCAGGTGGCCGTAAACTTTTGCTAAGAAGTTTTGGCTAAGCAGCTCACTTCGCTAAACGGAAACTCCAAGCCCTGTGCCGATAGAGTATTAACTTTTTGTCACATGCTCGGCATGATGAGTAGGCTTCCTAACTTGCTCAACTGTTTCCTAAGCTCCGATTTGCTTCCCCCATCCGATTTGCTTCCCCCGCACTCACGAATTTGACTCTAGGAAAAACTACAACTTGTCAAACTACTCCAAACGCATTCCCGAACTATTCTTTGGACAGCAGTGAGGTAGCATACAATTTGAAACAACACCAATCACATCTAGAGAAGTGACACGTATAGAAAGGAAAGAAAACATCTAGGCTTGTTTAGACTCAAATCTTCACAACAATCGGACTACAGCATGTAAAACAATTTCCTCCATAAAATTGTTAGTGATTTGCCAAATTGAGTGCTCGTAACACTTTGTGGAACCAATCTGAACTCCAAATGTTCAAGCCCTACTCATTAAGAAAAGATGAGTAAAAATCCTCTATTGTTAGTCATGATTCATTTAATCATTTTATTTAAGTTTTGTGCTTTATGTTGTCCTTCGTGCCAAACAATTATTAATATTGATACATAATTCATAAATAATATGCCATTTATCTACATGCTACTCCAATGAGAATTTAAAGACAAATTTAGGCTAGAGAACCACTCTTTATTCGAAGCCCATACAAGCATAATTTGCTAATAGGCTGCACTTCATATACATGCTACTCCAATGAGAATTTAAAGACAGATTTGGGCTAGAGAACTACCCTTTATTTTAAGCCCATACAAGTATAATTTGCTAATAGGCTGCACTTCAATAACTCTAAGTTCTACATACTATAGGTGACAAGTAAGTCATATAAAATAACAATCCCTAAATCCTATATCCAACAGACGACAAGAGATGGAAATCTTTGAATCTCTAAGTCCAAAGAGAAATTTAGACAATAAGATATAGAACCTTAAACACTCTTAAGAGTAATAGGTATAATGCTATAAGTCTAACGAAAGGATGACTAGCTACATTAATACCTTAAGCCATAAAGTAACGATAGGTAAAATATTTTAAGTCCTATAACTGGTATGGACAACGAGTAAGTAAGCCCAAGGTCATGTACATTAACAAACTAAAGGCCAACTAGCCTATTTTTTGACTCAAATTAGCACAGGTCACACCTAATTAGGATGACTTGCATGCTTCCCTAACCTTTTAAGGCACATTGGCCTCTTCAACCCTTTGCTTCTCTAAGTATTTCGGCTTCTTTAGGCCTTTACCTTTTCAGACATACTAACCTCTTCAAGACTTCACCTCTTTAGGCTTTCACCTTTTCAAGCATACCAATATTTATCAGTGCTTTGGTCACTCTCGCCTCTTACCTCTTCAGGCCTTTACTCTTTTAAGCATTCTAGCCTTTTCAATTCTTGGATTGGAAGCTTTTCTAGAGATCTCACAAAATTGACCTCCTTGAATACTCTCTTTGTCGACTTTGTCACCAAAGAGAGTAGGGAGCAAATGTTGATAGCATTTTTTAGTAAAATAAGCCAAAGGCCTAAATCAGTAACATTTAGGCTTAAGCCTAACTCTTTTAGTCTATCTGAGTATACATGTCCAGTCACCTACTATAAATACTTGACAAAACCCCTAAGTAAGGGGACCTCTACTTTATTCTCTCACTCTCATAATCACTTCACAACTCCATTTACACAACATGAAAGCTAACTTAAGCATCAAAGTAGCTGCACCAGAGTACCCTCTAGCATCCCACATAGTCATGTTCTTGTTTTGCAAGTGTTCGTGCACTAGAACGAAAATTAATAGTCAATAGGTATCGATGCATACCATATGCTTCAGCATAGCATGTTGCATTATTAGCAATAAATGCTTAGTTAGGCTAATGTATATGTAAAGCTAAACCTACTAGTTATGATTGAAATGTTTCAGTTATGATATTGTTTGTTATCCACTCTTACTTAGCTTCAATAGCTAAGGAGATAAAATGTTTTATTCTTAGGTTAACAGCATCGCGAAGTGCTCAACACTAAGAAGGGATGTATACTAAGAGTGTGAGTCAGAGTTGACAACTTTTGTATAGAAACTATACTAAGTTGCAAATCTTACTATTGCGAAGATGATAAAAGAAAAAGCTGGTTCATGTTTTGATGTAAATATTATGTTGTACAAAAAAGTTATAAGCAAATATCTAGCTAAACTCCGATGTAGTAACCCCTTTATCATGTAAACAAAGTTTTCTTTTGATGAATAAGCAAGTTCGAGTCAAGTTTTCAACAAGTATTACTATGTGATGGTGCATTCCGTACTAAGCCTAGATGTAACATCTGTTACGTGATATTAGAGCATTAATTAAGAACCATACCTTTAGGCACATGTGAGCTATGGTGGGTAGTTAGGTAATGAAAAGTTATTATTTAGTAAAACAACTATAGTAAGTATCAATATAATTTTTTGTGATGTTTATTTAGAAAGGTGATTTATAAGGAACATAGAAGATCACCAATGAGCCGAGTATCTAAAGAGCAAAGAGAGGATCTGCCACAACAGTCTTAACTTAACCTTAAGCAACTATGACACATGGAGGAATTTGCACAATAGTTTATGACTACATTGGCAAGCGTTGGTGGAGATGGAGATAATTTAGCTCAAGTACAACGAATAGTAAAGCCATTTGACAAAAAGAACACTATTCATTTAGTGCCCGAAGAGTGGATTGATTTGCTGGAGAAAGCTTTTGAAATTCATAAGGTTGAGGAAAATAAGAAAGTTGGGACAGCTGCTATTCTATTAGATAGAGGTGTAAGTAATTGGTAGGAGGTAAAGAGATGGAATTTACCATAATCTATTGTTTAGGCTGCATTTAGAGATACTTTTCTAGAACACTATTTTCCTGACTATGTAAGAGAACAAATGTGTAAAGAATATTATAAGCTTAGATGGTGAGGTAGGATAATTGAAGAATATGAGAGGGACTTTAATAGGTTATTGAAGTTTGATCCTGAAGTTGTGCAAATAAGGTTTCAAAAGTTAACCGATTCAAGGTTAGGCTTGATCTTTATTACTAGGTAGAGCTAAAGAGGAGTAGGGTAGAAAGATGTACTGATGTTGTTAATTAAACTCGTTTGATTGAACAAGTTTGTAATCTTTGACGGGCTGCAGATGAGATTGTGAATAAGAAAAGGAAGTTAGATGTTAGTTCTTGTAGTAAAAGTAATATAGCTAAAGGAAAGAAGTGCATTTAATCCATAAAAGGAAATAGAAGGCCTCTATAAAAAATACAACCTTGTTAGAAGTGAAATGGTGAGCATCGAGCTTGCGAATGCCTTAAATTGAGAGGGAAGTGTTATAGGTGTCATGAAACAAGACATCTAGCCAAGTGGTGTGAAAACCTTGATCCAAGAGGTATATATTGTTACTAATGTCATCAACGAGGGCATAAAGTTCAACACTGTGTAAGATAGCAATAAGAGCAACCATTTCAGCAACAAAACTAAGCTAATAGATCAAGACTAAGTTATATGAATAAATGACCTAAAAGGGACGAACCTAAGCCCAAGGAGGAAAGTAGGATGTATGCTTGTGCTATTTAGTGAGACGAAGCTAGAGATGACCAACGTGTAGTAGGTATGATCTTCAAACTTGATAACTTTAAGTAGATGTATATTATCACAACCCAATAATATCGTTGTCATGGTAGATCATTGTATATCGTATAAAGGTCTACTATCAGCCCCCTTATTGATTGCAGGCCTTTTATACGACACACAAAGCTGCTTCCACTCTACATTACCACTAAGCCCATAGATAAGTAATATAGAGAAATTTAACTAAAATTGACTTCTATGATGTTAATTAATTAAATAAAGGTATGGACTTCTTAAGTTCTACATCAAAAGAATATTATAAGCAAATGCAGTTCATAAAGGAAACTGCATCATAAACTTCAAACTATATTATGAACAAAAATAAAGGTAAATAGTTAACTATAAAAACTACTACAAAATCTCCTCTTCGCTCCCTGATTGCTCCAACCCGTTTCTACGCGAGACTCATCTCAGGCATTCTTTCGCCTGAATGAATGAAGAGGTTTCCCTGCAATGAAAGAAATCTGTTGGGGTGTAAGCTTACACTTAGTAAGAAAAATACCTTCGTCAATACCACAAGGTAGAAATTTATTAGATGTATAAACATATGAATACATAAACAATTAGTATGCCAAACAACGCATGCAGTGGCCTAAGAACTGCATACAACTTAGAATTACACCCCCTGTAATTGAGGTTAGAGATAATTAACTGACCCAAACCAAAATCCGAGTTCTAGCCCTTAGGTTTTATTTCATTTGCACTATTGTGCTTAAGCCAAAACAAAACTATATATATATATACTTTCTTTACTGAACAACAAATTATAATTTTAAAATCCCAGGTCTAGCGGTGTGATAGCTCCCGTAGTCTATAAATACACGCCTTAAGTAGAAGCCACAAGACATGGCCTTTCATCGATGGTTGGTGTCTCCCAACACTTAGTAAGCCTG
The DNA here is from genome assembly GCA_024138015.1 of Lumnitzera littorea. Classification (NCBI taxonomy): domain Eukaryota; kingdom Viridiplantae; phylum Streptophyta; class Magnoliopsida; order Myrtales; family Combretaceae; genus Lumnitzera; species Lumnitzera littorea. The sequence continues at coordinate 58,187,153 of JAMXBB010000002.1, forward strand.
TCAACTTAGGATAGAGACTCAATAAAAATAATGACATAGCTAATGCCTAATCCTGTAGAATGCCCTCCTCTTATGAGTCCCTTCGCATCTTCTGTGTGAAGCGGCAGTTAGTATTATTCGAAAGCAATTATGGAGATTGCATGATTCATTGAATTTTTTAATCATATAAGTGATTAATTCGGTTTTTCATGGTGATTAGATAATTTCATTCTATACAATCGCATATATGAGTTATCATAAACAATTTCCATTATTACGTAATTAACAAGCCATAGTATTCAACCAAAAGTTAACACACATGAATTTCCCATATCCTACAAGCATCCAAATTATATATGTAAGTTTAAATACATTTATTCTACAAGCAAAATCAAGTAAAGAGTTATTAAGAATTCACTTACTCAGCTATGCAGGTTAATTGAAGTAGTTTAGGAGTAAGTCATCTTCGAATGTTGGGTCCCTTAGACATCTCAATTATAATACTATAAGGATTTGAAATAAGACTTAGAAAACTAAGCTAAAACCCCTCAAGTTATACTTTTGACTAGTTTTCGTATTTTTCTTAGTTTCTTGCTTAAAGTTCAATCGCATATAACTTTCTCATTTTAAATTTGATTTTTATGATCTTATAGTCAATCTTCATTATTTTGGATTGTATTTTAATGTGGTGAGGTTATATTTTCGAGACGAAGCATGCATATTTGCCCTTAGGTTAGAACAGTACCAGTCCTTATGATTTAAAGTACTTTTAGGCTTTGTTTGGTTAATAGGCTTTTTGATAACATAGGAAATCTTTTGGGCTTGGGCTTAGGAACTTATTCTAGGCTCAAAATACTCCTTAAGGTCAGATTCACAACTTTGATTTATACTCCTAAGGCTAACAACCACTTTTTGAGCTCTTAAGTGGGCTATTAAGTTGTCAAATAGACTTGTTTTTTATTCAAATAAAAAATAGTCACTTTTTTCAGCTTAGGGGGTGTCTTGTGGGATTCTTGAGAGTCTTAAAACAACTTTTATTGTTGTGCTAAGTTGTTGGTTAGAAACTTAAGGTGGGTTCAACTTAGTATTTGAGGCTCGTTTTAGAAGTTTTAAGCTCGATTTTGAGTTTTAAGCTTAATAGACTTATCGTACTTGCCTTAGTTAGTCTTTTCACTTTGTTTACTTAATTTTATTATATTTTTAAGTGTCTTTTAGCAAGTTTCCAGATTTGGTTGGTATGGGTGTGAGGGCTTCCAACTTGTTTCATCATTTCCTTAAGTTTAGGTGTTAGATCATGAACTTAAGCTACTTATATTCAAATCCTAACTTGACTTCCTTTTCATGAGATGATTATTTAGCTCATACCTTGCATGAAAGTAGAAGATCTCGTACTTATCATAATTCTCATATCATAGTTCATGTCTTACAAAGTTGGTTTCCTCATAAAAACTTCATGTGATGGATTTTCCTTTACCTAAGTCTAGGTTTGAGCATGTTTAACTTAATAAAAGTGAAAACAACATCTAAGTAACTTCTAAAACCTCATGTACAGCATGCTTCCCTTTCATTTAAGTTCTCATTTCAAGGTTTTCTCAACTTAAAATCTTCCATTCAAAGTGTTAAATAAATATCTTTACAAAACACTAATTTTACATGCTAATAGTTTAACCTTCATGTAAGGGTTTCATGTGTTTACTTCTTAGGGTAGTCTTAGATGTTTTATCAACTTATGATCATACTAATATCTTCAAAAAATAGTAGTTTTCTAATATGAATACTAAACTACTAACATAATATACACTTACTCGTCCACAATGCAAAGATATGGTGGTTGTGCACTAAGTTTCCACTTAAGCTTTTGTCTTACTTCCTCCTTCTTGGAAACTTTGAGTATTAGTTCTTTAAAGTGGGGTTTGAAGGATGTTTTAAGGATCCTAAAGAAGCTTTGAATGTTGGCAAATGGAGTACACAAAGTGGAGCTTTTATGCCATGAGGATTGGAGCTACAAGTGGTGGTAATGTTAATTTTGTAGGGTTTTTGTGTTTTCTCTTTTGTGTTGATTTTCAAGTAAGAGAAATGAAAGTAAGAATTAAAGTGAAAGTGGGGGATATGAGAGAGAGAGTGGCCAATTGTACGAGGGTGGGAAAGTGTGTTTAAGAAGCTTGATTTGTTGTCTTGTTATATGCAGAAAAGTCAATAATTGCAACTATTGATGATATAAGCATTAAGGGGTGAATAATGGAGTGTAAGATAAAGTGATTAATGGATGATAGACAAGAGCATGGCCCCCTTATTCTTGCTTGCAAAAACCAGCTATTAGGGTCTCTTTATGGCATGGAGTTGTCTTGTCTCATTTATTAAAGTTAAGCATATAAAATCTTATGATAATTTGTCCATATGTAGTATAAGTTAATGGGTGATAAGGAAAGTGTCTTATCACTAGTTTTTGATAAGTTAACAATTAATAAATCACTCCAACTCTCAATTAATAAGTCATTTAGGATGATTAGTTGGTCTACTTGTTCATATGTAAGGATTAGGCATGAAGATAAGGGAATTGCCTTATAAGAAATTGTTTTAGGATTTACTTCTTGAATTGTTTTATAAATTATGATTCAATTCTTATAAAATTATGAAATTTTCTAAAGTTGAATGAAATTATTCAAATTAAATTATCAATTAGTCACTTAGGGTTAAAAGTCCTTAGTTGTTTTAGGGTTTAGGGTCTTAGGTGGCTTTAGAGTCCGTAGTTCTTTATGTTTGGGTTTTATTGCTAATCGACTTTCGAATTAGGAAAATTAAGTTTGTGCTTTAAATGTAAACTTAAATTCATAGTTTAGTTAATCTTCAGGAACGTTCAGGAAGTACTCTTAGTTAAATCACAAGCCCGCTTAAAAGTAGGGTTTACATATACTTGGTAGCCGATAATTGATAATTAAGAAATGCTTGAAAGTAGTAATATAGTGATCAGAAGAATTTTTTAGAACTAGTATGTATAAGAGATAGTTATGCCTATGCATATACTGTATTTGATATGAGGGCAATTCACTTGTACATGTCAAAATAGTACATTAATAGAAATAAATAGACCTTAGTTTATGAACTAATTGTTACAACCCTTATTGAAGGAGAACAAGCGGTGCGACATAGTGTGAAGGATGGGGAATGTGATCTAAATACTCGTAAGATGATTGTAGAGTTGGTTGTCTTAAATATAAAAGGATTGAATGTAATACTAAAGGCAATCATGGAGCAAATATTGACTGTAAGGAAAGGATACTATCATTTAAATGGCCTGATGAGAAGGTAATCGCATAAGATTTATAGAAACATAAGTGTTGAGAAAAGTGTTAGAAGAAAAAGAACTTGTAGAAAAGGAGTAATGCAGATCCTGAAGGGGGATATGCATGTTATAGTAAGGTAGGCAAAAGTTGTTATTGGAATGAATGGAATGGAATAGTAAGAAATGTCCAAGGTAGATGATTAGAAACAAGTTCCAAGAATAAATAAAAAATTTTATTTGAAATATAATTAGAGACTAATTCGAGGATTGATCTTATATAGAATGAGATTGTAATTCATGGGATAGTAGCTAATGATCAAATTAAGGAGTCAAAAAGATGATAAAGTATGTGAAGTTAATCAAATATATAACTACAAAACTATGAGATGTATGCCTTTCATATACCTTTGGTACATGTGATAAGCAAGAATAATATGGTAAATCTATGACTTTCGTGACTTTTTTTGTCAAGACTCATGTATGTTACATCTCTCGTATCTTTCATGACAAAATTTCCTATCTTTGTAAGTCATGTCGTGTTAGTTGTCAATCAAAAACATGTATAGTTCTTTGTGAGTTTTCTTCATCAAGAGTCATGTCAATTTATGTTGAATCCAATTGAGTCCACTTAATCTAAGTCATTCCTTATCTCCTTGATGTACAAGTTGATGGAAAGTTTAGATTTACCAAACTCATTTCTACTAATATATTTGTTAACTATGAGAAACACCTAAGATCTTAACTGTGACCACTAAGCAATAATCATGATATAAAACCTATAGATGTGAAGAAATTGAATTCATTATGTTCATCCTAAGTAGAAATTGGGACTTGGACAATACATAATGATAGGGATGGGATGAAAAGATACATTGACCAACTATGAGATAGACAAAAAAATAATGGAAGAGATGATTGTTAGTTCTATAGGACTAACTAATACAAGAGTTTAAAGTAATTGAAGGGATGAAATGAGGAGTAAGTGGAGATATTAGCTTGGATGGTGATAAAGGAATAATATAAGAACATGCTAGTTCAATACAAGCAGTGATAAGGATAAAATCATAGTAATAAGATGGTTGTGGTATTTAAGATAAGAACCTAACAAAGTTACATTAATGGACGAATTACTATGAAGAGATGACTTGAACAAAAAGGAGAAGTAAAACAGGATCAACTATATTGAGCTTACATAATAAAGGTTAGAAACATAAGATGAAGAAAGTAATAAGTTAAGTATGTCAAAATACAAAATTTACAAGTTAATTAATTTGAGGTTAAAATATAGGAGTCAGTATCGAAGGATTTCACCTTTAACAATAGTTGATGATTGTGATGTGATGTGCAAACTAGAGTTATGCAGTAGAAGCACAGTATTAGGTTGTGAGCATGAATATCTTAGATTATAGAAGTTTCAAGAGAAAAACTTTTTGTAAGGGGCTAAGATGTAATACCATAAGATTTCAAGTCAATACTATAACCCTACCATTCGAGTCCTTAAATTTAGGATGTTAGGCTATATTATCCATTTTTATTTTAAACTTTATAGTAAAGTTAGAAAAGTTAGACAAAGTAATTCTAATAAAGTCAATTTCTCAAAATAAGCTATATAAAAAGATTAATTTAAGAAAAAAGGTCAATTTATCAATAAAGTCGATAATTATCGATAACGTAAAATTCAAGTTTTTAGATATAACGAGATATTAGAGATTTAACTAACATTCAAAAATAATAAATGAAGTTGAATTATACATAATATACATGTATTTAAAAGTGATATGTATTAAATGTATACATATAATAATAATAAATTATCAAACTAAGGTAAAATAATATAAAATAATGGAAAATTAATTAGAAAAATAAATGGATAAGTCATCAAATGATGTGGTAGCCTAGGATTGATTGGAAAACATGAGTCAACACTTAATTAACAAGAGAATGACACATGGCACTTAGGAAAATGGAAAATTGACATATGACATATACATGTCCAATTTCTATTTAATTAAGCAAACTTGAAAAAATATAAATAGAACCTAAACCCTCAAATTACAATATTTTAGAACTATGAAAATAAAAGAAAAAAATTTAAAAATTAGATAAAAAAAAAGTAAAAATAGAAGAAGAATTATGGGCAAATCAAGTCTAAGGAAGTTTGTGCACCAAACTATAAGCTAACTTGCAATGGCTTAGGGGTAAAAGAAAGGGTGGTGCACTTAGTTGTTCTGAAAAGGTGTGGCGGTTCAGTGGTAGTTGGAGGTGGCTAGTTTAGGTGAACCAATTTTCCACCCGTAAGTTCTCCTAGTTTCTAAAAATATCAATTGTTATTAATTAATTATGAAATTTAGTTTTTAAAGGTTATTTTAGGTGTAGATTAATGTAGTGATTTTATTTTAATTAAATAATTAGTGTAAATATAGGGTTCTTAGGAAAATTCTCTATTTAGGTGAAAATTGAATTAATTTTTATAAATATTAGATGATGTTGTTTCAAGCTTAATTTTTGTATATAATACACCTAATACATATATTTAATTGTGGTAATAAGAATTTTTGAAATTAAGTACGTTTACTTTTTTTTTATAATTATTATGGATAAAATTGCCAATTTTACTGATTTGTTAAAATAATTAGTTTTTGATGAAATTAATGAATGAGCTTTACTTGTTTTGACTTTTAGAGATTTATAAAGATATTTGGAGCACTTAGTTTTTATCTTACACATAAATTTTTTTATTTTATTTAATTTTTCGTTATTCATGATAAAACTGCTGTTTTCGTAAAAATAGATAATAGCCAATTTAGTGCAATTCATATTAAACTATATATTTTTGTAAGTCTATAGGATTTTTCTTAGTATTAATCGGGCTTGTATACTATTCATTATATATTTTCCTAACAAAAACATATATATTAACTTAATATGTAATATAAATATTTACTACTAGCAAATACTTGTCAAATTCACGTAAAATAGACACATTAAGGCATATTGAAGGTTACTGGATAAGTTTGGTAAGTGTGACTTTTTGGCTTTTTAGTTTAATACTAAAGCTTGTTTGGGTTAATTATGGAGTTATGGTAACTTATGATCGAGTCAGTAGTATGAAAGGATGTTTTTGAGTTTTTGACAATATTGATTAGTCTTGATTCTTAAGATATATTAACACTACTCGAAAGAATTATTGTGATGATATAAAGTTTACTAAAATTAGATAAATAACGAATAAAATACTATCAAATGAAGTTTAGAAACATGGTAATGAAAGCTCATAATAGTTCGAGTTCAACCCATACTTGATTTAGAGACTGTTATATTTTCATAAGTGTGATAAGAAATGAAGGATCACATCATCAAGTTTAGGATTATATGTTATTACTAAGCCTAAGTAAGTAGATCTAACTCATCTTGCAGTTAATATATCACTACTCATAATATAGTATACTGCTTGATGCTATGTTGATTGAATATGGCTATATCTTAAGTGGGGAATGATATGCTTTTATAATAGATGCTAATGTGGTGATTTTGAATGATAGTAATTGTATCTTGGTTAGACTCTTATGCTGCTATGTTGGGTGTTGATTTGGTGCTAATGAATGATTGTAATAACTTGAAAAGTTGAGGGATTGTTAACTTAATCTTTTGGGCATTTACTTAAGTGAACTCTAAATGAGATACTAGATTTTTGCTAAGGAGAGTTTCAAAGCTAAAATCAAATAACAAGGATGAATAAAACTTAAAGACTGGTTATGCTGAATGATGTACTTGAGTTGTTATTGTATATCATGGCATGTCATGGCACAAAAAGGGACCTACATATCAAAATTTTCAAAATAAGGCTCCTAAGTGATCATGGAAAAAGTGTGGCTTTATGAACTCAATTTTTGTAAGCATATAGATTTTCATTGCCCAAACATCTTGACTGTTTTGATAGTTAGATTTGGTAAACTACATTGTATAGTCTAATTTGGCCTTGTTGCCTCTTTGATTTGGTGAACTACAATTTGTAGTCTAAAGTTTGTAAAACGAAGTTGAAGGTCCTACTTCCAAGCAGCTCCTTGTTGCCTTAAGTTCTTGAACTTTGTATCTAGATACCTAGCTATGTTGACTAATTGGAAGTGGATATTAGAGGGCATAGGATATCGATACGAATGCATGCCATGTGCATGAACATAATATGTTGCATTGTTAGCAATAAATGCCTAGTTAAGCTAATGTATATGTTAGCTAAACCTATTAGTTATGATTGAAATGTTTCAGTTGTAATATTGTTCATATTTTATTGTTTGTTATCCATTCTCACTCAACTTTAGTAGCTGAAGAGAAAAAATGTTGTATCCTTAAGTTACTAGAATCATGAAGGGCCTAACGCGAATGGGGGATGTATATTGTGAGCATAAGTTGGAGTCAACAACTTTTGTATAGAACCTGTGCTAAGTTAGGAATTTTACTATTATAAAGATAACAAAAGAAAAAGCTAGTTTACGTTTTGATGTAAATATTATGCGATGCATAAGTTGTAATAGAATATCTAGCTAAACTCTAATGTAGCAACCCCTTTTTCATGTAAAAAAAGTTGTCTTTTGATGATTGAGCAAGTTTGAGTTAAGTTTTCAATAGGTATTTCCTATGTAATGGTGCATTTCGTGCTAAGTTAAGATGTGACAAACTCATATCCACATATAGATTACAAATTCCCTATAAATACAATATATTAAACAATAACAAATCTTCCAGTAAAAATTTCTATTCACATAAAATCTGTAATATCTCATCCTTATACATAAAACAATAATAATCATACATCACTTGTTACTTATTCCATAATATGCTCAAATACACCTGTATATCATAAGCTCATAAAGACTTCACCTATAATTTTGTATCATCACAATTTTAATTCATCCCCTTATAATCGATTCTTGTGACTATATCTCATATAAATACTAGAAAATAAAAATATACTTCATTGTTTCATAGTTACATACACTTTACACTAATATATTTGATAACTTAAACTTTACATCCAAAAGGTTACATAACTTTACTTATAAGCTCAAGATTACATACTTGATCACCTATATACATAACTTCTATTTAACTTTCCGTTACATCTACATCGAAGTGTATTTACATCATTTACATTTCTAGAAACTAAACATCAAAAGAGTATGTAGGTACTTCCAAGAGGTCAAAAGTATATCAAAAAGTCATTAGGGGACCTATATACATCAAAAACAATATGGTCATATGATATCAATAGTCTCGAACAGAATAGGTCATATTATGCCACTAACTACTAACTATTTCAATTATTGGAACCTTTTAAAGCTACTACATCTTCAATGGGAAACTAATCATCTTGCTCATCTTCCTTAAAGTTTGAACTTACTATTACTAATTCAAGACTTCTAAGTACCATAATTACCTCATGTACTTCATACCCATTATCCTCTACTCTACCTTCTAAAATATATTCTACTTTAGCTTCTACTTCAAATTCCTCTTTAAGATCTTCCTCATCACCTACCCCTACAATTGGTGGAAATTTTGAGGTAGATTCTTAAGTGGCATCATAGGGGGTTCATGTTCCTTTGATTGCAAGGGTATCTCTATACCGACACTCTCAATAATAGGAAATTGAGGAAACCAATCAACCATACCAGGAAGATAATCTCTAGGAATATGAGAGACTCCTAAAGATACATGATTAAAGCTAGGAAGATAATCCTCACCAACTTCTACAATAGTAAGAAAATATAATGTATGAATCACCATAAACAAAATCCCCTTATCCAGTAAATACCTCTTCTCAAAAGCAATAATGGCAGTATACTTATTATATGCTAGTTCCAACTCATCCATCATCAACTTCCATTGATCATTCATACTAAAGACATCCTATACTTATAAATATCAATGATCTCATCAATAGTATGAAACAACATCCACTCAGCCATATCCAGTAACAATTTTTATAATCAAATTCAATGATCAAAAGGAGATGCATCATCTTCCTAACTAAAGTGCAACCACACATAAATAAGACCATTATTATAAATATGAAAACAATCTAGCTATAGTTTGTTCTTATATTATCTTACTTATCATTATTACTTTGTGTCTTATACATACACGTACACACACATACACACATACACACACACACACACACACACATACACACACACATACATATATACATAACAGTACAAATCTAAATCCTTTATGTCCCATTAGATAACCTCACTTGTAGTGAGCTTAGCATCTAATTCATTTTAATTAGACACTTCAAAGCTTAGTTCTTTAGAACCATGCCTTGATACCAACTCAAAACTATTATGTCTAGAATAGGAAGAGTCATAACAGTCTCGTTATATAAATTAACCTAAAATAAAATTTCACCTCACAATTGCTATCGTAGACGTAGCCTATACAAGGCATTTCGACTCAACCAGCTTGAAGCATCCAGCTTAACACTTGTTAATACTAAAACTTATGGTATAACTTTTCAAAATACTTGTTCAGAATAGCATGTAATACAGTTTCTCATAATGTAATAGTATTTACACATCAAAATTTCTAGTTTACATAAAAAGTTTTCAAAAGCTATGGGTTCCAAAGTCTATATATATTAACTTAGGAACTAACAGGTGCCTCAAAGAATTCCCAATTAGTTTTCGTAAAACTAAAAGATAGCGAAAAAGTAAAAATCTAGTAAGTCTTCCAGTTCCTCACTTCCCCAACCTGATGAGCACTAACCTTGGGGGTTGTTATAGCTTTGCATCCTTAAAATTTACTTAGTACCTACAAAAGAGTTTATAGAGATGTTAACACCATTAGCTCAATAATCAAATGTAATGCAATCAAACAAATGCAACATCGCATAATGTCAATTGGTTCATTATGAGGTTAAAGAAATTTCAACCGCTTTAACCTAAATTGAGGAGTTTCAACATGACTCAAATTAGACCAAATCTAGGTTTGTACAACAAAGAACACCCTTCTCCTTAGACTACCTTCGAACTACGACCCTCAATATTATCATAACCTCCTATCACTTAATTCGACTAGGAGTAGGGAAATAACCATTTCAACTATCCTCATCAAAGGGATTAGTATTTGGTCTAACACACCTAATCATTCCTTTAGTGTATTGTTATGCATGTCTAGTTAGCTTAAGAGTCATTCTTTGGTTTAGTCTTATTAGAGGTAAGCAACCGAAGCACAAGGTAAAGCAAATCAAACATAACATATAAAGCAACACTCAAAATCCACAATTTAAATAGCAATCACACATGAGGCATGCATACATTTAACCAAGTTACAAGCATAATGAAATCCATTTTGAGGTCTCTAAGTACATTGATATAGTATGCATGGATCTTAACTTACTTGTACTTCATAGGTTTGCTAAACTTGATCGTTGCCCTAATAGTCTTCAACTATTCATATATATGTACAATAAATCACATTTAATCCCCATCTAATCCTTAGATTAGTAGTAATTAATGCTTTTGATATGTTTTTAGTTGTTTTGATCCTAATTTTATAGATTATATTCACTTACATGTTAAGGTTACTTAAGTAGTTTACCAAAACCTATAAGTCATATTAAGCTTTAGAATCCTCAGATTTTCCCTTTGATTTTAACTAACCCTAGAGTTTTTAAAAACTATCCTCTAATTTCACTATTGTAATCCCTTGTATTGATACTTCACTTTTAAGGATGCCTCTGATTTTATCTCTAAGTATAGTTTTTAGTGTAGTGTTGTCTTAGCCGTCCTCCAAATTTGCCTTTTTTTATACCTTAATCACTATAACTAAAAAATTATTCATTTTTCCACTAATTTTAGCTAGGATCAGTATCAAACAACATTCCATTCACCAAGTTATAGCTTTATTACACCCTAAATTCCTCATATAACATTCCCCATTTCATCATTTTACAAAATCTAATAAGTAGACACATCCCCAAACTTCACATATAAGGATCAAATCATCATTTCTCATAACTCCTTGATGTACAACCTCATTTAGTAGAATCTACATGATTTAAATATGCCAATAATTGATTAAGCTTAGATTCCAAGTAAGTTTCTTTGAGACAATATACTAACTTGGCTAGAAATCACTATTTTAAGTATAATTTAAGGATTAGAAATAAAATAAAAATATAGAAAATAGTTCTATGAAAACTCTTTTCATAATAACTCAATATAGATATAGGGAAATTTATAGAAAAATTTTGAGATAGAAACTACATCGATGGACTAATTTATTTCGATATTGAAAATCATTTAATTTTACCAATTTCTTAAGGATGTATACTGTAGCTACAAAATTTGTATAAAATAACATTTGCCCCATATTCTACACATGAAAATATGAAGGAATAATTTCTTTTTTCATAATTTTTTGGGTGCATTTAATATTTTTAGAAATTTATGAAAAATCAGATGAAATTGAAGCCTTAAAGGAAAATTTTTGCTCTAGCTACCATTGGAGGCCACCCCCTTATTGATATACCTAGATAGTTGGACTGGCTTTAGGTTATGATGGTGGTTGGACTCTAGCAACTCCTTAGGTCTAGGAACTCTCCCATGCTTAGTTTATGGTTGATTTTTGTATTCTTAACTCTCCATGACCTAAGATGAATTTTTCCAGATCATAGATTGCATGTACTATTTAGTAAAGAGTGTTTCCTAATCTTTCTAGAGCTAGTTGGAGATCAAAATGATTTATCTTTCTCTCTCCTAAAAAATCTGAGCTTGTATACTTAAGGTAATTGCATGTAGTTCCATCTTATTTACGTAACACCTATCATGATCCACCCATACGCCTAATCTGGTCTTAATCTAGCTGCTTATGTCATTTTTGTCTTTTTTTTATTAATTTATTATGTTTTCTTTAGCATATTTCAACTTAAATTATAATTATTTGGGTATTTTAGTTAATTATAGGTATAAATCTACACGTAATAGTTATGTACGACACATATATATATTCTACATGTTATTTTATGCTACATAATAATTTTATTACATATATAATTTATCTTTAAATATTTACTACCTATCAAAGCCTATTTTATGTGATTCCAATAAACATTAAGTAATTTAGTGAAATTATGTTATTTTGATTATTTTATTATATTTTTAAGATCCAAGTCTACGAGGCCTCATCAACTAATGTCTCTAGCCTACATGTAAATTTTTAGGTCTTTTAAGCTAACTTCACCAATGCCCTAAATTACATGCTCGATCCATAATCGTAAAAATACAGGGTTTACAATGGTTTTAATAACACCTTTACATTCTAGAAAGATGGTTGAAGGATTACCCTCAATCTAATGAAACCTAGTGACGTCAGAAACACGTAATCTAAGTTAAGTTAATGAACTAAGAATGCCTTAGTGATGAGCAAATCTAAACAAAGGAGAATCATTAAGTCTGATGAGGTAACCTTTCTATTGATCTAAAGGTTATTAGAACTAAGGGATCATAGTGACTTGCTAAAAGAAGTTAGGAAGTTAGTAGAAGAATTCGCTGACCTGTTTCCCTATGAGTTACCTAAAAGCTTACCTACATTACCTATGCTAAAGCACTATAATGATTTATAGCTTAGTGCTACCTTTCCAAATCAACCTAACCATAGGATTAATAAAAAACAAGCTATCAAGCTGTAGAAGCAAGTGACCAAGTTCATTGAATGAGGACATGTTAGAGATGGTTTAAGCCCTTATGTTATACTTACATTGTTAATACCAAATTAGAGGATATAAGAGGATAACTAAGTTGTCTACAAGATCACCATCAAGTATAGATACCTGACCCCTAGATTAGATGACATGTTAGATAAGCTACATGGAACTAAGCTATTCTCGAAGATTAATCTCAATTAAGGTATCATCAAATCCATATGAGGCTAAGCAATGAGTAGACGACTATCTTCAAGATGAGGCATAGAATGTATGCATGGTTTGCCATGCCCTTTGGATAATCAAGAGCTCTTAGTTCATTTATGAGAATGATGAATCATGCATTGAGAAACCACATTAGGAAGTTTTTTGTAGTTTATTTTAATTACATCTTAGTGTATAACCTTAATATAGTAAGTCATATAGATCATCTCTGAATTGTTTAAGAGGTGCTACAAACTAAAAGTGTTTATAGTCAATTTTTGCTCAACTTAGACTCGTCCTTTCGTCGGCCGAGATGCTAGGTAATTGACTCTCTTAGCATTCACCCTCTTTAGAAGACACATAGCACTTATGCTATGTACAAGAAACGCTCTTGGTTTGAATTCAAATCTATGGCATGACCAGTTATTATAAGTACGATTATATTTTACAACCACTCACTATCCTTACATATTGGGGGAGATGTTAAGTCAAGAAGTCTCCACATGTCTTAACAGTTACCTCAACAATTGCCTTAGACATAACAACCGTCTATAAATATTGAAAAGAAACTCTATAAGAGCTCTCTAACACTTCTTATTCACATATTTATTATAATAAATTACCATTTTAACTTAGACATCAGAGTAGTCGCACCGGACTTGCCCCAATACTAAGTATTTTACTCTCTTTTATAGGATTATTTCCTCATCTCAAAATTCACCACTAACATTTGGCACCGTCTATTTTTCTCTAAATACGACTACATGGCTAAAACTAGGATGACACAAAGTGTAGGTGCTAATACTTCCTCCCAATACCTTGATGGAGGGAGTCAGCATGTTGATGAACAACGATTGGCTCGACTCGAGCAACTTTGTTTCAATTTAGCCAAAGAAAATTCTAAGCTAAACAAAAAACATGAACAAATCCTTGACCTTCTCCATAAAAGTTTTCACCCAAATTAGGAAAAAGAATGTGGTGATGATGATGCTAACAGAATCGACGATTCCATTTATTCACCTAAATTTCCAAAAAAGTAAGCTGAGGTTCTAGTGCATCCCACAGCTCTTGCTTTCAAAAAGATTGATAAGGGTAAGCAACTACAGCACATGCATCATGCAGGACCCTCACATGTTAGCATAGCCCTTTTAGTAACCAAATAGTTCCAAATCAAGAAAAGTCCTTTTGTCCTAGAGATTTTGGAAGAAGTAATACCTTAGCACATCAAGCTACCTCAATTTGAAACATATGATGGGATGAAGGACCTCGAAGACCACTTAGAGTACTACCGAACACTGGCTAAGTTGCATGGTTTAAGCAATGTAATGGCTTGTCAAGCCTTTCCCTTAACCTTGAGGAATGTAGCAAATACATAGTTCAAACACTTGAAACCAAATACCATTTTATGTTTCAATGAATTAGCAGAAGTGTTTCTTCGACACTTCCTTGCTAGCAAACTTCCTGTTAAGGATTCTTCAATCCTGAACACCATCAAACAAAGGTCCGATGAGTCAATCAGAGACTATTTGGCCAGATTTATGGCCGAGATGGTCCAAATCCCAGAACTGGATATGAGTGTAGCCCTTAACCCCTTAATTGACAGTATTAAGCCTCATAAAGACCTTTTCAAGTCTCTCGCAAAGAATAAGCCGAAAACTTTTGCTGAGTTTAAGGCTAAAGCTACCTCATACATTCGATAAGAAGACAACATAAAGGCATGATGAGAGGCTGATCAAAGCAAAGGAGATGGAAAGAAAGACAAACAAAAAAATGCTAAGGATAGAGTTGGCACAGATAATGATAGCAGTCCAAATAGCAAGAGGAAAAGACCAAGGATCTCGACATTCTCATCCTACATGCCTATTAATCATCTAATCGCAGATATTTTGATAGAGGTCCATGGAGAGAGAGGTATCCTCTAATGGCTGAAAAGAATGCGCGAGAATCACTAAAGGAGATATTTGAACAAATACTGGGACTCTTACCATGGTAAGGGTCACAATACGGACGAGTGCATTCAACTCAAAAATGTAATTGAAGATGCAATACATTGTGAGCACTTACAAAAATTTCTAGCGCATAATGTCGAAAGAATCGAAAGATCATCTTAGAGAAGAAGAGAGGAACATAATGATGACACTCAGCCAGCAATGGCCACGAGAGATGCAAGGGATGTTAATCCTAACAAAGCACCCAATGAAGTAATTAATACAATTATCGATGGTCCTAGTATAGGCTAATCTAGTACTTTGAACTTGGTTAATGCTAGGAATTACATTTGCAATATTCATGGAAAGAAGGTTAGGATTGACAATACAATATATTTTAAGGAAGAGGATTTTGAAGGTATATAAAGGCTGTACGATGATGTACTTGTCATCAATGCAAGAGTCGCTAACTTTGAGGTCAAGAAGATTCTTGTTGACATAAGAAGTTCGACTAATATCATTTTTCAGTATGCCTTCAATCAAATGAAGCCTAAAACCAAAGCACAACTACGGTCTTACAAGTATGACCTCTATGCTTTCAATAATTAACTCGTTTAAGTAGCTAGAGTTATCTCTTTGCTGAACCAAATCAGTGATGACGAGTATGTTGCAAAGGACAAAGTGGATTTTCTCGTTATCAAATGTTAGTCCCCTTACAACATGATAATGGCACGACCATGCCAACACTTATTTAACATCATCCCTTTAATGGCACATCTAAAAGCCAAGTTTTACACTCTTACAGGGGTCTGTGTGTATAGAGGGGATTAGCAATTGGTACATTCCTTATATATAAGGGCTTTAAGGCGAGAAGAAGTGATTCAAGTCAAGACCTTCCTAGAAGGCAAGTCTATCGGCATAAAAAATGCCAAGAATGATATAGAGGAGATTCCTTGGGGAGATGATCCTAAGAAGACAATAAGGATAGGAAAACTCATGTCAGTAAATGTTTGACAAAGTCTAATTAACTTCCTATAAGCCAATGTTGATGTGTTCGATGGTCACCATCAGACATGCAGGGTATTCTAAGAGATGTTACCATATACAATCTCTAGATTGACCCGAATGTAAAGGTGATCAAATAGAAAAAACAGACATTTTGCACTAGAGAGATAAGCGACAATAGAAAAAGAGGTCCAGAAATTATTGAAGGTAGGATTTATCTTAAAAGAGCCTTATCCGACTTGGCTAGCAAATTATGTGTTAGTCAAGAAGTCTACTGGCAAGTGGCAAATGCCCATAGACTTCATGGATCTCAATAAGGCCTGTCCTAAGGATTGTTTCTCATTGCCAAAAATAGATTAGATGGTAGATGTAATCGCAGGACATGCGTTGCTTTCTTTTATGGATGCTTTCTCTGGTTACAATCAAGTTAGGATGATAAGGCAAATGAAGTCCATACATCTTTTGTTACCAATTTTGGAACATACTATTATACGGTAATGCCCTTTGGGCTAAAGAACGCTAGTGTCACGTACTAAAGATTAGTAATGAAGATGTTTAAATCTTAGATCCACAGGAATGTTGAAGTATATGTGAATGATATGATTGTGAAGAGCATGAAAGAAGATCAGCATCTTGTAGATCTGATGGAGACATTTGCAACATTGTGAAGATATTGCATGAAACTTAACCCACAGAAGTACGTCTTTGGCACAACATCAGGGAAATTTCTCAGGTATATGGTTACACGACGCAGTATTGAGGGTAATCCGAGAAAGATTGAAGCCATAAGAAATATGAAATCACTTTGTACGATCAAAGAGGTATAGGAACTCACTAGGCAAATTGTTGCCCTCAATAGATTTGTGTTGAAAAGTATGGATAGGTACATAGAATTCTTTAAAATTTAGGAGATTCCAAAGGAATTCAACTGGACCGAAGATTGTGAAAGAGCTTTCAATGAGCTAAAGGAATTTCTTGCATTGCCCCTGATACTCTCAACACCCATTCTAGGAGAAAATTTATACTTGTATCTATCAATTAGTTGCCAAGCACTTTCCTCTGTATTTGTCCAAATTGATGGCAAAGAGCATCGACTCGTTTATTACATGAGTTGTATTCTGTAAGGGGCAGAGCTTCAGTACACAAAGATAGAAAAATTTGTATTGGTTGTGGTTCTCTCGGTAAGAAAGTTGAAGCCGTACTTTGAATCTCACCAGATTATTATCCTTACCAATCAACTATTGTGACAAGAATTACAGTGGCCTGATTCCTCAAGGAGGATGATGAAATACACCTTAGAGCATAGTGCCCATAGTATACAATATAAACCCAAAACGGCACTAAAGGCCCAAGTACTAGTAGATTTTGTAGCCGAACTCACTAGAGACAAAGACTGTATAGAGATTGCTGAGAAACCTGTCTGGTTTCTCTATGTTAATGGTTCTTCAACATGAGAAGGAAGTAGTGCAAGCCTAATTCTTCAAGGCCCCCATAATGTCAATGTTCATCATGCTCTAAAATTTAGATTCTTAACCTGTAATAATGAAGCAGAGTACAAAGCTCTAATCGTCGGACCGAAGTTGGCAAAAGAAATTGGTGCTAAGAAACTCGAAGTGCTCTCTAATTCCCAGCTTGTGGTAAATCAGGTCACTGGAAGTCATGCGGCAAGAGAAGAAGAGATGAGCAAGTACCTACTGGTGGTACAAATGCTCACAAAAGAATTCCTATCTTTTTCTATTAACAAAATTCCAAGAAGTAAGAATATTGTTGCTGACAAGCTGTTGAAGTTGGCCAGTATGGCATTCCTAGAACTAAATGAGAACTGTTCGTTGAATTTCTCCTGTATAAAAGCTTATCCAATCTCTCGTAGAGCTATGAATTAGCTCCTTGTCCAAAAGAAGAATTGTGGACAGATTCCTTAGTGAATTATCTAAAAGATGGTATGTCCCTAAAGACAAAAAGGAGGCATGAAGATTGGCTTACTAAGCTGCAAACTACACGCTGATTGATTGTTAGTTGTACAAGCGTAGCATATCTTAACCCTACCTTTGATGCCTTCCCCCAAGGGATACCTAAAGGGTATTATCTGAACTTCATGGTGGCATATCTAGCAATCATGTGAAAGCGCAAACACTATATATTCAAGCATTATGACTTGGCTATTATTGGCCAACTACGAAAGAAGATGCAAAGGGCATTGTCTAGTAATGTCCTCAATGCTAGAAGCATGAGTGGTCGAGTAAAGCACCTACAAGTGAATTATGTAGCCTAACTAGCCCTTGGCCATTCGCCCAGTAGAGGTTAGATATCTTCGAACCCTTTCCCAAGTCTACCGCCCAGTAAGAATTCATCATTGTCACTATGGACTACTTTGCTAAATGGGCCGAGGTTGAGGTCGTAGCAAAAATAACGGAATAGAAAGTAGATGCTTTCGTCTTCAATACCATCATATCGAGATTCGAAGTAACTTACATGACAATCACAAATAATGGCTTGCAGTTTGACAATAATAGGTTCTGAACGTTTTGTGAAAGGTACGACATTCGACTCAACTATATGTCCATAGCATACCTTTAGACAAATGGACAAGTCGAAGCTATAAACAAGATCATACTGAATGGTTTGAAACGAAAAGTGGATCAAGTCAGGGGGAAGTAGGTCGATGAACTACTGAATGTCCTATGGGGATATAAAACCACTCACAGAACTGCAATAAGAGAGACACCATTCAAGTTAGCATATGGCACTAAAGCTATGTTACCATTTGAGTTGGACTTACCTAATCTATGTATACATAATTTTGATGTAATGCTTAATCAAGTTGGATTAATAGCAAATCTGGATATTATTAGGGAAATTTAAGATGTTACAAAAGCTAGGGTTGCGGCATACCAACATAGAGCAATAAGATACTACAATAAAAAAGTTAAGCATATGGTTTTTCAACTTGGAGATCTGGTTTGCTGTAAGATGGAAACAAAAGGCACGCGAACAAGTTAGGGAAAGCTCAGTTGGAATTAGGAGAATCTTGTTAGGATCCGGGAAGTTGTTAGCGAGGGGGCCTATCGACTAGAAAGGTTGGATAGATTCATCATCCCTCAAGCTTAGAACGTTGATAATATGAAATTTTATTTCAATTAATGTCAGATGACTTTTGCCGTAACTCTTTTGGTAGCAGCTAACAAGCTTGTAAGACATTTACGACAATTATATATTTCAAGTCTCATTGTGTTTTGGTTTTAATTGTCGAATGAATGAATTCTAAGCTGTGTGGCAAATGAGCTGATCTAAGTTTTGGCCTAATACAGTAAAAGAACTATACAAATTAACTGTACAGCCAAGTAATGTAGCTAGTCTACACCTCTAATGATTAATGGACAATATAAAACAAAGGTGTGTGAAATAAAACATGCCGATAAACGATAGGCATGTGAAATAAAGCATGCCAATAAACGATAGGCATGTGAAATAAAACATGCTGATAAACGATAGGCATATGAAATAAAACATGCCAAGAAACAATAAGCGTGTGAAATAAAACATGTCGAGAAACACATGGCATGTGAAATAAAACATGCCTAGAAAAATAGGCTTATGAAATGAGACATGCCGAGAAATAGATGGCGTATGAAATAAAACATATCAAGAAACACATGGTATGTGAAATAAAACATACTAAAAAACGATAGGCTTGTGAAATGAAATAGGTCGAATGATAGCAGGGCATTTGAATTAAAACATGTCGAGAAACAAATGAAGTGAATTAAATCATGCCAATGAATGAGAGTGCGAAGCAACATGCATAAACCATACAAATCATGAAAGCTTAGTTACATGAAAGTCACATACACTCGGCATTGCCTTGATTATATTCCAGTCATTAATTACAGGTGAATGCAATATGCCAATACAATAAGTCCTATGGCCTATTCTCAAATTCAGCAGAAGTGATTCTTAAATCTTTAGCTAGGGCTTCTTCGGTAGCTGGTTTCCCGGAGTGGGTAACTTCTTCAGCTTGAGCTTCATTATCACTTTGATTAACACTCTCGGCACTCTTCTCGTCGCCTTCATCTTCATCGACACTACTAACTTTGTTGTTGATGTCAGCCAAGTTGAGATACGAGAGATCATAATCGGGATGAAGCTTCAAGACCTCTTCTCTTGCCACTTGAACTCCCTCTATTAACTTTTTGCATAAAAGCTTCTCGTATTGCTGACTTGGAGTGACTATATTAATAGCTTCTTCAACAGATGGCCCCCTCCTCACAATCTCCTCCAACTCGGTGACATAGCTCTACAAGTTTGAGTTGTTGGTCTCTAACTCCTTTATCTGTACCCTGAGTTTGTCTTCATCGTCACTCATCATACAAATAGATCGGCCCAAGCCCCAATACTCTTCTATTTTCTTCTACAGTTCCTCCTTCAGGCTTTCGCACTCTTTATACTGTTGTTCCATTTTGGCCTTTAGGCTAGAGATTTCATCAACGACGAGGTCTTGTGCCAATTTCTCGACAGCAAGTTCCTCCTTAAGCTTTCTTGCCTCCATCTTAGCCCTAATCTTCACATTCTCAACTACAGCAATTTGAGCCTTTGATTCATTGTACGCATCCTCAACTTTTTGTAGCAAATTTAGTTATTATAATCAAGAATGATCAGATATTATATAGATATAGCAGAGGATATTACTTTCTTTGCCTCTTTGTCGGCCTTGTCTAAAGCTGTAAGGATGTGGTTGCTTATTTGGAAAAAGAAAATGTGTTAATTATCTAAAGGAGCTGGAAAAAGAAAATGTTTATGGATACTCACATCATACAAGTTGGCCACGACATGGGCCTTATTATAACCTCCGACCCTATCAACATCCTTCTTAGCGATATCTTTGTCTTTTGGAAGAATGACCCCTTCCATTAAAGCCAAAGATTTTGTCCTATCTCCCAAAGCTACATCAATGTCCAAAATTTGATGGCTCTAGCAAGGGGGAAGTACTCATCAACCACTTTGTTTAGCAAGAATTCAATGCTAGTGATGCTAAGAGAATTAGAACGTATTGCCTCCTTTATCCTTTTGTCTAAGCCTTTAGACTTCTTGATAGGTGCTTGGCTAACAAGTTCCTTCCCTAGTCTTTTTTCACCATTTAGAGCCACCGCAATCACTTGTAATGAGCCTTCTATGACAATGGCATTTTCATCCTGTTCGTTGAGGTATGTCTCTCGCCGTTCACTAATCTTCAACTAGACGGAAGTTTGAATAATCACGACCAGAGGCTCCTCAGAATGAACCTCGGTAGGCTATATATTCTCATTTTTCTTCACTCTTTCGATAGGATGACAGATCTACACAACCGTATGCTTTGCTATAGCCTCCTTTGCTGGTCTCTTTATGACAACAAGCCGTATGGTAGTTGCAGAGGTAGTCCCCAACCTATCAGCCTTAGACTTCTTAGCCTTTGCTTGAGCAAGTAGCTTTGTAGGATTCACCTCTCTAGCACCTATATCTATAAGATGAGTAAATCAATTAATATAAATAGGGAAAAAATATGAACTTACATTTTCCGTACCAAGCAAGGCTCAAAAGTCACTATTCTCCCCCAAAGTCTCAAGAACGGCTTTCCTTATGGCTATACTCGGCACGGTGGCAACACATCAGTATACCTTCTTTTTCAAAAAATATTGGTTTTCCATTTTCATAACACCGTATAATTCTCTCGGTATCCTAAAAGAACATTTTGTTTCTCCTTCTCTCCTGAATCTTTTTTTGCTGCTACTGTATCATTTAGCATTAGATCTATATCCTTTGTATGTATCGGCTTAATCCATTGGGTTTAGAAGTCTAAGTGCTCGTCAGATGCTATTGATACGAACTTATCATGCCACTTGTGAATCTTAGATTCTAACCCATCCATGAACTTACGCCTATGCCTTATAGTAGTAAGTACCACTTGTCAAGCTACCTATGGATATTGAAGAAAAATCTAAACAGCTGAGGTGTAGCCCTAACCTCAACTTCTTCACATACTATCTCAAAAGCCGACAGAAGCCGATATTTGTTAGGTAAGAATATACTCGACGTGACTTTGAAGTAGTTGAAAAAGCCCCGAACAAAAGCCAAGAAAGAGAAGCGTAGCCTAAAATCTAAATACTTTAGGTAAATATAGAACTCGTGCTCTTGTGGAAAGTATACTCTTTCCCTGTCTCTCAACCTCCTCAAGTTCTACGTTCTAGGAACATCTCGCCATCAAGAGAACTTTATTGATGGAACCGGTGGTCCCATCAGGAGAATCACAAATTTAAGCTATTATGTTGTATAGATACTTTGCTGAAGACCTCCCTCCTTATCCTTAAAGTAATTATCCACAGGAAGCTCATTAATTCGAGCAAGTTTATCCCACCTTGCCTCCATACTATTGGTTGAACCACCTAAAGAACATACCACTTTGCTCCTATTTTGTGGGGAAAGAGTGGCCTCAATTTTTGTTGCCTCAGAATCGGATAAAATAAGCCGATGAGCAACTTTGTGAACCATACCTAGACAATTGTATGAAATGAAATAACAGAAGTCGAAGAGTGAGATTCTAAAGATTAGAAAACAAACGAAAATTTTAGGTGTAACTAGATAAGTGAAATCTAAGTATGAATAGTACCTAATATATGGACGATCCGTTCTCGCAACTGCATTGCTTTTGATAGTATTGATGTACTAATATGATAGTCCCATGGATTGTAGACACGTGTCTCATGATAGTAATCTAATGGCTGAAATCTTTTTAACAGTTATTAAGCCTACAACATAATGATGACCTAGGTGACAGATGTTGTGCCTACAACTTTTTAGTTTCTCGAATGGGTGAGAGTTTTAACATGGCGATGTTTTGGTTGAGATGTGATCCATCCTACTTCCCATATCACCGGACATGAATCTAGAGATCTAGAGACTCTCCTCACTCGGCTTCTACTACAATATATATATATATATATATATATATATATAAATCTCCTTTTGTCGACTATTCGAATACGAAAGTTAGGGGGAAAACGTTGATAGTCAGTTTTCGCTCAACTTACACTCATCCTTTTGTTGGTCGAGATACTAGATACTCGACTCTCTCGGCATTCGCCCTCTTTAGAAGACATATGGTACTTATGTCGTGTTCAAGAAACATTCTTGGTTTGAATTCAAATCTATGGTACGATCAGTAATCATAAGCATGGTTATATCTTACAACTGCTCGCTATCCCTACATATTAGGGGAGATATCAAGTCAAGAAGTCTCCATGTGTCTTAATAGTTACCTCAACAACTATCTTAGACACAACAACTGTCTATAAATACCAAAAAGAAACTCTGTAAGAGCTCTCTAACACTTCTTATTCACATATTTATTATAATAAATTACCATTCTAACTTAGGCATTGGAGTGGTCGTACCGAATTGGCCTCAATACCAAGTATTTTACTCTCTTTTGCAGGATTATTTCCTCGTCCCAAAATTCACCACTAATAGAAAGGTTGTTCAACAACTTGAAAAAGTGTTGTTTCTTTTAGGAAGAATTAGTGTTACCATGCGATGTTGTTAGTAAAATAGGTCTAAGTATGGATGAAGAGAAAATCTAAGCAACTGTAGAATGGCTTACTCCAACTTCTTATGTTGATGTAAAAGGTTTTCATGGAAACTTATCATCCTTTTATTGAGGATTTATCCAAAATTTCAATATTATTGCAAATTTCAATGGGGAGATAAGGAAGAGGAGAGTTTTGCTAAGCTAAAAAGAAGGTTGACTTTGTTAGCAATTCTAGCATTACCAGATTTTGATAAGATTTTTTAGTTACAATTTGATGCTTTTGGTATTAGCATTGAAGTTGTTCTCATATAAGACTACCAACATAGTGCCTATTTTATCAAGGAGCTTAACAGAGCTACTTTAAACTACATTCATGAGAAGGAATCGTATGTACTAATCCTAACTCTACACACCTGGTGGCACTATCTATTACCCAAAGAGTTTGTTGTGTATACAAACTACCAAACATTGAGATACTTGAGGAATCAATTGAAGCTCTCCAAGCGATAAGTTAAATGGATTAAGTTCCCAGAAAGATTTTCATTTGTGATTAAGTACAAGTAAGGAATAACGAATATAGTAACTAATGCCATGTCCAGGCAACATGTGATGCTTTTCGACCTACAAGTATGACTAATAGGATTTACTAATATCAAAGAGTAATACCTTCAAGACTTACATCTTGGTATGATTTATGCCCGATGCATTGAAGGAAGAACAATGGATGTGTACTCTACTGGAGAAGGTTATTTGTTCATAGCTAGAAAACTATGTTGACCAGCCTATTCTATCATAGAGTTACTTATAAAGGAAGCACATAATAGAGGATTATCATGTCATTTTGAGGAAAGGAGGATGTACAAACTATTGAAATCCAAACTTTATTAGCCTAGAATGTTAAGGGATGTGTGCAGAGCTATGGAAAGATGTATGACCTAAAAGAAGGCTTAAAGTCAAGATGTGCAAGGAAAGGTAGTACCCCTACCTATTCCAACAAACCCCTAGGTAGAATTTAGCTTAAATTTTATTCTTAGCTTGCCTAGGACAACTTATGGAAAGGAAGTTGATCACCTAGCAAGTGCACTTGTATATAGTAGACTAGTAAAGTCCAAGTAGTCAATCCTTTGAGAACTACACATACTACTCACTCTTGCCTTATTATCTTACTTACATAGAAATATTCAACTTCAATTGCAAAACAAAACAATTAAATTCTAATAACTAAAGAGAAATAAAATTATATAGCAACTAATTAAAAATGTAATGATTAAACAAAAAGCTCTAAATAATTGTACATATATGTAAACTCTTTTTCCGTAAGAAATTAAAATGTAATAATTCAAAAAATTTCTAATTCATTCCTTAATCATATTAACTATCAGAATTTAATCAACAAGTTAATAGGAATCATTTCACTTATTAACTCCTAACTTTAACTACACTTTATTAGAATTTCTTTTACAATAGACTAAATTAAGATATCATTAAGAATAAGAATTCCCTTTAGAAATATTATAGCAAAATGAGGAAGAGTCCTATGACTTATTGCTAAGATTATAGATATTCTCTTCAATTGTGGTAGAT
The DNA here is from genome assembly GCA_024138015.1 of Lumnitzera littorea. Taxonomy (NCBI): domain Eukaryota; kingdom Viridiplantae; phylum Streptophyta; class Magnoliopsida; order Myrtales; family Combretaceae; genus Lumnitzera; species Lumnitzera littorea. The sequence continues at coordinate 58,212,400 of JAMXBB010000002.1, forward strand.
CTAATTAAACACTAGGTCTTATAACCTCAACGTCTAATATCAAATAATTTGATTGAGACTCTAGAAATAACAACTTAACCAAAAATAAATAAATAAATAAACAAAAACACACACATGCACACACACAACCATAAGAAATAGGGAATTTCATTAGAATAAAACAAAGTTTGCACGTTACATGCCATTTGAAGGATTCATAAGTCTAGATATCTACAACTTACACTACAATCATGCTAAAAAAATAATCTTGCAATAATATTAGAAGACTAAAATGAAAATCATCTATGAACAATAACATCCCTTCTAGTTTTCTATCTCTTCCCCCCTTTGAATGAGTATCTGACTTCTTGTTTATAGGGATGTGTAAAGGTAAATCAAATATGGATGTACCTAAATAAATAAATGCCCTAAGAACATGGATGAACATGAGTGTGTAAATTAGGCATGTTCTCCTTGTAATGCTCCTTTAAGAAATCCATTAAAGTTCTTAATGAGGGGATCATAGCTAGAGAGTATGATCATCTTCTTAACCATAGTCTTCTGTAGACACTAATCTTTAATAAAATCTTCTTCTAATGTTTGCTATCTCTGACTAGTTTTCCAAAATAAGTGAAATTCTTCTCAAAACTTGAATGATCTTCATTCTTTTCACTTTAATTACTCCTCTAAATCTTGAAATCAACAAATTAGTCATCTAAATATCAAAATTATTAAAGTCCACATCAAAATTGAAGAAAATCACTATAAAATACAACAATAAATATATGCAAATTCACACTTATTAAATCTTCCCACTCTTAAACATTTGCTTATCCTTAAGCAAATAAGTTAATCCTTACTAAGGATTGATATAGAATAAATTGGGATAAGAAATATTAACTCAACCCATTCCCATTCATGATACTGTTGAAAAATTGCATTTAACCCGAAGTTAATTAAGGATCAAATCCTCATATGTCCATGCAACCCTATAAAGCTTCACTATGCACTTTTAGCAACTCGCATAATTTCTTCCCAATCACTTTCTTATTACATAGGAAATACAAATATCAAAATTTAATGACTAATCCATGTAAATCAAAGTTTAACCCCACTATTTGACTAGGGATTCAACCTTTAATTAATTCTTCTTCATGTAACTGGGCAAAAACCATAATAATCCCTTACACTTAGCTAGTATGTATAGAAGTCTCACCTCAATCTTGCCAAGCATTACAATCAAAAGCAAAAACATTTTGTATCTACTCATCTCTCGATCATCCTTGTATTATATATTTTTGTTGGAATTCTTTTCAATTTGTTTCAATTTGTTTATTTAAACATGATTACTCAAATGTTACATTTATGTTGGCAACAAGAAAGAAACTTACTCTTTTGACAAACCAAGACTGATCCTTACCATCATATTCTTACTTTAGTAGTAGGAAAGAAACTTACTTTTTTTACGAGCTAAGGCTAATCCTTACTAACTTAGCCAATTTGTATACCCTGTTTTCTCTTTTTATTTTTTTTTACCTCTAATTATTTTGATTTTTTGGGGAATTTCCGTAAGTCAAGTTTCATCTATTTGTTTGCTTAAGATTATAAAACTCTAAAGATCAAAAGGGACAAGCATACAACTAAGTAAGCTTAGAAATAACATATGACCATTTCTCAACCAACATCATTATTATTTTATTATGCCACAAAATCCTAGGCTAAATAGTATGCAATTTTGCCCAATATAGATTCCACTATTCAATTCTGACATGTAAATTCCGCAACAATGATTAAGAAAATTTCATATAAGCACTATCTATGCATCATATTGTTGAAGAAATTTAGGTTACAGATAAAAAAAATTGGGAGGGTTAAATAAAACGCGATGGGTTTCTTCGATGGTAATGAGTAGTATACTTACAAACCATATCCCTTCCCCACGCTTAATTTAGTATATTGTACCCAACGCACTTATGGTAAAGCACATAAAGAATATCTAATAAAATAAAAGGCACAATAGTAAAAAGTATGGGAGAGAAATGAGGTAAGTGTAAATGGCAAGTTTATTGTCCGTATGAGTCATTGCTGGAGGAAGTCAATGATTGAATATTCGAGAAATCTAAAAGAGGTTAACAAAAGAAAGAAAGGTGTGTAACACAAAAGAAAATTTATTATTTCATCATTGACAACAAATTAAAGACAATGTAGGTCCCAAAAGTAACCAAAAGAGGGGGTGAATTAGTTACTTCAAAGTTTGAAACTTTTTTGCAAAACAAAATTAAAGATGTCCCCTATGATTACTTTAGTAAGATTAAGTGCAAAACAATATATGAAAATAAACAAAGCACAAAAATAAAGGAGAGTAGGGATGAGACGATCAGGCTTAGGAATTATAGTGCTTCGACCTTATACCTACTATACTCTTCTAACTCTACTATTAGAGACTTAATAATCCTAACCAGTGTCATTCCACTATCTATGTTCTACTATCTTCAGCAAGAGAGAAACAATTATAAGTCTTTCTACTCTGTTTGACTAGGGTAACCTTGCCTATACACAAAACTATAGAAATTTGATTCTCTCTATCACACAAAGCTTATCACACAACAATTGTGCTTACGAATGCAATGAGGACAAAATACAAAGATCCTCTCAAGTAAAGTACATAATAAATTCAGAATATGAAAGTAGACTACATAGTGTTGTCTTTAAATTAGATTCTAAATATGGTTTTGATTTCTCTTAAATGTCAAGCTTTTAGAAAATGAATACAGCTCTGATTTGTTAATCTTTATTTTAAAAAATTTAAACTTGTCTTCTTTTATATCTTCTGATGCAATGTCTCTTTGATAGAATTTTTGATAACTCTTGATCAAAACTTAAATAATTTGAAATAGTCTTGATTCAGTCCATTGTTGTTGTAATCCCATAAATTGTAGTCTAAATCACTTGAATTTGAGCATTGCCCTTATTGTATTTTTATCTGATGTATTTTACTAGCATTCTTGTGTAAAAATTCTTTGATTTCACTTCATGTTTCTCTAATAAAGCTTCTGAAAATTGTACCCCTTTTTGAAAATAAATTTCTCCTAAAAATTAGGAGCAAATCTTGATGCTTGATGCTTTTAAATTTGAACATTGGGTCTTCTGGAATAAATTTCTTGATGTTGCCTACCTATATCTATTGAGAAAATATGATATATTTGAGTATACAAGCTTTGAAAATATTTGTATAACAGATCCTTTGAGTTTGATAAAAATTTGCATCAACAAGATAAGACTCATCCTTATCTCATCATATCTTCACATATATGTCCTTATCCATTCTTGTTTCGAATTCAAAAAAAGATCTAATTTGAATTCTATAAAATTCTCCTCATATTTTCATGATAAACCTTCAAAAATCTCGTGATACTTTTGACAAAATGCCTTTAATAAAATCTTGCTCATTGTCATAAGATATCATATCCTATTATGCTTATGCTTAAAATAAATATTTTAATTCTTCCTTAATCATTATGGATTTAATTAACTAACTTAGAGGAATGTATTGGATATATTGCTCAAATATATCTAATAAGTGAAGCTAAGTCTTCAAACTCTGATAAGATCAAAATACTTCATGAAATATTCTACTTTGTAAATTCTAATACTATACTAAGGGTCTAAATTTGATTATGATATTTAAAATAAGTACTAAAGTAGAAATCTTCTCTTTTGGTTATCAACCTGCACATTTAACAAACTTATTAAATATTTTTACTATTTTTGTTATCATCAAAACACTTATGAGAGAACTCAACAAATAAGAATAGAAATATTGCAAGCTAAAAGAAAACATAAATACTAGGAACTAAGAACAAGAGGAGATACAATAAAAGAGATTATTCAATCCTAAACAAAAGAACAATCAAAAGAAATCTAGATCATCCTCTTTAATAATACTAGCTTCTACATCACCATCATCTCTATCCTTAGAATTTACATTGATGGCCTTCTTCTTCCTAAAATCTTGTTCATCCTCCTTATTGTCATCCTTAAGGTCCATTCTCTTAGCCACATCAATCAAGTCATCTTCCATAGATTAAGGAATCTTGATTTTGATTTGGTCAACTAATATATTTTAAAAGTCCATTAAGAAGGTTTGTCTTCAGAACATTCTCTTCAAAGATCGATTGAAGAGTTCTTAAGATTTCACTAACTTTCAAACATCACCTTTTAATTCCTTTCTCTTAGATGTTTCCTTAGAGAAGTCATATTGTAAGAGGCCCATCTAGCAGAAGGTAGAAATCAAATTGGGGCAACATCCCTCACCATAGTCAAATGGGGATTATCAATAATGAGTTTCAATTTCTTCACCAAAATAGTAATATATAGCTCACATGCAATTTTTTTTTACTCTAGCATTGGTGGCTTGATGTCGTAGATAGAATACTAAGGAAATGGCTAAATCAATAGGATATCCTTTAGCCAAACTATAAAGATAGAATACCTTATGTATTCCCACTACCCTAGTGCCTTTGTAGGTGAGCAACCATTGAAGAATCCAATCTATTAGGTTTGTTAGGTGGAATCCTCTAGCAAATTTTAGGCTGTAGGTCTTTTCTCTAGTCAACTTTTGCCAATAGGTTATGGGGGTGACTTCGTAAGGGAATTCACATGGCAATGTGTAGAATTTAGGTGATTAAACATATACCTTACCATTGAATCCCATGAAAACCTTGAATTTAGTTATGGAGAGAGTAAATTTATTACTCCTTATATGGAAGCAAAGTGAGTTTTGAGCTCTATGAGGAAGTTGGTTATGCTCCAATGTTAAGGTAGTGAGGAATTCAAAGGTGAGTTCCTTGTAAACTGGTTCTTGGATACTCAAAAGCTTATCCGAGCCCCTATCTCAACCATAGCTTTGATCTCAGTTTCAATTTACTTATTTGATGGTTTCTTAATCTAATAAGCTGGATCTTGAAAATATCTTTCTACTTAGCATATCAAACCTTACTTAGTGTTGGGTGTCTCAAACTCAAGCATGTATTTGGGGTTTGGTGGTATGGTGGCTAGTGGATCCTCTTCTAATATAGGTTGCAAAGAGGATATTCTACAGTTGTGATAGATAGTGAATTTGGATTTGAGGGAGCTGTAATTATGAAAAAAATTTTCCCCACACTTAGAGTCTTAGCTAAGGTGATTAGAGAGTATTCAAGAGGATAGATGGATCATGTACAATAATGAAGAGTGGTATAAATAGGAGCATACCTATTGTTGTTAATATGCAAAAAGTAAACCTACTCCTTGACAAAGAAGGTAAGTGAAGGAACACTAAAATAGGTAACAACCAAGATTAAAAAGATTTCTTGTAGTTTTAGGAATGGCTTAAAGAAGCATGTAATATAAGAAGAAAATAAACTTGAAAGAAAAGTGAGCCAAATTGGGAAGGTTTTGAGGAACAAAATAAAGGAAATTTCATGAGTGTTCATGGTTAGTATTACGGGTGTGATCCTTGAACATGAACAACATTTTAAGAATAAAGCATGAATACAGGTAAGTTTATAGGTGTAATCTTAGCCATGTTGTTTGTCCTTGATTAGACATACCTGACTTTAGAGAGAATCATGCATAAGATCATAGGGATGATCTATGAGGCTTGTTTCTCTATGACTTTTTGGCCATATTTTATACAACTTGCATCAATTCTTCACTTTGATGCAAGTTGCATCCCAATTCATGATTATGATCTTGACTTTATTCTCCTTAGCATATTTAATCTCTTCTTAAGTTTCTTAAACTGCAACACTTAAAAAGATTGTTCAAAGCAGGGTGTGTTGAACTATCAAATGACAAAAATCAAAAGCTTAACAATGATATAAAAGAAAAGTAGCTTAGATTGCCTCCCAAGAAGTGTTTTTGTTTAACATCATTTACTCGACTAATTAAGATAGAACTACTCATTTCCTTGTATTGGAGAGGTTAAACTTGATGTGGTCTTCTTGATCAAAGTCTCTTCCCAAGTACAACATGACTTAGTGACCGTTTACCTTAAATGTCCCTCACTTAGGGTTTGAAATCTCCACCGCTTCATACATGAATATTTGAGTTACTTTGTAAGGTTCAGAACATCACAATTTGAGTTTACTTAGGAAAAGTCGCAGTTAAGATTAATATAGGAGGACCTTGTCCTTAACATAGAAATGCTTTGCTTGCTTAATTTGGATATCATGGTATTGCTTGGCTCATTCCTTAAATAGTCATGAGATCTCATAAGCCATTTTGTCCTAGTCTTCTAGCTTATTAACCTGAAGTTTGCTATTTTCACCCATACACTAAAGATCAAGGTTAGCATGTTATATATCCCAATAAGCCTTATGTTCAATTTATATAAGTAAATGGCATGCTTTTCCATATACAAGGTGGTATAGAGTGGTGTGCTTATAGGTGTCTTGTATGTTTTTGTTATGCCTATGGAGCATTGTTGAGCTTTTCTAACTAATCTCATCTATTATACTCAATTGTCTTTTCTAATATCCTTTTTAAATCCCTGTTTGCAACTTCGACTTGTCTACTTATTTATGGGTGCTATGGTGTGGCGATTCTATGAGCAATGCGATATTGCTTGAACACTTTCTTAAGTTGAGCATTACAAAAGTGATTTCCTCAATTATTGATAATTGCTCTAGGTTCATTGAATTTAAAAAACAAACTTTTAGGCAACCATTTCACTACCTTAGCATCATTTGTTGGTAGAGCTTAAGCTTTTACTCATTTAAATACATAATCTACTACTATTAGGATATATTTGTTTCCCTTGGAATTCGAATACAACCCCATGAAGTCAACACCCTATATGTTAAAGACTTATCAAATTAGCATTAAATTATGAGGCATCTCATCTCTTTTGGAAATATTACCTACACATTGACACCTATCACATAGCTCCACAAAATCTTTAAGTGTCTTTGAATAGTGCTAACTAGAAAAATCTAGACTTAAGGACTTTATAGGTTGTTCTGTTTGCACTTAAATGTCCTCTAGTTGGTCTAGAGTGATAATGGCCTAAAATCTACTAACCTTCTAAGTGGGATACACATTGATAAATTATTTTATTTGCACAAATCTTATATAGATACGATTCTTCCTAAAAGTAATTTTTATGTCATTGAAAAATTTCTTCTTCTGTCAATGATCTAGCCCCTTAAGGAAAATGTTAGTAGTTAAATAATTTACTATGTTAACAAACCAAGGAACTTTCCAAGGACTACCTAGTAAAGTCACTCCTCTAAGAATTCATCATTGATGCCTTACTCCTTTAGTTATTCTAAAGAAGGGTTTTCAAAGTAGGATAGATGATCTGCAACCAAATTCTTCGCTCCCTTCTTATCCTAGATCACTAAGACGAATTCTTGAATAACAATATCCACTTGATTAATTTAGGTTTAGCATCTATTTTATTTAACAAATAATGCAAAGAAAAATGGCCAATATAAACAATAACTTTAAAAACAATTAGATATAACCTGAATTTATTTAATGTGAAGACCATTGCTTGTAGCTCTTTTCCTGTAGTAATGTAGTTCTCCCAAGCTTCTATAAGGGCCTTGCTAGCATAATACATTAGCTAGAGGTGTTTTTCTCATCTTTGCTCTAAAAATGTACCTACATTGTATTCACTTACATCACACATGAGTTCAAATGGCAAATTCCAATTTTGTGCTACCTATATAGGAGCATGTGTCAAGTTATCCTTAAGAATGTTAAATGCCTTCAGACTTTTTTAGGAAAGATGAATGGAGCGTCTTTCTCTAATATTTGAGTTAAGGACTAGCAATTTTCAAGAAGTCTTCAATAAATCTCCTGTAAAATCCTACATGGGTTAAGAAACTAGGCACGACTCTGACTAAAGTGGGAGGAAGAAACTTTGCAATAGTGTCAATTTTTACATTGTCTATTTCAATACCTCTCCAAGATACCTTTTGTTCTAGTACGATGCTTTCTTGTACAATAAAATGGCAATTCTCCCAATTTAACATTAGATTTACCCCTTCACATCTTGTTAACACTTTTTACAAGTTCATCAAGTATTAGACAAAAGAGTTCTCAAAAATCATGAAACCATTCATAAACACTTCCATTATGTCTTTAGTGAAATCTACAAAGATTTCCATGATGCACCATTGAAATGTAGCAGGTGCATTACAATGGTTAAATGACATCCTCCTATAAGTAAAGGTGTGATAGGCATTGCTGGGGAATATATCACGCTATTAGGCAAGTGCACCTTTCAAGTATAGTATAGAGAACTCTAAGAGTCTAAGGTTATCAATTCCACTAAGATTAAACACTTGCTCACCCATTTTAATTACTTTAGTTAATGATGGATTGTGATATTAATGATAATTTGGATGAAAACAGAGAAATAAAAACTAATAAAAGATTAGAATGTAATAATAAAATAAAACTAAATAACCATACATTTGGATATCTAGACTTTAATCACCATGAGTACAACATGTAGTAACTTAGGTTCTTAATGAATTTCTTATTCTTATTAACTGAGGGAATTCAATCACTAATTTAATAGGAATTTCTTTTACACTAAATTCCAATTCTAATTATGTTATTCCTAAATTCTAGGATAGAATTGCTTAGAACAACATTAATAATATGAATTCTGCACACAAACAAGAAACAATTTTTAATTCCAAAAGAAATCTACAACTTGTCTCTAAGCTTATAGCAAAACTCTTCAATTTTGATAGAACTATTTATATATTGACCTCTTGACTTCAATACATAAAATCAAATAATTAAGTTAAGAATCTACAAATAATAACTTAATCTATAAAAATATAAAATTGAACTAATAAGAACAAGATAATTTCATTAAAATAGAACAAATATGATATGATATATTGTTACCTCAATGGTTCATAGGTCTAGATATCAAAACTTCCATGCTATAATCATAATGAAGATGAAAACATTCATGATAAAAGAAAGACTATTCTATATCTCTTCTTCTTTCCTCTCTTTTGTATACAAATATCTATCGTCCACATATTGTATCTGCAAAATAATCTCCAAATAGCAAGTGAATCAACATAAACTAGAGGTCTACAAGCATGAATACCGGCATGGTGTGTGGGTGTAAACTATTCCTTGCAATAATTCTCGAGAAATTGTTTTGAAATTAATTATGAAGGGATTACGATTGGCAAACACGATTATGGTGGTGACCATAGTCAAGTTCTTATGAAAAATCCTTTGAACTTTAATTTAAAATTAAAAATGTAGGCTTTACAGCTAAGGAACACGACCATGAAGGGTAACTGTAGTTGTCTTCCATGCTTATTTTTTGAGTGAATTCTCTCTAACACTCACTATCTTATGATTATCTTTCACAATAGATGAAATTCTTATGCAAAATCATTTGAATTCTTATCATTTCATCTTATTGCTTCATTTAATGAGTCTTGAAATAAAAAATAACTCAAATCAATAGCAAATTCAATGGAATTATATCAAAATATCTCAAAATATTCAAGAAAATAAATGAAGAATGAGTATAATTTTACACTCATCAAATCTCCCCATACTTAAGCATTTGCTTATTCTCAAGAAAATTAATCAATCCTTAACATGGATCAATGATAGAAATTAGGACAAGATTGAACTACTATTATTTAGGAATCATAGAAAGAATTCAAATTAACCTTACAAATAGACTTTGCATCCCTTAAAATTTCCTAGTAACTTGTGCACTCTTCCCCTTATTCACTATTAATGAATTACGAACACAAATACTAGAATTTAACGGTTAATTTCGATGTATAATCATGCAATTTAACTAAGGATTCTCTTCCTAAATTAGTACAATTTTGATTTAGTTGGCCAAAAACCATACACCATACATGACTCTTTTCTATTTTGCTAAAATGTATACAAATCTCTCTCAACTTTATTGAATACCATCAAGAGTAAATACCTATTGTATCTACTTATCCCTTACTAATTCCCTTAACATAGCGTTTTTCTAATGGGCTCTTTAATTTAGTTAATTATCAAAGCTTATTAGTACTAGGAAGCAAAATTAATCTTTTGATGGACCAAGACCAATCCTTACTAATTTAGTTATTTTTATAATTAACACTAATAATGGGTGTAAACCCCTAAAAATTTTAATATAAGTTAGGCTAATTGCTAGAAAATATTTAGGGATATTCTCGAGATAGGCTAAAATTGCTAGGAGAGAATTGAGATATATACTTAAGACTTGATAGGACATTTATAAATAGTGATAAAACTACCTATATTCTTTAGAATTAACTAGTCAAAGGTATGAATAGCAAGTCAAATTAAGTTAGCATAAGAATGTTAGTTAAATCAAAAGACTTCAAGAAAACTAACTAACTCTAAATGGATTTTTAAAATCAACACATAAAGGAAAATAAAGAGACGTTAAAAAGACTACAATTTGTGCCAACCACATGTGTATGTCAATACATGTAAAATAAGGGATAAAAACTTAAGAAGGAAAAAGCAAAATTGAGCAAGTAATTGATTGTGATATAAGCCATGAACTAATCTTCTCCTTCACATGAACATGTGGAAAAATTAGATGGCCTAAAATAATCCACATGTGGTGCTTACTTCATATGTGCATCAACACGTGAAAAATATTAAAAGACTAAGATAAGGAAGAAGAAGCCAAGTTGGACAAGAAACCAATTTCTAGAAACAATGAAATCATAGATGGTGAAATTACCCCATTACAGCATGTTTAACTTATCATTCTAGAAGAAATTAGACTCCTAAGTTAACAAGGAGATTTCACAAGAGAGTTTCCTAAATCTAGAAGTCATGATGTCATGAATGATGTTTTCAAATAAAGAATGAAACACATGATTCAAATGGTGTGTCTATGAGTGGCAACAAACAAAGTGGAATGCATGCTCCCATATTTCAATTATTCAAACTTTCTAAGATAAAGAAGATTAAACTTACAAAACAACAAAGCTTAGAAGATAAGCTAAATTAACCTTTTCCTATATGTAAACCCCACCATCATCTTTTAGGACCACATTAATGTTACCATTCTAACTAACACACATCTCTTTCTAAGCCCCACCAATCAGTCTACCAACCATTCTTCTTACTCCTCTTTACCTTCTGAAACTCCAAGACTTCAAGGGTAAGTGATAAGAATCAACCCCTTAGACCAACCACATGAAGCCGAGCTAGATAACTCTAAGGACTCACTCGGAGAATACTAATTCAAACCCTTATCCAAGATGAAAATTCCTATCTTAACCTTTGTGTCTCCCTTTTCTAACAACTGGATTGACAAGCCTTTATGTAAACTAGACCTACTGAATAGCTATATTATGAAAGAATATCCAACTAAACAGTCCCAAGACTATCCAAGTTAAGCTCCCGAATTGATAATAGATGTCAGACCTAACCTAGCTAACTACTCTATAGTGAGATTAACTAGGCCTCGACTTGATCTAGATTCGATAGCCCCTAATTGTAAATTCTTTTTTCTCATCTACTTGGTATCATATTTCTAATGTCTAGTCACCAAATGACATGTGCCTTCTAGCATAACATTCCTAAAGGATTCTTTACTTTCTGTATCGAATCTTTTTCGTCTCTTTTATCCTTTTTAGTATGTATTGCATAACTTAATTGTAAGAATACCTTTTTGTCTTTTCATACATATAAAATAACCCTAGTGAAAGGGTATATAAACCCCTACTTTATTGTATGTAGACAATCAAACCTCAATATCATAATATTATTCAAGTTTTTGTTAAGCAACCTTAGTATTTTCATTATTCCTTAACTCTTATCTATTCCCTTTAGTAAAGAGTAGTAGTGAGTGACTCTTCAATTTGGATCGATAAGTCATATCCGGTAGATTATAGGTCAAGTAAGATCAATTGGTGTATCATATCTAATTGATAGCTGCCCAATCTTTGCTAGCTTTTCTTTGTTTTCTTTTTTGCTTGCTTTGTTGTAGTGTTTCTCTATGTATCCGACCCTCGGAGACTCATCAATTTCGTTGGTATCAAAGCACGGTTTCAAGAGGTTGTGTATAAGGTTATAGTGAAGTTTTGACTTGTTTTACCATTAGTGGCTGTTGTGTTCCTTTTATAGCTACTGTAGTATGTTCGTGTGGAGTAAGTTTTAGAGTTATGAGCTATGTAGTAAAGGTTATTGTATTAGTAAGAGAAGTTCTTTATTACTCTGTTCCTACTCTATTATTTCGCCATGAAAATAGAGTAAGTTTTGTTTCTATCTTGTTGGGTGATTACTTAGTGTTAAAGTTATTAGAATGTGTTGAGTAAAGTTTTAGGTAGTACAAAAGCAATATTTTCCATATATTGTGTTGTTAATTTATTCGAGAAGTATTGTATCATGTTAGATTCAAGTATTTAAGGTGTTATTGGTGACTAAAGTAGTGGTGCTCAAACTAGTCGTGGTCATAATGATAGTTATACTCTAGGTTCAATTAATGATAAGCTTAACAAGCTGATTAATCTTGTTGAGAGCCTAGTTACCATGATATGAGTTAAAAAAACAACAACCTATAGGAGTACAGCATCATAACCTACTAGAAAATGCTCCTGAGTGGCACTATGGCTAAGGTAATCGAGCTAATCACCTAATTTGACTCCCTCATGCTAGAGGAGTTGCAAACCAAGTTGCTAGATGAACACTGGAGTTGGAGGAGATTGAAAAAGATGTCGAGGAGCATGGTGAGGAAGAAGAAGAGGCTAATTATTATCGAGCATAGGAACGAAAACATCGAGCCCCTTGAAGACTAGATAATGTCAAGGTCTAAATTCTATGCTTCAATGGAAGTGGAGATGTAGATGAATACTTAGAACGAAAAGAGAAGGTCAAGAAGGTGTTTGATTGTTATAGGTATACAAATGCTGTCAAGGTTTGACATGCTGCATTAGAGTTTATTGGGTATGCTACAATGTAGTGGAAAAATTTGAATGTAGCTAAACCAAGAGATGGAAGGCAAGGAGTAAGGACCTAAGATGAGATGAAAAGGTTGTTAAGAGGTAGATTTGTGCTTAAGAACTACTTGCAAGATACATTTGGAAAGTTATAGGAACTTCACTAAACAGGCCGATCTATTGATGATTATGCGAGAGAGCTCCAAATGCTTATGATCCAAGCCGACGTGGAAGAACTAAAAGCCTATATAGTATTGTGGTTCATTTCTAGTCTTGAATATGAGATTCACAACATTGCAGAAGTGTAGAGATTTTATACCTTAGAAGAGGCAATTAAGATAACACAGAGGGTCGAAAAATAAAGGAAAAGTACTTCGAGCTAACCTAAGCCAACATTATCTTGAGCCCTTGTTCCACGTCGACTTGTTCAAACCGAACTAAGGAGGCCATATCGAGCCGAAGAAAGGAATGATTGACCTGATGATAGTTGAGTAAGACAGTCGAACCAAATTAAGGCTAGGCTGACCCCAAGAATATTTGAAAGAGGATAAACCTCTAGACAGAAGACTAGCGAGGTGAAGTGCTTTAAATGCTTAAGCTTTGGATATATGGCTACTGAGTGTCTGAACTAACGTATCATCGTGCTTTAAGGACATGTAGTGGATAGTACTGATGAGAGTGAGCCTAACAAGGAGAAGGATATTAGGAAATCTGAAACCAAGGAGGAAGAAGAGACCTGTGTTTATGCTGATTAGGGAGAAGTAATGAACCTAGTACTAAGACGAGTATTGAGTTCCCAACCAAACTCTAAGGAAGATTAGAGAGAAAATTTGTTCCATACTAAATGTACCATCAAAGGACAATTGTGCACCATCATAGTAGATGGAGGAAACTATACCAATGTAATCATACAATCCTTTATGTAAAGGTTAGGTCTACTAACCTCAAAACATCCCTGACCTTATAAGCTACATTAGCTTTAAGTGATTTGCATATGATTGAACAAGTAACCATACCATTTAGTGTTGGAAATGTGTATAGGAATGTGTGAGATGTCGTCCCTACAGGAGCTTCACATCAGTTACTTGGAAGACCTTGGTTATTTGACCGACATGCTACACATGATGGGTATAAGAACACCTGTACCTTTATTAAGGATGAAAAAAAGATTGTATTGCAACCCATGACCCCATCTCAAGTAAATGACACTTATAATTAGTTCACCCAAGTTAGTAAGAAAAAGGCCTTGGTGATGAGCTGAAGAGAGCCCCGAGCTATTGAGAAGGTTGAAGAGCACATGTTTCTATTGATTAGAAGGTTGCTAGAGACGTGAGATCTCAAGTATGTTCCAAATGAAATTTGAAGGCTGATTAATAAGTTTATTGACCTATTTCCTGGCGAGTTACCTAAGGGATTACCCCTAATCCAAGCCATTAAATACTATATTGACAAGCACTACGCCACCAAACCGACTTACATATAGAATGAATCTTGAGTAGGATGTCGAGTTAAAATGATAGGTGGATCAGCTCAAAAGGTGAAGATATATAAGGGAGAGCAAGAGCCCTTATGCTATGCCAACTTTGCTAGTCCTTAAGAAGGATGGTTTATGGTGCATTTGCATTGACAACTAAGCAATTAATCGAATCACTATCTAATACAGGTACCCAATGCCAAGGCTTGATGACACGTTAGATAAGCTCCATGTTACTAAAATATTTTTGAAGATTAATTTTCAAGTGGCTACCACCTAATTCACATGAGGCCGGGTGACATGAGTAGAACACCGCCATTAAGACTAGGCATGATCTCTATGAATGGTTGGTTATGCCGTACAAACTTACTAATGCGCTAAGCACATTCATGAGGTTAATGATCCATGTGATGCTCCCTTTGATTGGAAGATGTGTGGATGTGTACTTTGATGACATATTGGTATATAGTGCCAACTTAAACAACCATGATCAACATTTCCAAGTAGTTTTTGACATTTTACAAACCGAGAAGTTATATGGGAACCTGAAGAAATGTACATTCTGTCAAGATGAAGCGGTTTTCTTTGGGTTTATAGCGTTAAGGGAAGGGATCCGATCAGATGCAGAAAAGATATAAGCTATCTTGGAATGGTTGATGCTAAAAAATGTTACTGAAGTTTGAAGTTTTCATAGCTTAGCTTCTTTCTATAGGTGATTTATTAAAAACTTCAGTATGATAGCCACCCCCTTAATCGAGCTACTAAAGGATAGTGATGGGTTCAGATGGAATGATTGAGCTTAATAGAGCTTCAAGGAGATCAAAGAGAAGCTCACCTCCACCTTTGTCCTATCACTACCGGATTTTAACATGCCATTTGAATTGAAATGTGATGCTAATAACTCTTATTTTAAATACATTTCACATGGTGATTTTATAGTATTTCCCTTACATCTTTGGTTTTTTTTAAAGAAATTGATACTTAATTGAGTAAAATTTTGATTTCAAGGTTTGAACGCGTTCTCGGATTGAAAACAAAGAAAAGGAATCAAGTTTAACTCAATTTGGAGTTCAAATGAATGAGTTATAAAGTTTTGAAGTTACATAAACAATAGGAGAAAGTGATAATTTTTTGTCAGAAAGTTATACAGTTTGGGACACAACTGTGTCCCCAGGCTGTATCCATGCAAGAAGATTTTTTTGTGCTAAGGTCAATAAGTTACATAACTTGGGGACACAACTATGTCCTAGGCTGTGTCTGGTGACAAAAAAAGAAACTTTACAATACATTATAAAAAGATTTACTAGGGTTGTGCACATAACTTTAGACATTCAAAAGAGAAGAGACTTGAAGAAAAGGAGGAGCAAAAGGCAAAAGCAACACCTAACTTCAAGATTGAAGAGATTTTTTATCGACAAAAGGGGTGTTTTTCATGTTTTATTTCTTGATTTTGTTGCAATTTGTTTTTAATTTCATCATGATAGCATAAGATTCTAGTATTTAGGATTGTGGAACCTAGGATTTCATGTGACTATTGGATTTATTGATAATTTTCAATAAAGTTTCTATCTTTTCTTGATTCAATTATGTGTTTTAATTGTTAATTGATATTTCTAGGGTATCAATCTATGATATTATACATGATGATTGAGAAATCACATAAATAATGGGATCTTGACATAATTGGAGAGAATTACATGTGTACTTATAGACAAGATACATGATTCTTTTGGAAAGTTGTTCTTTTGTGTGGAAATTCATTATACATTAATGCAATTATAAATTATATTACTAAGTGAAGAGATTCCGGTAAATAATTTAGGATTAGGTTTAATATGCTTGAGAAAGGTGTTAACTTTACTCATGAATCCCTTTGGTTAAGAATAATAGAGATGGAATTGGGTAGATTTTTAGCGGTCACATGTTAAACACTAGGGGAAATAATTCCTAAATATGTTATTTGCCTTCTTGAAGTCGTTCTCAATTTTATCTCTTTCTAAATTGCTTAATCAAGTCTCATAATTAGGTTAGTTTGTTAATTTTAGTATTTTTTATTCATTCAACCTATTACAATTTTCCGGTCAGATAATAGAGCTAAGGTTAATATTAGTACTCGAGGTCTCTAAGGGATCGACTCAAACTCACATTTGCTATATTAAAACTGATAGGTGCACTTACCTTGTATTAGATGCATCGGGAATTAGAATTGGCACCATCTTGATGTATGGGTAACAACCTGTCGCTTACCAAAGTGAGAAGCTTAGTGGTCTTGCCTTAAACTATTTTGTGCACAAGAGTTATACTCTCTTTTTCAAGCACTTACTATTTTGCAACACTATTTGCTACCATAAGAGTTTGTTATTTACACAGACCATGATTTTCTAAAGCTTTTTGGGAGTCAAAACAAACTCTCAAAGAGGCAAGCCAAGTGGTTGGAGTTCATGGAAGGATTTTCATATGTGATCCAATATCAGAAAGGATTGTGGTCGCTGATGCTCTGTTCCATGCATGAGTTGCTGGTTAGTAAAGCTCATAGTAGAGGATTATCTGGTCACCTTAAGGAGACTAAGATAGCCAATCTATTAAAGAAAAACTTTTTAATGGCCTGGTTTAGTTAAGGATGTACATATGCAAGTGAGCTAAGGGGAAGAGAGAGCCCTATGGAGAATACATGCCTTTACCCCTACTAATGCTAACCTTACCTTAGGCAAGCCTCAACATAGACTTTCTCTTAAGGTTTTCCCAAACATCTAGAAGAAATGATTCTATATTTGTTGTAGTGGATTGCTTTAGTAAAATGACACACATCCTCCTATGCCATTGAACTAAAGATGCTATATACATTACTAATATGTTTTTGTAGCAAGTTGTCCAACTACATAGAGTACTGAAGATTATTATTTCAGATCGAGACACATAATTTTTTAGCTATTTTTAGAAGACTCCTTAGAGAAGACTTGAAACTAAACTGGTGTTCAACTCCAATAGCCATCCTTAAATTGATGACCAGATTGAAATGGTGAACAAGATGTTAGGAAACTTGCTTAGAACTATCTTAGAAAAAACTTAAGGGACTGGGATCTATGTTTACGAGTTGTAGAGTTTGCATATAACCAAATTGTCCATAGTACCACTTGGAAGATCCTATTCAATGTCGTATATGGCCTCAATCTTACTATCCTCCTGGATATGATCAGCACTTCTGTAGCTACTGAAGAGAGTCAATTTAGAGTTGATCGAGCTCAAAAATTACAAGAGCTACACCAGTCCGTAACTAGGAAGATTGCCAAGTTCAATAAGAGACAACAAGAGTTTAGTAGCTAAGGCTATCGAATTGTTTCTTTCCAGCTAATAGACTTACTATGGATTCACCTCAGCCAAGAACAATTCTCGCACTTAAGACAAAGCAAGCTATCTCCTCGAGCTAATGGTTCATTCAAGGTCTAAAAGAAGGTCAACTATAATGCCTACCAAATTAAGTTACCAGATGACTATGGTATCTCTCCCTCTTTCAATGTATCTAACCTAATTCCATACCAACCAATAGAGGGCCCTACAAGTGTTCAAAGAGAAGAGCTAGAGACCACTTCAAATTTGAAGACAAATCTTTTCGACCCTTGAGTAGATGATAAGAATTAACCCCTTAAACTAATCATATGAAGCCCAACTAAAGGACTCCAAGGACTCACTCAAAGAATATTAGCTCGAAGCCCTATCTGAGACGGAAATTCCTATCATGACCTCTGTGTTTCCCTTTTCTACCAACTTGACTACTAAGCCTTTACGTGTGCTAGACTTGCCGAACATCTATGTTATGATAGAATTTCTAAGCAAACTATCCTAAGACTATCTGAGCTAAGCTCCCGAACTAAAAACAAATGTCTAACCCTAACTCTAACTGACTACTCTATAGCGAGATTGACTAGGCCCCAACTTGATTCCCTTTATTGTACATTCTTTTTTCTTGTCTACTTTGTACCATATTTCTAATACCCATCCATCAAGTGATATGTGTCTTCTAGTACGACATTCTAGAAGGATTATTTACTTTTCTTAATGGATATTCTTTGTCTCTTTTACCCTTTTTAGTATGTATTGCATAACCTAATTGTAAGAATACTCTTTTGTCTTTTTATACATGTAAAGTAACCCTACTAAATAAATATATAAACTCCCACTTAATTATATGCAGACAATCAATCCTCGATATCAAAATATTATTTAACTTTCCTTTGAGCAACCCTAATATTCTTATTACCCTTGAACTCTTATCTATTACCTTTTGCAAAGAGTAAGGGTGAGTAACCCTTCAGTTCCGACCGATGAGTCATATATAGTAAATTATAGGCCGAGTAAGATTAGTTGGTATATCATATCTAGTTAATAGCTACTCAGGTTTTGCTAGCTTTTCTTGGTTTTCTTTTCTGCTCGCTTTGTTGTGGTGTTTCTCCGTGTATCTAACCTTCGGAGATGCATTAGTAAGCTTTTAAAATCCGTTAAGGCTTATTTGTCATAAAAGGAACTCTTTTCAATTATTTTCCTTCAAGAGAAACTTCCTTCTATTTAATTACTAAAAACAAACTTATGAAGAGGGACTCTTTTCAACCCATCAAAATCCTTAGCAAACAAGAGAAGTTTTCTACAAGAAGGAGTTTGGAAAGAAACTCTCATATTTTACTAAAAGATAAGATTTTCTATTAAACATAAGGTTAAGCTTTGTTTTGATAACTTTCTCAAACTAATAAATTCTTCTAGAAAGCAACATCTTCTCAAAAGTCTTTTAGATAAAAAGTTATTTAAGACTATTCCTTATCATGGTTTTCAAGAATGATTAAGAAAAAGAAAGTTTCTTCTCAAAGCTATCTTAAAGAGATTTCCTCAACTTGAGATTTAAAAAGCTCCATGAACTTTTAAATTCATTTAAAGAAATTCTTTCTAATCCTTTTTCATATTTGAAAGAAGTTTCTTAAATATTTTACCCAGATGAAATTCAAGAAAGGAACCAAAAGAGTTCCTTAAAACAAAAAGCTAAAATAATAAAAAACTAAAACAAGTTGACAAAGTCATGTCTTAAAAAGTAACTCACCTAATTTTATCAACAATGGACCTATCATATCAATACCGTAATGATTTGGACCTTATATAAGGACTAAAAAACTATGGAACAAGAACCAAGGACATACATGGACATATAATGATCATTCGTACATGACATGAAAAAGGAAACATTAGGACTTAAGAAATGAAAGACTTGTAAAAGAAAAAGCTTAGAAAAAAACTTAACTAGAAAGTTTAGTAATTCAATATGTTTTTCAATTATCTTTATCTTTATTGGTACTTTCGATTTAGAACTCCCAGAAAACTATTACAACGAATAGGAATATGGCCAAGTGAGTACTTACTGTAGTTATCACTTGTATGTGCTTGTAGAGTAGTTGTACTTCTAATCTTATATTCTTAACTTGATTTTATGGGGTATTCGAGAAATGTATGAGCTTTAATTTCTTGTTGAGACATCTAAGAATTATTTCCACGAGTAAAGTTGATGATTGCGATATGATGTGATTCAAATGATTGTGTGATGTTTTTACTGATCACTAAAATAAATGGAGGCTAAGCATGTCAAAATCTAAACATAAAAGTGGTCATGCATTGCATATCGTATAAACTCCTTTTATTTGCCACCATTGTCATGCATGGAATGGAAAGGCTAAAACCTTCTCCATTTATTACAAATAAGTGACTTTGAGGATGGTTATCCACTAGATGAAATCATATCCATTCTTATCTTTTGGGTTTGCATACAACTAGAGGCTAATTAGGGATCTAATTGGTCCCTGGTCATTTGGTGGTCAAGGAAGGTATTATTTCTTATTTTCATTCAAGCCTTCCTAGGACCAATCAAGAGATCATTCTCTCATAATTTATTTATAGGGCCTTTGTGAACATTTCATTTGGTTCTTTTGGCTAAATGGAAGATCCATCTTCTAGGGAATTATGAGGATTATAGGTTCGACATTTTATTAGTTCTCCTAGATAACCGAGAGCTTGGTTTTCTCATGAGTTCAGGGAGAATGGGCCTATCTGGTTCTCTCAAGACCAATCAAGGGACATTACTCTTGATCATTACTAACATGGGTTCAGCTAAGAATTGATGTTCTATGGCTATTTATGTTTTATTAAGTGACTTTTACACTAAAGTGGATGCTTAGACACTAGTGGAACTATAAATCCTCAACCCAATGTTAAGGGTGGGGGGGGTAAGGGGAAATAAACCTTAGACTGGACGCAGGATACTAGAAGGCCTCATGTAGCGCTACATTTGTTTAATTGTTACATAGCAATTGCTTGTTTAACTAACTTACTTGAAAGGTGGTATGAGTTGGTGTCTCATTAAGTTGGCTCTAACTTATACCCCAATAGCTTTGATTTAAAGCAAGAACCTTACTGAGTCTATCTTAGAAGATCTAAACCTTTAGTGAGAGTCAAAAGCTTAGGAGCAAGGTTGGGAAGAGCAAGTAAATTAAATTATGAATATTAAAAAGGAAATATGTTAAGTTAATTGTAATATGTTTTATTTGAACGAATTCTGAAGAGTTTTACTTAAGTTTGTAATTTTATATTTTAAATAATAATATTTAAACTCTATTTTATCCCATTAAGTTTGTAATACTCTATAAAATTCTAGTATTGACACTTCATGTACTTATTGGAAGCAATTGGAAAAGTTTTTCAAATATGTGAGTAGTTACTTCTAATATGTTTATGGTAGCTTGTCACTACTAAGCCATCTTCAAGGTTGTGATAGCAAGAAAGTACCTTACTCTTTTGAGGGACTAAGGTTGATTCTTATTAATTTTTCTTTCTATTAACCATTAATGTTTTCCTCTTTTTTTTTTTCAATAAATTGGTAGTGAGAAAGAATCTTGCTCTTCTAAGAGATCAAGACTGATCCTTACCATATTACCTTTTATCAAATTATTCTTAATTATGCTCTTAGTAAATTAAATTTTCAAGGGAAAATTATAAGAAACAAGCTTCATTTACTTATTTACTTAAGATTATAGATTCTAAAAATCAAAAGAGATAAGCATACATTTAAGTAAATTTTAGAAGAACTACATGACTAAAACTCAATGCAATGATTAATTAATTAATCTCTTGGAATTCCAAGCTAAATAACATGTAACTTTCGTCCTATAGGAATTCCAGTATTTAATTTTAGTAACGTGTTCCTTGCGTAATAGTGACTTAGGAAATATTAGATACATGCACTATTTTCTTTTAGTAAATGGGAATTACAAAGTTGAAAAAATTGAGGTAAAAAGTAACAATTTGATTTATGAATAGTAGTAATATACCCCTTTCCTACACTTATTTTAGTACATTGTCCTCATATAACTAATTCTAAATCATAGGAAAAATCATTATAAATAAATATGGTAAAGAAGAAAATATGAGATTTGGAAAAATGATACTCCCTGAATATTGGTATTGCTTGAATTATCCATGAGAATTCATTGCAACATATTGGAATTAATCAGCTCAAGAGAGATCTAAACAACTCACTTAAAATAAAAGGGTAAAAGCATATGCAAGAAAGAAAATTCCATTAAATCAAAAGAACATGAACAGAAACTTGAAAGTTAAAACATGGAAACTGAAAAATTCAACTAACTAACTAATTATCAACTTAGTGAAATGAAATATAAAAACATCAAAATAATAGAACACCTAAATAAAGCAAATAGACTCAAAATTCCTAAATGAAATCTAAGTCTTCAGCATTGGTTTCATCCTCCAAATCAATATTGATGGGTTCATTATCTTCATTACCTTTAGGAGTTTCCTCTTCTTGTGTCCTTGATGTCACTTTATCCTCCTCATCCCCTAAGTTCATTTGCCTCGCCACATCAATTAGTTCCCCATCCGTTAGTGGAGGAATTTTCATCCTGACTTGGTCAATAAGATTACTAAAAAACTCCATTGTTCTACTTTACCTCTTGAACAATCTTATTATCTCTTTCAATTCTACCAATTTTTGAACTTAAGTTTTCAAT
This sequence comes from Lumnitzera littorea, assembly GCA_024138015.1. Taxonomy (NCBI): domain Eukaryota; kingdom Viridiplantae; phylum Streptophyta; class Magnoliopsida; order Myrtales; family Combretaceae; genus Lumnitzera; species Lumnitzera littorea. The sequence goes on from JAMXBB010000002.1 coordinate 58,234,875, forward strand.
TTCTTCACTAGTTCATCATTAGAGGAGTTTTCACTTTCTTTCCTTTCTAGGGATGGCTTGTCAACTTCATCATGAAGGAGTCCCATGTGGCAGAAAGTTGATAAGTTTATTAGGGTGACATTTTGAATCATAGTTAGTTAAGGGTTGTTGACAAAAATTTTAAGTTACTTGGCTAATACCATAACATAAGGTCAATACCTTAATTGGTTTACTCGAGCAACGGTTGCTTGGTGTTGCATATAGAATGTAAGTGCCACCACTAAATTGATCGGGTACCCTTCCATTAAGCTATAAAGGTAGAAGACCTCATGCATAGCTACTACTCTAGTACTCTCTTCTCTGCTACTAATGGTGTAAGTGAGAAGTGTAAACCCTAGAAAATCAATAGTCTAAACCCTAATTTGAGTCTGAGTATCTTAAATTGAGTCATGAGTCGATAAGGCTAGTAGCAATAAAAAATTATGAAATGTAATAAAACGAATATACCTTCGATAAAAAAAACCTAGAAATTGATCGAAACCCCAAATCACGTATTAACACTCTAAATCTGATTTGTGCACAATGAACCAAAATCGAACTTTAATTTGATCAAAACCTTAAAACTATAACTTTAAGCTTATAAAATAATTAAATATCACTCAAGAGTGATATAAGTATAGTTGATTACAATTATCGACTAAATCGCGTAAAATTTTAATGAAATTGTTAAAATAACTTGTAGAATTTATAATTGTAACCGATACTAATTAAATTGATAAATGTTCACAAAATTCCAAAATTAATTTATGATGAGTATTTTTATAATTTTTATGTTTAGAAAAGTTACATATATTTATTTTTAATTTTTATTTTCTTCCTTTTTCTCTCTTT